>CM074719.1:250027067-250627067 GCA_037306005.1 Rhinophrynus dorsalis | reverse complement strand
CTAATGTCTAATGTAGTGTTAGATTTTCTTCAGAAAGGTTTCAGCTTAGGTCTGAAACCAGCATCTATTAAGGTCCAGATCTCTTTCCTGTCTGCAATCTTTGTTAAGCAATGGGCATTCAAGCTTCATACTCAGAGGCCAAAAAGGAACCCCCTGTGAAAACATCATGGGCATACAAGGCAAACGCTTTACCAGAAGAGATTTGTAAAGCAGCAACCTGGTCGTCAGCCTCCACGTTTATAAAACATTACAGGCTAAATGTTGCTGCATCTGCTGAGGCGAAGTTTTGAAGAAAGGTCCTTGAGGCGGTTATTCCTTAATAACCTGGTAGGAAGTATTTTTTTTCCAATTATCACTTTTTTGGTGTTATATTTATAATTCTAAGGCACTATTAAGTATCACTCTAGTTATAGGGGAGCATGAGGTGTACCCACTCTGTTATAAGCTTGGGTATTTCCTTTAGAATTAATGGTCCCGTGGAGTACACGAAAGAAAAGCAGAAATTTACTTACCGATATTTCCTTTTATTCCATGTATCTCCACGGCACACCCACCCTTAATCTATCTCTCTATATTTTATACTCGGCTAGAAACGAAACTGAGAAAGGAAGGGATGAAGTCACCTTCAATGCAAATTGACTGGTCCTACCAGCCCATATAATTAATGGTGCCGTGAAGATATATGGAAGTAAAGGAAATATCGGTAAATAAATTTCTGCTTTTTGGTGTTTCACAAAGACAAGGCGGTTCTTCGCACTTCTCAGGAGTTTCTCCGGAAGGTGGTCTCTGACTTCAACATTATTCAGGAAATCGTAGTACCCTCTTCCTGTCCTGATCCTATGTCTGACAAGGATGTGACTTGCTGGATGTGGTGTGATGTCTCAAATTCTGTGGTACCGCACTAAGGGCTAGATTTAAAGCCAGCCGTTAACATAGCCGGTAGGGCCAAAGTGAATACCGGCTGTTAAACTAACATGTTTAACGCGGTATTCAAAGGCCGTACCAGCTAGAACTCCAAAGGACGTTAAGCCACAAAAACAGTCTTGTGGCTGAACGTCTGTTTGGTGCGTTTAGCTCCCAAAACGCAGCTAAAAGCAGTGATATTGGGAACTGAACAGTGAAAAACAATTAACTATCGGTGCTTGACATACTGCCAAGCACCGATCGTTAACCGATCCATGTTACACTTACCTGTCATCCACTGTTCTTCTGTCTTCTTTCTTCAGTCTTCCGCCTTCTCCCTGTGAAATAAAAGAAATATATTAACATTAAGCATGAACAAATACATTCCAGAAACCTTTGAGTGGCAGAGAGGTATGCAACGCATTGCAAAGCAATGCGTTGCTTACCTCACTGTCACTCAAAGGGTGTAATTTTAGTGACCCATAGATATAGCCACATATGCCTCCATGTAATGCCCCATAAAATACATGCCCATGAATAAAAAGGTCCATAGATACAGCAATCAATGTAATTCACACACGCCCAATGTGACTTAGCTTATATTTGTTGTCTCCGCCGCTTGGAGCGGCCGAGAGGGCGGCGGCGGAGACAGAAATGTCCCACGATGCTCCTCATCAGCTGTGTACGGGCCGATGCACGTAACACACTGAGGGCATTTGAAGTGAGCCTGCCTTTATATATGGGCAGGCTCACTTCAATTGCCCTCACTGCCATTGGCTGGGATGTTCTTCACATCCCAGCCAACCAGGTTCAAGAACAGCCGCTCGAATCTGGTTGGCTGGGATGTGAAGAACATCCCAGCCAATGGCAGTGAGGGCAATTGAAGTGAGCCTGCCCATATATAAAGGCAGGCTCACTTCAAATGCCCTCAGTGTGTTACGGGCATCGGCCCATACACAGCTGATGAGGAGCGTCATGGGACATTTCTGTCTCCGCCGCCCTCGCGGTGGAGACAACAAATATAAGCTAAGTCACATTGGGTATGTGTGAATTACATTGATTGCTGTATCTATGGACCTTTTTATTCATGGGCATGTATTTTATGGGGCATTACATGGAGGCATATGTGGCTATATCTATGGGACACTAAAATTACACCCTTTGAGTGACAGTGAGGTACATACCCCTCTGCCACTCAAAGGTTTCTGGAATGTATGCTTAATGTTAATATATTTCTTTTATTTCACAGGGAGAAGGCGGAAGACTGAAGAGAGAAGATAGAAGAGAAGGACCAGCAAGCCGAGGCCTCCGCTGGACATCAGGATTAATGGTAAGTGTAACTTGTAATGTGATGTTTTTCACTTAGTCGGATTAACCCTGTGAATGCCGGCGGGGTAATTATACCATGCTGGCACTCATAGGGTTAATTCTACTTTTGACACAATTTAGGCACTTTGGATGTATTGATGTGGTGCTTGGGGCCCCATATCAATACATCCATTGAGGACTTTGTTTTTGTTTTTTTTTTTTTTGTTTTTTTTTTTTTTTTTTTTTTTGCCAGTTAACAGCTGCAATAGCTGGCAAAAGATCCGATGAGGGACTCTAACTGGGTCTTAAATTTTAGGCGGTAATGAGTCCCTCTTCGGATCTTTTTCAGCTGACGCAGTCTATTGAATGGCAAAGTGGAGCTTTTTTTTTTGTTTCTGTGGGCCAAAACACACGTTAGTGTAGCGGCCAGTACACTGGATGAACTGCCGTTAGCAGTTCATTACATGGCCCTTTTAATGGCCTACTGCATGTAAAGACACCCGTTAGTCTTGTTTTTGGCTAACAGCTGCCTTTAAATCGAGCCCTAAGTCTGTTCACCAATCTGACCCCCTGTTCGTCATTCCTGAGGGTCCCAGGGCAGGGAGGCCAGCATCCAAGGTGACCATAGCATCTTGGATTAAGTCTACTATTCATAAGGCTTACGAACTGCGGATGATGCCTGTTACTTTTAGGGTTTCGGCTAATTCCACTAGATCCATTGGGGCATCTTGGGCTTACAAGAATCAGGCCTCAGCTGATCAGTTGTGCAAGGTTGCCACTTGGTCATCTGTGCACACTTTTTCTAAGCACTACTGCGTTGATGTGCTGGCGTCGGCCGATGCCAGTTTGGGACGGGAGAGCCTAGAGGCAGTTTTGCCTGTCTAGGTTCTCCATTTCGTCTCTTCAGTGCTCCATCACTTTTGAGCCCAGTTGGCTCCAATTTGTGTGCTGTGCTATGTTCCTGGTGTGGTTATGCACCAGTTTTGTGTCCCTTGACACTTCATTGTTATTGTTGGGCTGTCTATGATCTGATGGTTCATATAAGCCTTGGTGACTTTTGGGGCTTTTATGCTTGGTCCTTACCTTACTTCCCACCTCTGGGAAACTCAATGGTTGGACATCCCAAAGTTACCAGTAACCTATATTGGATGACAGA
Organism: Rhinophrynus dorsalis; assembly: GCA_037306005.1. Taxonomy (NCBI): domain Eukaryota; kingdom Metazoa; phylum Chordata; class Amphibia; order Anura; family Rhinophrynidae; genus Rhinophrynus; species Rhinophrynus dorsalis. Next base: position 250,623,700 of record CM074719.1, on the reverse strand, counting down.
GAAAAGAAGATTTTAGTCTTACCTGTTAAATCCTTTTCTCTTAGTCCATATAGGTTACTGGTCTCCCAACCTGTCAAGAGACCATGCTTGGCTCTCCTGTGACCGAACGTGGGAGTCTTTTCGGGTCCATGCTCACAGGAGTCTTCTTTTCCCTTCTTACTACCTAGTCGCTAGTTAGTGTGTTAAATCTTTCTGGAGAGGAAGTGGCTAGATGCAGCTAAGGAGAGAGGTAGGCTCCACCCAGCATTCTCTTCAAGAATTGTTCCTGCCTACTTAAAGGGGTGGTCGCCTACCCAAAGTTACCAGTAACCTATATGGACTAAGAGAAAAGGATTTAACAAGTAAGACTAAATCCTCTTTTAGACACTACTTCTGTCAGGATGTCGGATTCTAAGTGACATGGGTCTAGACCTAAGACTAAGGACTCAGGGGTTTCACTCATCCCCTTGCTTACTGTTCCTCGTGTCAAGCAGGGCTTCCTAGAGAGTATTCTGGATCTCTCTGTCCAGCTTGGGTAAAATCACTGTTGCCACATTGGCCCAACTTCCTCTCTTCCTCCAAAAGGTTCTTCAGTCTTGGAAACCTTTAATTAGTATGTTGCCCCTAGTTCTCACAGTATGTCTGCACTCACAGGGTCCTCCTCTGAGGAAGAATATTTGGAGGGAGAATGTGAGGATGGACACTATGAATATATGGATTCTCCCTACTCCTATGGGGGCTATTATGAGACCCCTTTCCTTCAGCTGTTGGGCTTATTAGGGCTGTTATGGAGAATCTTTTAGGTCACTGACATTCCTGATGAGGGACCTTCCTCTGTGGATGTGATCCAGAGACTTAGGAAATCTTCTACTGTGTTTCACCCTAATGCCACTCATCAGATACTTCTGGATGAGTGGAAGATCTGTGATAAGAGGCTGTCTATCACCAAGAGGTTTTCTAGACTGTGCCCCTTTTCAGAGACAGCTCTGGGGCAGTGGGCCTCTCCCCATTCTGTGGATTCCCAAATCTACATGCTAGCCAAATCCACGGCTCTGCCTTTGGTGGATGCAGCAGAACTGAAGGATGTGACGGATAAGAAACTGTATTCTATCCTCAGGGCTAATTTTGCAGCCACTGGAACTGTGTTGAGACCTATTTTTGCCTCTGCCTGTGTTAACAGGGCTGTTGCCATGTGGGGTGAATAGATGGTGGAAGCTGTCTGTGCAGTTGCTTCCAAGTTAAATGGTATTTCTGGAGGATTAGATTGTAATAAATAATGTCAGTCTTATGAAAATCATAAAAAGCACGTTGAGTCACATGAGAGGATGTTTTCTCATCCAAATTGCTCAATGGAGTCACCCAAAAGACCTAAAGACATGAGCAACAACTCAGAAGAAGATTCCACAGAATCTAAATTGCTTCAGAGTCACCCTATTGTGTTATAAATGCTCATAGTACACAGCTTTTGTGGAAACTTATATAAAGAATGATAGGGTCGAGGAGATGGCGAAACAAGCAAGAAGCCAACACGAGTTTCATCAGCACTTCATCGGGGCGGCATTGCAGAAGCATAGACTGCATCACGGCCTCTTTTTATCAGTGATACTGGCACTAATCCAATACCGTATAGGAATTCTTGAATTTATGGTCCTTTATTACACTTTTGACATAAAAAACTTTATCTGTATTCTATGATCCAGTGTTTTTTCTGTATACCATAAGAATAAAATTGTCTTAATTAGATAGTTATATAATGGACAGACTGATGCTGTCAGATGAATATTCATTTTGATCATTTGTGAATCTTTTTCTAGTTTTCTGAGATTGTATCTCTTTTTGTTTCTAATTGCCTCTTTTAGAATTTTATAATGACACAATACATGGCATTGAGACGGTCTCTTTTCTGATTGACAGCCTTTGTAGCCAATTAATCATGATGAACATATGTTTTGTTGCTTTGATAGGACCAAATAAAAGATCCAGTCACCATGAATGAACTGTCTTTAAAGCGGAACTACCACCCCTGAGTAAATTTGTCCCAAATAAATACCCATCTAAAATATTACCTGGTGTTTGAGAATTGTACGCTGTTCCCAGACTGACAGGCAGGAAACAGCGCAGACATCTTTCCATTGTGACATCTGAGTGCCTGCGCTGTCAGTCCCAGCCTGCTCTAGGAGGCGTTGCTAGGAGCCGTTCGGCTCCAAAAGGGACTGACAGCGCAGGCGAGTAGACGTCACTATGGAAAGATGTCTGCGCTGTTTCCTGCCTGATAGTCCAGGAACAGCATACAATTCTCAAACAACAGGTAATATTTCTGGCGACTAGCGCTATTGAGCATCTAGTCGCCAGATGGGTATTTATTTGGGACGGATTTATTCCGAGGTGGTAGTTTTGCTTTAAAAAGAGGCCGCAATGCAGTCTATGCGTCTGCAATGCCGTCCCTATGAAGTGCTGATGAAACGCCTGTCGGCTTCTTGCTTTTTTCTGTGTCTTCTCTCCTTGGCCTTATCGTACTTGATATGTGTTTTCACAAGAGCTGTGTATTTTGGGTGTTTATAACACATGACAGGGTGACTCAGAAGAAGATTTGACAGAATCTAAATTGATTCAGAGTTGTTACTCGTGTCTTTAGTTACAAACTTTGATTGACTTCATTGATCAATTTGCATGAGAAACCATCCTCTTGTGTGACTCAACATGCTTTTTATGATTTACATACCGTAAAATCTCGGGTATAATACGCACATGGAAGCGGAAGGTCCTGAAAGCCCATGAAGGAAGCGGGCGGCAAGCTTGCCGCCCGCAGGGAAGATGGGTACTTCAGTGGAAGGGAGTACCGTAAGCCTCATTGTCAGTGTGGACTTCAGTGGGGATGTCAGTGGGAGCAAGTAAGCATTATTGTGAGAGAGAATTGGGCCGCGGGAGGGTATCTATGAGCACAATTTCTTTTAAAAAAATGTTTTTAATAACACGCACCCCCCACTTCACATAAGGTGAAGTGGGGTAAAATTGTGCGTATTATACCCGAGATTTTACGGTATGTAAATCATAAAAAGCATGTTGAGTCACACAAGAGGATGGTTTCTCATGCAAATTTCTCAATGGAGTCAATCAAAGTTTGTAACTAAAGACACGAGTAACAACTCAGAAGAAGATCTGACAGAATCTAAATTGTTAAGCTGATTTGTGCAGGTGCTTTGGTCTCTTATAGGGTGACCTCGGCGAGCAATTTGATGATAACTCATATTCTCACTGGACTTCCCCGGTACTAAAATTGTGTTTTCTAACACGTGTAAAGCAATGTAAAGTTTTAAAAAAGCACATATAACCTATGTTAAACATAGGTTATATGCATTTAATGGAAAAAAGTCACATGTCACCCAATGGATCACCTATCCAGAAGGATAGGTGATCCGTGGTAGGGGTGTGTTAGGAGGGGTCCTGATGCCCCCCTCAAGGTCTGAAGAATATATTTAATCTAAGTATTTATAAATAAATATATTTAAACTAAATATAAAATTAAAAAGAAGAAAGCCCATGTAACACATTACACGTTATATGTGCTTTATCAGAAAATGCCGTCAGTTGTCACCTGCATTGATCACCTATCCTAATGGATAGGTGATCAATGCTAGGGGGGTGTCAGGAGGGGTCCTGATGCCCCCTTTGAGGTCTGAACTTTTTTTTTTTAACATATAATTTAAAAAATAAATAACATTTCATATACATATACAGGCAAGGAGTTCAGCCGCATACCTTGCCTATTAAGCCTTTGCATACCAGAGGGGTAGCAAACACATTGCAATGCGTTGCTACCTCTCTGGTACTCATAGGATTAAAGGTAATGTCCCATAAAAAATGTTATAGTTTTGTAGATGTTAAAAAATTAAACGATATGCTACAAATTCTCTGTCTCAAACCACTATGATTTGAGAAATATTTGCTTTCAAAGTCCCCCTGTCCCCCCCTTCCGTTCTCCTGACATCCCCGCAGTGCTGACAGCAGGAGATTCTGGCCCGGGGACCAACTGCCAGCTGAGCGGCTCTGCAGCAGAGCCAAAGTCGCGTTATAGGAAAAGAATTACTTTACATTGGAAAGGTCTACAAAGTGTGCCTGGTTTGCAAGCACACTTTATAGACCGTTGCAATCAAGTAATTCTTTTTAAATCAGCTATTTCGGCTCTACTGAAGAGCCTCCTCGAGTCGCATGACTCGAACCTCCTGCTGTCAACTTTACAGCTGACATCAAGATAAGGGGAGGGAGGGGGGAACTTTGAAAGCGAATATCTCTCAAACCATAGCTGTTTGAGAAATAGGATTTGTAGCATATAGTTGTAACATCTATAAAACTATAGCAACTTTTTATGGGACATTAATGTCCCTTTAATCATGCAATACAAATACAAAGAGGGCATGTCGAAAAAAATCATAGAAGAACAATGTTGAATTTAAATGGAGAAATAGTCATGGGAGCACTGTAAGTTGAATTTTAAAGGGGGGTGTTTAAAATATCAAATGTGAACAATATTTGTCTAATTAAAATGGTGAAAGAAAGCACTGTTATTTGAATTTCAAAGGGGGATTTTTAATATGTCGAAGGGGGCACGCTGTCATATTTCTACGATGTATACTGTATTCTGCACTGCTTATGTTTGAACAACAATGGTTTTAAAACTGTCGTTGTGGCTTCTATACCTAAACTCTGAGGCACAGGATTGCATGTTGTTTTTAGTTGCTTCCTATGGGCTTTTTGACTGGCGGTGCGTATAATAACCGCTGATTTTGTTTTCACAAGTCAGATAATAGGATACTAAAACCTAACTTAAAAAAACACAACACCTGGGTTTTTTTTAGCGCTGGTAATAGAATCGAGCCCCTAGTACTATGCCATGTTTATAGATTGCTTACAAAAAAAATATAGAGTATAAGCAGCACAAAATTTTCATCCTACAATTCTCAGTTTATGCCCCCCCTTGCCACTCCCCCCCCCACACACACACACATATACCTTATTTATGTATGTGTTTGTTTTCTCCTGAAAAAAATAAGACGTTTATATTAAAAAAAAAAAAAAAAAACCAGACTTTTTTTTTTTATGCTTCGTCACGATTTGCAGGAATTGGGACTGAGATCTAAAATCCAAAACTTTACTTGTAACACTCTCTATGAAAGCTATGGGCAAAAGAAGAACTCTCCCTCTCTCTCTCTCTCTCTCTTTCTCTCTCTCTCTTTATACACACGCATATATGTATATGTATAAAATACATATACTGGCATAGTCATCTTTCTTTGCGGTCTTTCCATCTTAATCCGATTAGGAACTTTCTGTTAACATAGAAAATTACAGATAAGAAAGGCAATGTAAGGACAATATGGCTACATCTATATATAATACACACACATACACTCAAACCTGTGTATGTCATACTTTTGTTAAACTGAATATAAGGAAGTTGACATCCTTCACACTATGTCTTAAAGGGAACTATCACCCCAAATAAAGCCCCCCCCCAATAATTGGTCATATAGCGATAAGCTTACAATTAGTACTATTATCCAGCATAATTAGCGCATTATTCAGAACTTCTGCTGAGACTGATGGTCAGGCTTCTTGCTTTAGAGGCATATGTGCACCTGTGCTGTCAGTCCCTTCTGACAGCGCAGGCACACAGATGTCTGTAATTCAAGATGTCTGTGCTGTTGCCTGGCCATCAGTCTTAGCAGAAGTAGTATTTCTGAATAAAGCTGTAATTATTTGTAAGGTTATCGCTATAGGACTAATTATTGGGGGGGGGGATTTATTTGGGCTGATAGTTCTGCTTTAAACACTATTGCTTACAGTATGAATTAAATGGGATTATATACAATTAAATACCATGTCCTCTAAGATAGTATCTGCAAAAAATGATACACTTGTTATCCAAATGCTAAAATCTTAGTTATGCTGAGTGGAAGACTCCTTGGCCTTATAAGCATAACAGTCTTGATAGGTGTTTCAGAAGTTACAGCACAGTAATGTCTGTAAAGTACAAAAGGTAAGAGAAAAATCATTTCTAACAGAAGAGAGATGGGGTGCTGTTATCCGTAAATGGCCTGAATTGTTTATTTTCACTCTTTACAAAAATGCACAAGCAAAATTGCTTAATGTGTCTCAGTTACGTAATTGATGAGGTTGAAAAATAAGACATCATCCATTAAGTTTAACCTTTGGCAGAGCTGCAAATTACAGTGCACAAATACATTAAGAAAGCACATTTAGGATTTCAGTTTAGGAATATATAATTAAATACAGCTTGTTACACAAGCTTAGAGTACATTGAATTGAAATGTATACGGTCCTAGTTTTTCATTTTCATTGTTGTTGGTGTTCCTTTAAACCGAACTCTACAACAAAGAAGTTATAGGCCTGGATTAAATTGCATTTGAAAACCTTATCGAGGGTTTATCTACAGATTATTCCTTAGACTTCAATGGGAATCAGTTAGATAAAACCAGTGATATCACTTGTAACCTGAAATGTAATCTAGGCCTTAATGTGGAACCAGTTATTAGACTCCTATTGTACAGGTATGCACACTTATTCCTGTCTATTGCATTGTAAACACAGCATATTTTACAATTATTACAATCAGTGTGTTTCTCTTCCTTTTCCACATGTACCTCTTTTCTTGCTTTATTATGACTTATGTTTCATGCACTCTTCCCTCACTATCCCTTTCTTATTTTTCCATCTGAATCATGAAGGTTTTTCAGAAGGTATGACATAAACATTTTCCCTTTCAGCAACTTTTTGAAACTAATGATTTTATAACAATGTTCTAATAATAATAATAACACATCTTGTAGGGTCTGAGGTAGAGGTTTGTGGTCAATATATGTGGTCTACTTTTTTAACTAACAGGCTTTTAAGTACATTTTCATTATTACAAACGTATATATTCAGGCGATCCCTTGATAATCACTATAAAATCTAATAAGATCGAAAATGTTCTTTAAATGAAAGGGTCTTCACAGATTGATTGCAGTGCTCCTATTGCGTATTTCACTCCATCATCAATATGTCAGAAAGAAAGAAAGAAAACCACCAGTCAGACTCCAACAGCAATATACAAAATAAAATCAAAGTATCCACTTACATTGAAGACTCTCACATCCAGCTCAGTGGATCATTGAATGGACTGCATTTCTTCTCTCCAAATAATTCATACAATATCGTCTGGACTATCAGTGGTATAATCACCTCCTCGGAGTACTCCAAAATCCTCTCGATTGATAGGCGATCTCTCTCAATATAAAACAATATATAAAGAAGGATCTTCAGTGCGATGAAGTGACACCAATATAACAAACAAAGTATCCACTCACGTCATCGTTCACTGTTTCAAGTTAAATCCTCAATCAGCACACCTCCGTCTCCCGGTAATCCTCATCGATCAGATGGCTCACTTTCTATACACACTTCATAATGGTATAGGATAAAAATAATAGCCACCATATACTGTAGAACTTCCAAATAAAAAAATATTTTTATTGAAAAGCCAACATAAAAATATAAGCAAATAAATAATGCTAAGATCGTTGGTGATGCCTATCCCAAATACAGACACACTAACTCGTTCTGATATCTATGTAGCGACCCGCACCACTCGATACACTTTAAGCAAATAACGAGTGAGTAAAATCAGTATATGGTCAAGCATACATCACACACGCCCAACGCGTTTCGTACGTAAGTACTTCCTCAGGGGAAATCAATTGATTACTAAAAACAACTCTCTTTTAAAGGATACAATGTGGCGTCAACGTCCGCGGACGTTTCAACTTTTCAATCAAACCAACTTTATCAAGTATACGCAAACACATTGTCAATGTATATAGTAAAAATCCAACAAGAATGAATCATTAAGTATATTAAGAACATATTCCACACATTATAAAATATCAACTTTATCAATCAGAAACCGATTATTTCAGAAAACAATTGAGGTCAATATTAATATTTAGACCTTTCGGAGTTAAAGTTTTTAACTGATAAATCCACTCTGTTTCTTTTTTTGATATTTTAACAATTATATCTTCCCCCCTCCAGTTTTTTGTCATCTGATCAATTCCTAAAAATTTCAATCCAGTTGGATCTTTATTGTGTATCCTAGCAAAATGGTCAGAGACACTATGTGTCTCTAGACCTTTTTTAATATTACGAATATGCTCTGCTATCCTTATGTGTAGACATCTTGAGGTACGTCCCACATATTGGAGGCTACAAGGGCACTCCAATAAGTAAATGACGTTCTCACTATTACACATAGTGTAGCGCTGATATTTATAGTGTATTTGAAGTTGAAAAACTGACCATTATATTGCAAGATGCAAAAAAATAAAGGAATCTTAAATGAACAAGAGTTTCAGTTTCTAAATATTCAAAATCCAAGAATACCAGTACTATATGCCCTACCTAAGATACATAAAAGTATAGAAAACCCTCTAGGTAGACCTATTGTATCTGGAATAGGATCTTTGACAGCTAATCTCTCTCAATATGTTGACACATTTTTACAAGAATTGGTAATTGATTTACCATCTTATTTAAAGGATACAGGAGACACTATTAATGTATTGAGAAATGTAAAATGGGAAGAAGATCTATATCTAGTTACCAGCGATGTGTCCTCATTGTATACAGTTATTGATCACAAACAAGGGATCAATGCTGTACGAAAGGCTTTAATAAAACAGAATGTGTTAAAAGAAGAACAAATTGAATTTCTAACCTTATGTATTGAATTTATTTTGACAAAGAACTATTTTTGGTTGGAAGGTGAATTTTATCTTCAACGTCTTGGTACAGCGATGGGGAGCCATTTTGCCACAAGTTTTGCCAACATTTTTATGGGTGATTGGGAAAAAGAGTTTATCCATCATCCACGAGAAGAAAATAAGGGCATTATATTGTGCAAGCATTAAATTGATGATTGTCTATGTATATGGAGGGGGACTGAAGAATCATTAATGACGTTTTTACAATATATTAATAGAAATGATCAGGGCTTAATTTTCACTTCTGTGTCCAGTAAAGAAAATATAAATTTTCTAGATTTGAAGATTTATATAGAGGATAACCAATTGAAGACCTGTACATATAGGAAACCTACGGACAGCAATAGCTATGTTGATCCGAGAAGCTGTCACTATCGTCCATGAGTGAGGAATATTCCGTGTGGTGAATATGCACGTATTAAAATAAATTGTACTGATAGGAAAGTATGTATACAACAAATAGAACAATTAGAAAAACAATTTTTGAGTAATGGTTACGATGAAGCTAGCCTTTTGGAAGCGATAAAAAGAGTTCTTGAAGAGAACCAGTTGAATAGTACTGGACAGCTGAAGAAATGTAAGAAGATTAATAGTGAATGTCCTATTTTCATAACCCAGTATAATGAGGATCATGAAAGTATTGAGGGGATATTTAGAAAGTATTGGCCGGTCCTTTTAAAAGATCCACAATTAAGGAAGATCTTACCAGACTATCCAAGGATTGTATACAGAAGTTAAAAAAATTTAAAACAAAAGTTGGTCCCGAGTTTTAGGAATCATAAAAAAACAGAAATGTCATATTTTAGAAAAGATTTGAAGGGCTTCTATAGGTGTAGTAGATGTTTGCCATGTAGGACCGTTAAGGATAAAATAAGAAATGAAGCAATATTCAAGAGCAATCAAACTGGAAAGAGTTTTAACATAGAAAAAGTAATTATGTGTAATAGTAAGAATGTCATTTACTTATTGATGTGCCCTTGTGGCCTCCAATATGTGGGACGTACCTCAAGATGTCTACACATAAGGATAGGAGAGCATATTCGTAATATTAAAAAAGGTCTAGAGACACATAGTGTCTCTGACCATTTTGCTAGGATATACACAATAAAGATCCAACTGGATTGAAATTTGTAGGAATTGATCAGATGACAAAAAACTGGAGGGGGGAAGATATAATTGTTAAAATATCAAAAAAAGAAACAGAGTGGATTTATCAGTTAAAAACTTTAACTCCGAAAGGTCTAAATATTAATATTGACCTCAATTGTTTTCTGAAATAATCGGTTTCTGATTGATAAAGTTGATATTTTATAATGTGTGGAATATGTTCTTAATATACTTAATGATTCATTCTTGTTGGATTTTTACTATATACATTGACAATGTGTTTGTGTATACTTGATAAAGTTGGTTTGATTGAAAAGTTGAAACGTCTGCGGATGTTGACGCTACATTGTATCCTTTAAAAGAGAGCTGTTTTTAGTAATCAATTGATTGCCCCTGAGGAAGTACTTACGTACGAAACGCGTTGGGCGTGTGTGATGTATGTTTGACCATATACTGATTTTACTCACTCGTTATTTGCTTAAAGTGTATCGAGTGGTGCGGGTCGCTACATAGATATCAGAACGAGTTAGTGTGTCTGTATTTGGGATAGGCATCACCAACGATCTTAGTATTATTTATTTGCTTATATTTTTATGTTGGCTTTTCAATAAAAATATTTTTTTATTTGGAAGTTCTACAGTATATGGTGGCTATTATTTTTATCCTATACCATTATGAAGTGTGTATAGAGAGTGAGCCATCTGATCGATGAGGATTACCGGGAGACGGAGGTGTGCTGATTGAGGATTTAACTTGAAACAGTGAACGATGACGTGAGTGGATACTTTGTTTGTTATATTGGTGTCACTTCATCGCACTGAAGATCCTTCTTTATATATTGTTTTATATTGAGAGAGATCGCCTATCAATCGAGAGATTTTGGAGTACTCCGAGGAGGTGACTATACCACTGATAGTCCAGGCGATATTGTATGAATTATTTGGAGAGAAGAAATGCAGTCCATTCAATGATCCACTGAGCTGGATGTGAGAGTCTTCAATGTAAGTGGATACTTTGATTTTATTTTGTATATTGCTGTTGGAGTCTGACTGGTGGTTTTTTTTCTTTCTTTCTGACATTGATGATGGAGTGAAATACGCAATAGGAGCACTGCAATCAATCTGTGAAGACCCTTTTGTTTAAAGAACATTTTCGATCTTATTAGAGTTTATAGTGATTATCAAGGGATCGCCTGAATATATACGTTTGTATACATTGTTTTTTTTATCTATTTTGAGTAAGATAGAATTCGGGCAGACCCGAGATATTGACTGACTAGTATTGCATCTGAATTTGTAGCGCTGATATTTATAGTGTATTTAGAACATTTTCATTATTATTACTATCATTGATGTATTAAGCGCCAGCATATTCTGCAGAGCTGTGCAGCTAGGGAACATATTATAAACTCTTTAATAACAGATGATACAGTTAAAGTGACACAAAAGGTGAATAGGGCCCCACTTGTAAGATCTTACTTATAGGTAGAAACTTTCAGATAGAATAGGTTTTACAGTTTGTTCTATTCTGCAAAATAAGTAGAAATAAATGTATAAACCTATAATGCCATGTATTAAAAACAAAAATTCAAATTTCAGGAAGGGGGTTGATTATAAAGTCTGAATTGTCCTGAAATATCCAGAATATAGTGTTATAGCGAAAATTAAAGTTTCCTCCATTTCAAAGACACTGAAATCTCAAAAAAAAAAAAAACACAGATGGGCTTTATGGGGGATTACTTATTGTTACTCTGTACCTACACCTAGTCTCTATTAAAATTGATGTCTGAGTCTTCTTCACTTTTTTGTAACACACAACATTATAGTTCATTACTTACAGCTTTGTAGTTCAAGTGCTCCAGGTGCACCTCCTGCCCCTATTCCTGTGTCACTGAGACTCTCAGTCTGGTCTGGATGGAGCCTGGGGAGGGACAATCTTCAGTAAGTAAAAGGGGGGCAGGGTTTTCCATATACTTACTGAATGAAGATTATCCCTTGCTGCACCCATCCAGTCCCACAACCAGATTCCAGATCTGTGGGGAGGCGACCAGAAGGGGTGGGAGCGCTTGAACTACAAATCTGTAAGTAATAAAATATAGCAGTATGTGTTACAAAAAAAGTAAAGAAGACTCAGACATCAACTTTAATAGAGGCATTTCTATCACTTTAAGAGAGAAATGTTGAGTTTGTGGCCCTCATCTCAGTTTAAATGACATCCCTGTTTTATGGTTTGTCCTGTATAACTTTATGCAATATTCCTGTGCATGCTGTGGGGCAAGCATGACTTACTGTGATTGATCATACACTGTAGTTCCTAACATGGAGTGGAGACTAAAGTCAGTGGATGGCAGATTCATGCATTTGAGAGAGAGAGAGAGAGAGAGAGAGAGAGAGAGAGAGAGAGAGAGAGAGAGAGAGAGAGAGAGAGAGAGATGGATGTATGTGAAGGGTGTTTTTTTGTCTGTCATTTCTGCGTGTTTGGGTGAGGGGCACTGGCTCAGGGTTTTTTTTTTTGTTATATGAAGGGTTAGATGCCTGCTTGTTATTATTGGGCTTGAGGCTGCACTATTAATGCACTTCTCGTCATTTAGCAATTGACATGTATAACCTTTCCATCACTCTTGTAAGTTCTTTGTTAGTGCCATAGTCCAGTCAGCTATGTGAATGTCCTGTTTCCATTCCAGCAACTGGACATTACATTGGCACCCACACCCTAAAGAGTGTGTTATATTGTTTATTGGATTCAATAGCTTACTATATAGGCTTCTAAAATCATTTAGACCTAATTGTCAGAGTTCTTTCATGCCTTCCACTTCTGCTATTTCTCATATCCCTATGGAAGCCAGCTTAAAGGAGTCTTCAGAAAAAGAATAATTAGTATTCTTGTTTTTCCTGTAATTAACAGTGTGCATTTTTCTGTGAAACGCCAATCTCTCCAGGGCCGGATTTACATCTCAGGAGCCTGTAGGCACAGAAATCGGAAGCCCCCCTCCCCCCGAAAAAGTGCAAAAAGTTTCTCGTGCACATGGCATTTTACAGCCCCATGTCCCTTCCATCTGAGAGTCAAGTCCTTGCAACTAACGTGCAATCTGCACTGCATTCCCATTGCCCCTGCCATCTTTATTGGTCCCTGTCCCATGCCACACTCCTTTGAGTTCCTTACACCACATTAGGGTGACTGCTCATTACCTGGATGCCCAGCGGTGTCCATGCAGCTGATATCTGTGAGTGACCATCCCCAGCCTCTTGGTGCGATCTGTGCCTCAACCCCAGTTAGCAGCCTCCTATCCACCATGCCAGCCTTACCAGGCTGCTGTTCCAGCCTCTGATCTGTTATGTGTAGTGAGCAACCCTGGCTGTGCCTTTCTGGTCAGTACATGCCGGGCCTGACACCAGTGTCCTGTGCTGCAGCTTTTAGTTGCTTCCTCTGCTATTTGGTGAGCTCCAGCACCAGTGTAGGGCAGACATATAAAGGAGTCTCTATGTGCACTGAGGCTGTTAGCTCCCTGTGTGATGTGGAGCTTTATTAAACTACAAAGTAAAATCCAGAGCAGGATTCAGGAACTTCGGGTGACCCCAACTTGAACTTCACACACATCGAAAGTTTCTTAAAGAGACAACGCGCTCATTTCCTCAGTTCAGCTCAAGTCATCCCCTACTACACATGCCCCTCCCGGTATCCTTTTAAAAAGTCACACACAAAATAGCGTGTGACTAATGGGCACATTAAGCATTTCACTGTCTAAAACTTTGCTCTATATATCTGCTGCTTGTACCATTAACAACCTTGCAATGATCGCTGCTCCGGGCTCTCACTTAACCATAATGACATTAATAATAATAATATTTGCCGTACCTGCAATATCGGCATTAAACCTCGCTATACAATACAATAAATTGTGCTCCTTTCACGATCAGATTTGCCTGCTAAACGCCGCTCTGGACTCTGCAGTGTTATTCTAGCTTTGTTTGTTAACCCATGCCTGAAGAAGGGACCTTAGTGTCCTGAAAGCTTGCACTTATGTCCTCCGTTATCCATTAAATGGTATCACCTTTATACCACTCTTATGAGTTTTTTGTTACACCGAATCCTACCTACTACACTGGCTAACAACGGTACCATCTTTTTTTCTGGATTACAATGGAAGATACCACAATGTACCGATCTCAAATGAAGCTTAAGGCACTGCTGAAGAAATTTGCACAACTGGACAGCGACATATTCTTTCTCACCAAATGCAAAATGGAGAACCTCATTCCTAAAGGACTCCCCATCAAAGACCAGCACACCCACAATACTCTGTATGCCCAACAACTATGTACCAGAACATCAGAGAAGCTGTGGAACCACCTTATTGGAGTGTTTTATAACAGTAAGAGAACCATAAATGGCGAAATTGAGGTCCTCTATGACACACTGGAGGGAAGTGACACAGAGGATTTAAAACAAGGGCTACACAAGTACTTCAAACATCTACAAGGGTGCCTGATTTACAACAAAAGTAAAAAAACTTCACAGACTTAGGCTGAAAGCAGGTTTACATACTACAGCACCAAAAAATGATCAGGACCTGCAAGGGAATACAGACAAGCAAGACTGCATTGTGAACCTTTCACAACACACCCTAAGTAAGGAAGAGAACCATGTACTATCCAAAGGACTGAATTTCTGCCCTACAAAACCATTGGACAAAACAGAGCTCTGCAGTGACATGGAAGAATTCTTTAGGAGATTATGTCTGAAGGAATTTCTCCATGATAACATCAACTATGAACCCTGCAACACAGTACAGCTTAAATACACCACAAAAAACAAATCTAACGGGACCCCTCCATCAGGACTCAACCCCACTCTGGATGAGAACATAGACTTATTCAGACAGAGAATGAAATCCACCATCCTAGATAAACAGAGTAAAGAACGATACAACTTTAGTACCCAGGAAAGAAGTGCCATTAAATCATTGAAAGACAACAAGGACATTATAATCAAACAAGCAGATAAAGGGGGAGCTGTAATCATAATGAACACAACTGACTACATTAGAGAAGCACAGAGACAACTTTCTGATCCCAGACATTACTGCAAACTACAAGAGGATCCCACACAGATGTATATGTATGTATATATATATATATATATATATATATATATATATATATATATATAATCTAAAACGTATAATAAATGGACTCCCTTCCACATCTACAGACATTCAGGATCTGATACCAAAGACCCCCAAAATAGGCTCATTCTATTTACTGCCTAAGTTACATAAACAAGGGAACCCTGGAAGACCTGTAATCTCTGAAATAGGGACACTAACTGAAAATATATCTGGCTGGGTGGAAAATATCCTAAAGCCCTTGGTAAGAAACCAGCTACCTCCAGGACACCACAGACCTACTGAACAAATTGGCTACTATAGGTCCAGTAACTGAGGGGACAATTTTGGCTACTATGGATGTTGAATCCTTATACACAGATATCCCACATCAAGATGGCCTAGCACCATGCATGGAATGTTTGGACCAACAAGACCTACCCACAGAGACTGTTCTGGGACTTACAAAGTTCATACTCACACACAATTACTTTGCATTTGGGGATGATTTATATCTACAACAAATGGGAACAGCAATAGGAACAAAGATGGCACCTCAGTATGCTAACTTGTTCATGGCGAAACTTGAACAAGATTTTCTATCCACTTGTAGAACTGAGCCACTAGCATACTTCCGCTACATAGATGACATCCTGTTAATCTTGACTGCCTGTGAACAGGACCTTACACAATTCCATGCCAGATTTAACCAATTCCACCCAACCATTAACCTCATTCTGAACTACTCTGTGGAACACATACATTTTCACCATGATCTACATCAAGGATCAAAACATACAGACATCCCTGTATCACAAACTCACAGACAGACAATCATACCTTAGACATGACAGTTTTCACCCCAAATATACCAAGCATGCCATCATCTATAGCCAAGCTATAAGATACAACTACATCTGTTCAGACAATACAGACAGGAACCAGCATCTCCATTCAGTAAGGAAGTGATTCAGGAATCAGGGATGTCACCCAAGAATAACAGACAATCAGATACACAGAGCCAGCCAAATACCCAGAGAAACACTCCTTGAATACAGACCACAGGCAGAGAATAACAGGGTACCGCTTGTGGTCACATACAATCCCCAATTGGAAGCCCTGAGAAGTATTGCAAAAGTCTTACAACCAACCCTCCATAAAAGTTACAAATTAAAAGTAATTTTTCCAGATCCATCACTTATATCATACAGACAACCCCCAAATTTAAATAAAATTGTCAAGAGCCATTTGCCACAAATCACAAAGAATGGAACATTCTGTTGTGGAGTAAAAAGATATGAGATCTGTCCACACATTCAATGCACAACAAAGATACAAATACCAAATACACAGCAACACTATGAAATGATTGGCTCATTCACTTGCTCCTCTTCAAATGTAGTATATCTCATAACTTGTACACAATGCCCCACAGGAGGTTACTATATTGGGGAAACAGGACAGACACTGAGGAAAAGAATGAACCTACATCGCCACACAATAAACAGAAAAAAGATTGACACACCAGTTGGTCAGCATTTTTGTGGTCCAAATTATAGTCTACAAAATATGAAAGTCACCATACTCAAAGGAAAGCACACGTTATAGACCATTCCGATCAAGTAATTATAGTTAATAACGGTTTGAGACATGTGAATGAGGGCAGTAAGTATGTTTTAATTTTACCTATAAATCCGCCTGTACTTTTTTTCGAGTTTACTATCCCTTTAATGAACATTTCCTTGTTCCCAGGACTTTGATCTAACCCTGTGTCAATTCATATCTTTGCAGACTGTATGTTTACTAAGTTTATTGACCCCCACTGTGTACTGAAATATTTTGGTTCAAATGTATGTCATACTCTGTAAATATAAATGCAGTATTATTCTAGCTTTGTTTGTTAACCCATGCCTGAAGAAGGGACCTTAGTGTCCTGAAAGCTTGTACTTCTTATGTCCTCAGTTAGCCATTAAAAGGTGTCACCTTTATACCAATCTTGTGAGTTTTTTGCTACACTGAATCCTACCTGATATTCTTTTTAAAATTTGAGAGAAGTGCCTGATTTTTACATAGTAAATTGGGTTGAAAAAAAGACAAACGTCCATTAAGTTCAACCTTTATTACAGAGAACCTATTTTGTTGGACTTAATTGCAAAGTGGAATATATTTTGATTTCAGTTTAAAAACTTCTCATAATACCATTTTCTTATTTTATTAGTAATTACACTATACATCAGGGCTGTCCAAGTTCAGTCCTCAACGGCACCAGCAATACAGGATTTAAAGGGGTTCTATCTCCCCAGTACAAATGTTTGTTAAACGTTAAATTACCTAGCCATTAGGTTGAATTCTTGAATATTTATTTTTTTTAATCGTCTGTTGCTGAAAATTAACGTTTAAAGACAGCACTTCCGTATAGACTGCGGGTACAGATCTATACCTGCAGTCTGTAACTCTGCCTCCACTCCCCTCCCTCTAACCAGCCTCCTCCGATGACGGAGGCTTCTGTCTGTAGGCTGGAGTGATCTCATTGGCTAGATATCTATCTCTGCCAATGAGACCATTCCAGCTTACAGACAGAAGCCTCTGTCATCAGAGGAGGCTGGCTAGAGGGAGGAGAGCGAACCTAGAGTTACAGACTGCGGCTATAGAGCTGTACCTGTAGTCTATACGGAAGTGCTGTCTTCAAAAGTTAATTTTCAGCAACAGACGATAAAAAAAAAAAAAAAAAAAAAATCAAATATTCCACCTAATGGCTAGGTAATCTAACGTTTAACAAACATTTGTACTGGGGTGATAGATCCCCTTTAAGGATTTCCCTGATTAAGTACAGGTGAGACACTAATTAACTCACCTGTGCTGTATCAGGGAAATCCATAAACCCTGGCCTGTTAGTGGCCCTTGAGGACTGAACCTGGACAGCCCTGCTGTCCAAGTTCATTTCTTGATTTGCAGCACCATTACACTAATAGAAAATATATCTGGCTAGGAGAGAGCAAGAACTATATTTATAAAAGACTGGAACTGCCATGAGGATGCAAATGGCACCACAATACACTATTCTATTCAGTCCAAAATTGGAGGAGTAGTTCTTGTCCACATGCCAAATAAAGTCTCTAGTCTACCTCCACTACATAGAGGATTATCCTAATCATTTGAAATGCCAGCAAAGATTAACTTTTGGCAGTCACAAAAATGACAATGCATTCCATCCCACCAATAACCTCAAACTCAGCCATTCACCCACACTAATTAACTTTTTGGATACTATTATCAGTATTAGTAACAACTCTATCCAGATATCTCTATACCACCAACCTACAGACAGGCCTATTTATCTCAGAAATCAGTTTCCATCCCAGACACACAAAAACTCTGTTGTTTACAGCCAGGCCATAAGGTATAATCGCGTATGCTCTGAGACTTCTGAGATCAACATCTTAAAAATCTCAGGAGAGATTTTATCAGTCATGGACGTAATGCAAAGTTTACGGACATCCAAAATTTGAAGAGCCACCACTGTATTAAGAAGAAATCTCCTGAAATACAAACAACCACAGGAAGAGAACCAAGTGCAATTAGTAATCATCTACAACCCACAGCTTGTGCTGTGTAAAATCTCAAACAAGCTCCAAACAATACTACATACTGATGGCAGATTAGAAAGTATTTTCCCAAGACCTCCACTCCTCTCTGATAAACAGTTTCCTCAACCTGAAACAGCTGGTGGTGAAGAGCTCCCTTAAGAATGCAATAGAAAATGCCACTTCTTCCTATCTACAAAAGACGTGTTGAACCTGTGCACACAAATGTACAATAGATAAGGTACTCATACCCACCTAAACCACAGTATTGAGGCAAATTTTCCTTTGGCTCATCTAGTGTTATTTATCATGTGTGTGAAATGTCCTCAAGCAGGACTATATGTAGATGAGGCAGGATAAACCCTAAGAAAAAGGTCCAGTGTGAACAACAAAAGAGACACCAAAGTGGGTTAACATTTTTGTAAAACTGATCACAGCATTAACCCCATCCCGTCAATGGACGTACATGTAGGTCCCTTAAAAACTGTCACTTAGTGACAGAGGATGTACATGTACGTCCCGGAAGTCCGGGTCCCCGCGTGGCTGAACAGTGTTCGGGGACTCCGGAATAATTATAAAAAAAATTCTTAGCCGGGCATTAAGTGACGGCCGCATGTGCGCGTGGCCAGTCACTGAGGGGTTAAAGATCACAATGTTACTGTACTGATGAGAAATTGTAGGGCACAGAGAGACAAATGATCTGGGAATATAAATTGATAACCAACTGTGGCTATGTCACATTATCCCACAAAATGAACATATTTAGTGCCAGGGGGCTAAACAGCTTGTTGCAAGCTACGGGTTGTGCATGGCTGTGGTGCTTGGAGGGTTAACACATACATTCTGTAGACTTCTCTGGCTAAAGACTAAAATTCACTGTATCATTTTCTAGTCCACCTCAAAAAGACGAGGGAATTATATATGCCTCAAACTGATAATAATATACTCTGCCCGTAAAATGTAAATGTTAACAATGTGCATGTATTGTACATTAAACCTTCTTTTGTTTTATGCCTGAAGAAGAGTCCTAGTTGTTTTGAAAGTTTGCATCCTAGAGCCACTCAGCCAATAAACTCTACTAGTTTCCTGCAGTCCTTTCTTAAGCAATTCTGTTAGAAAGATTGATAATATTCATCTGTAACATCTTGTTAATCTCTTTCTCTCTCTGTCTGCTTCTCCCCTTTCTTCATCCAGTTGCCTCTTGGTTTCCTCTCTGAATCCCTTGAATGCCTACTGGGTTCTGCCCCTTAGATATAAAGTGAAACAGTCTGGTGTTTCAGGGTCTTTCTTGTTTAAAAATAATTAGCATTCTTATTTCTCTGTCCCCTACCTTATACATACATAGGTTTCCCTGTTTGGAAGGATTATCTTGTTCCCTTTCTGACAGCTCTACTCTTTACTCAATAAAATTTGCAGCCTTGTCTGTGTTGTTCACAATTTTTTTTTTTTTTTTTTTTCCTTCTGGGGCAATACTTTGTTGTATTCCTTTGGTTCTGCGCAAGCTTCAGTTTTTACATACAATTATGTTTCTCATATTTATCCAAACATTTTTACTTTTCATAAGACTCGCACATTTTTAGCTAATCTTGTACATGTACTATATTTTTATCTATAGCTACTAGTATACATTTATCATAAATAGAGTACAGATACTAATACTCACTGACACTACTTTCTGGTGGAGGACAATAGAAAATTATCAGGTTAAATACAAAGAAACAACCTTGTTTATACAAAGCTTGAACAATAAAATCTATTTACTCCATAAAATACAAATCCTTCACAGTTTATGTATAGCAATAAATGAAACAGTATGTGAAAGATTGTTAGACTTGAAGAGTAGTAGATTATGACAAAGGGAATTAATTCAGTATTAGCAAAACCTGGGTTCTGTAGAAATAAGTTAATGATCTAAATGTGAAGAGTGACTAACTCAAGATCTGAATAGTGTCCCAACATGAAAAGATCAAAGTCACATAGAAGACAAATATGTAATGTGATAAGTCATCCAATGTTTGAAGAATATGATCTTTTCACTAAAAACAGTGTGATAAATGGCTGTGTATGAAGTGTACTACAGATAGTCAAACTTAAGTTCGCAGATCTGAAGTTAATGAGATTGGATGATGATTATGTGATTGCAGCAAATGGAACCAGATGAAAAAGTGTCTTAATTTGAAATGGATCTCTTGGAATATCTTAAATCTGCCTTGTAATTCTCATGTCCAAGGGCTTGAATGCAGATGCATGTGCTGCTGTGGTGTTCCTGGGGACTCCTCAGGCAAAGTATGTATGTATATCTTTATGGGGATAATATTAGTGTCATAATCATAGAAACAATAGAAGAGAGGTCCCAGCCCCATGGGGCTAACCGTCTAAATGTATAATTGGAGACAGACAACAGGGTATGAGGGTGTCAAGTGCTGAGTTTGGCAAAAGCTAGTAATATTTCAGGGTAGATTTAAAAGCAGAGATGGATTGTTCTAGATGCAGGAGGAGAGAGGTATGGCGATCCATAGGTAGGGGGCATAAAGTGAAACAGGTTTGAGATCGGAAGAGAGCAAGAGGGTGTGGGTGGTGTAACAAAAAGGGCATTGTGTGCTGAGCCAAGGATGTGGCTTGGAACATGAGAAGAGATAATGGAAGAGATTAAGTGGGGGCATCAGCGTGGAGAGCATTAAAGTTAAGAAGAAGGACTTTGTAAGTGATACTGAATAGGGGACCATGTCAGACGTCTAAGAATTATGTAAGCAGGGTCAATTTTTGAGGAGGATGTATTGATTCATACAGCTGATTTTAAGACTGACTGCAGTCAGTTCACTGCCGGAGAATAAATGAGGAGGTTAGCTCTAGAAGACGTGAAGACCAGAGGGGACATCTATATAACAGTTAACGTGATCCAGAATAAGAACAGGATTATCAGTAGAAAAAAAAGAGGAGCACCAGGATTAGAAATCTGAGAGAAATCTTGAAGGAGAAGAGGAGTTAGCAGGTGGCCTGTATATTACAGCCATGCACATAGAGGGTAATAGATCTGAACTGGATGTATTTCAAAAGAATAAAAGTTAACAGATGGTGGGATTGTGAGGGGCTGGAAAGTGGCAGTAGGAGGAGAGAAGGACACATACTCCTCCTCCCCCCCAACCAGTAGAACGAGGTGTGTGTGAGAAGCAAAACCCTCCTCTACAGCTGTCATGTGCAGCCAAGTTTCTGTGAAGACAAACCATTGTTCACGGGAACAATCGTGAATGAGGGTTGCCTTATTAACTATGTAGGGGGTATTCAAAAGATTGCAGGAGAAGGGTGAAAGAAAGGAATGGCTATGAGATTTGTAGGGTTGGAACCCTTCAAGAAACAGTGGGAGGACATGAAAGCTGGGGATGAAGCAGGTGGGTATGGGTTTTGGGCCAGTATTAGGGACAATATCCCCTGCAGCAAGCTGCAGGATAAGACAGAGTGCAGAAGTATGGGAGTGGGATTTACACTGATGTTTTGGAACAGGACTTGCAGATTGAGAATGGTTAAAATCTGGAGAAGAGTGTAAGAGCAACCATGTGTAAAAGAAGAGACAAGGGGAGATGGGGATGCAGTTTTGAGTCAGGGAGAGTTGAAGCTAAGAAGAATATTAGGGAGCATTGAGCATATAAAAAACAGAATGAATTTGGCAGGATTTACGCGTTCAAGATGTCTTTACTTCCTAGATTATTGTATTTGTTCAGGGTCTTGTCTGTCCCCCCTGCTCCTCAAGATATTCGATTGCTTCAACAACACATCATGCGCTTCATCGGGGGCTTCCGGAAACCCAGACTTGGGTCGGGGCTAATGTTTAAAAATAAGTTAGAGGGGGGGGGCTGTCGGTACCGCATCTTTGGTCCTACTATAAAGCGGCTCAGTTTGCCAAGGTGGCCCAACTACATTCGGTATGTGGTGTGCCGTGGTGGGTGGTGCTGGAAACCTTGCTCTGTAATTCCCCGCCTGCAGCTGCCATTCTGGGTCTTCCCTCCTTACCTTCTGTTTCCCTGTCCAGGTGTTTCATGTTCCCTCTCTTGTTGTCCATTTGGCATAAACACAAATACACGGATCAACTTCACCCAGAATGAGGATGTGCTCTTTATTTTGCAAACCAGAGTTCCCCCCGGGTCTAGCACCCGAACAGTTTCAGTGGTGGAGAGACAAAGGGATTACCAGGGTATCAGACTTGTTTTTTTGTAGACACTCCACTTTCTTGGGACCAGTTTCAGGAGAAACTTTTCCGGTTCCTTCAGGTTCAGCACTTTGTCCGGGTCTATCTTAATAATGATCCCCCCCCCCACGACGGACAATCTTTGAACACCTGTATTCTTCCTCCCCATCTGAGCTATCTCCAGGATTTATTCCTTTCTTTTCTCGTCTCTGTACCTTCTACTGCCACCCTACCGTGCAGTCTGGGAGGAATGGAATGTCATCACGGCTAACGTTAGCAGCTTAACTCCTTGCACTTTGATAAAGGAGAATGCGTATAAGGTAATGGCTAGATGGTATTACTGTCCCAAGGGATTACATCTCCTCTTTCACTCCACTCTCCAGCTGTGTTTCCGCGGAGCGGAGGGTACCTACCTTCACATGTGGTGGTCCTGCCCCTCAGTTTCTGAACTCTGGACCTATGTCTTTCAGCTCTTGAGTTCTGCCCTGGGATAAACGATATCTCCTGACTCGTGGAAAGTTCTGCTTAAGAGGTCATCCGTACCTCACCCCTTTCTTGGAGTGCCAACAAATTGATCTTCAGAATTTGTGCTATGACCCGATGTCATATAGCCCAGCATTGGAAATCAATACCTCCTACCCGTGCTGGCCTCGATGGTCGAGTCTGGGGCTTGATTCAGATGGAGAAGCTCACTGTGTATATTCACAATTCTACCTCCGTGTACCTCCGGATTTGGTCCCCGTGAGTGGACGCGGTGGCTCCCCCTCAGTTCCACCGGGACATACTACTCTATTAGTGACTCAGAAACATTTTTTTCCCTCTTTCCCTGTCCCTTTCTCTTTCTTGCCTTCATACTCGTATCCAGGTGATGCTCTTGAGACTTAATGCTACATATACTGAACATTTTTGCTCTGCCTTTTCTCTGTCTCATATTGTACCTCTTGTACCCCTTTTCTTTTTTCTGTATCTCTTTTCATATCAAAAATTTAATAAATATTGAATTATAAAAAAACAAACAGAATGGATAACAGATGTAACTGACATGGTCAGTCAGATTCTAGTGGCAGAGAAAAATGTCTTTGCTGATGATCTTTTGTCAGGTAAGGGAGACGTTCTGTGGGGAAGCACAAAGTATGATGGGTAATTAACTATGCAGGTGAACAGGCAGACAGTCTATAAGCTAACAGTGTTAACAGCTAACAGCTAGATAACAGGAACACAGTATGTTAATAGAAGGCATAGTCATGTTCATACTCCCAAATTCCTGCAGATGCACCAGGCGCATGAGGTTATATGAAAAAAGAGAAAAAACAGGTCACAAAGGGATCTAAGAATAGTATGTGAAGGTTAAAAAATAAGTAATGCAATGGGGAATGAGTAGAAAAAAAAACACACAAAAATAAACCTGAATGTGGAGTATGGGAAATAATAAGACAAAATGAGAAAACAGAAGCTATAAGAGAGTGTGTATAGCAGTGGGGAGATGCTACTGGAGTACTCTATTTAACTGACCCTAGGGACATACCACCTATATAAGGACCACTTTTAGATGAGTGGTAATTTTTTTTGCCAAGTGTTTTTTTTTTGGTTGGTTGGTTGGTTGGTTTGTGCTTGTTTTTTTTGCATAGCTTATTGCATTGAAATCAATGAGAATAGTCCATTTCTCCACAGCATGTGGCAAGTTTCCCTTCTTTTCTCACAGGCATAGTATAAAAGGGGTGCCATTCTGTGTTCGTGAAAGTAAGAGAAAGCAGCACATATTTGAGCTAGAGAAGGCAGGTTAATAAAGTGGATTTGAAGCTTAGTTTAGGTTGTAGGAAGGACATTTGTTCTCTGTATTAGGGAAGTCTGGGGCACTCTTGGGGACAGGGAGGGAGAAAGGTGGTTTACCCCTAAATACCCCCAATTCTGTGCGACTGACTGGGAAACACATGCAGCCGTGATCCAAGTTCCTTTCTGATCTGGCTATTATATCTGCTTCCTTCTCACACTCACCCTCCCCTAGCACAAATGCCTGAATAGACTCAGGCAGCTGTGATCCAAGTTCCTTCCTGATCTGGATGTTATCTGGGGGTGTGAGAAGGGAGCAAAGGAGATTTATCCTAAATACCCCCAAATTCAATTCAATTCAAACACTGTCATCCAAATGCCTTCCTGATCTGGCTGTTTTCTGTGTGCTAGGGGAGTCTGGGGAAAGAAGCAGTTGAACAGGCAGTGCTTGTTTTTGTTTCTTTTTTGTGTTACAGTGATAGTGACAGGGAGCCTGACGTCAGCTATAACTGAAGCAGACTGATACTAGAAGAGTAATGGTATTTTTGAGAGAGACAAGACATCAACACACAATCCGTTCAATTGTGTACAGTAAAAACACACAAAGTAGTTGAGTAATGTCCAGCAAACGCACAAGGGGTAGGGGAGGGTAAAAGGATTAGAAGCAGTGCAGGGACGTGTGAGCAAGGTGGTAGTCCAAAAATTGACTGCAGCCATTGTTGCTGCAGCATGTGCAATAAATGATGGTGATCACTCTCCTCCAGAGGTGGATGCAGTTTGTTAAAGTCCCCCCAAAGTTCTGCAACCTCCAGTATTAATAAACCATCTAAAAGCACTGAAGACAACAACAAGTTGCATTCTAATATTGATGGCATAGTGCAAGAAGGTGTAGCAGCTCAACCAACTGCTTCATCTGCCAGTAAGACAAACAAGCACAAAAACACCTGTCATGAAAGTAGTAGTCATTGTATTAAAGGGGAAAAGTAAAAATAAATTGTTTGGTCCGGATATATATAATGATATACAATGATGGAATAGAGTCCATCTTTTGTGGAGTTCATCAAATTAAAGGGATTTATTGTTTCCTCTTGCAAAACCATATAGTCTCATTTGGAAATGATTTTTGTTGATCTTGGAAAGTGAAAACACAGAAAAAGAGGGGGGGGTTCTTTTTTTTCTTTTCTTTTTATATAAAAAGTATAACAAGACAGGTGAGAAAGTGTATATCGGAAAAGAACTGTACTGAATTATAATGAAAAATACTTTACTTATCTGAGCAAAAATAATGAATTTCCCTTTGTCCAGTATCATGGTTGTAATCCTAATCTAGCAAAATGGTACATACTTAAAAATGTTAATAATGGTACCAGAGAGAAATGCCTACTTATGTGATACATGATATATCTATTTGCTCCATTCTATGCATCTGTTTAGTCTAAATGAATATATACATTTTTGAATATATATTTAGACCAATTGTTTACCAATAAGTTCAGTAAGAGGCATTGTTTTATTGTGCTGAACAAGTACTATAATAATTATAGCTAAGACTAAATAGATGTAGTGTGATCATTAAGATTTTCTCCATTCGTGTACCTATTATGTTTGAATACAGATCAAAAATGAACTTTCAGTGAACAATGTGAATTAACATTAATTATGATTCTTGTTAATTGTACTGAACATACACAGTATCAATATAGCTGAATTATAAGTCAACTGTAAGACTTATGTTAGGCAGCTGTGTCTGTACAGTTCCTGTATACTCCATTTGTCAGTTCCCCTCTGTTAAATTTAGGGCGCCAGTGCTCATGGAAACAGTGTTGTGTATGATCAAGCTACATTCTAAAGTCTTCATTGTTGTCACGCAGATGTAGAAGTATGTGAGGTTGCATTGCAGTGATTAGCTCAATTGTTTTGTTGTACCAGTTGCTATGAAATTGTGAGGCGTGGTTGGTCTTGATTTGTCACCTCCAACAACATTACATTTAGAGTATAAATAAACAGTACAGAGAAGGGAACTATGCAGATGCCTAAGACTAAGGCCCGTAGTCAAAATGGACAGGGCAGGAGCCCACTACTATCCTTAATCTACGCCGGTATCATACAAGTTTTTTCAGTTGTGGGCCACTGTAACGGATCCTACCCGTTACTGAGCCCTTGTCTGGACCACAAACTATTTACTTAAAAACTATGGACCTTGTTGCCCTGCTTGGATGTAGCTGTGGGCTCTGGCATACGAACTGGCCAGCTATTGCCAGGAACAAAGACTTATAGTTATGAACATTGGTTTGTGTATTAAGTTTGGTTTTATGTATTTTCAAATATTGTATGTGTTTAATTGTACTTGTCCAATTTGAAGGTTTGTGCAATCACCAGCTACCAGGTATGCAAATATCTTCCTTATCTTAACCTGGGAAATGGTAGGCAGACCAGTGATTGATCAAAGTTGGGGCAGGGCATTCAAAATAGTCAATCAAAGGCTCCAACCTTGGGCCACTGTCCCGAAGATGTGGATTATAGCAACTCCAGCCATTCACTATGTTGACCCCCTGCCATGTGGTAATTAGTTCACGCCCTCAAGTCTTTGTTCAATCAAACCCCTGTGTATCTGAAATGTAACCCTGTCTGAGTCATTGTATCTGTTAAGACCAGCTGTTGCTGGCTTTTGTCTGATGTGCTATGATTTAATCATGTTCCCTATTGTATCAGTTTCCCCATGTGATCCAATGCACTGTACTGTATATAAATATCTGTAGTTTGTGTCAATAAAATGAGTTCTGTTTTGGAGTGAACAAGGAGTCCTGGAGTCTTTTATTGCTCATGGTCTAAAGTATCCACTCTGATACCCATCTGCGCCAAGTATCCTGAATCGTCGACCGCCTGCTGCCAGCTTCCTGCGTCCCAACTTCATATGCTGTCAGGCGGCGACGTGGACTCCCCCCTGCTTCCCTGCTTCCAGCGATCCTGCGGCTGTTTCCAGTGACTGTCCATACTTCAACTGGTGCATCCAACGGTGCTTATCTGCGTCAAGAAGGAGAGACCCAGGAACGACGGCGGAAGGCGACGCGGTCCCTTCCCAGCTTCCGTTACAGCCACATTATCAGAAAACCCATAAGTGTGAGGGCCTTTGTGGTACTTGAGAACTGTGTTTGAGAAACCTTTCTTTAGATCAGTGCTACTTGTGTTTACATTCTCCTTGCAAATCATGCTGAGAAACTTTGGCATATGTTCTCCAAGTATTACAAGGAAAATACACCCACTCCACTCAAACAAATAAAAATCCCTGTAGGGGATGCTTAATTCAGACTTTTTTAAATTAAATTACAGTTTTCCATGTGGTTACAGGCTATCTTTTATTCTACGACCACACTTTCCTTAAACCTCAAAAAAAGCCAATAACGTGTTTTCGTCACCAATTAACACCTTTGCTAACAAGTTGGGTTTAAAACAAAAAAAAACAAATACAAATCTTAATCCATTGAGTTGCAGAGGAGTGAGCTATGCACTCAAAAGGTTAACTGAACTAAACTTTGAATTAATTACCTCATGCAGTGGAAGCAGCCTTGTACTTGTTTCTTAATGAAACTTTGCACTATAAAATATGTTCTAGTCTTCCTTTTGACCATTATTCTGATTTTCTTTGTAAATTTATACAGATTAGCTTTAATGAGATTTCTATTTGTTTCTTTTTCAATTTATGTATTTGAGAAAGAAAGCATGAACTCAGGGATGACGATTAAATTAATTGGTGCTAGTGGTAAAATTATATTTCATAATTTATTTAATTTATTTATATTTATTTCATAATTAGAGTCATATACATGTATGTGTGAGTTTGTGTGTGTATGTATATATATATATATATATATATATATATATATATATATATATATATAATATTTCTACTTAAAGTTGTATTTGTTTACTAATTGAAATAAATTAATTAAAAGCTCCTCACAACTCTGCTCTAATGCCTTTTAATATTAATTTTACTTTTCAAATTTATAAGATGGCATCAGCATGCATAATGAATATAATTCGAAATGTTGAGTGTTTTGAAAATTTAAGCTTGAGCACAAACTGATCAGTCATTGACAAGTCCTTTGTTGTTAAACAGTGGCTATTGTTTAAGAGTATTTTTAATGGCCACCCTTTAAAAAACAAACTAATCTGTAATTTTCTAACTCCTTCTCTGGGAGAGCAGGATTTGTAAGACACTACACCCAAGTGTGCATAGTAGTTCCTGTTTCCTTCATGGGTCTCCTTGGTAGCACACCAAGAGAGAGCCCAGCCTCTTCCTGACAGGACAGGTAACATATTTTTTTTTTTTTTTTTTTTTAAAGGACCTTTCCCTCCCCAGCCCTCAGTGTTTTTCCTGTCTTCTACCTGTCTCAGACTCACAGCATATCTTCTTTTTTGTTTTCCTGGGGACACGGCTGGGTTTCTGCGCTGGTTCCAGCCTCATGCCATCAAGGCTAGTTTTAGAATGAGGATTGTGCTCCTTGGCCATCCCAGATTCGCAGTGGGTGCCCAGCTGGCTTTCCCCTTATCAGCTCTCTGCTGTTTTCCTTGGCTGTACGCATCGCTTCTGATACGTTTCTCAGATGGAACATATGCCATGATTTGGCTTTATAGCTCTTCCGGTCTGTGCACTTTACAGACCTGTAGTGGTGTTCAGAGGCGTCCAAGGGGAGGATGGCTTCCCTTCATTGATTCTTCAGCCTCTGGAGGGGAATTTAAATCGGGAGCTGTTCCCTCTGCACCAACTATATTTTCTGCTGACCAGGTCAGGCCCAGCATTGCTTTTTGGATGGTAAGGTAAGTTTATTTTTTTCCATTATGTTGAGGCAACCTTTTTTCTTTATCTTTTCTTTGTGTTTCTTTGGCTAGATTGATCCTCATTCCTGGTTATTGTGCAAGTCTGCATTAGAGGAAGGCTGTCAGTAGAAACTGTGTGCTCCTTGTTTGATGGATGTCAACTCACCTGCTCCTGTTCCATCCTCTTTACTGCCTCAGGCCAGTATGCCCTAGGATATGGCTTCTCTGGTTTCTCTGTTGTCTTCCATTGCTAAAGAGAACTGGTGGTCTTTTAGGGTGTAGGAGGAAATAGCAGGTCCATCAGTCCCTTCTGTATCTAGGGAATGTCCTGTACCCTGGAGGATTTGGATTCTTATTCTTCCTCAGATGAGGATTCTGATGAGCATTGTCGGGAGGGCTCATATTTGTTTCCAGTAGAGTGCGTTGACACTCTCTTTAAGAGCATCCATTCCTCTTTAGATATCAAAGAGGATGACAACCCTAAGTCTGTAGCAGATGAGCTGTACATGGGGTACAAACAATTCACAGATCTTTTTGGTTATGCAGGAGTGAATACAGAAAAGCATCCTTCTTTTCCCAGCCAGTTCCAATTTGATCCTCAGGACTCTGCCTCTTGGGATTCCAAAGGTAAATATGCATGTAGTGCGGCTTTCCAAGAAGACCACAATACCAATTGAGGATGGGTCAGGCTTTAGAGATTCAATGGATAAGAAGACAGATACCGCCCTGCGGAGATGCTTTGAGGCTAGTGCAATCTCTTTTCTCCCAAGCGTAAATTTGACTTGCATATGAAGAACCTTGAGGTTGTGGTTCATGCAGCTGGAGAAAGATGTGGTCAACAAAGTCCCGAGGGAAGAGCTTCTGAAGTCTGTCTTTCTGTATTGCCTAGCCGCCAACTTCCTTCGCGTTGCTTCCTTGGAGAATGTTTGTATGCTGCAAGGTCGACAGCATTGTCTTTGGGTTGTTACATTGCTCTATGGCTCAGTCAATGGGCTGCCGATGTAGTTTCTTCTTCAGAGCCTCACTGAGGAGAAGTTCCTTCCTCAGGATCAGAGATTATCATCTCATAATATTTTTTGTTTTGGGGCTTTCAAGGGTCAGAAAAGGTCACGAGAAGGAAACGTCCAGCTTTTTAAGACCATATGTCCCAAAAGGCAAGTCTCAGAAATTCTCCCAGAATTCTTTTGTCAAACCTCAATTCTGAGGCCAGACCATTGGCAGGAAAATTGCACCATTTCATTGGGAGATAGTGAGGTATTATATCAGATAACTGGGTATTAAAGATAATCAAGGAAGGATACTGGATTCCCTTTTCTTCCCTCCCAAAAGATAGATTTGTTGCAAGTATAGTCCCTTGGTCGCCTCCTTAGAAAAGAAGCTCTTTTCAATTCATCCGAAGCCTACTGCTGGAGGTGCTCATTCCTGTTCCCTGGAATCTATAAAAGGAAAGTACATTTTCAATGGTATTCCTGGTTCTGAAGTCCTTGGGAGGTTTTCACCTGGTGGTAAATCTTACTTTTCTTAATCATATTATTCATAAACATATGAAAATGAAAAATTTGAGAACTACCTTCAACATTCTCCACAGGGAAGACTGGAGACCTGAAGGATGCTTATTTTCATATTCCAGTCCATCCAAGTTACCAAAAGTTCCTACTCCATAGCAATCAAGGATGGCAGAGTCACCAAAGTCTTCCAATTTGCAGCTCTCTCCTTCAGTTTAACCGTGGACCCCGAGTCTTTATCAAAATCAAGGCAGTGGTGGCGGCATTTCTGAGGGAAAAGAATGTGTCAGAAATTCCTTACTTAGATGACTGTTTGATCAAAGCCTCATCCTAAATTCTTTAAGGGATCGTGTCAACCTGGTAATCTCTACTCTGACTTCCCTGGGCTAGCAATTGAACTTCAGCAAAGCAAGTCTACTTTCAGAGAAAAGGAAGCACTTTTTGGGGATGATCCTGGATGCTGAAGTAGGGAAGACGTTTGTACCAGATCCCAAGATTCA
The DNA here is from genome assembly GCA_037306005.1 of Rhinophrynus dorsalis. Taxonomy (NCBI): domain Eukaryota; kingdom Metazoa; phylum Chordata; class Amphibia; order Anura; family Rhinophrynidae; genus Rhinophrynus; species Rhinophrynus dorsalis. Next base: position 250,592,328 of record CM074719.1, on the reverse strand, counting down.
GAAGCTTTTGGATCAAATTTTGCTTTTCAGGTCGTCCAATTGTATGTCACTCAGACTACTTTTGTCAATTATGGGTCGTATGTCATCTATATATGCTGTCCCTTGAGTGAAGCTTCACATGATCCTTTTGCGCTATCCTCCTAGGACAAGGGCATTTTGTCACTCCACCAGCAGGCGCACGTTCCTCCGGTAGTCAAGGATTTCCTTGACGTGGTGGTCCCAATGTAATTTATCAATGGATCTTCCATGGGAGACTCCCAAATAGTCATTATGACAGATGCCTGTCAGTCTGGATGGAGAGCAGTCCTGAACCAGACTTCATTTTAAGGTCTTTGGTCCCCGTCCGAGAGGAACCTCCATTCCAGTTACCTGGAGTTACTGGCAATATGGAGGACTGTAAGGACTGCTGCCATTCTTCACAAAGGGAAGGAGGTGAATATCAGATTGGACAATATGACAGTTGTATGCTACTTAGCCCTCCAAAGGGGCACAAGAAGTCCAACTCTTCTTGACCTATCATTGAGAATTCTTCATTGGGCCGAGTCAAACCTAGTAGCCCTGGCGGTGGTACACATTCCAGGGAAGTACAACTTCTTGGCGGAGTCCTTGAGCCACAAGTCTCTCTATCCTCATGTTTTTCTGACACTCATGGAGAAATGGGGGATGCCTCAAATAGCTCTGATAGCCACGAAGATGCCCAGTTTTTTCTCTCCATTTCATCAGGACCAACTGTGGATGCCCTGATACAGAAATGTGACTTTCTCCTAACTTATCTGTTTCTGCCCTTAAGACTCATCCCAGTTTCTCTGCAGAAGATTTATGTAGAGAAAACCAGTCATTTTTGTGGCTCCCTATTGGCCTAGGAGGTCATGATTCGTGGTACAGGGCGAGCCAATAATCTGCCTTTCAGGAAGGATCTCTTATACCAGGGGCCAGTTCCTCATCACCAAGTCATCAATCTGAAGCTTTCTGCGTGGTTCCTGAGTCCCAGCTATTAATTGGTCAAGGATTGTCCAAGAAAGTCATTGACTTAATGCTTACATTGCAGAAGAAGAGTACGGCATTGGCTTATAACCTCTCCTGGGCAAGATTCTCTTTCTGGGTTAAAGACCATTCAGTGGATCCATTACAGCCTTCCATTCCCTCTGTCCTAGAATTCCTGGCTGAAGGTTTGGAGAAAGGACTTAGTGCTGGTATGCTGAAGGTATAGGTGGCCCAGGACAGTTCCTTCCATAGCTCTGTGGGATCTAAACTTTGTTCTATGGGCATTACTCTTAGAACCTTTTGAATCCTTAGAATCTACATTTATGAGAATTATATCCTTTAAATTAGCTCTTCTCATTGTGCTGAAATCAGCCACAAGAGTATGAGAATTTCAGGTCTCCTCTAGTCAAGAACCTTACTTACAGTTTAGAGTCTTTTGTTGTCAGAGTCCCGCCAGAGTTTAGACCAAAAGTTGCCTCATCCTTCCGCAGAAACCAAGAACTGTGTCTTCCAGTTTTGTTCCATTTTCCACAGAGGAAGAGGTGGAACGACTTTACAAGCTGAATGTGAAGCGGTGTCTTTTTATCTATTTGAAAAAGAATGTCAGATTTCAGACTTTCCTCTTTACACGCTATACATTTTTTTGGTCAGGCTAAAGTCAATAAAGCTTCAAAATCTACAGTTGCTATGTAGCTCTGATTAGCGATTGAAGGAGCTTATACAGCTAGTGGAATGAATCCTCCAGCGGGTATCAAAGCCCACTCAACCAGGGACATTTCCGCTTCTTGCCCAGAAAAATCTCTGGCTTCCGTGGACCAAATTTGTAGGGCTGCTACCTGCAGAATATCCATACATTCACCAGAAATTATCAGCTAGACCCTGAAGCAGAAAGAGAATCAGCCTTTATTGAGACCTGCCCTTTCTTCTTCAGCTTTGTTCTCTATCTTGGTGTGCTACCAAGGAGACCCCTGAAGGAAAATAGGAATTTTCTTACCTGTCAATTCCTTTTCATTCACGCCTCCGTAGGTTGCAAATGGATTTCCCTCCGTTCTGGTATACCTTTGCCAGGAATAAATATGTTCTTCAGCATGTATCTTGGTCAGTATTGTCTTTGTTCAACACTGAGTGATGAGGAGGGGGCTTTTAAAAAAAGTGTTACCTGTCAGGAAGAGGTGGGGCTCTCTCTTAGCGTGCTACCTATGGAGACCTGAAGGAAAAGGAATTGACAGGTAAGAAAATTCCCTTTTTCATGAGCACAGGTAAGCTAACTTAAATCACTGAGTCACACATTAAAACTTATGCTCAGGTAAAATATGCACTGTTAAGGATATTTATCAAACAAATTTGAGAAATTATATATATGTGAGGGGAGGGTCCTAATAGAGAGAGGATGCACTCTTGCTCTTTAGTGCATTAGTATCCAAAATGTATATATTCAGTGCTAAAGACCTGCTTCTTAGAGAAGATTCCTGAATTTGCCACAAAAAAGAAGACTGAAGCAATGGTTTATTTATATTTTAAGATTTAATCTATAATCAGTTATGCTTCATAAATCTGTTTGTTACTTTTCAAAAGAAATAATGCTTATATATGATTGTCTTAAATGTAAAAAACAAATATTTTTATATTTCTTGTATGGTGAGAGACAACTCTGTGCATTCATTACCCTGTAAATTGACTGATTTTGTCTTTTTTTTTGTTCATGTTTAGTGATGAAGATAATAAGCCACTCCAAGGTAGTCAGACCTCCTTGGATGGAACCATAAAGCAGCAGGAGAGTGATGACAGCCTTGTGGATTATGGAGAAGGAGGAGAAGGACAGTTTAACGAGGATGGTTCATTTATAGGACAATATACAGTGAAAAAAGATAAGGACGAAACAGAGGGAAATGAGAGTTCAGAGGCAACTTCTCCAGTGAATGCAATCTATTCATTGGCATAAAACAGTCACTTTCCACCCCAATTTCCTTACCACAGCCTCTTATCCTAGCTTGTATAAACTCTCCAGGGAGCCTAAATACAATTCTAGGAGCACAAGCACCCCATACATAATATGGATACATAAACCCATGCATAGACAGCCATCATCTTGCAAATGGTTTCTACAGTAAACACAAGATGACAACCAAGATAAACAGAAAACAAGTGTCTGCTTCCTACTGTAACACCTGTGCAGCCACACATCTGTATCTCCTGAATAATTGCACTTCCTTTGATTGTCAACAGGAGAGAAAAAGTGACATAATACTCATCGATACCATGTTACTTCAAAATAAATACATTTCTTAACCAGACATGGAAACTTCAAACAGGAGATGAATTATATTGCTTATTCCATTTGTGTTTGTCCCAGCAAAATTAAAGGGCGGATGTATTTCCAGTGATTCACTGGATATCTATATAAGACTGGTCATAAAAAATCTGTCATTCTAAAGAAGAGGTTGTGGTACCTATTAATCTCCTTTTTCCTATTTTAACCCCCATAACGTTTTTTGTGCCACTCCAGGGTCCACTGCAATATAGTCCACAAGACTTCAAGGGCAATAAAGCTCCCCGGTTTTTGCTTTGTCTATTTTATCACCTTCCCTCATGACAGAATAGAGTCTGTGATACATATCACATGGATAGTGACATTATTTCAAAATGGACAGATGAAGATCTTTAATTGTCTCAATTCTGTAAACTAGTGTGGACAAGCCTTAACGCAGGACAAGTTGTTTTTTGGATGAAAGCCTTGTTTTGTGATGGTAACCATCATCTTTACCTGCTCTACTGTGTCAGCATCCAAGAGCAAATGTTTTGTGGTCTCAGTTATTAACCCATGAACGAATGACATGAGGAGTTATTAACATATTTCCACTGCCAGAGAGTATCACAAAACAGCACCAAGGAATGTTGGTGGTTGCTTCCAAATCATTATCCTGGTTCCTTCATGCTACTAACAATCTATGCAGAAAATGTCTGTCCCTGTCCTGTGTCTTTTCTACTCTAAACAGAATTGTTTTATTTTGGATAACATTTGCAGCCACAACGCTGAGGGTGAGGTGCAGTTAGCATGAAAGTGCCCTTGCATAACAAATAAGGAGAGGACAAGTGGCAGAGCACACAACACCTTTGCACTGATGCTGCCAACTATATACCTGTGCTATGTATAAATTAATGTGTATATGACAATAAGCCTTGCTATGTGGTTGTCTTTATGGTGGGTTTACATTATATAGGGCAGTTGAAGGGGCCAATATCTTACTGTATTGCATCATTATTTAAATAGGAGCTACTTGCTCACTAGAAAGTGGGTCTGAAAAATAAACTATCGCACCTGACGATGAGGAGTTGAATCACACTGCTTGATACAAAACATATTTGTTTGTGAGGTGTAGGCTGGAGCTGACTCAAGTACATGGCTGGCACTGCTACAGTTGTGCTACCGGGTGTATAAAAAAAAAAAAAAAGTCAAGTTTATTAATTAAAAAAAAAAACTGCTTCACATGTTTCACCATTTTCACCCACAGAAGTCAATCCATTCCAATTCCATTGATGATTATGTTCTATAGAGGAAAATAATACATGTTCTATATTGAATAAATTGTACAAGGGGGTGCTGGGAATGTTTTAATTAATATTCAGGGTTCCTAAGACCCCTAATCCCCATAAAAGGGTTTTAATTGTTTAAAGGGGTTAGGATGTGCACCCCAACCTTCCTTTTAAGCTTCATAGGTGACTGGAGAGCAATAACTTTTTTTTTTAATCCAAAGCACTATATGATAAAATACCATGGAGGTGTAAATTAGAAAAAGTAAGGATCTTGGGACCTTCACATTAATAAAACATAGTGCTGCTAGACCCTGGGGAGTGTCTCATGGACCTTCCTCTTCGCCCTACCACCTAGCACGTTGGGTAGAAGGCATAAATAATGTGTTATCTGCATGTCCCAGGTAGTGTCAACCACTGCCCAGTATGGTGTAGTAATAAACCAGTGGAGCAAAGACCTCCCAATCCCATAAACAGTTTTCAGGTGTCCATTAACTCTTCTGTTATTCTTCAAAAAGGGAATACAAAGAATAATATGCCAGTAAAGAACTGTTTTGCTCTCTGTACCCTTTTGCAACCTTGCCCTGCCCCTTCCTATTGCTTTGGGGTTTAATGGGTTCAATGACCATTTAAGTCCCTAAAACACAAGATTAAGAAAAGAAAAAAACAAAGATATTTAGCACAGACACAATAAAAATGAAAGGCAAACAAATCCAACATGCATCACAGGGCAATTTCTACACTCATTTCAATCACAGCTGGCAATATAGTGGAAATCATATTCCCATTCACAAAACTAATTTGAGCCAATCCTCCCTTTCTGAAGAACAAATATTGTTCCCTTAATCTCCCTTTGGACAGTATCATAGGATGCCTAGATATTATTTTAAACATATCCTTTGCTAGTTCTAATAAGTAGAAATCAGACTTTTGCAGATGCATCATTTGTGCTTTCCCCACCCAGGGAATTTTTTTTGTTCTGTTGTTTTATTAAGATTCAAATTGGATACAGAATCATTAATTATTAATACATACATATACTAAATCCGAATACAGAACACATGAACCGGGAGAAAGCAGACAGGTACTTTGGATGATAGACATACAACAGTACATGGTGATTTGGCTCCTGAAAAAAAAAAATTCTGCAAATGGAGCATACTGTACATGTTTATTTATGAATCAAGACCAAAGAGAAAGGAATATGCACCCGTATGAGTGAGGAGCCAAACAAGTGAACCAGAAGCACTCTGACGGTCGGAAGAAAAACTCAAAGATGCTGAGCTGAAAGAAACAGAGAGGGGAGAGAAAGTTAGAGATAGTGTAGGGAGGGGGGAAGGGGTATATAATAAAGGAAAAAAGGCAACAAACAAAGTGATTGAGAGTGGGCGAAAAGATGACCTGGTGCCAAGAGTAAAAGTCTTTGTGAAAGTCTGTGTGTTTGTCACAGGAGCAGCAGTGGAGCCATTCCATGTCAAAAACCAGGTTTAGTTGGTTAGGGAGTCTTTAACTTTCCAGAGCTCGGGGATACAAGCCCTGGTCTCTGTGATAGCCAGCAACCAAAGTCTATAAGAATAAGGAGGAGGGTGGCATCCGAAGGAAGAGTAGAAAGGAGGAGGGGGAGAGAGGAGGCATAAAACCAGTTAGAGAGGGAAGAAGCGTCCAGACCACTGACCAGAACTGGGTTAGAAGGGGGCAGGACCACCACATGTGAAGGCAGTCACCATCTACCTGTCTGAATCTCCAACAGTTAGAGGGTTAAAAGTGAGATAGACTAGAAGGAGTACCATAATGCCTGGTGATGATTTTAGAATTCAGTTAATGAAAAGAAGTGCAAACTAGCAAGCGCTTGTTAAGCTGAAACTGGTTGGTCCGTTGGGAATCCGAGATGACCGTGTTCAAATCAGCCACCCAGCCAGATATGAAAGAGGAGGTAGGAGGGGGAGAGAGGGACAAAAGCAAGGAGACCATTTTTGTCCCGGGAGGTAGAGCACTGCCCAGGAGAAGCTGATCCAGGTCCTGTAGCCCTAGAGTTCTCCAGGAAAGAAATGCCATCCCCAAGCCTGGAGGGAAGTCTGGGTTGTGGAGGGTCGAGTATAATGGTGATGGAAAGGGGGCTGGGGGAGAGAGGCGTTACATTTTCACCAAAGAGAGAGAGAAGATGGCCTAGAATGATGTGGCGACAGAGGTTCTGCAGGAGAATGTGGTGCTGAGAACAAAAAAAGTTGGGAGGGAGCAATGCGAGAGTCCAACTTACGGAGTATGATGGGCCAGCTACTAAAATATGCATGGGAGCATAGCTCAAGAAGAATGGAAAGAGCAATAGCTTTGTATGTTTGAGGGGCCTAAGCCTCCTAGGGAGCTGGGCTGAAATAGGTTGAACTTATTGCTCACCATATGAAGGAGAGGATGCCTCATTGTAGTTGAGAGGGTCTTGCCGGGGATCGCAATGGGCAAGACATGCAGCAGCAAGACTGACACCTTGACCAGATTTGCAGTCAAAGTGATGCCAAAATATGTGATTTCATCCAACTTCCAAGGGAAGGGGAAGGATGACCGGAGGGAGGGGTTGTCAGGTTCAGAATCTCAGATTTTGTGAAGTCCAGGTTAGCGAGGGAGACTGAATTATAGTTTGAAAGATGGTTTATCAGTCAAGGAATGGAGGTGATAGGATAGGTAAGGAGGACCAAGATGTCATCAGCGAAACAGGCCAATTTGGCCTCCACTCCCTGAATGGAGATGTTGATGACAGAGTCATCAGCCCTGTTGGTGGCAAAAAGGTGATCGAGAATGAGCATAAAGATGAGCGGAGAAAGAGGACATCCCTGCCTAGTTCCGTTAGAGATTGTGAACGGGGAGGACAGGTTACTGTTAGCTAACACTTGGGCAAAAGGGGAAGAGTAGAGGGAGAAGATGCCGGCCAGTATCCTGGGACCCAAACCAAGGCAACTTAAGACTACCGTCATGTAGTCCCAGCATACCCTGTTGAACACCTGTTTGGCATCCAACGAGAGGAGAATGTAGTCCCAGCATACCCTGTTGAACGCCTGTTTGGCATCCAACTGGAGGAGAATTGCGGGGAGCCCAGAGGCTTCGGCCACTGAGATGGAGCATACTGATTTGATGGTGTTGTCCCGGGTTTCACAACCTGGGACAGACCCAGCCTGGCCCACATCTTCCAGGAGCAGAGGCTTGAGTCTGTTTGGCCAAGACCTTGGCAAATAGTTTCACATCTGTGTTAAGCAGGGATATAGGGCGGAAGCTACCGCAAAGAGTCAGGTCCTTCCCATTTTTGGAATGACTAATATGCGCCAACAAGGATTGGAGTGACCAAGGAGAGCCAGAGAATATACTGTTTAAGGTATTCACTAAATGAGGGTAAAGTTGCGGGATCATTTGTTATAGCAGAGCAGGGGAAAGCCATCTGGGCCCGGATATTTCCCAGAGGGAGAAGTTTTCAGGGCTTGAGAGATTTTATCTAGTGTGATGGGAGAGTCAAAGGTGGTCACCACCTCAGAGGAGAGTGAAGGATTGCTGGGAAAATCAGTGGTAGAAGAGGAGGTGTCAGAGAGACTTATATTGTACAGGTCACAATAGAATGAAGAAAATTAGTCTTCTGCAAAAAGGATGACTTTAGAGTTAAGTCGGACTAATTCCCTAAGTAGCATGGATCGTTTCATAGGGTATTTCAGCCCCTTGACATTGTAAGAGGTGAATTGTAGAGAGCTAGCAGTCATGGTTGTTGAAATGCGGAACTACAATTGAGTGAGTGAACAGTCTGCAAGGAAGAAAAAAAAAAAGAAGGGGGGTGGAGGGAAGGGAGGAAGGACAGCAAAGAGAGCCAGAAGAGAAGAAAAAGGATAAGAAAGAAAAGGGGGCAACATGGTGCAAAACAGGCAACCACCTAAGCGTGGCAGGGTTCGCACATTGACATGGTGCATAGAGATGTGTGTAGAATGAACCAAAGACTATGGCAACTTGACATGTCAGAGCTGGGTGTAGTGGACGGCCATGTGGGACTGTGGGCAGGGGTGAAGAGCAAAGGAAAATCCCAGTAAAACTAATGGGCATGCAGCTCTGGAAGTGCAAGGGGAGGATGGGGAAGGAAGGTCTCTGTTGAGCAGCAAAGCCCCTAACCAGGGGCGGAGGGAGGGGGGAGGAGGGATCTGGGAGGAGTAGGAGGGGAGCCGAGGTTGGAAGGGGACCAGAGCTTCGGGTCCAGGTCAGATGGCATGAGGTATGCTACAGGAAACACTTGGTGACTTACTGTACTCTGTGCAAGGTACAGATGGGGGTCAGAGAGGGAGAGAGGAGAGTCAATTGACAGAGGTGAAAGAGATTGTGAACTTGGCCTTATAACGTAGACTGGGGAGGGATGTACAGCCTTGTGGGGTGTACATCCATTGTACAGCGCTGTGGAATTATTTGGAGCTATATAAATTAAGAATAAGGGGTATGATAATGAGCATCCGCTCCCCAAAGGCATCAAGCAGGGGCAGCCAGCCAGTCAGTCAGTGAATACTGTCTATGCATGTCACAGCAAACATCAGTCAATACAACAAACAAAAGTGTTAAATGTGTTAAAACCCAAAGATATCAAGCCCCCAGCATAAACCCCCCACATCACAAGGTCTGAGGGCCGTGACACTCGAAGTTTATGAGGAGCACTGAGACAGGGCCCAAATGGGGCACACAAAACCCTCATCCCTCACAACAACAATAACAGTATCAATCATCCCACCCCTGGAAGGGGCTGACTGCGGGGGAACTCACAAGGAGATTAACAGACCCCAAGAGGGTGCTTGGAGTCCTATAGTATATGAATCAAACTTAACACAGAATATATAATTTGGGAGACATGCTCTAGAGTGAATCAGAAATAATATTAGCAGTGCATGGATCCGACCCCAAGGGGTAGAACATGTTGGGGAGTCAACTTTCTTATACCATCTGTGGGTGTTAATACTGCAGCAAGGGCAGGATAGTGTCCAAATAATGTCCTTCATGGGTAGAGGCACAACAAGGCGCTGCCGCAACATCAGCAGAGTTGACCTCGGGCCTCTTCTTTAGAGGTCTGTCTGCTGCCAAGTGCCACTTGAGCCTTTGGTTTTTCTCCAGCGAGGGCACAGAGGAAGGCTGCGAAGCCATCAACTTGGGGAGGTGTAATCGCCAAGGCGGAACAAAGCTATCACATTTCCTCAGGACTCTTGATAGATGAGGTTGTGCAGTTGTCGGAGACTGAAAGATTAAAAGGGAAACCCCACTTGGACTTGAAGCCCAGGCCCTGTGAGATGTTTGCGTTGTCTCTGAAGAAGTAGAGTGTGGGGAGACAAATTCTGATACGACTGCAAGTTAAGGCCAAGATGTTGGATGGAGTCTTGTAGTTGTGCTTTGGACATTATTTTGTCCTTGTCAGAGAAATTGTGTATCTGACGAATGATGTCCCTTGGAGGGTCGGACGGTGATCACTTAGGACAGAGAGTAAGATGTGCTCTGTCTATCACCATCTCCTCTGCCTCGGGTTCTTGCAGTATATGGTGAAAGAAGGCCTGTAGGAAGGGTAGGATGCCTTTTCCCTGGGTGGATTCAGGTACATTACTAATACAGATGTTGTTCTGCTGTCTCCTGTTATCTAAGTCTTCCAACCTATGCCTCAGTGCTGCCACCGTCTCCTGCTGGTCAGCTATCAACTACTCAAGTGTGTGGATATGGGCAGACATTTCCAATTGGGCCTCTTCCACAGACTCAACTCTGTGATAAAGATGCTGTATATCTCTGCGAAGGTCCACTAGGACAACCCAGATAGATTTCTTGATATCAACTGCTAAGGATGCCAAGTCATCCTTGGTTGGTAGGGATGCCAGCACTTCCAATGAAAGGACAGGTTCGGTAGCATTGTGGCATCCGTGTGCTCCAGTGAGGGAGGATATGAGTGGGAGAGGTGAGGCGAGCTTGAAGCAGAATCACATTGGCTCTGTGATTGCATCCAGTGTCTTGGCCTGTTGAGGTAAACAATAAAAGCTGTGTCCTCTGCAAGCCTCACTCTTCCCGGAACTGAACCTTTTCTTGGATGGCATGAGGATAGGTTGGAGTGAGGTGGGGTTGAGTGCAAAAATTATAGTGAAAGTAGTAGCTTAATGCCGTGGAGTCACCATACTACACGTCCATCACTGAGCACGGTCCGGAAATTTTATTTAATATGGAGTACTATAAATCCTGTCTCTCTTTATTCCCTTTCATATTATAAAACCTTTATTTTTACACCTCCCATTACAATGCCCCAGGATACAGACAACCCAGGTTTATTTTCATGCTTACTATATTAATTTGGGGAGAGGGGGTTCCAAGACTTTCAGTTTATACCACTGGAATGCATTTTACAGATATTTATTTTAACAAAGGGTTAATGCTATACAAATGTCGTAGGAGCATCAGGTTAATGGGGGCCCCTAAGCACTTAAGAAGCTTTGGGAAGTCAAGGAAAGTGTGGACACTACTTGAACTTGTAGTATTCCATTTCCTTACCATAGTGGTCAGTGGGTACACAATGTACATATGACCTGTGTCCAGGGGCAGTCCAAGGTGGTTGGCCTAGACAAATTAGCTTTCATTACTAATAAACACATTACCATTAATTATCTTTTGGTTATCAAGGATTAAAAAGCTCTCCTTCAGCTGTGACAACAAAGATTAGATAGAAACAACTTGAAATGCCACAAACTTGAAAAAAATTGGGAAGTGAACATAAATCTCACAGGATAGCAGGGTACAATGTTGCTCTTTGTGTGCTCCGCCATGAGACCAAGATGGCCACTGTTTCCGCTCATTTATATTCCTTTTCCCACTCCTTTTCCTCCACTGATATCATTAGCCATTTCCCATGATTCCTGGACCCACACCACACATGAAGCATACTTTTGATCCACTCTGGGCATTGCTTGTCTTAGGTATCAAGTACTTGTCTGTCCCAAATAAACTGCATGGATAGCAGTACAGATGTCAAAGCAGGTCATGGTTTTATTTACTTGTCAAGATACAGGCAAACTCAGAACTTACTCATCCCCCTTTTTAGCCCTTTCAAAGATATATGCTCTTGAAAACATAGTAACTATGACATTCCCCAATCAATGGCCATTCTCAGTTCCTAAAAGACAGAATTTTCCCGAGATTGGACCAGCTTGTCAATTCTACGAACCTCTACTACATCATTAGTTTACCAAAGAGCTTTTCAAGGACCAAAAAAGCACCATAGGCCTAATTGATTAATTCATTAATAAACCCAACCTTCTCCCAAAACAACTGCCTTTCCACCACACCAATTGGTTCAGAATTAAAAGATCTAACATATCATTTGAGTGAACCATCTAAAGAGATCAACCTGCTAACCTTCAAAGACCCTATGACTAACAGCAAGGCCATTATTTTTAACACTAAGTTTTATCATTCACATATTCACTGTAATCTATTATCCATTAATTTAGGATCCCAGGCACTTTTCTGGTATCGGTGGAAAATAGTATCAGCCCACACACTAACCAAATCAGAAAACCAGGTCTTCCTTAATTCAATCACCGAAATACAATATTGGAAAGTGGCCCACAGGTATGCTATCGAGTACATTCAGGTGAACATATCTCATTCCCTACCACCTAAAACAAGACATTTGAGCAACTGTTTTGTTGGACCTCTTCAGGCAGTTTGAACAGAGAGCAGCACACTTTTAGGCTCAATCCAATTTCAGACCCAATTGACAAAAGAATTCTCCAAGGACTTCCCGTTTTAGTTGGCATAAAATGTCTGGCAGTCACTAGCAGTGACTTCATCTAATACAGCATAACTTTTTGTTCTTCACAGAAGTACAGCTCTAACTCCCTAAGATCTCTGATCTTCATTTCTAGCAGCCGACACTCTCAAGTGATTTATAGCAATTTCGATGCCCACAAAACTCACATAGGGAGATGGCCTCTCAGCTTTTCTGAAGCCAGTGGCAACTCAAATGAGCATGCCATCCACTGTTACCTAGATTAGAGTCTGTTGCAGACATATAAGCTCCCAGGCACAATACACAAGAAGTTGTCCGTGTATCAAAACTTTCCTTCTACATTACCCTCCCCAAAAGGTGGGAACAGTATATTGAGCATTCTATAGACAGGCAGAGAGCCGCATAACAAGAGGCCTGAAACTTACAGCCCAGAAGATGGTGACACTCTGGAAGCACCTGCAGCAGATGAAAGGCTTATTCCTTCAGTCTTTATCAAACATGCTCCATTGCCTACAGTAGACACCAGACAAATCCCCTAATCTATTTATATCTGCATGATATAAAAATTTGCCAAATACCCTAAGTGAAGTGTGTAGGTGTCAGAGATTACAACCATCATCCAGCATTCACTTCATTAAATGGTCAGCAATACCCCACTTTCTTGGCAGAGGACTGCATGGTGTGGATCCCCAAACCTCCTCCCCAAGCATTTGCCTGAAAGGATGCCAGCCCACTATGGAAACTGGCAGGATTAGTCATGACTAACAATCACACATCAATGTCCATCTGTTCCCAAGATAAGCTTGGACAAACCTCCATTCACTGGCTATACATTCCATGCAGAGACCCTTGGACAGCCTGAAGACCACTGCTGTGCTTGGCCCACCTGCCTTATGGGTGCCTGCATTTATATGGCAGCAGCTGGAGAACTCAAAATGGTGACACACCTAAAGTGAACCCCCCAAATCACTTCTGTGCACTTTTAACCTACCAGGAAGTGCCCCATGTTTTGCCCCAGAACACCCACATTAACCCCTTTAGCTGCTGGTAATCCAAGTCCCCATAAACCCATTGCCTGCTGTTACAATCATTGTACCCCTCCAAAGACCTATACTGCCATCTGCCCAATAAATATTTTACATTACCCTTAATTTCAGAAAAACCCTTTGCCCTATAATTCCCCCCACGGGCATAAGTCATAGTCAGTGGCCATCCCATACCTGTGTAACCAGTACCTGGTCCCATAGGCCCATACTATATGTCACACAGTAACCCAAACTCCTCAGACTTCCCCCTGCAGCCAGCATCCCAGTCGTGCAAGAAAAACAAAACAAGCTCACATAGTGGTGACACTTGCTCCGAACCTGTTACGGGAGTGCCTCTTCCCCTCTGACTCAACCCTGCATTCAGCTATCCTTGATCTTCTCTGCGTGTAAACTGTGCTGGACTACTTTCCCTCATTGACCTAGTCTCCCTTTGGTCTTTTCTCCTTCCAACTGACACAAAAGCTAGGGCTAATTATGAAGCCATTCCTTCCCCTGATGCCTCACTCCCTGGACTTCTGCTCCACCTCTTTTCCAGTCATGCTCAGTCTCTCTGATGGGCTGCCTCCAGTGGATGGGCCCATGTCCTCTCACTGGCCTAGCTTGCACCTCCTCTGTTTCAACAGCTGTTGCAGGGTACCCCTGTGACAGCTACTCTGCCAATGCCCCCCATATCTGCAATAGTTGCTCTCCACATCTCTTCCAGTAGCTCCTCCATGCACCTCAAATTGCACTGATTGCCTATTTCCCCTGTACATCAATCAAGTTGCTTACTTCACAGGGAAAGTGTTTAAATTCCCCTGCAGGGAGAAGGAGCTCAGCACTCACCATCACACCAATCTGGATTAATATTCTTTTGGCTCTTGGCATATTTTAATATTTAGAAGATAATGTCTTTTGGGGAGATTATTTGAGAATTCCAGGGTATTGCTGATCATTGCTGGGTTTTATGAAAAATATATGTATATATTTTAACTACACCATTGGTTCCGAAACCTAACTTCAGGGATTGCTATAAGTCCATGAATTTAGAATGTCCCTGCTTGAGCCTGTAACTCACCTGTACTGAAGCAGGAAAATCTTAGACGTGATCTGTTAAGGGGATACTGACAATAGGGTTGAAAACCACAAACCTAATTCTCCACTTTAAGGTTGACTGTATAGGAACATTCATAGGACCCAGGGTAAACCTGCCATTTCCTTCATTAACCCTTTGAGTGTCAGAGGGGTACACAGTGCATTGCTTTGAAATGCGTTGCATACCCCTCTGGCACTCAAATACTTAAAGAGAAGGTCCAGCCATGTTTTTTTCTCTTTTTAACTAATATTTTTTCTGCCAGGGAGGTAAAGCATCTCTTTCCTCTCTGTCACTCAGAGTTATTTCAACACTGCACCTCTATGACCTATGTGGCAAGATATTCATTTAAATAATTGATTCATCTTCTCCTAACAGAAATCAGCGAGAGGAGTCTAATGACCCCCACCTTTATTAATATGGGGGTTTTCTGCCATGATCAAGTTAAAATAATTATTGAAGGCCCCCTTGAAACACTGTCCCTGGACCCCATTTCAATGTTTATATCTCTCCATCCAAATAAAATTGTTGTAGAGATAGAAATATCATTATAAGACTCCCCACTGTGGCCTTATTATAAACCGTTATTTTAAATGTTTGACCCCTTCATTGCGATATGGACCATACTGCTTTGCCTTTAAATGTGTTGTGGGCCTGTTAGGTATGTATAGTCGAAAGGGGATTAAAAGTTCAATTTATACACTTAACCCCTGATTTGGTGATACTTTCACAATGGAAAGAATAATAAAAGATTACAGTAAGGCACAGATGGGTGCTGGAGGGAAGATTTATTTGTTTTATACATAATAACTTCTTGCATTACAAGCTTGTGAGATAGATAACTGAGTGTTTAATGGGATTGTTTGTAACTTTTGGGAGTGTGTTGGTGTGCATCAAAGCATTGTATCTGTGATGAGACTGGTCATGATACAGAAATGTGAGAGAAGCCACCGTCTAGGCTGGAAGAGTTTGTATATGCATGTGAGAAGCAAGCACTGCCTTGGTATATCTATTCCTAATATTAAGAGACTTCACCAGATTTGGCCTTAAACAGTCATCAAACAATATCAAAGATAAACCCTCAGGCCTTGTGTAGTAACACTCAAATAAATCTCCCACCCCACTTTTTAACCCACCTCACGCTCTGCCTTGTCTCTCTTTTTGCACTAAGGATTTCTTCATATCTGTCCAAGTCTTATTATTTATAAATATTAACTTATGACTGTGTTACCATGATATACTTGCTATGATCCCATGCAGAAAAGAGCTAATATATTACTGTTGTCCCTTCTACTCTGCATTAACACTTTACGTGTCAGTAATCTGTAAAGTTGTATTTGGGGTTCTTATTAACACACATCTCACTACTCCCACAGTCTCATATCTTTAATTATACCATTATCTTGTTCAAAAAATGTTATTAGTAATTCTTCTCTAGCAATGGGTGAATTAATACCCTTGATGGTAGAATCCTACATTTCAGCATAACACCCCCCCCCCAATAGAATGTGAAATCTACATAAGGGTATAAAAGCACACCCATTGCTGCATGAAAACAATATCAATAAGAAAGCTTGTTTCAATGTGATTTTATGTGTGAATATTCCATTACCATACCTAACAATACCATTGAAACCAATATGCCAACCACTTTTACTTTTGACTGAAACATGAGAGATAATGTGCAAAAATGCCTCAAGCTAATTGCACAATAATTTATTTGGGCTATAAGCACAAAGATCAAAGAACAATGCTGGGGCAAACCAACTGCACCATACAAGAAAAATAAAAGAAAATCTAATTGACTTAAATGGGTCTTTGAACCCCTTGAAACTTAAAGTGGAATCCAATGCATTTTGCTGGAGAACCCAATAATGATAATTATTATTTCTCCTCTGTGGGTGGTGCAGTTAATTTGCTGTGGAATTGCTGCTGTATGCTTGTGTACATAAGGCCCATTAATTCCATTAATGGGAATACAGAACAAAAAATTGTGATCGCATTCTTGAATCATGTGAAATAGGCAAATCTTTGCAAGCATTGCAACCTTTGTTGGAAAAGATACTTATATCTTACAGCTAGTATATTCTAATAATTGCTTTCAAGACACATTTTTACTGAAATACCAGTAAATACCAGTTTATAGCTGGATTCCATTGCAGATAACATTATCACTGGCTGTCTCAGACTTATCTTTTAGATTAAACCATCGTGCAGTGTACACCAGCCCTTAGTGGCAGAGAATACCTCTTAATAATAATCCCCCACTTATTTAACTATGTTCAGAAAAACCCTAAGGCCCTTATGAATTTTGATCAAGAGATGGCATGTCTATCACAGCACGGTTGGTGGTCAGTTTTTCAATCTGAAGTAGGCAGAGTACACAAGACTAATTAACCCTTAAGAATGCATTGTGAAGCAATGTGTTGCTTGCCCCTTTTGGCCCCAAAGGTTAAGATTACTATGTGCAGTGAGCAGGCTTTGAGGCCCCTATAACAACTATATTACTCACCTCCGTAGCAAGGTAAGTGGGGTTTTGTATTATTATATAAGATGTTAGTTCTCCATTAGTTCTAAGAACCTCAGAATGGTGTGAAAAGCAGGGATTTTAATAAAGATGCTTTGCCATTATTATTTAGTTTTTCTGTCTTTGGAACAAACAGAGTTGCATGAGACTTACTGAGTGTTAACCATACATTATGCATTCCTCATTCCTGTTTTTTTTTTGTCACTATAAAGAATAAAAATGCATTTTCTTTTTATGGACTATTTTTTTTGTTTGTTTTTTTGTAGAATAAAATAAAGAAATACCTACACTTGGATTCCTTACCCAAAAACTGAGTGAACAGGAGAAATACCAGCGCACACAGTAGTTGATCAAACTATGATATACATAAGGTGCTGCAAGGAAGGATACACAGAGTAGATGAAAAAAAGGAAACCCTGCCAAAATAGCCCTCAAATATCTCAAAGGTGTGACCTGAATCCTAAACCAGTAGGGATTAAAACCTAAACTTTAATGGGATAATTAAAAAGAAGATTATAAGCGAAATATAATGTACTGCGGGGGCAAAAATATACCGGCTTGCCATCTGAATAATATTCACTAGAAAATATATACTGAAGAGCCCAAAACCATCTAAAATGCAATGTATATGGTGGATTAATGGTTATGACTAAGACAAGAGCCAGAAATTGCACTGGAGAGATTGGCCTTGATTCAATTAAGTGCAACATCCAAAAAGCATCCACATTTTTCAAGCACAGTAAGCCATTCAGTTAGGAGTGCTATGAAGAAATACTAGCAAACCCCCCCCCAAAAAAAAAACACACACAAGTCGGGTGCTAAAGTTAACGTCCATTTGAAACCATTAAAAAGCTTTCAACGCGGTCCATTTTCCCATTCAATTCCATGTTAGGGCTTAACGTGCGGTAAGGTAGGTTGTTCCAAACATCTTGGAAAAATAATGTGGATTTAGGGAGCCTCAGTTGATTCTCTCTTTTTATGTAATCCCTGACCATTTAAAGGTATAGTAATATTTCACAAAAAAAGCAGCTCCAATTAATCTTCATAGTATTTGTGTCATGTAGAGTGTTATTGCAATACTGTCAGGGTTGTAGTCCAAGAGTAACTGAATGATCAAGTATCCACCTCCAGCCCCTTATACACTAGACACCTCCCCTCAGATGTGGACTCTAGTCTCTTGACCAGACAGGTCACAGCAAGGGACAATCAGGTGTTTCCTTATACTAACTGAAGGTTGTCCCTCTCTGCGATCCATCCAGACAGTCTTGCTGCTCTGAGGTGAGCAGTGTTACATCAGTAAAAGGGGTGGGAGGGATAACATTTATCATTCAATTACTCTTGAACTACAACTCTGACAGTATTGAAATAATGCTCTCCATGGCCCAAATTCTATAAAGATTAATTGGAGCTGCTTTTATTTTGAAACATTACTATCCCTTTAATGTCAAAAGTCATACACCATGGCAAGACTGAGCACAGCAGATGTAGTTATACTGCATCAGCAAGGTCTCTCCTAGGCAGAAATTTCAAGGCAGATGGAGGTTTCCAGCTCTTTTGAAGCAGCACAAAGAAATTCCATATCTTAGGCCTTAACATGCGTTAAGGGACCCACTCCATTTTTTCTGGGAGCAGAGTCCCCTAACGCATGTTAATCCTGCAAGAATTGAAAGGGGAAAAAGGCCCCAAAAACCTAAGTGACCGGTGAATGTATTGATATTGGGCCCTAAGCCCCTTAAGCAATACAGCCAATATATGAAAAAAAATGTGTCAAATGTTAGTAAAATAAACCCTATGAGTGCCTATGGGTTATGCATACCCCACTGGCACTCACAGGGTTAATCCAAGTTTAAAAAAAAAAAAAAAATCACCTGCAAAAAAAACCCACCAGTAATCCTGATGTCCAGAGGGGTCTTCAGCACCCTTGTCTGTTACTGTCCATCTTCTTCAATCTTCCATCTTTATAATCATCTTCTGTCTTCTGATCTTCACCTGTTGTAAAAGATGTACCTGTAAAAAGAAAGAGAGAGTCCACATTAAAATTACCTTTTTAAAACATACGTGTTCAATTAATGTCTGCTTTAACCCTTTGAGAACTGGAGGGGTACGAAAGCATTGCAGAGCAATACGTTTAGTAACTCTCCAGAGCTTAAAGGGTTAAACTGTGCTGGTATAACTATCATCCAAAATAAATTGTTGTCTGATGCGGAAACAAATATGTGGCAAATCCATTTCGATTAACCCCTTGAGTGCCAGAGAGATACACAACGCATTGTAGAGCATTGCGTTGCTTACCTCTCTAGCATTCAAATTGTTAATAATAGTTTCCTCAGCTTTTATATGGCCAGTCTCTGGTCAAAATAGTTTCCAGCCTACCATTGTTTGGGATGTGTGCTTACGCATCTCCCAGCCATTCAGCTTCGGTGGTGGTGGTGGTGTGATGCAACCTGCTAGATGTTGATTGGCTGGGAGGTGTGTAAGCACACATCTTGCTGCCCCTCATCCCCTATAGTCTGCCACTGTATGTTCACTTTCTGTTTCCCCTCACATCAAACTTACATAGGAGCTAGCCCCGCGTTGTCATACGCTCCAGCCTCTCACAGTACTTCCAAGTTAGTCCATCCCTCCCACAGCTTCATTTCCCGCCATACCATCCTGTCACTAGCAACCTCTATACTCACATCTCAGCCACACTTGTCTTAACCCCTTCAGTGCCAGAGGCTTGGTCCATTTCCTGTACCCTGTAGGCCAGACACATTTTCAGCATTTTTGCTATCCTCCTGTTTAGGCTTCATTTCCTGGGGGGATTTTTCTAGTTACATATGGAAAACTATATATTGTTTTTTTCAGAACAAATTGAGCTTTCTCGTGGTACCTTACATGAAGAGAATTTTGCATCTTGCAAAAAGCTATGATGTCATAATGACAAAAAATTGAAAATTTACTTATTTTGCTAAAATCACATACTATGTATCAAAAACATTTACCTTGATTGCGAAAGTTTCAATTATTTGAAAAATCCCTGAGTCCTCCGAGTAAAAAAATACCAAATTTGTGGTAAATCTACCCTAAAACATGGAAAACTACACCTACTACAACTTCTAAATTTTCTAACATTTTCTCAAACATTACTTGTCTATACAAAAATGGTTATAACAACTACAGAAGTGAAGAAAGGCTACACAAACCATACCATTTTGGAAAGAAGACAACCTGCCGCATCTAATGAGGGGTGACTTGTGTTCTTAACCCAAGCCTGCTGTGCACAAATGTTTCCACAAGTTGGCAGTAGAGGAAAAAAAGGCATTTTCTTACATTTCTGCCTCTTCAAATGTACTGAAATATGTGAAAACCATGGAATTTCTAACTGTATTCATTAAATAGTGCTCTTAGGAGACGAATGACATCCCAGTGGAATAAGTTGTCCTACCTTAGGGGGTGCCAGAAGCACATAACTACACCTACCTGTTTGCTTCTTTGAAAATGGCTGCTTGTAATAAAATGTTTATAACTGTTAGAGACATGAAGGAAAGGTATAAAAGGTATACCATTCTGGAAAAAAGACATTCTCCCGCATCAAATCAGGGGTCACTTGCCTTTCTATCCCTGGGCTGATGTGCACAGATATTTCCAAAAGTTGACACTATAGGAACAAATACATGTTATTTTACCTTTCCACCATTTCAAAGATACTAAAATCTTTGAAAACCATAACATTTCCTGCTGTATTCAGTACCTGCTACCAACAAGAGAAAAATGGTGGCCCATTTGTGTGGGTTAACATACAGTATGTGAGTGCTAGGACACTTACCTAAACCTAACACTTTTGTATTTGAAATTATCTGCCAGCACTAAAATGGTTATAACCATAGATATGCATAGAAGGTAGAGAAACACTAACAATTTTGGAAAGAAAAAATCTGCCGTATCTAATGAGGGGTCACTTGCCTTCTTACCCAAAGGCTGGTGTGCACAAATGCTTCCGGAGCGTGGAGCTAATGAGAAAAAAAGGCATTTCACTGTCGTCCAATACAGGTCACTGGTACTCTGGGAGGCGTAAGTCCCCTTTAATAGGCAGGAACAACTATGCAAATGATTTGCAAGGGGCGGAGCCTCCCTTCTTACTTAAGCCACCTTCTGGCCAGAGCCACTTAGATTGATTTGTTCCTGGTGTGCTTGCACACCAGGTAGAGAACATCTATGCATCTTAGTGTTTTATTATTTTTTTATTCAAATATGGAATACCACCATTAGGAGGGTGACCATGGCTGTGAATTGCCCTCTTTAAAGTGGCTGGTGCAGCTTCCAGGGATTTTCTGTGGACCTTATGCCCTGAAGAGGGGACAGCTTGTGTTAAGCAGCTCCCCTACTGGGGAATTTACCTCTGGTTCTTTCCCTCCTTATCATGGTCACCTGAAGACAGAAGTCCTGCAGGAAAGGTGAGTCACCCATTGAGTGCTGAAGGTCCACTTGTCCCCACAGTGTCCCTTTGATGGGCTTGTATTTGGGAGTTTTAATACACTCCAGCACTCATAGGGTGTTTCTATTGCATTATTCTGTATTTATGCAATTTCTGTGGTATTCTCTGGGTTTTGGAGCTTTGGGTATTCATTTATTTGTGTTTCTCATGTGTTTCATGCTTGTTTGAGCACTTTTTAATGTTTTCCTAAACTTTATTAAAAATGGTGTTCCGCGCCTTTAAGCGCGGCTTTTTCCCGCTCAGACGCAAGGGCTCCTTTACTCTCTATGAGAATTCACAGTGTGGGACATATCTCTGGGACCGCTTGTCACAGCAACTTCAGAGAGGGCTCATTTTAATGCTAAGCTCCTGCTCTATCATCCGGAATGTGTTTTATTTATGTGGGGTGTTCAGGGGGGCTTCGGGCACTGTTTGGGGTACTTGTAAGGGAAAACTACATTTCCCATGAGCGCCTGGTTCGCGCTCGTTTCTGATTGGCTGTCATGACGGCCGCCATTTTGTGGTACTTTTCCTAGGCGAGTGCACTACGCAGGGACCGAGCCTTCTCTCTCCTCAACAGATTAACCCTTTGCTGGCCAGATAAGTCCGTTTTTAGACATTTCTGGGGTGAAACTTTAATCATTTACACTTTTTCTGGGTGATAGTGTTATTAGTGGGGTATATTGACGCTGTGAGCATGTCTACTTCACTGGAGCTAGGGGCTAGACCCAAGTCTAAGGAGGATGGGGGGTCTGCTACCCCCATGGCGTTTTGCTCCTCTTGCCACATTGGGCTGGATGGCGATAATGTGGGGGATCTATGCCCTAATTGTACTGGTCAAGATAGCAACCCTGGGCTTCCCAGCCACGCTATTGAGCCATCTTGGGTGAGGGAGTTTAAAGCTGCCACTAGGGATCTCAGATCCACGCTTCAACTCTTTCCCTCTCAGATTCAGGGGGCTCTCCAGGTCTGGCAGACCCCCTCTACCATCAGGACCTCCCTGCCCTAAGCCACAGGGAGCTCCTGATGTCACTGATTCTTCTGAAGAAGAACTCTTACAGGATTCTGATGCTGAGGAACGTACTGTTATTGAATCTAACAGGTCCATCGGGGACCCCTATGAGTGTGACCCTGAAGTTTCGGCTGAGGGTCTGATCAGAGCGGTTCTGAATACGCTCAACCTTCCTCTGACTCAGGAATCCACTTATGATCCTACTGATGTTTTTCAGAAAAAGCCATCTAAGCCAGTTGTTTGTTTTCCAACTAACCCTACTCTTGCCCGTCTGGTCTCTGAGTCATGGAAGAATCCTGATAGATCTTCCTCTGTCTCCAAAAAGTTTGCTAAACTTTACCCTTTTCCTGAGGCGGAGCTGGCAAAATGGGTTCATCCTCCCAAGGTGGATGCTCCTGTTTCTAGACTATCCAAATCTACCGCTTTGGCTGTCTCAGATGCCTCTGCCCTGCAGGACTGGACGGATAAGAAGCTAGAGCTTTCTCTTAAGTCTATTTTTGCCTCCATTGGCACTGCCATGCGCCCAACCTTTGCTGTGGCATGGGTTAATAGAGCCATTGCGGCCTGGACTGAACGACTGACTGAAGCAGTTCGCCAGGATGCGCCAGTATCTGAA
The DNA here is from genome assembly GCA_037306005.1 of Rhinophrynus dorsalis. Lineage (NCBI taxonomy): Eukaryota > Metazoa > Chordata > Amphibia > Anura > Rhinophrynidae > Rhinophrynus > Rhinophrynus dorsalis. The sequence goes on along the minus strand of CM074719.1, from coordinate 250,569,322 downwards.
CAGTTGCAGCTACTTGCTGATATCACTGAAGCTCAGAACTATGTTGCTGACGCTGCTTTTGATGCTGTGCGCATGATGGCGAGGGCCTCCACTTCTTCTGTGGTGGCTAGACGCGCTCTTTGGCTGAAAATTTGGTCTGCTGATACAGCCTCTAAGAAAGCCTTGCTTTCCTTGCCCTTTCAGGGGAATTTGCTTTTTGGGTCTGAACTCAAAGAAATGATCAGTGAGGCTACTGGCGGTAAAAGTACTCTTCTACCCTCAGTCTTTAAGAAAAAGTTTCCAGCCAAACGCAATCGGTCCTTTCGTTCCTTTCAGACTGAGACACGCTCCTCGGCCCAAACGGGTCCTCCCACTACGCGCTCCTCCTCCAAGCCCAAACAGTCCTGGAAGCCCAAAGTTGCCTCCAAGGCCAAGACCTCCAAGACTGCTTCGGCATGACTCGCCGAACCCGGGTCCGCATCCGGCTGTAGGCGGTCGTCTCCGCATCTTTCGCCGGACTTGGGAGGAGTCAGTGGCGGACCCATGGGTTCTTCAGGTGGTGTCAGAGGGATACAGGATCCCTTTCTCTTCCCTTCCTCCTTTTCGGTTCCATTTTACTCATCCTTCTCAGGAACCCACAAAAAGGCGTCTGTTCGACGACGCTATTCAGGATCTCTTGGACAAAGAGGTCCTGGAGGCGGTTCCTCAAGGGGACACAGGTTCAGGATTTTATTCCAACCTGTTTGTGGTAGCCAAAAAGGACGGAGGAGCTCGTCCCATTTTGGATCTCAAAGATCTCAATGCCTATGTGGTGACTTCCCACTTCCGCCAGGAGTCCCTGCGCTCTGTGATTGCAGCAATGTCTCCAGGGGAGTTTCTTGCCTCCCTGGACCTTCAGGATGCTTATCTTCACATCCCTATTCATCCAGAGAGCAGGCGGTATCTCAGGATTGCCTGCCACAAGGGACACTTTCAGTTTGCAGCGCTCCCCTTTGGGCTGACTTCAGCCCCTCAGGTCTTCCAGAGGGTGTTGGGCTCCTTGATACCGGTGCTCCATCAGGATGGGATCAGAGTGACCCCCTACATGGACGATCTCCTACTGAAGGCCTCCACAGCGGAGCTTCTCCATCAGCAATTGCAGATGTGCATGCACACCCTGAACCGCCATGGCTGGATCCTGAATCTGGACAAGTCGGACTTGGTTCCATCTCAGAGGCTTCTATTCCTGGGTCTCCTGTTCGACACTCGCCAATGCATGGTGTTTCTTCCAGAGGACGTGGCTCACCAGATAGCCGTCAGAGTGGCTGGGATTCTGGACATGGACGAAGTTCCAGTACCGAAGTTGTCGTCCTTAGTGGGGAAGTTCATTTCCACAATCGAAGCAGTTCCATTTGCCATGGCCCACTCCAGGGATCTTCAGAGATTTGTGATCCAGACGTGCAAGAATCATCCAGATCATCAACATCTGTCTGTTTCTCTTCCTCCTCATGTCGAGTCGAGTCTGCACTGGTGGTTAGATCTCTCTCATCTCCTGAAAGGGAGATCCTTTCTAGTTCCTCATTGGACCACAGTCACTACGGATGCCAGCCTTCGGGGCTGGGGTGCAGTCTGGGGTCGCTTCAGTGCTCAGGGGAAATGGGGTCTGGAGGAATCCATGCTCTCCATCAATGTTCTGGAACTTCGAGCTGTCCGGCTAGCCCTGAGGCACTGGGAGTCTCAATTGACCGGTCTTCCGATCAGAGTGGAGTCCGACAACGCCACGGCGGTGGCTTACATCAACAGGCAAGGCGGCACAAGAAGCGGTTCCGCCTGGTGGGAGGTCAAGGATATTTTGTCTTGGGCAGAAGATCACGTGCCTGTCATCTCTGCAGTTCATATTCCAGGCGTGGACAACGTCATGGCAGACTTCCTCAGTCGTCACACCGTCGACAGCGGAGAATGGGCTCTTCACCCAGAGGTGTTTCACATGCTCACTCAACGGTGGGGGATGCCTGTGGTGGATCTGATGGCTACCAGACACAACAGGAAGGTTCCGGTGTTTTGCTCCCGGTTGAGGGACTCCCTTGCTCTAGCAGTGGATGCCCTGTCGATCCCTTGGGACTTCCCCCTGGCTTACATCTTCCCTCCTCTTCCTCTATTGGTCAGAGTTATCCAGAAGTTGAAGAGAGAACGTTGTCCTGTCATCCTGATTGCTCCAAACTGGCCTCGCCAGTCCTGGTATCCGGAGTTGATGGCCATGTCAGTGAAGGATCCGATCCCACTTCCCGCCCGTCCGGACCTACTTCTTCAGGGGTATCTGTGGAAGGAGGATGTTCACTCTCTCCATTTGATGGCATGGCGGTTGAATCCTCGATTCTAGCAAAGAAAGGATTTTCTCCTTCTGTGGTGTCGACTATGCTCAGTGCTCGTAAGCCTGTGTCTTCCAAGATCTATCATCGCATATGGTCAACTTTTGTGACATGGTGTTCTGATAAGAAGTTATCCCTTGAATTCCATCTTCCCACTGTCCTGGCCTTCTTGCAGGACGGTGTGGATAAGGGGCTCAGTCTGAGTTCCCTCAAAGTTCAGACTTCTGCCTTGTCTGTGTTTTTCCAGGAAAGGATTGCTATCCTTCCTGATGTGAAAGTTTTCTTCCAAGGTGTGACTCATGTTCGACCTGCCTTCAAGAGTCCTGCTCCCCAGTGGGACCTCAATTTGGTGCTGGGAGTTCTCCAGCGACCACCGTTTGAATCCTTGGCTTCCATTCCATTACGTCTTGTGACGTGGAAGATGGCCTTCCTTTTGGCTATTGTGTCAGTGCGCCGGGTAGCAGAGTTACAGGCTTTGTCTTGTAAACCTCCTTACCTGGTGTTCCACAAGGATAAGGCTGTGCTTCGCACTACCAAGGAATTCTTACCCAAGGTTGTGTCCGAGTTTCACATCAATCAGGAGATTGTGGTTCCCTCTTTCTGCCCTAATCCTTCATCTGACAAGGAAAGAGATCTCCATCTGTTGGATGTGGTGCGTTGCCTCAAGTTTTATGTTCATCGCACCGAGTCTATCAGGAAGTCTGACGCTCTATTCATCATTCCTGAGGGGCCTAGGGCAGGGAGACCGGCTTCCAAAGTTACCATTGCCTCTTGGATTAAGGCTACCATCCGTGAAGCCTATAAGTTGAGGAATAAGCATGTTCCCTTCCGGGTGACTGCCCATTCCACCAGATCTATTGGGGCCTCTTGGGCCTACAAGAATCAAGCTTCTGCTGATCAACTGTGCAGAGCGGCCACTTGGTCCTCTGTGCACACATTTTCAAAGCACTACCGAGTTGATGTACTGGCTTCGGCTGATGCCAGTTTTGGAAGGAAGGTCCTGGAGGCAGTCTTGCCTGTGTAGGTCTTCCGCTCTGTGATCCTTAGTGCTTCCTTACTGTTGAGCCCGGTTGGCTCTGGTTCCGTGTGCTGTGTTAGTTCAGGGATTGTTCCCTTGGTTGGTGTCCGTTGACACTTACAGTTTGGGCTATGTTATTAACTGGTCATAGCAGTTCTAGTGACTTGGGCCTTGCGCCTGGTCCTTGCCTTACTTCCCGCCTCTGGATCAGCTCAATGTTTGTACATCCCAGCTCAATGTTTGTACAATACAGGTCCCAGTGACCTGTATTGGACGACAGTGAAAATAGGATTTTAGTCTTACCTGTTAAATCCTTTTCACTTAGTCCATACAGGTCACTGGTCTCCCACCCTGTCAAGGGACCAGTCTTGGCTTTCCTGTGGCATCCAGTGGGAGACCGTTAGGGCATGCTCACAGGAGTCTTTCTTTTTGCTTACCTGAGGTCAGTTTTAGGGTCTCAAATCAATCTAAGTGGCTCTGGCCAGAAGGTGGCTTAAGTAAGAGGGGAGGCTCCGCCCCTTGCAAATCATTTGCATAGTTGTTCCTGCCTATTAAAGGGGACTTACGCCTCCCAGAGTACCAGTGACCTGTATGGACTAAGTGAAAAGGATTTAACAGGTAAGACTAAAATCCTATTTTTCTTACATTTCTGCCCCTTCATATGTATTGAAATCTGTGAAAACCATAGAATTTTCAACTGTATTTGTTAGCTAGTGTTCTTAGGAGTCAAGTGACACCCCACTGGTATGAGCTGACCTAGCTTAGGGGGTGCTAGAAGTAGAAAACTACACCTACTACATCCTCTGATGTTTCTAACATTTTCTCAAACCTGACCTGCCTATACGAAAATGGCTATAACACCTTCAGAAGTGAAGAAAAGGTAGATAAACCATACCATTTTAGAAAGAAGATAACCTGCCGCATCTAATGAGGTGTCGCTTGCCTTCTTATCCAAATACTGGTGTGCATAAATGTTCCCAGAAGGAAGCGATATAGGAAAAAAATTGCATTTTTTTTTACATTTCTTTCCCCTTAGATGTAGTGAAATCTGTGAAAACTATGGGATTTCCAACTGTATATGTTAGCTAGTGCTCTTAGGAGAAGAATGGCACCCCATTGGTATGAGCTGACATAATGTAGGAGGTGCTAGAAGTACAAAACTACTCCTGCTACAACCTCTGATTTTTCTAACATTTTCTCAAACCTGACTTACCTGTACAAAAATGGCTATAACACCTTCAGAAGTGAAGAAAAGGTAGATAAACCATACCATTTTGGAAAGAAGATAACCTGCCGCATCTAATGAGAAGTCACTTGCCTTCTTACCCCAAGCCTGGTGTGCACAGAGGTTTCCAGAGGTTTGTGCTGAAGGAAAAAATGGCATTTTCTTACATTTCTGCCCTTTTAAATGTATTGAAATTTGTGAAAACCATAGGATATTCAACTGTATTCCTTAGCTAGTGCTCTTAGGAGTCAAATGACACCCCATTGGTATGAGCTGACATACCTTTAGCGGTGCTAGAAACACAAAACAACACCTACTACAATATCTGATTTTTCTAGCATTTTCTCAAACAGGACGTGCCTGTGCAAAAATTGGTTATAACAGTTACAGAAGTGAAGAAAAGGTAGACAACCCATACCATTTTGGAAAGAATATAACCTGCCGCATTGAATGATGGGTCACATGCCTTTTTACCCCTAAGTTAGTGTGCACAAGTATTTCCAGAATGCAGTGCTACAGGAAAAAAAAATACAAACATTTTTTTTTACACATCAAGTCACTTCAAAGATACTAAAATGATTCAACAGCGTGGGATTTCTTAGGAGGACCTCTTAACAGCATAAGAAAAATGGTACCTCACTGCTGTGGGTTGACATTCCAATTTGGGTGACAGGCGTGTAGCTACCAGTGAAACAGGGATGGGAAAGCAAACAGTATATATGTGATTTTATGGCTAACAGATGAAAAAAGCTAGGGCATCAGCCGGTGTACTTGCAGACCTGTGACTACCAGTGTAACAAAGTGTGTGGGAGGGTGAGGGGTTAGGCAGTGTATGTGGGTATGAGCAGAGCACCAAGGTGGTGGTGGGGGGGAAGGGGAGGTGTCCGATAGTGTATATGTGGGATCTGTGACTACCAGTGTCTGTGTGTCCCCCTCATACAAAGTTTGATTCCAAGCCTGAATCTAGTACATACTGGTACTTTGAGTCTACCAGTAGGCAGTGGAAACAGGCTGGTGAATGGGGCGGTAAGTGGGTTGTGGAACCAGGCAGGGGGATAGGGTACATGGGGGGGGGGAATTGGAGGCATTTTGTGTGCATGCCACAGGGGTGCCCAATGCACTGCAAAGCAATGCGTTGGACCCCCTGTTGCACACACAGAGTTTTTTTTTTATTATTATTGTTTATTCATACCTCATTGGGGAGGTGGTAATCAGGAACACTCCTGGTGCCCCCCATCAAGGTCTAAGAAAAATAATGAAAAAAAGTGTGTGTGTCACAAGGGGTCCAATGCATTGCAAAGCACTGCATTGGACCCCCCCGTGGCACGTGCAGTTTTTGTGGAATTTTCCCCCAATATTTTTGTGTAGACCTCGTTGGGGGCATCAGAATCCACACAATGAGGTATGACTAAAAAATAAAAGGGGGGGGGATAATGCTTTGTGCCACAGGGGTGTCCAGTGGATTGCAAAGCAATGCATTGGACCCCTGTGGCACACAAAGGGTTATTTTTTTTTTTATATCATTACTTTGTAAACAGAGCTTGTTGGGGGGCCATCAGGACCACTCCCGATGGCCCCCAACAATCTCTTATCACAAACAAATGATAAAAGCCCTGCGTGTGCCACAGGAGGGGGGGCTGCATTGGACCCCCCCACCGCGGCGCACAGGGTTAATTTTTTTTTTTATTATTATTATTATAGATCTCATTGAGGGGCATCAGGACTCCTCCTGATCCCCCCCAATGAGATCTTATAAAAACAATGTCCCCAAAACAAGTGACCCTGTGAGTGCCACAGGGGTCTCCAGCTCATTGCTCATTATTTTATTTTTTTTAATTTATCAGACCTCATGGGGGACATCAGGACCTCTCCTGGTGTCCCCTTAGTTATTGATCTCCCAGCAGATCGGCTGGGAGATCAATATGGCGACTGCAGTAGAGCAAAAGCTCTCCTGCCCTTCTCTCCTACCACCGGTAGGAGTGATCGAGATGGGGGAAAGTATACTAATGTCATTACTTTTAATTTATACCAGTGATGGCTATGGGGAACCATCTCTGGTACTGTGCAGACCGTGCTGCAGCTTCTGGGTGACATGGGTCACTCCCAGGAGTGATCCATGTCACTATTTCAATGTTTATTCATGCAGGAGGGCAGACAATGGAGCCTATATTTTTTATTGGTACCAGCAATGGATCACACGATCCATTGCTGGTACATTCACGTGTCAAAATTATATGAAGGGATAAAGATCGTTCCAGCGAACTATCCTGTCCCTTAATTAAACATTTATTTAGCCCATGCTTATGCTGCAGGGGCTTCTCATGACGTGGGCATAGTTTTTTTAAACCATGCAGCCAAAGATTACCGGATTAGAGCGGAAACAGCTGTGTCCACTCGTACATTGTACCCACTTGGCACTCAAGGGGTTAAGCCAGCATGCCCTTTCCACCTTTTCCCAGCTAGTCATATTTGCTATATACCTACCACCTACGCAAAAGAACAATGTGTATATATATATATATATATATATATATTATAAGCTGTGGATGGGCACTCCAATACATGCAATCAAAAAGGAGTAAGTGCCTTGGTGCTGCGTCAAAAAATTAAAATACAAAGTATAGTTATGGTCCAAGTGACTGCCTGGACTAAAAGCACTCGTAAGAGTTATGTTCATGAAACAAAAAAAAAAAGAGCAGGGTTTTATTAAATCGACGTTTCAACTCTCACATGAGCCTTTCTCAAGACAACCTCACACTGATTACAGCTGGCTTTCAATACAAAGCACTTAATCAAAACCGCCGTGTGAGAACAATTGGCACACCTGGATGATACATTAATTAGATGCATGTGTCATCCAGCAAGGTGTGTCAATTAACACAAATGTAAAATATAAAGATTAATAAGTATCATATTAATAACACACGTTAATTCCAGAAATCCCATATGGAAAGCTAGATAAACATAAAAGGTAAAAGGAGAAAATCGATACCTGTATACAAAAAGACAAAACATAGCAGTGGATCTCTCCATACTGGGGGTCTGAGCTATGCATAAATATAAAAACAGTAAATGCTCACACGAACAAAAATCAGTGCCCAGTCTAGTGCAATGAAGAGAATAAATTCATATCTATCCATGATAAATCTCCATACAGGGCCAAACAAAATATGCATCAAGGTGAATATCACTGAGCTCAAGTCAACCTGTGCACCCCTGGCTCGATGTGTTCTGTATTCTCCAACAGACAACACGGAGTCTGATTGATGGGGTTCTCCCATCCTGCTGTTTACAACAAAGCTATCCAGTTGGAAGAAATAATCAGATGAATGATTTGGAGACTTTCCGCTTAACCCTGGCTCTACGTGTGCTGCACTTTCACAAACTATGTAGAGACCTATTATTATTTATCCAGTTAGGATAGCAATAAAATCGCAGGAATCCATAAATAAATAAAATTAAATCTGCCATTTATCTATGGCTGCAGTGGTGAAATTCTACCATTGTGTGTAAGATGAAATGTTTAAGGTTCTAAGCCCCACATGCACTCCCCATACCTTAAATAAATAACACACATGACACAGACTGATTGTTGCAAATAGAAGTCATTTATTATTATTCCTACCATTTACAGACTAAATGGTGCTATGCACCAACCCCAAATGCGGCATTCCCCAAGCCAAAGGCCGGTAGCCAAGCCACACCTGCACTTGGCCACCGTCGCAGCCGGACCTCGCAACACCGTAACCCAACCGCGTCCGGCTGCCTGTACTGTTGGAGCCCTTTGCTCCGCACCCCCTTCTCCTTGCGCATACCTGGCACTAGCCACCCTTTCTCTTGCCCTTCAGCACGCCTGACCACAAAGTCAGTGCCTGCTGCTGTACCGTAACCCAACCTGGTGGCTAGGCCTGCGCCCTTCCTGCCATCGCCGAGCCTGACCACAAAGTCAGTTCCCAGCTAGGCCCTCACAAAAACCGTAACCTTCTGGGGTGCTTTCTCCTCCCCTCTGGCTCAGGGAATGCCGCATTGCCGCGACCACCTCCCCCCTTCATGACCGCTGCTTCCTCTCCTTCTGACTTCATTGGCGTTTGGACTGGTCTCCCTCCAGATCTGTACCTTCTTTGGGCTGGGTGGGTGGGAGACACAAGCGAACAGGTTAGTAGCAAATGTGAGGCCAGCCTAGCTGGGCTCACCTATATACACCTCCACCTGGCAGGTGTGAAAAATCCCGCCCCCCTCCTTTGCCGCCGGCCGCAGAGGGACCAGCATGACTCATCCTTTGTTCCCCTCTCCCCTCTGCATGCTGGCCCCCCCGCGTCCGCCATTTTGCCGTGCCTGGGGGCGAGCACCTTAATGGCGCTCGTTCCCAGTCAGTCGCTCACTTGTACTAAGGTGCTAAGCCCCACATGCACTCCCCATACCTTAAATAAATAACACACATGACACAGACTGATTGTGGCAAATAGAAGTCATTTATTATTATTCCTACCATTTACAGACTAAATGGTGCTATGCACCAACCCCAAATGCGGCATTCCCCAAGCCAAAGGCCGGTAGCCAAGCCACGCCTGCACTTGGCCACCGTCGCAGCCAGACCTCGCAACACCGTAACCCCACCGCGTCCAGCTGCCCGTACTGTTGGAGCCCTTTGCTCCGCACCCCCTTCTCCTTGCGCATACCTGGCACTAGCCACCCTTTCTCTTGCCTTTCAGCACGTCTGACCACAAAGTCAGTGCCTGCTGCTGTACCGTAACCCAACCTGGTGGCTAGGCCTGCGCCCTTCCTGCCATCGCCGAGCCTGACCACAAAGTCAGTTCCCAGCTAGGCCCTCACAAAAACCGTAACCTTCTGGGGTGCTTTCTCCTCCCCTCTGGCTCAGGGAATGCCGCATTGCCGCCACCCAAAAAGTCAGCAGAAAATACCTTTTCCGCCGCCTTTTACCTTCATCCCATTTGCCACTTCTCAATTGCATCCTGCAAACCTGAATTAAATATATCCAACCCTATGTCCGAGAGGTGCACTCCATCCTCTCTGTACAAACCCTTGCAACTATAATGCAACTCTGTATGTGATAATGCAACCCCCCCCCCCAGAGAACACACAAACTTCTCCATGGCTCTGTTTACCCTATGCTTAATTCTCTCAATGGCCTTTATGGGGTGCGAACCTCGCCAAACCAACCTGGGGACAATGCTGGACCATACCACAGTAGCTTCCGGCCATTGCGCCTGCACACCTCCTATCGCCTTGTGCAGTGCAAAGACCAAGTCTAATGATTTTAATGTGGTCAAGTCATTGCCTCCAGTGTGTATTATGATGAGGTCCTGCTTACCCCACCGACTATGCGCAGTCTTGATCAATAATGTCCAGTCTCTCGGCCTCATCCCCCTTCTCCCGAGCCAGTGAATGTTCGCGCGCTCTGTAGGCAGGGTCAGCTGCGTGCCGTAACTTCTAACTTCTGCCCTCTTTTCTGCCCAGTGTACAAATTAGTGCCCCATAATCAGAACCGACGCTCTCCGACGTCGCTCTGCAATTACAAAATTTTTCTATTACTCCTCAATCCATAACTGGCCTAATGTACTTCCTATAGACCCCTGATTTCCACCTTCCTATCCTCTTAATCTCCTCCCCACTCAAGCCAGCTCTAGCCCCCTCAGTAGCTGCCCCAATCCTAAATGAATGGGATCCAAACAGACTAGGATCACATCCCATCTTTTTTAATGCCCTTCTTAATACCACAATGAACTGGAACATCGTGAGCGGCCGCCCATCCCTATGTACCAAAAACAAATTACCCCCTGCCGGCCGAACTGCCATATACTCCTTGACTGCCGCTACCGGGCATGTCAAGTCCCCAACCGCCCTCAGTGACAGCCACTTGCCCTGTGCCCCCTGGTCCGTTTTAGACCTATGAATGCAACATAACACTGCCTTATCTGAACACTGCACCAGTCTATGTAGAAGGCCCCGTCCCTCCACTTTACCCGAGGGTGCCACCAATTCCCCTAATCTAAATGCCCCCGCAAATGCCAGCGTAAACACTGCCCTAAACAACACTGCTTCAAACTGATCCTGACAAACTACTCCGAGCATGCCCACCAAACCAGCCAACCTGTTCCTAGTTATAGGCTGCCGCTTGTCCTTCTTAACCAATTCCTCCCTCCCCCAACCTCTCAATATCCTGGACACAACAAAATCCTTGGTGGGGTCACCCCGCCCCTTTATCTTGGAAAAAAATGCTATCGCTGCCAATGCCCTCTGCATGCTAGCCTTAGATCGCCCCTCCACATACAATGCCTCCATATACTCCAACAATTTTCCCTTGTCCCCTGCCATATTTCCTTGAGCACCACCCCCAAAACTTACCCACGCTTGCCACTCTCGCCTGTACGCCTGCCAGGATTTTGGCGCCAAAGATCTCTCAATCAACTTGTCTAACACTCTTCTCCCCACTGCCAAAATTCAGAAGGGAAATTAGAACCTGTCCTCTCCGCCCCCGGAGCCAACATAAAAAACCGTCCCATCTGCCCCCTTTATAAAGTATCCGCAATTCCATTATCCACCCCTGGCACATGCAGAGCCCTAAACTGTATATTATGCCTCATGCAAATCAACACCAGTCTCCTCAACAATCGTATTACAGGCAATGAGCCTGACGATAGATTATTAACCGCGTGTACCACACTCATATTATCAGACCAGAACCTTACTGCCCTATTTCTTAGTTTCTGCCACCACAATTCCAAAGCTACCACAATGGGAAATAGTTCTAAAAACGCCATATTCCTAGTCAGCCCATTCTGAGCCCAATGCGGCGGCCACTGCTGCGCACACCAGCTTCCCTCAAAGTATGCCCCAAAGCCTACTGCCCCTGCCGCATCCGTGAACAACTGCAACTCCTCGTTCGTTTGCTCAGGCTTCCGCCACAGACAGACCCCATTAAAGTACTGCAAGAACCTGTCCCACACCTCCACATCCGCCCTCAACTGCCTCGTCAACCTAACCTTAAAATGACGTTTTGACACCCCCGCCGTTGCCCTCTCCAGTCTCCTATTAAACACCCTGCCCATAGGAATCACCCTATACGTGAAATTCAAAACCCCTAGCAACTCCTGCACCTTACCCAGTTCCAGTTTCTTTGCCTCCCTAGCCTGCCGCACCAACTGCCTGGCTTTGATTACCTTATCCCTTGGGAGCCTACACTTCTCTTCCTCTGTATCAATCTCAATACCTAGAAATGATAACCTAGTACAAGGCCAAACAGTCTTATCCTCTGCTACTGGCACCCCTAATTCCCCCAGCAGTGCTAACAATTCTCTCAACAACCCTAGACACCTTCCTGACCCGGGCTCCCCTATCAGCAGAAAATCATTCAAATAATGTGCTACTGTCCCCGCCCTGCTTCTCCTGACCAAGGCCCAGTGTATGAATGAACTAAAAGCCTCAAAATATGCACATGATACTGCACAACCCATGGGCAAGCACTTATCCACGTAAAACTTCCCTTTCACACAGCAACCTGTATACTTAAAACTACTTGGATGCAGTGGTAACAACCTAAACGCCAATTCTACATCCACCTTTGCCAACATGGCACCCGGCCCTACCTCTTTCACAATCTCCAGAGTCTCATCAAAAGACTGATACTGCACACTACACCATTCCTTTTCCAACGCATCATTTACTGATCCTCCCTCCGGATATGATAAATGCTGAATAAGCCTAAACTTTCCTACCTCTTTTTTAGGTACCACTCCCATTGGAGAAACCACTAGCCCCTCAATTGGGCAGCTGTCAAATGGACCTGCCATCCTACCCAGACCTACCTCTTTGTCAATCTTTTCCTGCAGCACATCTGCATGCGTATATGCAGACTTTAAATTCCTCCCTTTGCCTCCCTTCAACAATTCCTCCTTTACCGGAATAACGAAACCTTCTACAAAACCTCTCAACAGCCATTCTGCCCTATTCCTGTCAGGATACTCCTGCAACATGCTAGCCAAATTACCTACCTGCACTGGCGACTTCGCCAGTGCCAAGCTTACGAAAAGGCTGCTTACTCTCCACCTTCCCCCCTTGTCTACAATCCATCACTGCGTGTGACCCCCACATGCCTTACACGCATGCCTGAATTTGCAAGCAAACCCCCTAGTACACTTTTTCTCATTATAAGCCCAGCATACCACTTTCACCCCAGCCCCCTGCGCCGCCCCTTGCTTAGTATACGCCACCGTCTGCCCTGACACCTTCCTATTAACTGCCCCCATTACCACATTCGTCCATATATCCATATCTTTTTGTCCAAAACTTAACGTCTTACATTCGGCCATCTTAGTCCTGAATTCCCTGTCATAATCTAACGATACAGAACCACCATGCTTAGTGCACAAATCCATTATTAAATCATTATATTTCCACAGATTCTGAGCCTCCTCAGGCTTGAACTCTAAATAAATACTGGCATACGCTGAGAAACCCCTCACCCACTGCAGAATCCCTTTATATCCTTTGTTCCCCCCTTTTCATCCTTACCCCCCTTCTCCTGCTTCTCCCTCACCGCCTCCCTAGTTAGTTCAAATACACAGACATACTTCCCAGCCCCTATCTTCTGTTGAACCTTTTCTTTCGCATGCGCATACAAAGATGTAATTGCACATGCGTATGTATCCCTGCTGTAGCTAGCTTAACACGCTTCCTAATCCCCTTTGTTCCCTTCTTTTCCTTTGACACCTTAACACCCTTCACACATTTTCTCATGAATTTCAAAACCACACCTTCTTTAGAGTCATCGTCTGATGAATCAGACGAATCTGACTCCTCAGAGGATGAATCCTCCCCCCCCCCTTTGACATTGTATCAACAATTAAAGTGGACACGCCATTGCCGCCATTGACCACCTCCTGCTGACCTCCATTCACTGCAGTCTACTTTGTCTGCTCCAGCTTGTCCTCTTGAGACTGTTCTCTCCTGTCCGCTGTCTCCTGCCCCTCCAGCGTCTGTACTGGACCAGAAGACACAACATTACCAACATGCACATCACCTAGTTTACTCCTAACCCCCACACGCTGACTGTCTATGCCCCCCTTTCTATCCCCCCCCCAGACTGAACCTGACCTCCTGGATAAGCCAGGGGGTTCCCCTCCCCCCTCATTCCCCAAGAACCCGGCCCCCCAAAGCCCCAACCACCATTCCCTCCTGGACCAAAGTTCCCCCAGGGAGCTCCATAAGGGCCAAAACCCCATGGGCCCATCTGAGGGTGCTGTGGCCAACCCTGCCAGGGGACATTACCCCCCCTCCATGGTCCCCCCTCACCCTGCTGCCATGAACCCCACCCCCCCTCCCCAAACTCACCACCCATCTGTGATCTTCCCTCCCCCCACCTAGAGCACCCCCCATGGCCCATAGCACCCCATGGTCCCCCACTCTCAACCCCCTGCCTGCTGCTTCCCATCCCCTGCCCCCCTCTACTGTCCTCCCCACACTCACTGTCCTGCAGGCGCCGTTTGGCTGGCACCGCCATAGCCTCGGCGCCCCTCTTGCCCAAGGAGCGGGCGCCCAATATCATGCCTTCCCCCCTTTCCCTGGATGCTGCCCTGCGCTCTGCGCATGCGCCGGCAGCATCCATACGAGAACCGGAAGTCGCGGCTGACGCGACATCCGGTTCCCTTACTTCCACGGCTGCGTTGTGAGGAGAGGATAGGGGCATCCTCTCCTCCTCCGAGACAGCCGCATACTCATCACCCGACCCCGCATCCGGGGCGGTGATGCGGCCATCCTCTCCCCCCCCTCCCCTTCCTAGCCCACCAGTCCCTGGCCACTTCAGGGCCAAAGCCCACAGGGAAAGTATCCCCTTCCAACACCCGCTGAACCACAGCGGGGGCCCTGGCCAAACAATCCGGGGCAGGAGTGGAGAGGGACGCGGGCGCAGAGGGGAGGACAGGAGGAGGACAATGAACGGGGGACAGCACAGAAGACCCCACAGATGGGGCAGCAGCGCAGGGGAGAGAAGGAGAAACAGAAAGGGATGGACGCTTGCGCCGCGGCCTGGAGACCAGGGCCGCCTTACCTGCCGCCAAGGGCTCTTGGCGGTGTTGTTTGAGCAGTGAGAGCCGGTGTTGGGGCAGCATCTTCTTCTTCTGCTCCATTCTCAGCTCCAGTATAGCACCTGAAAGACACAAGCGAACAGGTTAGTAGCAAATGTGAAGCCAGCCTAGCTGGCCTCACCTATATACACCTGCACCTGGCAGGTGTGAAAAATCCCGCCCCCCTCCTTTACCGCCGGCCGCGGAGGGACCAGCATGACTCATCCTTTGTTCCCCTCTCCCCTCTGCATGCTGGCCTCCCCGCGGCCTCCATTTTGCCGTGCCTGGGGGCGAGCACCTTAATGGCGCTTGCTCCCAGTCAGTCGCGCACTTGTCCTTAGCGGGTTGACCAGAGTAGTCGAGAGTTATCCACTGCCCAACAGTAGGAGAACAATGATAAAGTAACTTGGGCACAAAGATGGCAAACATAGTGAAACAAATCCCAGATGGTCTGGAGCTATACATCCCCCCCCCCTTACAAATAGCAGTTTATTAGTCAGCAGACACATGGCCTGCAGATCAACAATAGTGACATGCGGGTCACTCGAATTATCAACAAGTGTGGAGAGAACCCACCCCAAAGCCTCTAGTACTAAACATAAAAAATTTTAAAAAATTAGAAAGTTGAAGTGAAGGGGAGAGTAATAAAGCTACATAGATACAGTTCTTACTTCTAAACGCAGTGCATAGAAATGGGTGACCCCCCCCCAGCAAGGCACACATGACTGTGAACCCCCAAGTGCCAGCAAGGGGCACACAGTCCACATACTCTCACTTAAGGTGACAAATTAAAATACGCAACGATATGAAAAACACAGGGTTGTACTGAACAAACTCCTCATCCATATGACACTGTGGGTGAAATCCATGGTCTGAAACCAGAAGGGCCACAGGTGCCACCGACCATGCACATGGTGAGAAGGATGAGGTATACCAAGGAAGAGATGGCACACCACTTTTAAGTGTTATGGGTGTCAGTTAACTAAAGGTAATGTGCTGCTCTTTAATGTTATGATTAAACCATATAGACAACAAAAAAGAAAGAATACAGGCGTAATAGCAACAGACCCGCCCCATTGGAATTCGTAAGTTTATTTCTGGATCCAACGTGGAGGGAAGGTACAGCAAGGAAAACTTAAAATATAACCTTTATTAGGATTATTTAAAAGAGAGAGAGGTAGTGGGAGCATGGCCTGTGGCTTTATGGGTATGGACGCAGCACCTGAGCTTCGATTGCATAACTCAGCTTATAATTGCTTTTACCCATTTTCTTTTCTAGTATTGGGGCATTTGTTGTGCCTTGCACCCACATGATGAATAGGAACCAAAAGTCGGCCCAAACATTGTCGTTTTTTTTTTCTATCAGAAAAGGAACTCTGGGGTTTTGGCATTGTAACGGATGTTATCCGTTACTTAGGCCCTTGTCTGGACCACGAGCAATTTCCTCAAAGACTATGGCCTTGTGGCCTCATTTGAACTCTGATAGGGGTTTCCCTATCATTATGTTAAAAGGATTGATGTCGAATGTTGTAAGTTTTGTATATTGTGTAATGTCGAAAGTTTAATGTATTGTATGGTTTAATGTACGAGGGATGCACGAACACCGAAGCCGGTGATTCCCCGGTTCCTTTGTTCGAGGTATCCACGCCATCTCGAACGCGGGAAACCGGAGGCAGTGAGTCGACGCCGGATTGGCCGACGTACGACTCACTGCGCACACTGATTGGCCAGGGTTGAAGCCGCATATTCAAACTAGTGTGTACGTGCTTCAAATCCTGGCCCAGTCCTCAGATGTGTATTCCCTCAGATCAGTCCATTTTCTTTGTCCAGACGTTGATTAATCATGTTAAGTCTACCATTGTCCATATTGTGTTCAGTTGCCCATCTCCCATTGGCTTGTTTCCCTTGGCTACCATTGGTCCCTCTGTTCCCCCTGCCATTGGTCCATTGTTCACTGTCACCATTGGTCTGTTGTCTATGCCCATTGTGTTGGATTGGTCCCTGGGCCAAGCCTGCATTAGAATGCCTGGCCCTTCCCCTCCCTATTGTGGTACCATGTTGTAAACTGTATAAAAGTTGAGTGTCTTGTTCAATAAAGTGTGTTACATTTGGAGTGAACCAGAGTCCTGGAGTCTGTCTGTTCCTGTGGTAAAAGTGGCCACTCTGCCACCCATTCGAACCAGGTTCCTGTACGTTTGTCCGTCTGCTGCCAGGATCCCGCTACCGACCTTTGTATCCTGTCACGCGGCAACGTGGACTCTGCCCTTTGGTTTCCTGCCTAAGCTTCAACCTTGGAGCCGAGCACTGGAGTGCTCGAACGGCTGGGGATATAGCCACTTTGGTTCCTGCTACATTTTGCCTGATTCGGTTCTGGGTTTGTTTGACGGTGTTCGAGTGCCGTGACCCCTCCGGTAGCAGCATCCTCCGGAGCAGAATCGGTCTTCCCGAGGTTCGACGCCGCTTTGAGTCGACCTCCGGTACGCTGATTTGCTCGACCGGTGCACTCGACGGCGCCAGTCCGGCGTCGAGAAGGAGAGACCCAGGAACGACGGCGGAAGGCGACGCGGTCCCTTCCCAGCTTCCGTTACATTGGTGGCATAGCGGTGGGATTTCTCCTTCTTTTATCGAGTGTATCGAATGAGGAATGGCGGCACGCGGATCCGGCGGAGCAGTATTGCCCGAATCGGGTTTTCTGGACTTCCTGGATCTTATCGAATCAGTTGGACCCGCATGGGGTCTCAGTGACTTCCACAAGCGCCTCGGAGCTGTAGAGCCCGACTGGAAGTACATTGACTTTTTAGTGAAGGAAAAGTGGACCATTTTTGGGATCGGACCAAGTGATCACCCCGTGTACCGGAGGATGGTGAACCTTATGCCGCTCCTGGGATACAAGCCATCGGTGGCCAAGATTGATAGGCTGATGGATATGGTGCATGACCGGTACATGCGTGAACTTTGTACAGGAAGAGAGGAAGAATATTGGGGGGGCCACTCATCTGAGGAGGACCTCAGTGAAGCTGAGGACTTGGATGGAGCTGCCCCTGTTCACTCCACACTGGTGAGGGGGGATGCGTGCCTCACCAGTGCCCCTGTTGCCCTGCCTGATACCCTTTTTTCCCTGGACTATGTTTTCCCTGAGCTGGGGGGTGGGAATTCGTTCCCCCTCAGTGAAGAAGATGCCTCGGCATCAGGGGATGGGACGGACGTCTCCCCTGAGAGGCCAGTTGCCCCTTTCCCTGTTTTCCCAGCTGCGGTGGACGAGATGCAGGTCCCCACCAGCAGCAATTGTGTGCCCCAACTGATGGGTGGGAGTGAGCCCATCAGTTCCCCTGAGACCCCTGCTGTAATGGGTGGGAGAGAACCCAGCAGCAGCCTCAAGATGTTGCCCCTGGTGGGGGTGGAAGATGCCCTGGGAGCGGAGCCGTGCGTGCTCCCAAGGATTACAAGTAATGCCGCCTGGAGGGATGGGACTGCGGTCTCCCTCCAGGCAGAAGAAAGGCCTGTGTATGATGGCCTACAGGAGGAGGATCCCAGTGGGCTGGGAGAAAATAGTGCCGCTGGCCCTCCTACAAATATGGACTGTGAACTGATGGGTGGGAGCAAGCCCATCAGTCCCCCTGAGACCCCTGCTGTACTGGGTGGGAGAGAACCCAGCAGCAGCCACAAAATGTTGCCCCTGGTGGGGGTGGAAGATGGCCTGGGAGCGGAGCCGTGCGGGCTCCCCAGGAGTACAAGTAATGCCGCCTTGAGGGATGGGACTGCGGTCTCCCTCAAGGCAAAAGAAAGGCCTGTGTGTGATGGCCTACCAGAGGAGGACACCAGCGGACTGGGAGAAAGTAGGGCTGCTGGAACTCCCCTGGATATGTTGTATGACCTGATGGGTGGGAAGGAGTGCCCCATCAGTCCCCCTGTAACCCCTGACTTGGTGCGGGAGAGCAAGAGCACCAGGTCATGTGAAGTCCTGGCTGGGATGAGTGGGACAGCCGTCCTCATCCCCAGCCCAGCATCTGTTCTGCCTTCCCCTGAGACCCCTGGCCTAGTGCGTGGGGCCACGGTCATCATTAAAGAGCCTGCTATTTTCCCTGCACTGGAGATTCCCACCTTGGTGAGTGGGACCAGGATCCTCACCAAGGACATTTGTGTTGCCCTGTCCCCTGTTGACCCCAGCTTGGTGGGTGGGAATGTATTCCCCATCCGGCCCATACCTGATTTGACTCCGGAGCGTGGGAACTGCATCCGCTCCTGGCCCTCTGGGGCCCTGGCCCAACTAAAAGGGGGAGATGTGTCTCTCTCCCCAAACTCTGGTGCCCAGAAGCCAGAGGCACAATTGCCCCAGGGAGATCCCCCTTATAGACTGGCTCTGGACCCTGAGCCAGTGGCCCCAGACCCAGAAGGATTTGACGTTAGTACTGCCTGGAGAAGGGCCCAGGAGAGGCCACCTGTTTTGATGTTTGTCAGGACAAACAGGCATCAGTTCCCCTGGCCCAGGTTTAAGGACAAAGGAACTGGCATTTTCTTCACTGGCCCAGGACAAGGGCCTTGTACACCGCTACCGGGCCCAGACAAAGGGCTCATGTTTTCCCTTGGCCCAGGACAAAAAGACTGCTTCACCCTCTGGCCCAGGATTAAGGACCAAGGGTCTTGCAATTGCTTCCCTGGCCCAGGACCAGGGCCGTGTTTCCCCCTACCTGGCCCAGACAAAGGGCTCATGTTTTCCCCTGGCCCAGGACAGAAAGACTACTTTAACCACTGGCCCAGGACAAGGGGCCCCTCAGTGGAAACTGGCCTAGGACCAAGGCCTTCGGACTAGTGCATTGTCCAGACAAGTGCCTCACCACCTTCATGCCCTCCTACAGCTCCAAGCCAGCGTTTACTACCGCACCCGCTGGCTTGGAACCAAAAGGGGGAGAAGTGTAACGGATGTTATCCGTTACTTAGGCCCTTGTGTGGACCACGAACAATTTCCTCAAAGACTATGGCCTTGTGGCCTCATTTGAACTCTGATAGGGGTTTCCCTATCATTATGTTAAAAGGATTGATGTCAAATGTTGTAAGTTTTGTATATTGTGTAATGTCGAAAGTTTAATGTATTGTATGGTTTAATGTACGAGGGATGCACGAACACCGAAGCCGGTGATTCCCTGGTTCCTTTGTTCAAGGTATCCACGCCATCTCGAACACGGGAAACCGGAGGCAGTGAGTCGACGCCGGATTGGCCGACGTACGACTCACTGCGCACACTGATTGGCCAGGGTTGAAGCCGCATATTCAAACTAGTGTGTACGTGCTTCAACCCCTGGCCCAGTCCTCAGATGTGTATTCCCTCAGATCAGTCCATTGTCTTTGTCCAGACGTTGATTAATCATGTTAAGTCTACCATTGTCCATATTGTGTTCAGTTGCCCATCTCCCATTGGCTTGTTTCCCTTGGCTACCATTGGTCCCTCTGTTCCCCCTGCCATTGGTCCATTGTTCACTGTCACCATTGGTCTGTTGTCTATGCCCATTGTGTTGGATTGGTCCCTGGGCCAAGCCTGCATTAGAATGCCTGGCCCTTCCCCTCCCTATTGTGGTACCATGTTGTAAACTGTATAAAAGTTGAGTGTCTTGTTCAATAAAGTGTGTTACATTTGGAGTGAACCAGAGTCCTAGAGTCTGTCTGTTCCTGTGGTAAAAGTGGCCACTCTGCCACCCATTCGAACCAGGTTCCTGTACGTTTGTTCGTCTGCTGCCAGGATCCCGCTACCGACCTTTGTATCCTGTCACGCGGCAACGTGGACTCTGCCCTTTGGTTTCCTGCCTAAGCTTCAACCTTGGAGTCGAGCACTGGAGTGCTCGAACGGCTGGGGATATAGCCACTTTGGTTCCTGCTACATTTTGCCTGATTCAGTTCTGGGTTTGTTCGACGGTGTTCGAGTGCCGTGACCCCTCCGGTAGCCGCATCCTCCGGAGCAGAATCGGTCTTCCCGAGGTTCAACGCTGCTTTGAGTCGACCTCCGTAACGCTGATTTGCTCAACCGGTGCACTCGACGGCGCCAGTCCGGCGTCGAGAAGGAGAGACCCAGGAACAATGGCGGAAGGTGACGTGGTCCCTTCCCAGCTTCCATTACAGGCATCAAATACTTTGTGGGCCTGTTCCGACTCCCCACCTGTGTGCACTAAGCAAGATATGGACTCTTTGAAGGGCCTGCTCCTTACGGTCAAACAAGATCTCTTGGAAGAGCTCCAGTCAAGCGTGAAGCTTCTCAAAACCGAGATCCAACATATCGTGGAATGCAATGACGCTCTTGAGGGGCGTTTAACCACTGTGGAGCAATCGCACTCCTCTCTTGCTGGGGAAGTAGATCAATTGAAGGCCAAGAATCACCTCCTGCATGATGCGATCAAGGATTTGGATAACCGCTTTCATAGATCTAACCTGCGGATCAGGGATATTCCTGAGACTGTTGAGGACTTACCTGCTTTCCTTCACACTTATTTCACCACGCTGCTGCCAGATCTGTTGGCCTCCCTGATGTCTTTGAATCGTGCGCCCCGCGCTCTAAGCCCAAAACCTGCCCTCACAGATCCTCCCCGAGATGTTATAGTGCACTTTACAATCTACTCTACCAAGGAGGCAGTGATGAGGGCTGTCAGGAGGGATGCTCCAGCCATGGATGGGATCACACCTCATTCTTTTGCTGATCTGGCACCAACGACACTTCAGAAGCACTGCACCCTGCGGCCCCTGACCGCCTTCCTTCAAGACCGGGATATTGCTAACCGCTGAGGCTTCCCGTTTCAGCTGGTGGTCTCTAACAATGGTGTCCCTGCTACACTACAAGGTCCGTCGGAGTGCAAGAAGTTCCTGCATTGACTGGGCCTGGAAATGCCGCCGGAGGTCCGGGTCGGGATGACCCTGCCTTCTCCACATCTTCTTCGACACTGGTCTTTCTGTTATGGCCTCTTATTTTCTTGGGGATGTTCTACATCTCAATTTATGGACGCTATCCTGTGTACCTGAGGTGGGAGAATCCTACCTGGATCTCGCTCTTCACAGACCATTGGGCCGCCTGGTATCATTCCTGCTCCAGTTGAGCTCATGGATGGATGGCCCCGGGCTTCTCCTGCGGCTCTTCCAGTACTGGTACTGGTGTTTGACATTTCATGTTTACAGACTATTTACATTGTTGCTGTACTGTGTTTCTTTTGTAATGTACGCTCTTTTGGTAAGCCTTGTGACAGTACAGTTTGACCTCTGGCCCTTAGGAGGTCCCATTTATTTTAGCTGTGGGTTATCTTGCAGGTTGGGGTTATTCTGAGCTTTCAGTGAGCCCTATTTCTCCCTTCTTGGGCCTCTTTCCTGCTTTCCCTCCCCATTCCCCCCCCTTTTTTTTCTTCCCTGAGTCATGGTGGTTTTGTTCCCCTTGGGCTTCCCTCTCTCCCTTTCCTGCCCCCTTGCTTCCACACTTCTTCTCCGGGCCTTTAGTTACTGCTCCTTGGCTGCAGGGCTTTTTTCTGTGGGATTCTCTCCCTCATTCTGGGGTACCACTACTCCCTTCCCTGGGTGTGGGGTCCCGTATGTCCTTTCCCCTTCTTATACTACCTTATACAACACCCCTTGTTTCCATTCCTGGATCCTTGACCTTCTCTCTGTGTTGGGGGGTTACGATATGGCGGAGTTCTCTTACGCTTGGGAGGTGTTTTGCTACATGGAGCTCCGGGGGCTCTTTTTCCCCGGTCCCCTTGCCCTTCCCACTGCCCCTACTCCTGTTCCTTTCCCTTCCTCCCCTTGTTCTGCTTCCCATCCTCTGTTCGCTCGTTCCTAACCGGGATTGCCGGTTATGGAGACTGTGCCTCTG
This sequence comes from Rhinophrynus dorsalis, assembly GCA_037306005.1. Classification (NCBI taxonomy): domain Eukaryota; kingdom Metazoa; phylum Chordata; class Amphibia; order Anura; family Rhinophrynidae; genus Rhinophrynus; species Rhinophrynus dorsalis. Next base: position 250,546,830 of record CM074719.1, on the reverse strand, counting down.
TATGGCCTGTCTGACGCTTTCAGGCACATTGCTGTCATAAGCCTTACAGGGGATCTGGGTGATTTCTTACCCTGGGCTTCCCGGAGCTCCATGTGGTTTTGAGGGTTGTGGGTCTGGGGATTTCTAAGTTAGCTATCCCTCCCCCTTCTGGGGTGTTCGCTGCTTTAGGTTGTGCTTATGGTGGGTTACCTGGGGCTGATACATGTGTTTTGATTTATGTTGTGGGGGGGTACTGTCTGCATCTGTGCGGCTGGGCCCTCTTTCCCTTTATGTATGCTGCCTTGTTTGTGTGCTGCCTGCATGCCGTGCGGGGGGCTCAGGCCTGGTTCCTGGTGCTTGATCCGGGGATCTCCTACCATTATTTCCCCTTAGTGGCCCTTCTGTTCCCTTTCAGTTCTCATTCCCCCAGGGTGGCCCTTTGGGGTGCTCCCAGGGGGGATTTTCTGGTGGGGGGTCCCCTTGGTTCTGGTAGATTCATTAGGGAGTATGTCCCGGGGGTTCCCTGGGATTTTGGTGTTCTTTTTCTCTGTACTGGCTTGTCCTGCCCTTTAGCCTGTCCCTTGGTTTATATGTTTACTCTTCCCTGGGCCCTCCCCCAGGGGTCCTGGGGCACCATGCACAGCTGCGGGTGGGCTGTTGGAGAGTGTCCAGGGCCCTTGTCCATCCCTTATTATGCTGTACCATCATGGGGTGGGTCTGCTTATGATACAATGCTCTACTGTATTAACTATGTTTATAATTAGCCTCATGTGGTCTAATGTACAGGTGATCTTTGGGGTTTTTTATTCTTTGGGCGATTGAGAGCTGCGGTCTGTTCTCTCGGTTGTAGTCGTACTCCCTGTGCTTTTTTAATTTTTGGTGGATGATTGTTCTGGTATCATTTGGTGCCCCCTTCCCTTGGGATCTCTGTCCAACCCCCTTGTATTTTTATTAGGTGGTATTTTTTCTCTCTCCTTTTTCTCAGCTTTTCACTTCTTTTCTGTTTCCCTCTTGTCTCTCTGCAGTGGAAGCAACTCCCCTCTTACCTTTCTCTCTCTCTTCTTCTCCTACCCCCCTTTTTTTTCTCTCTCCCCCTTCCTTTCCTTGTGTTTCTGTCTTTTTTTTTGCTTGACGTTGGTTCTTTCCATTTTTTGACCTCCATTTTTAGCGTGTCATTATAGTTGAACCTACGTCTTTGGAGAGCTCCTTCCCAGAGGGGTTGCCTCCGCATTCTTCCTCTATTGCCTTTTTGAAAGTGGTTTCCCATAATGGGAAACAAGGGTCTTATTGCCCCCCATAAACGCAGAATGACCATGAGAGACTATGTGTCTGTCCGGGCAGACATTATCTTCCTTCAGGAAACACATTTTTGTTCATCGGCAATTCCAAAATATTGGGACAGATGTTACCAGTTGCACTTCCACTCCTTGTGTCCACAGAAGAGGAATGGGGTCTCCATTCTGATCAGCAAATCACTTGGTTTCCAGATGACGCAAGTGATATGTGACCCTGTGGGTCGCTACTTACTTTTGCGAGGGGAAATTCAGGGTTCTCCTTTGACCCCACTGAATGTTTAAGTCCCCACTGTGCTGGATGCTTGTTTTTTTTTCTCAGATCTGTGCACTTCTGGATCAGTGTCAGACCTCCCCTCTTCTTCTTGGCGGGGATTTTAATGCTCTAATGGATCCTATCTTGGATCGTTCTGCCCTTTACCCTGGCTGTGCCTTACCCCCTAAGTCCAAATATCTAACTTTGATCTCCACCCATAAACTTTATGACTGCTGGCGGCTTTTGCATCCGGGAACCAGGGACTATTCATTTTTCTACCATCCCCATGGACACTATTCTAGGCGTGACTACTTGTTTGCCAACCAATCCTTTCTGGATGGTTTGAGTTTTGCCAAGATACAAGATTTGACTTGGTCTGATCATGCCATTGTGGAATGTTCTTTTTCTGGCCTTTTCCCACTCCTGCACCTTCCTCTTGGAGGTTCAGCGACTGCCTTTTTCTTGATCCAGTTATTCGGTCTGACATGTCTTCCTCTTTGGATGAATATTTTGCTCTCAACTCTTCCCCGGAAGTCTCGGTGGAAGTCTCAACTTACATCCCAGTTGCACATGGCAGAACAGGCCCATAAGAGGGATCCTACTGCTTAATCTTCTTCGTCTTACTAACTTGAGGGGGGAACTTAATCTGCTGCTTTCAAAAGAAGTCCTTCATGCGCTGCAATGGACTCGTCAGTTGTAATTCGAGAAGTGTGACAACCCAGATACTATGTTAGCTGCCAAGCTACGGCAGCAGATTAAATCTCATACTATTTGGGCTATCTCGCTCCACTCGGGCTCCATGACTTATAAAGTCTCCCAGATTGCGTCCGGTTTTGCTGGGTTCTATGCAGCTCTTTATGACGGATGTAAGGTATCTCATTCCCAGTCCCTGTGAGCTCGCTTACAGACCTTTTTGAATTCCTGCCATCTGCCTCATTTATCGGCAGCTGACCTGCTGTCTCTGAATGCTGATCTCTCTGTTTGAGGTTGCTCTGGCTCTAAAGGCTTTTAAATCCGCAAAGTGCCCAACCCGACGGTTACACCTCTTTATATTATAAGGCCTTTCATCTTCTCTACTCCCACACTTGGTTTCACTTTTCAGCTCCTTTCTGCTGGGTTATCTACCCCAGGAGATGTTATCGGCTCAGAGAGTGGTCATTCCTAAGGAGGGTAAGGACCCTACCTCTTGCGCTATCGGCCTATTTCCCTTATCAATGTGGACATAAATATTTTTGCGAACGTTTTAGCATCTTGGTTGTCTCAGCTACAGATAAGTCTGGTCCATCCTGATCAGGTCAGCTTTATTATGGGCCGGGAGGCACCTGACAACATCCAGGGGGTCTTGAACCTGATTCAGGTGGCATGGTTTCTCTCTACTCCTGCTATGCTTTTATCCTTAGACGCTGAGAAAGCTTTCGACCTCGTTGATTGGGAATATTTGTGTGCGTGTGCGGCCAGTCCTTAAGGGGTTAATGATTCCTCACTTCTAAAGCAGACACAATTTAAAGTGAAGTTGCAAAAACTGAACACAACATAATCCCCATGCCCACAGGACGAAGCTATATAAATGACAGACAAAATTCTTGAGGGGTATTCAATGCATTGATTGATAATGGTTTGGTTACGTTAGCACCATTTAAGCGGTTTAGTGTTTGAGAGCCAAATAGGTTTCCACGCAGTGTAATGTGTTGGATACCTCTTTGGCACTAAAGGGGTTTAAAGAAAACAAACAAAATGGCCAATGTGTTGGATTCCTTCAGTGCCAAAGAGGTATCCAAAACATTCCACTGCATGAATACCTCTTTGGCTAACAAACACTTAACCCTTTCACTGACAAAAATGTACCCAAACCCTCAAGCACTCAAAGGTCTTAATCCCCATGGGCAATGCCATGCCCCTTTTCCTAGTTATATCATACCAGTTGAAGAGCCCGTGTACACGGGCAACAGTGCCGGCCGGACGAGGTGCAGTCATGTGCAGTACAGACTGCCTGTGACACGGTTGCTACGGAGCGGGGCGCTACGAATTCAGACCATGGTCCTCTTTGTGCACACAGTTTGAATTCGGAGCGCCCCTCTCCGTATCAGTCGCGTCACGGGCAGTCTCTACTGCGCATGACTGCAGCACGCGCAGCAGTCTCTACTGCGCATGACTGCGTCATTACAAACTTTTAGCAAATTATTATATAGGATGAAGAAAAATGCAAATCAAACAAAATTGGCCATAGCACAGAGGAACCTCATTAAAGCATACAAAACACATATTAGACATCAAAATCCGAATAGCAAACAAATATCTTACAGCAAAATGACAAAACAAGCAGGAAAGTATTTTTTCACTCAAATTAAACAAGGGAGATTTTTAGCTAATGGTCAGGATGGCTAACTGACTCACAAATAACTTCAGTGAGTTTCTGCAGAGCTTGTAAAATATTACCAGGAACATTATAGTCCAGATCCAGATAGCCCAGAAAAACATATGAGATTACCTACTACAAGCCAATCTTACTCTAGAACAGTGGAAAATGCTAGATGATCGAATACAGATTGAGGATATTAGATTAATATTATCTAATCTAAAACAAAACATAAAAAAACAGAAATTCAGGAGTGCCAGACAGCTTCTTTAATGAATTCTACAGAATACTGAAAGACAACATTGCCCAACCACCAACACCCCTTAAAGATATCACTGAAACCCACATCCTACAGGACAATTTCATTTTAGCTAATACACTTAATACACTTTGTTGTATTAGTTGTTTATATATATATATATATATATATATATATATATATACATACATACAAAGGGCTCAAAATTTAAAGTCCTGAGCTACTAGCCAGGCCTGAAAAGTTACTCGCCACGGTTTTCCAAGCCTAGCCCCACCCATATGCCCGCCTTTAACCCCACCCCTAATATCTCCTAAAGAGTGACACTTGGGAGGTATGGACCCCTAATATCTCCTAAAGAGGGACACTTGGGAGGGACAAACCCCTAATATATCCTAAAGATAGACACTTGGGAGGTATGGAGCCCTAATATCTTCTAAATCTCCTATAAAGAGGGACACTTGGGAGGTATAGATCCCTAATATCTCCTATAAAGAGGGACACTTGGGAGGTATAGATCCCTAATATCTCCTATAAAGAGGAACACTTGGGAGGCATGGACACTAATATCTCCTAAAGAGGGACACTTCGAAGATATGGCAACATAGGGCACAAATGAAAATCATTGATTTGAATTTGGGTTTTTATTCCATGAATACTTGAGAGTGCAATACGACAGCTCTGTACTGATAGAACGCTCTGATCTGCACCCCTCTGTAGATGTCTCTCAAGCAGATCTCTCTTCCCTGATCATTTTAGTCACATATTCTCTCTGCTGTGCACTTTTATTTCTTGCCTGAGAGAGTTACATAATGAGATAAACCAACACAGAGTATCAGTTAAATACAGAGCATTGTCTACTGTGCACACTTATCGGTTCATCTCAGTATATATCTCTGTCAGGCAAGAAATAAAAGGTTTTTTTTCTATATACATGGGCCCCAGCACTAGCTGTACAGTATTGCTTCATAACTCACCAGTCCATCTAGCTCCTCTTCTTGACCTAGCAGTCTGGATGAAGGTATAAGATGTGAATACCAAGTCCATAATAGGTTTTATAAGATTAGAGTACAAATGTGCAACAGACTGCAAAAACATCTTAACCCTTTGAGTGCCAGAGGGGTATGCAACGCATTGCTTTGCAATGCGTTTCATACCCCTCTGGCACTCAAAGGGTTAATATCCCCCAGTTAGGGAATGATCTTGGTTAGCCAGCCTAATGATTATATAATAGGTCTGATCCATGAAATAGGTCTCAAACGTGTGGTCTACTAAGCTAATAGTGAAAGACCAATGCAAGTAGCAAATTGGACTGTTCACAAAAGTGCACTGAATGGAAATCAGAAGCCATTTCATTAACCATTTGAGTGCCATAGGGGTACACAATGCATTGCTTTGCAATGCGTTGTGTACTCCTCTGGCACTTAAGGGGTTAGCTTTTTTTGTTTGTTTGTTTTCTTTCTCTACAATGTTTTTTTATTATCTTTCCCCAATACATAAACATATAGAAATGTCCTAGAAATTAAAGTAATCGAAAAGCAGACCCAGCTCATTGGTCAGCAGTCTGGGGAACAAAACTGTTCTGTCCTCAAGCAGCTGCCTGTAAAATTCTACATTGACGGCTGGGGAGCTGTGCTTGTGGCTGCTCAGTGCATGCCTGCTCGGGCTGCTGTCTTTTTCTTGAAGACTGATTCAGAGAGAGAACAGGAGTCTGCGCCGGTTGGACTCAGTCTCACACTGCATCACTTGAGTTTGTGCTGCCAAAAACTCTCACAGCAACCACACAAATTTTTATGGCATGCTTTACAGCACCAGCGTACATAGCGCTGTCATCCCAGCTGTCTCACATGCACCGCCAGCCAATGAGGAGAGGACCATACCATTGTGCAAATACTCTCATTGGCTGGTGGTACGTGTCTTGTTGCTGTCTGTAGTTTGTGTCTGTGGGCTCGGCTGACCGAATAGCGTTGATTGAAAGACAGTGAGTGCTGTTTGGGTGACTTTGCTACATTCTGGGACAATTCAAAGCCTGGGTTCCATGGACGGGCCGGCTCTTGCAACACAAAACGGAATTGCAGGGAAAGTGGCCATTCACACAGGGCTTCAATTTCCATTCGCCCTCACTCAATTTCTCCTCGCCAAATACGAGGAGGAGAGTGGAAATTTTGAGCCCTGATATATACACACACACACACACACAAGAGACAGAAACTGAACATACTCTTTTTTTTAATTTCTCTTTAATAAATCGTTTGAAGGTAAAACCTTCATTCAGACCCCCTGGATAAAGTTTCTTTAGCCTATATATCCGGAAGGCTTCTCTTTTTAGCAGTGCGTTATGGAAATCACCTTTTCTTGGAGTAGGTAATGCTTTTTCAATTCCAATGAATTGCATGACATCACTGTTATTCTCATGAAAATCAGCAATATGTCTGGCTATAGGTGTGTCCCACTTATTTCTAACGTCACCTACATGTTCCAATATTCGTTCTTTAAACGTATGGATGGTTTTTCCAATATATTGGATTCCAGACTTACACTGCATCATGTATACAATTCCAGATGTTCTACAGTTAAAGGGGAACTACCACCCCAAGACAATGTACTCTCTAAGTCTTTGTCTTTCTAGCGTTATTAGCAATCCATAGTTAGTTTTCTCCAAAAAAGCGTTGTAAGAGCACAATCTTTATACTAAATCTCTACCTGATGACGTCTTGCCCCTTCAATCAGTTCTGCGCATGACTGCTATGGAGCCATTCAGCTCTATTGTACTTCCCTCCGTCTTGACGATCACTCGTATGTCATTGTCCTCAGCACCATGTGACCTGCCGAGCTCCTGGCATCAAGCGCGGTCAGGTCATTTCAGCCTAGTGGAAACAAACCGGTGGTTTATACATAGTAACATAGTAGATAAGGCTGAAAAAAGACATGCGTCCATCAAGTCCAGCCCATGCCAATAACACTCAATATCCTATATATATATAGCAAGTGCTTCACATGCACTCGCTCCCACTAGGCTGAAATGATCTGACTGCGCTTGATGCCAGGAGCACTGCAGGTCACGTGGTGCTGAGGACAATGATGTACGAGTGATGGGCAAGACGGAGGGAAGTACAATGGAGCTGAATGGCTCCATAGCAGTCATGCGCAGAACTGATTCAAGGGGAAAGATGGGGCAAGAGATTTAGTATAAAGATAGTGCTCTTTCAACTCTTTTTTTGGAGAAAACTAACTATGGATTGCTAATAACACTAGGAAGACAAAGACTTAGTTCATTGTGTTGGGGTGGTAGTTCCCCTTTAATAAGTTTTCTGATTTTGTATATTGTATTAGAAAGTCTGCTTTTAAACTCCCTTGTCTTCAGAACAAACTGACAAGCTCTGCGATCATTACATTTTACTGTACCTACAATGTTGGATACATTTTCTAGCCATGTTGTAGACTTATCACATTGGTAATGGCTATGTACTAGATAGTCCTTAATGTTCTTACTGCTCCAATAAGTAAGTTTTGGATATTGAGGAAGGGCTTCTGCTAGATCATTCTGATTAATTTCACATGTCACTTTTACGTTGTTATTGTTTTTATTCAATTCATCTACAAAAAGATGAAATTTGGCAACCGTCCCTGTCCAAGTAAAAACTACATCATCTATGTAGCGAAGCCACACACCTATTTTACTTGTAAATTTGGCTTCCACTGTAGCCCATATGACGAAACTATATTTATATAAGGTTTCGATATACAAGAGCCCTATGATTAAATTGTTTTTCTGTTCTATCATCTTTTTTCTTTTTTGTATATATTATATTTTGAAGCATGCGATGGACATATTCTCATAAACAGGTACAAAAATTAGATAGATAGTTGTTAATTTAGGGATTTCATTTCCCTTTCTCTTCTTCTTTTAAAATCAGGATTAGTATACCAGATCCAAATTAAAACTAATAATGACTAGTTTTCTATCAGGTCCCATAGACTTTTCTAGGTGGCAAGATGAAGCCATAGAATTATTTGGTAATCTTACAGTGACATCACAAACATCAGAAACTGACAAAAAAAAATAATAGATCATTTTAAAGAGTTGACAAAGCAGATGCAGAAACAAACTAGGAAGTCATGGGAGATTATAGGCTTGGAGAATTATACCAGTAATAACCTAGTGCCCAGAGGTCTGAGATTAAATATAAATCTGGAGAGTCATCTAATAACAAAGGAATTCACAGAAAAATGGAACACAATTTTGACTAATTGCTCAATACAGCTAATATAATTAATTATAATAACTGAGAAAACCCAAATAAAAGTAATAAATACTGAAGTTGAAAAACAACTTAAGAATATTCAGGAATATAAAACACATTCTGACTTTACTAATCTTGAAAATCAGTTGTCAAATATTGAGAAATTGGCGAATGACCCTAAAAAAAAAAAAAAAAAAAAAAAGTATCAACGAGATAAGAAAGACTTTGAACAAAAAATAGCATATCACTATGTAATTCCCGAAAAAGATGTAAGCTCCACAGAGACAAATGCATCAACCTCTGACGTCACCACAGATGATGGTGGGGAATAAGGAAGGCCAGGTAGACAACAGAGACATAGAAAAACCAAAAATAAATTAAACATTCCTCCACCGCATTTTTTGGGGGCAGGACTGAGAGACCTGGAAACAAACAGGGACAAAGTCCCTTACTTGAGAGACAGAGACAAATGGGGATACAGAGGGGGACAGAGATAAAAGTGGACGATAGCATGCAAATTCACAATATCTCCTCTCTACAACTTACATCATCCCAAGAGAGGCTTTTGAAAAAGGGCTTACATTTTTGTCCTGCTATGAATTTTAACCTATTTGAGCGGGTAACAGACTTGAACTTATTCTGCAGAAAATTGTTGCAGCATAAGTTTTTTTTTTTAAAACAACTGGAAATAAAAGGGGTGGCCCCTCAAAAGGCCAAGAAGCGGTTAAAGATCTGGTGTCATTACAACAGTTCCAACTTACAAGGACCCTTTACTGATTTAAAAACAAAAAAAAAGTTTTCCTCCATCTAAGAAAAATCTTACCACATGTAGAGGTCTTCTGTGATCAAGTGACACAGGATTTGGAGCAGTTACAAGATCAGCTTAAAATAAATATGTATCTCAAAAAAAACAGAACCTGATAATTTACCCACCACAGAAAGATCTACTTGTCACGGTTTTGTAAGAACAATCAGATAAGTTAGTAAGGTAAAATCAGCTTTATTAAATAAATAAAGACATAGGTCACCCTTCACAGGCCCAGATCCAGACAGTACCGTGATACTTCCAAATCTGGCACAGGTCAGGATGCAAAGAGACAAGCAAAACAGTAATCCAGCAGACTAGAACAGGAGTCAGGAACCAGGAACAAACCTCAAAGGTACCAAGCCTAAGATGATATGACCGGTAAGGCTGAAGGTAACTGCAGGGCAGAATCCCTAGCACGCTAGGGTAGCTGGAGGCAAATCAGCCAAGCTAGTGCAAGGTGCTAGTCTCAGAGAACAGAGTAACCGGAGGCAACAGAGTACAGGCACTGGTAGAGCACTATTCGCAGGAGGAATGCAACTAGAGGCAACAGTGTATAGGCCCTGGTAGAGCACTAGTCTCAGGAGGAGCAAAACCGGAGGCAAAAGAATACAGGCACCGGTAGAGCACTAGTGTCTGGAGGTGAGCGCAAGCGGAGACCACAGGTACAGGCGCTAGTAGAGCACTAGTCTCAAGGGGAGCGTAACCGGAGGGAACAGAGTACAGGTACCGGTAGAGCACTAGCGTCTGGGGATGAGTGCAACCGTAGGCAACAAGTGCATGTACATGTGATGCACAGTGACAGGAGGTAACCGGAGGCAACACGAAAGGTACTGGCAAGGTATAGTCTCAGAGGACTAGAGTAATCGAAGGCAGCACAGACAGGCCCAAGGGAAGCCGCGCGAGCAGAGACTGCACGGCAATACTGACAGGTATATAGGCAACGCTGAAAGACTCAGGTAAGGCAACAGTGGCAGCTACCGGCAGGGCAAAGACAACAACGGATCGAGAGGACAGCCCCTGCCGGAGATGGTACAAGGAGCAGTAACAGCCAGGCCAAAGTAACGGGTCAAGTAGTCTGCCACAGACAATATAGACAAGAGCAGAGTCAGCCAAATCTTAGTCAGCACCGGAGCGGGTAGTCAGCCAGTCCTAGTCAGCAACGGTCACGGAGCCAGAAACAGAAGTGAGGTCAGGCAAAACCGGGTCATACACGGAGCAGGAAACCAATAGCAGAACAAACGCCAGGTACAGGAACACCACGAAAGGGCGCCCACTGAATGACAGGACTGAGGTTAAAAAGGCTAGTGCTGGACGGGACATACACCAGCAGCCAATAAAACCTGGCAAGGTTAACACAGGAAGTAGTAATGTCGCCAGCATAGAGATCACGGGCACTTTAGATGAGCTGAGTAAAAATCATGAGATTACTATAAAGCCAGCTGATAAAGGTGGCAACCCTGTCGTTATGGATACTGTTAAATATGTCAGTGAATGCAAAAGCCTATTAAGTGACACTCAGTGTTGCCTTAAACTACAGTCAGATCCAACTATGAAATTTATGGAAATGTTAAAAACAATTTTGGATTGTGGTAAATAAATGGAAGTTATTACAGAAAGAGAAAGGGAATATTTGCTTCCAAAATGTCCGACAATTGCCAAGTATCCCAAAAGTCCATAAAAATTTGCATAACCCCCCAGGGAGGCCCAGAATTTCGGGTAATGGCAGTCTCAGTGAGAGAGCTTCAATTTACGTAGATAAAATTCTGAGAAAGTTTGTAAGGAGACTACCATCATATGACTCAAAGACGCAATAGCCAAAGTGGAAGGTACTCCCCTGGGGCCAAATTAATATCTGGCAAGTCTTGACATTGAATCTTTATACATGAGTATCCAGCATGATATAGGAATAAGTACCAGCTTTTTAGACACCAGAGGTGTTCAATTTTCCAATCATATTAAGTTTGTGTTAGGTCTCTTAAGGTATGTTCTATCGTATAATTATTTTACTTTTGATGAAGCCTTCTACCAGCAACTGAGGGGCATAGCAATGGGGAGCTGCTGTGCTCCCTCATGTGCAAACCTCTACTTAGGCTGGTGCTAGGATACGATTGTCTTTACTGGAAAATTTGCCCAATTTACAAGTAAAATAGATGTGTGGCTTTGCTACATAGATGATGTAGTTTTTACTTGGACAGGGGAGGTTGCTGAATTTCATAATTTTGTAGATGAATTGAATAAAAACAATAATAACTTAAAAGTCACATGGGAAATTAATCAGAATGAATTGTCATTCTTAGATATCAAATTAATGAAGAGCAGTACTAATAGCATCTGCACCAAGGTATACTGTAAACCTACTGCAACAAATAATTTGTTGGCAGGACAAAGCCATCACCCACCACCCCTGATTACGGGAATCCCTGTGGGTCAGTATCTCAGAATAAGATGTCTTTGTACATCAATTGATGACTTTAAACTGGAAGCAAGGAAATTGCAAAAATGCTTCCTAGCTAGAGGCTATAATAAGAAGTCCCTAAAAAACGCCTATCAACGAGCTGTACTAAGTGATCGGAATGAGTTACTATTTAAACCACAGAAGAATGAAGATAAAGAAAAAAATACAGAACTCAGGATCATTGGAACATATAATCAGCAAAATAAAAATATTCAGTCCATTTTGGCAAAACATTGGTCACTCGCAAAGTTGGACAATGATCTAGCAGAAGTCCTTTCTCAATATCCAAAAATTACTTATTAGCGCAGTAAGAACATTAAGGACTATCTAGTACATAGCTATTACCAATGTGATAAGTCTACAACATGGCTAGAAAATGTATCCAACATTGTAGGTACAGTAAAATGTAATAATTGCAGAGCTTGTCAGTTTGTTCTGAAGACAAGGGAGTTTAAAAGCAGACTTTCGAATACAATCTACAAAATCAGAAAACTTATTAACTGTAGAACATCTGGAATTATATACATGATGCAATGTACATGTGGAATCCAATATATTGGAAAAACCATCCGTACGTTCAAGGAACGAATATTGGAACATGTGGGTGATGTTAGAAACAACTAATACAACAAAGTGACTAAAAAGTTCTATCAAAAATCGATGATTTTCATATGATCACTTCTAACTGATGTAATGTGATCTCTGTAAATTAATTTGATTTTAGAGGACATATTCTGCATAGGTTTTGAAAGTATTGGGTATGTTTCCCCTTTAAATAACTTAACTGTCTTTGTTAATCTCAGACAGGAAAACTTCTGAAAAGTCAAAGTGAGGCATGGGCAATGTACACTTCTAGCCTTACTTTTAAGCATCTGATGGGATAAATAATGTGGGTATGTGTCCCCTTTAAATAACCTAGCTGTCCTTGATGCTAATTTGATTCCTGTGTAGCCATGAGGCACACGGTGCTGTGAATCAAAAGTATCTTTTTAGCACACTTACTAGTAAATATCATGTGTGGGTATTGTGAATGATTACCATTAGAAATTAGTGATCACTGGAGACAGAATTTTCCACTGATGCTAATTTGATTCCTGTGTAGCCATGAGGCACACGATGTTGTGAATCAAAGGTATCTTGTTAGCACAGTTACTAGAAATTATCATGTGTGGATACTGAGAACTAGAACATATCAGTAGTAAAATTTACTTATAGGGAAAGTGTAACTTTAGAGTGAATTAACCAGTGAAGTGTCACTTTGCTATGGACACTAGTCAGGAAGCTCATGGAATAACAAAGGAGCTTTGGAATACATTGAGGACTAGAATCTGTCACTAGTCAAATATCCTTAAAGGGATAGTAACCCCCCAAAAAATGTGAAGCCAAATGCTAGGAATCAGTAAAACATACTTAACTCCCATATTCCCATCTCTCACACCGTTATGGTTTGAGAGATGTAAGAGAAGAAAGACCTCCGCTCCCTCCCCTTTCTGCCTGATGAGCTGTAAAGCTATCAGAGGCAGAATCCGGTCGACCGACTTACAGCGGCTCTTCAGGAGCGCTATCATCTAGATATCTCGGTATAAGTACTTCATCGGAATGGTCTACAACATGTGCTTGCAAGCCAGGCACATGTTTCAGACCATGCCGATGAAGTAATTATTCCAAGATATCTAGATGACAGCGCTCCGGAAGAGCCGCCGCCTGGTCCTGGAAACAGGATCTCATGACATCCGCTATACAGCGGAAGCATTAGAAGGGGGAGGGAGCGGTGGTCTTTCTTCTCTTACATCTCTCAAACCGTAACAGTTTGAGAGATGGGAATATGGGAGTTAAGTATGTTTTACTGATTCCTAGCATTTGGCTTCACATTTTTTGGGGGATTACTATCCCTTTAAAGGGAAAGTGTAACTTTAGAGTGCATTAACCAGTGAAGTCCCACTTTGTTATGGACTCTATATGTGAAGAGCTATAATTTACTCCTATGAATCTAAATAGGAGAAATTATAACTTTAGAGTGCATTAAGCAGTTAAGTTCCACTCTGCTATGGACTCTAGCTAGAAAGCTCATGTAATAATAAAGGAGCTTTGAAATACATTGAGGACTAAAGTCTATCACTAGTAAAATATCCTTAAAGGGAACATATAACTTAAGAGTGCATTAACTAGTGAAGTGCCACTTTGCTATGTACTCTGTATGTGAATAGCTGTAGAGTTCATATATGGTTTTTTGAATAAAGCAATTTACTCCTATGAATTTAAATAGGAAGTAAGTCAGTTTGTATAGCAAAAGCACCTATCTTGGATGGTCACAGAGAACCACTCATGGATACATTTATATTAGTTTTTAAATGTTTTTATTTGCTTGTTAGATATTAATAAAATTGTAGAGAATAGTGTCTTTATTTTTGCTTGGAATATCTGATTAAAACATTGAACTGGCTTCCACTATATCCCATATGACGAAACTATTTTTAGAAGGTTTCGATAAACAATTCAATCATAGGGCTCTTGTATTTCTGTTCTATCTTCTTTTTTGTTTTTTGTATATATTGTATTTTGAAGCCTGCGATGGAAATATTCTCATAAAGAGGTACAAAAATTAGATAGTACAGATAAATTTTGCCAACTTCCAGACTACACACTCAAAGTGGTGATAGATCAATAGGTTGAACAGCAGATCTGTAGTATTTGTAATCACAAAAAAGAGAAGAGTACTGTTAATCCCTGTAAACCCCTTATTTTAGGGCCACAACTGTACAACAGTAAAAGATCTGTTTGGTTCCTACATATGCCCATGGGGGCATTCTCTGTAGGAATGAACTTGGTCAGTCAGTTAGCAAAATGCAAATCAAGCTAGATAGCTTTAATTGTGACCATAAGCTGGCAATGCATCACTTCCACCTTTTCCCCCAACACCAACACCCACCAACCCCAACCCACCCCCCACCACTGAAATAAACACACAACAACTGTATATGGAGGTCACAGCTTTATTAATTTTGGGATTAACCTATTTACCCTTGGAGGACCCTCCCCCCTGTAATGCGGGGTCCCCAGGCCTCCCTGGCAGTCCATGCACCCGTGCACTGGCCCACTGCCACCGGGAGGGGGTCTGCAAGGGCCTCTCTGGCACTTTTGGCCTACCCTTGGCACCCCCATTTAACATGGTGAGGTGTTGCGATTGACAGTCCACACTGCCACCTCCTCAACCCCTCCTCTCTCCTCAGTGCCTCATGGGTTACCCCGCCCTGTGTCTGGGGGCCGCCATACAGCCAGTCCCCCAAGCCCAACCGTAACCTTCAGCGGGCGGGACCCAGCCCGCAGTTGGCCAGGCCCTCTGGAAAACTGTACTTTCTGAGGATAACCCGCACTGAGTCGGCCTGGGAAGCCCGCATGACAGCCCTAATGGTTGCCTAATCCTGACGCCCAGGTATCCTTTTGACCTAAGAGTGACCTCTTCTGTAGCTGATGCTACGCTGCTCCAGACCGCTGTAACGGGGCAGATCTCAGGGGCTGGGAGGGAGGGAAAAAACATAAGGTATTAATTTTTTACTTTATACACACTTAACTTATACCCCTTCACCTCCACCTCCCCAAGCCTGCCCCTCTGCCTCAGAGCCATTGGACACCCTCCCCCCCACCCCAACACCTTTCACCTGCAGGTCATGTAGGCGAGAGGGGGGGCAGCCCACAGCCCCAAGACAAAGGAAAGCCGTCAGGGCTGCCTGCCAGCTTAAAGGCTTTTAGGGGCAATTCTGCCCCTTCTGCCTTCCATAATCTGGCAATGCATTACTTCCACCTTTTTCCCCCAACACCAACACCCACCAACCCCAACCCACCCCCCACCACTGAAATAAACACACGACAAGTGTGTATGGTGGGAATAAAGAGGTCACAGCTTTATTAATATTGGGATTAACCTATTTACCCTTGGAGGACCCTCCCCCCTGTAATGCGGGGTTCCCAGGCCTCCCTGGCAGTCCGCGCACCCGCTCACTGGCCCACTGCCACCGGGGGGGGTCTGCAAGGGCCTCTCTGGTACTTTTGGCCTACCCTTGACCCCCCCCTTCTAACATGGTGAGGAGTTGCGATTGACAGTTCGCACTGCCACCTCCTCAACCCCTCCTCTCTCCTCAGTGCCTTATGGGTTACCCCACCCTGTGTCTGGGGGCCACTGTACAGTCAGTTCCCCAAGCCCAACCGCAACCTTCAGCGGGTGGGACCCAGCCTGCAGTTGGCCAGGCCCTCTGGAAAACTGTAGCTTCTGAGGATAACCCTCACTGAGTCAGCCTGGGAAGCCCGCATGCCGCCACCCACAGAGGGGACTCTATAGGGAACCCTCTATGGCCCACCCTTCAGCTGTGACCCCATACTATCCCCTAGGGCCTCGCCTAGCGCGTCATTAAACAAACCTAGCCCTAACTCCCCTAGGTGCACACCATCACCCCAGTAGAAGCCCCCTACTGAGATGGAAATCTTTTCATGTCTAATGGTGTGACCCCCACAGGAAGGCAAGAACCTGGTCATTACTAGATTGACCTTACTCCGAGCCCTGTCTATGGCCGAAGGCGACTTCGTCCCCCGCCATGACAGTCTGGGCACAATTTCTGACCAGATGAGCCTAACCCCGGGGAAGGAGCGTATGATCTGCTGGCAAGTACCCTTAATCTGGTGAATTAGATCCACCGCTTTTACCTCCACCAAGTCATTCCCTCTGGCGTGAATGACCACCACGTGGGGACGCCCCCATCGTTCCACTGCTGCCAGTCATAGATCCACACCTGCCCCCACTTTAGGCCCCTTTTACCCAGCCAGTTGACCTTCAAGCGTTCCTGTGGAATCCCTAGCTGACCTTGCCCATCCTTCCTCACAGCGTGTCTCCATGCCCAATACACAAACAAGTGCTCTAGGATGACCACCTTGTGCCCCGTGCTCGAAACTGCATAAACTAAAAAGAACCAATAGTTAAATGAAAAACAGCATAACAATGACTTTCACACCCCCTCTGCCGGTCACACATACCTCTTATATGCGGCGGACCTCCATCTCCCCAACTGCATTATCTTCCTTGGTGAACGGCCCTTTGCACCCGCTGCCATCGCTGCCCCAATCGTAAAGGAATGGGGCCCATACACCGCGGGATCTAACCCCACTGACTCAACCGCCCTCCTTAAAACTGCCCGAAATTGGAATTAGGACAAGGAAGTCCCATTTTTATGAACTAGAAAGGTGTCCTTAACCTTTGGCCTGACCTTCATATATGCAGAGACTACCCCCATGGGCACCCTACTTCCATACCAGCCCTCATGTGCACCCACGGACCCTTGCCCTCCTGATCCTTCTTACTCCGGGCCAAGAGGCAACGCACCCCCTGCGGGGACCATTCCACCTGAATACCCCCCCACCTTCTCTCCCTTTGCCCGCGCAACCAACTCGCTTACCCTAAATGCTCCATGAAAGGCCATCGCAAACGCGCAATGGAATAAACACAACTCAAAAAGGGAATCACAAATTGCCGGTAATGCCTGCAACAAAGCCCCCAACCTTTCCTCGTCTATGAGCCTCCTCTTGTCCCTCCTGACCTCCGCCATTCTCCCCCAACCCTTCATCACTTGCCTGACCGCAAAATTAGCCGCTACGTCGGTCCTCCCCAATAGCTTGGAGAAGAACGAGATAGCCGCCAACGTTGTCCCTACCTTTGCCCTAGAAGCCCTTGACGCTCTCAACTGCTTCACAAACCTCAGCAGAGTTAAGGGTTCCCCCGCCACTCCCATGCCCCCTCTCACCTCCAAAACTGACTCTATTCTGCAAACACCTTCCTGTAGGTCACCCAAGTCCGAGGGGCCAATGACCTCTTGACCAACTTGTCTAACTCGGCGTCCCCAACTGCCACAGGGCCGTCGGACAAGAGCAACCAACAGGATTAGCATGGGGCATAAGAGAGCAAAACACCTCCCACTTTCCTCTTGATAAGGCATCTGCCACCCCATTTTCCACCCCCGGTACATGCCTTGCCCTAAACTGAATGTTCCTCCTCATGCACAACAACACTAAGTAACGCAACAGACTCAAGACCAGCTGAGAATGCAATGTCAAGTTAGTGATTGCGTGCACCACGCTCATGTTATCCGTCCAAAAGACAATGCAGCGATTAGCAAACTGACCCTGCCATAGTTCCAGTGCCACCACTATCAGGAACAACTCCAGCAATGTCAGGTTCCTAGTCAAACCCCTTTCTCTCCAACTGGAGGGCCACACCCCCATGCACCACTCCCTGCTGCAACATGCGGCAAAACCCACGCTACCTGAGGCGTCTGTTTCTAATTGCAACTCTGCGCTAGACTCTGGAGCCGACCGCCAGAGCCTGACTCCGTTAAAGTCTTACAGAAAGGCCTCCCAAACCTTCAGATCCTCTTTCAGTTGCTTAGTCACCCTCACCCAGTGAAAAGGCTGCCTCACCCCCACAGTCGCCTGCTCTAGCCTCCTGCTGAACACCCTCCCCATGGGAATGACCCTTGTTGCAAAATTCAGAGTATCCAACAAAGACTGCAATTCCCTCAACTGAAGCTTTCCTGCCCGCAGCGCCCCGTGGACCTGTTCCCGCGCTAGCTGCAACATTTCCTGCGGCAACCTCACCAATTTGGCCACCGAGTCAATCTCAATGCCCAAAAAAGTGAGCCTTGTCGTGGGCCTGACTGTCTTGTCCCCCGCTACCGGAATGCCCAGCACCCTAAACCTAGCAAGCACCAACTCAAGAGACTCCCCACACTTCTCTGAGTCCTTGGGTCATACAAACATGAAGTCATCAAGATAGTGAGATACCGACCCTGGTCTCAACTCCACCGCCCAATGCAAAAAAGAACTAAACACTTCAAAGAAAGCACAAGATACCGAACACCCCATTGGCAAACATCTATCCACATAGTAGCTCCCTTGAAACCAACAACCCATGTACCGGAAACTACTAGGGTGCAAGGGCAGAAGCCGAAATGCTGACTCTATGTCCAACTTAGCCATAAGGGCCCCTGGCCCTGCATCTATGACTAGCTGCAAGGCCTGCTCAAATGACTGGTACTGGACTGAGCACTGTGCCTCATCAATAGCGTAATTCACGTAACGACCCTCTGGATAAGACAAGTGCTGAATCAAGCGAAATTTCCCTGGCTCTCTTTTTGGGACCACCCCCAACAGAGAAACAATGAGTTCCCGCAAAGGAGGCGACTCAAAGGGGCCTGCCATTCTACCTGCCCGCAGTTCCTTCTCCAACTTATCCCTCACCACCTGTGGATACTCCTGTGCCGACATCAAATTCCTAGGCTTCCCTGACTTCACAATCTCCCCTTGAACTGGGACCTTAAAACCAAACAGAAACCCCTCCAACAAAAACCTTGCCTCCTTCTTAAGCGGATACCCCCCCAGGGCCTCCCTTAGCTCCTCTATAACTATTGGCGACTGGGCCTTTCCCAGCTCCATCCCGAAAGGACTGCCCAGCCCCCTCGTGCCCTTGCTCCCTATTGCATGCACTCGCGGGGTGCCCCCACACACACTTCATGCATGTATGCCTAAACTTGCACCCAAAACCCCTCTTGCATGCCCCCTCATTAAAAGCATAACACTGATCCCTTCTCTTCACCCCCTTGCAATGGGGCCTACTGCTGCGTGCGCGCTGGCACCGTCCCCCTAGCATGCGTCACCAGCCCTGACCACAAATCCATATCCCTACTTCCAAATGTCATGTCCTTATTGTCCGCCATCTTACGGCGGAAGGCCCGGTCATACTCAAACCAGGCCATCCCACCGTAGACTGTGTGCGTATCCGTAATTAAATCCATGTAACGCATCACATTCATAACCTCCTCTGGGTGACAGAGCAAGTAAAATGAACTGAATGCATAAAACCCCCTCACCCAGTCCATAATATGGTTAGGCCTATCATCTCCTGTCTCCCCCTTACTACCCCCATCCCTGCCATTCAGTTTAAATACGTCCACAAACTTTCCTGACACAATCGGCTTGCAAATCTTTTTGGGAACATGGTCATATGAATTAGAGAGCGCACACAATGTCGTGCCCCCAGGCCCCGCAAGCTTCACGCTCTTACCCACATCCAACCCCCCTTTGTTCCCCTTCCTCCTTCCTGCCTTGTCCCCCAGTTTCCTCAAGCAATTCCTGACCAGACCCACAACTTTTCTATTGGCAGCGCCCTGTACATTTGTATTGGTGTCTGAGTCAGATTCAGACTCCGTAGAGTGAGAATCTGAACCAGCGCTTGAACTAAACTCCACTGAGTCCGCACTTCCCTCCCCCAACACATCCCCCACAATACATGGTACATTAGCAGACTCACCAGACAGCTGTTCCTCCCCCGCTCCTTGCAGCCGTTCTTGGCTCCTCCTTCCCCGCTGCTTGCCCTTCTGCCGCTCTTTCCTTCTGGAACCTTCGCCCTCTGCTGCAACCGGCGTCTACCCTCTCCCATCTTGTGACCAGCAATCACAAAGCGTGTGAGTCTGTTGCTGCTCCAACCCATCCCCCCCAAGCCTCCACCTGAATTACTATGCCAATGAGCCCCCATGGACCCTCCCCCCTGGCACTGACTACTCCCCTCCACCAGATCCCCTGGAACAATCTACAGGGGGCAACTGCCCCAATGCAGCCCACAACAGCGCCTGTAGACGCTCCTGCGCAGAACCCCCCTTATCCCTCCTGCCCCAGAGCCCCAAGACTCCCCCCTGATATCCACATCCAAACCCCCTTATCCACCCAACCCCCCCTCCCTAGGCAAAACCCACCCTGCTCAATCCCCTCTCCCCCCCCAAGCACCGTGACCTCCTCCACCCCTCCTCCCCTGCACTACCCTGTCCCCCAAATCCTCCCGCTCCCCCAACTAAAAATCTGCCCCCCCTATCGCTTGCTCCCGGGCTGCCGCGTCCGATCCGGCGCCCGGAAGCCTCATACTCCCTGCCCGGCGCCACTCAGAAGTGACGCGCTGCTAGGCGGAAGCCACATACCCCGCGGCCACCGACGGGGGATCCGGAGCCATCTGGTCCCCCATGGGCATACTGCGGCCGCCAATGCCCCGGAACACACAAGGGGACCCAGGGGCAAATACCACCCCCTGCACCTCGCTCCCTCTACAGGCCACGGGAACCACGCAGGCCGGGGCGATTAGGAGGGAAAGGAAAAGGGGAGCACGGAGAAGGCAGAGGATCCTCCGCCGCAGGGGGAGCTGACACGGGACAAGAAAATGAGGCAGACAAAGCGGGAGGAAGGAAAACATCAGGAGGGCTGGAAGCAAGAGAGTTAGAGGAAGCAGACAGCAAAGGGGGAAGCGAAGAAACACAGGAAAGGGGCTGAAGCAATACTTCCCTTGCTCTAGGAGTCCTCGCTTTCTTCCTTGGCCGCTCCTCCACCACCTCCTCCCGAAAACACTGCGGGGGTCCTTGATTCCTCTTGGCACGCTGCATGAAGATCCAACCTGCAAAAAACACAAGGTATTAATTTTTTTATTTTATACACACTTAACTTATACCCCTTCACCACCACTCCCCCCGCCCCTCCACCTCCCCAAGCCTGCACCTCTGCCTCAGAGCCATTCACCTGCAGGTCATGTAGGCAAGAGTGGGAGAGGGCAGCCCACAGCCCCAAGACAAAGGAAATCCAGCGGGACTGCCTGCCAGCTTAAAGGCTTTCAGGGGCAATGCTGCCCCTTCGGCCTTCCAAAAACACTGAAAACTAGACTTAGAGATGCTTTCCTAATGATCAGTGTAGCTGATGGGAGCGTGTTCCTGAATGTAAAGATCTGTTCTGCTCTGGAACTCTGACTAACTAAACTGACAAATACAAAACTAATTAGATTTGGAGATACCTCTAAATAACCTAACTAACAAAATGAAAGTAGGTTCCTGGATTGATTGGAACTGCTTTGCCTTTAACTAAAGGTTTGTTCCGTTCTGCTATTTATATTAACCAAAACAACTGATACTATGTAGCAATAGTAGAAATATCTGTTAGAACGGATGGGAGCGGGTTCTTGGATTGAATAAAACCACTCTCCTTCTGAGGTAGTGATCTAGTAATTGAATAGCTATACTGATCAGAGTTTTAAACTACCAATTTAGAAGTGTGTAGCTTAGTGAAGTACTACAGGGAATAATCAACAAGTGTGATTCACAGTTCAATAATTTGTGTGTTTCTGGTACCCAAAACAAAGAGACCAGACTGTGATACATCTAATTACCAACTATTGTTTAAAAGCTCTCTCAAATATATCTTGGTACTGTGTGAATAACAGTAGTGTCATATGGTGATTTATGAAAAAATTAAACCAGAATAATGGGATTAAACATCCGACTATAAACTAATGTTTTTGAGCAAAAAGAAGTTCTTTATCGTGTTAACATACACAGCCAATAATTCTCTGTAGCTGCTTTTATGTAATCTGGTAGAGGAGGACCACACTACATTGTACTATATTTTGAGAAGGCTCTAACAGACTAATTACATCTGACTTCAACCAATTATCACACTCATTTAAAGGGACCGCATCATGTTATACTGACATAACAGGCTGAGTTTCCCACATCCCTAGGACTTATACAATTTTTTTGGTGGGTAAATTTGCTCACACTTTTAAAGGTTCCCAGACTTTGGTACATCTCCACTGTGAAGGGAAATACACATTTTTGTTTTTAATTGAGAATAATATCGTTTTAATTTTAAAACGGTATCTAACACAGAGGGGCATACCAAATGGATCTCTTTTACTGTTGTCCATGTGTGGCCCTAAGATAAAATAAGGGCTTACAGGGATTATCAGCATGCTTCTATCTTTTGTGACAACTTTCATGCTAGCAAGCTCTTCATACCACTGTGTTAATGAAACTTTCCTTGTTCCCAGGATTTTGATATAAACCTATGCATATAATTTCATATCTATGCAGACTGAATGTTAACTAAGTTAACTGTCCCACCCCACTGTGTACTCATTAAATTTTTATAATCAAATTCCTCTTTCCTCACCCCAAGTCATCTGCATTTGGCTTTAAACATTTTAATTATGAATGGACAACATAGTATTATCATACTACAACAGCAATGCTGAGAATGAGTAGTTTAAATTATTGAATGTGCTCCATGAAAATTAAAAAAAAATGTATGATGCTTTCATAGTCCTACTGAACAAAGTACTTGTTCATTCCTCAGTCTCCATTCATAAAATATTAATTAGCCATCTCGCTGCCTTCAAAGACTATTATATTTTAACCCCATCCCTGTCTTGGTCAGCGTAGAGCACTACAAGGGTATGCTCATTGCTGTTCATTATATAGATCATGTCATTCAAGAGTTTAAGCAAGACAAAAAAAAATAATAGAGTTTTGGCATTCAAATGGTTAACCAGATAACATAATGGCACTGTACTTGCATTCCGTGTGGCCTTTCATATATCAAGTAAATAAAATATCAGTATATTTGAGTACGTACTCAAGTTAGGCAACACTTAAAAGCATAACTGCAAATATGACCTAACACTTTCTGTGCATCTACTGCTGTGATTCTGCTCCTGTCTCTGAGCGAGAAGGAGGAAGGTAGAGAAGGGAGGGGAGAAAGAGGAGGTGGAGCATATCCTGATGCAGTCAACTTGCAGTATTCTGGTGCACACACATACATCTTTATACACTGAACCTGACCCTCCCTTTTACTGCAGATTTTCCTATCTGATGTAGAGAGAGAAACAAACACCAGCTTCTGTAACACTTTCATTTGTTACTCAGGTAGGGAGCATGGCTTATCTTCTGGTGCAGGTTGGCCTTCTTCCCTTTGCTTGTTGCATTAACCCTTTTCACTTCCTGTCATTTAGGAATTGTTCAAGCATGTTTTGGGCCACATTTTATTGGAAGGAGGACTTTTAAGTATTAATTATGGTGTAATTTACTGCATGAGTTTGTTTATATCTTTAAAGATAGGAATGGTAGTATTGCAGAGACCAGAATTCCAGGCGGGGAGATTTTTGGTTATGTATGGTATATAGAGGCAGATGATGGATCTTGAGGCTGTTCAAACTGAGAGGTGGTAGCCGACTGATGATGTGAGAGTCTTTTTTTTTTTTTTTTTTTTAGCTCTATCCCACATAGGAAAGAATAACAATGAGACAGAAATAATTAGGTGTTTACCTTGTGCGATACCTGTGATCACACTGGGCCTCAAAATATTGCGTGAAATAATTTATTGAGCTTTGGAGAAAAAAAAACATAGAATAACAGTGGGTCTCAATATAAAATCAACTGTTAGGAAATGAAAATATGAAAGGGTTAATAGAAAAACAAGAATAAATCCTGAATAGCAAAGGTTGAAAATGAATGTACAAATGAATGTGATTTAGGTCACTGGTAACCAACTGCTGGAACTTCAACTGGGACTAGAAATCCCATTATCCCCAATTATGATAAAAGTTGTAGCCCCCAAAAGCTGGAGATCCAACATTCACTAACCCATCAGATAATTTTCTGACTTGTGACCTGTTTACTTAGAAAAAAAAACACACAAACCTGGCTTATTAAATGAAGATACATTGCATCATCCCATTCTAGTCCTGCTACATTTGAATTCCCACTGATTTGTATATAAATATATTTTTTTAATGAAAGTAATGCATTGCATACTTCTGTGGTTCTTAAAGTGCTAATATATATATATATATATATATATATATATATATATATATATATATATATATATACATACACACACACACACACACAGGATGAAAATGTGCATTGCCACACTGAAACGTTGACACCTTACAGTAAAGCATCTTCTGATCCTGTGAGTGCTGGCTTCCATTCTTTTGATTATCACTGATTTCAGTCAGCATTAGCACTAAGGCATCATCATGTAAAGTGAGAGTGCTTCACCCCACCTTTGGTGTGTGTGTATGTATGTATGTATAAATGTATAAAGAGCCCGTGTACACAGGCCACAGTGCCAGCCAGTCACGATACAGTCATGCCCAGTAGAGACTGCCTGTGCCGCGACTGATACAGAGCTGGACGTTCAGAAGTCAGACCTCTGGTCTAACTTCGGATTGCCCCGCTCTGTATCAGCCTAGTCACAGGCAGTCTCTACTGCGCATGACTGCAGCATGTGCAGCAGTCTCTACTGTGCATGACTGCATTGTTACAAACTATTTAGCAAATTATTATATAGGATATATATAATCATTTTTTTTATTTATTTTTACAAATGTAGAATTCACTTTCAGATTTACTGTTCTGTCCCTCAATAACATTTAACAGAAACACATGACTGTACTGAGTTTTCTGCAACTTTTTTTCACATTGCATGAGTCTCATCTGGATAAATTATGCTCTATCTCTGAATATCTCAGAATAGAGGCCAGTGACTGCCATAGATTTTATATATATCTCCCTTTTAAGCCGTACACCAGGAAAGGGTGTGGATAGCAAAGACAGATGGATTAAGACATTACTGGTAAATTCAAGGCACTCTTTTGGAGCCCTGTGTACTGCATAATAGGCCTGCCTGATCATATCTATACAGTTTCACAATAGCCACAGTACACCCCCACTTATTAGTTATAGTAAACAGGGGTGAAAAAAAAGACTTATGTTCATCAAGCTCAACTTTTGCAACTGTAAATGTGGTGTATTGATTATTAAATGAAGCCTAGGTTACAGTTAATGTGACTAGTCACCAACCAGATCTAATTGCTTATGTCACAGCTTACCTTGGTTTCAGCGGCCGTTCATGCCGCACGGATGACGGGGGAAGATGGCAGAGGTTGGACGCATCAGAGCAAGATGCGTCGTCTGCAGGTGCGAGGCTTCAGAGTAGCAGGCCTCTGTTTTATGCCATGCTTTCTGTAGTCTCCTCCTACCTACTTCCTTCCTCTGAGCCTGCTCATAGTACATACTTCCTGAGGAGGGGTTTAAAGGGCAGTCTGAGTCCTGACTCAGTTGCCCTTGAGTTGGTGTACAAACAGTTCTGTGTCCTTGGGCACTGTGTATGACCTGGCTTGTCTGACCATCCAATCTGGTACTGACCTGTGGCTCTGTCTGACTATTCTCCTGCCTTATCCTTATAGTGGACACCTAATCTGGTGAAGACTTGTGGCTCTGGCTGACTACCTGAACTGTGTATGACCTGGCTTGTCTGACTACCCTCTCTGGTGCTGACCTATGGCTCTTGCTGACGATTCTCTTGTTATTCCCCTGTACCTAGCAGACACCCAACCTGGTGCGGACTTGGGGCTCTAGTAGACGAGTTATTAACTGACTACAGGTGTGAGTCTGTTCTGACTGCAGGCGTGAGACAGGTATCCTCTGCTACAGACTGACTGCAGGCATGAGTCAGGTAGCCTCCTCTCTGTGTTGGATCAGATCCTGTGTTCCTGTTTCTGCTCCTGTTCTGTTCCAGTTCCTGCGCCTGGTTCCAGCAGAGACTACCAGTGGCTGAGGCCTAGTCTCCAGCAGTGTGGTCCATCTTGGCAGCCTACTATTTCTGATAGCAGTGCTTGCTGGCCTGTGACCCTCTGCCTGTTCCTGCTTATTCTGTTTATGCTATTGTGTACTACTTTACTTATATTTTAATAAATTGCATTTAACTATACCGTACTGACTCCTGAGCATCTCTGGGGAACTGGGACAGTACGCAAGGGCCATGTATTCAGACGGTGACAGCAATGCAGTTCTTCAAAGCATCCTGGAGAGGATGGAGGCATTGTATCAATGTATTGATCAATTGTCTTTTGCCATATAAACGTTGTTGCAACGCACCATGAAACTCGAACGCACTAAACCACAAGTGGTGGCCACCCACGCTCCCTCCCAGGCACCAGTGGCTCAAACCTCTTCTGATGCAGGCATGATCAGTGGGTTGTCAGGTTCCACTCAGCTCCCACAGCGGTATTGTGGGGACCCAGATGCTTGCCGTGGTTTCCTCAATCAAATCTGCATATACTTTCAGATGGTTCCGCATGCCTTCCCTTCTGAGCGCAGTAAGGTTGGCTTTCTAATTTCTCTCCTCACTGGTAAGGCGTTGGCCTAGGCTAATCCACTATGGGAGACAGACAAACCCATTGTGTATAACTTTACGGAGTTTGTGAACTCCTTCAGGAAAATTTTTTGATAGGCCAGGCCGCGTGGCCTCAGCTTCAGAAAACCTTATGATCATTTGTCAGGGCACACGTACTGTTGTGGATTACTCTATTGAATTTCGCACCCTGGCTGCGGAAGTAGGCTGGAGTAATGAGGCCTTGATAGCCGCCTTTTCCTAAGGGCTGTGTGAGACATTGAAGGATGTAATGTGTAGCGTGAGTTACCTAAAGATTTGGACGAATTGATTTTGGGCAGATTGTCATCTCATCCTTCTGACTTACCTCCCACAACTCATGTACTGGCCTCTGAGGGCAGTGAACCCAGGCAAGCAGGTGTTACCTGGCTTTCTAAAAAGAAGAGGACCTTCAAGAGGAAGGAGGGACTTTGTCTGTACTGTGGTGGATCTGGACATTTGTTGCGTTCCTGTCCAGTCCATCCAGGCTGGGGACAAATCATTGGCGGCATTTCATTTTCCCCAGAGAATGTTTCAGATAAGCCCATATTCAATATCAGTTCCAGTGTTTCTGGACACGGGGGCTACTGGCTGCTTTATTGATGCAGAATTTGCAGCCAGTAATAATATCCCTTTGCAGCCGCTTGCTGCTCCTCTGGCTATAGAAGCCATTGATGGGCGACCCTTGCAGCCCTCACACATTACGCATGAAACTGCTTTGCTAACCCTGAGGGTGGGAGCCCTGCACACCGAAACCCTGAAATTTCAGGTGATTAATTCTCCACATTATGCCATCCTTCTGGGGTTTCTTTGGGTACAGAAACATAACCCCAGGATGGCTTGGTCTCCACAATGTACTAAGTCTTGTCTGTCCTGTCCTATAAGACTCACTCACGCTACTGCTCCTCTCCTCCCCAAGGAGTATGACGCATTTAAAGACGTAAGGCCGGGTCTTTACCACCACACAGGCCTTACGACTGCGCTTTGGAATTGTTTCCTGGTACTATGCCTCCTAGGGGTTGTATCTACCCCTTATCTGTTGTGGAAAATAAGGTTATGGAAGAGTATGTTTCAGATGCACTGGCAAGAGGCATCATTTGTAAATCCACATCCTCCGCTGGTGCTGGATTTTTTTCCAAGAAAAAGGATGGAGAGCTATGTACATGCATTGACTTTCGTGGTTTAAACAAACTGTTGGTCAAGAATGCTTATCCCATACCTCTGATTACTGAATTCTTTGACCATGTCAAAGGGTCTAATATATTCATGAAACTTGATCTGAGAGCTGCTTACAACTTGGTGCGAATAAAAGAAGGGCACAACTGGAAGACAGCCTTTAATACCCAAAGTGGGCACTATGAATACTTGGTTATTCTCTTCGGCTTGTGCAATGCCCCGGCTGTCTTCCAGGAGTTCATAATAATAATAATAATAACTAGTATTTATATAGCGCCTTTCTCCCAGTGGGACTCAAAGCGCTTTCAGAGCACGCTCTCGGAATTAACCAAATCGGCAGCTGAAATAATAGATGTCATTATTACCCAATCAATGGTACTCATTTATTGACCTCGGAAGGATGAAGGGCTGAGTTGATCCTGCTGGGATTCGAACCTGCAATCTTGCGGTTGGAATAGGCTCCATAGTCAGGGACATTACCACTGAGCTATCTCACCAGCTTCATCAATTATGTCTTAAGAGAACTCCTACAAACTTGAGTGGTTGTTTATTTGGATGACATCCTCATTCATTATCCAATGCTGGAGATCCATCTCTCTGATGTATCCAAAGTCTTGAGCCTATTACAAGAGAACAACTTGTTTTTGCAAGTTGGAAAAATGTGAATTTCATAAGCCCCAGGTAACTTTTCTGGGGTATATCATTTCCGCCTCCAGGTTCACCATGGACCCTCAAAAGTTGTCAGCGGTACTGGAGTGGCCTCGTCCTATGGGACTCAAAGCAATCCAAATATTTTTGGTGTTCGCTAATTATTATAGAAAATGTATAAAGAACTTCTCTTCTATTGTCAAACCACTTACTGACATGACTTGTAAACGGGCCAAGACCTCTGAATGGTCCCAAACAGTTATCTTGGCTTTTGAAAAATTGAAGGCAGCTTTTGCTGCAGCCCTGATATTGGTGCATCCCAATCACTCCCTGCCCTTTACCCTGGAGGTTGACGCATCCGAGATTGGAGTGGGCGTCCTAATATCACAACGTTCAGCTCCTGGGGAGGCCTTGCACCCTTGTGGATATTTCTCCAGAAAACTGTCCAAAGAAGAGATGGTATATCAAATTGGGGACAGAGAGTTACTGGCAATTGTCCTGGCCCTGAAAGAAAGGAGGCACCTCTTGGAGGGCACTAAAACACCTATCTTAATCTTGACTGACCACAAGAACCTCATTTATCTTTCTGAGGCCATGCGCTTGTCTTCCAGGAAAGCCAGATGGGCACTGTTCCTTTCCAGTTTTAATTTTGTGGTCTCATATCTTCCTGGTTCGAAAAGTGTTAAGGCAGAAGCATTGTCTCGCCAGTTTTGCTTGCCTTCCAGGGATCATTCCGGCTGATCGTATCCTTGCTACTATAGGAAACTGTATTACTTCTCCTCTGGGAGAGGAGATTTTGGCTGCCAAAACTTCAGCACCTGCTGACAAACCTGATGGCCGTTGCTTCATTTCAGTGCAGTTGCGCATTAAGCTGTTAGAAACCTATCATGACTCAGAAATTGCTGGCCACATTGGTCGCATCCAATTGAGTTAGTCTTTGTCACGAGTATTCTGGTGGCCTAGTCTCAGTTCTGATTGTGCTGCCTTTATGGTGGCTTGCACAAATTGTGCTCAAAATAAGTCACCCCAACACCTACCGGTGGGCTTGCTCCAGCCAGTGGCCAACAGGGAATGTCCCTGGTCACATCTATCTATCGACTTTATGGTCGACCTCACTCGCTCCATGGGCTGTACAGTTATATTGATTGTGGACAAATTTTCAAAGATGGCTCACTTCGTGCCACTTAAGGGCTTACCATCCGCGCAGGAGTTGGCAATAGTTTTTGCTAGAGAGGTTTTCTGACTCCATGGCATACCTAAAATAATCGTGTCTGATAGAGGAAGCCAATTTGTTTCCCACTTCTGGAGGTGTTTCTGTGCTCAGATGGGAATTCAATTGACATTCTCCTCAGTGTACCTCGTGCAGTCTAACGGTGCGGCAGAAAGGTCGAACCAAGCCTTAGAACAGTTCCTTTGCTGCTATATCTCTGACCACCATGATAATTGGGCTGCCCTGTTACCTTTGGCGGAGTTTGCCAGAAATTGTGCTGTTAACTAGTCTAATCAGAGTTCCCCATTCTTGATCAACTATGGGTTCCAACCCTTGGTTCTTCCTGAGACCTTCCAAGCACAAGCAATTCCAGCTCTTGACGAGCATTTGAGGGCACTCTGTTCCTCTTAGGTTCAGGTACAGCTTACCCCACGTGGTTCCGTGCAGCAACAAAAAAGGCAGGCTGACTGTAGGCGACTGCCGGCACCTTCCTTCCAGGTAGGAGAAAGAGTGTGGTTGTCTTCCCGTAACTTGCACCTCCAGGTTCCTTGTAACAAATTGGCTCCTCGATTCATTGGTCCTTTCCGTGTGTTGAGAAAAGTTATCATGGTGGCTTATGCGTTAGAGTTCCCTGCCAATATGCTCACTCATAATGTCTTCCATGTTTCCTTGTCAAAGCCCTTCTTCTGCAACCGGTATACCTCCTCTCCTGTCCGTCCTGCTCCCGTGAAAGTTGCAGATCACAAGGAATATGAAGTTCAAAATATTCTGGACTCCCGTTTGGCTCGAGGGCGCCTACAGTACTTTATTCATTGGAAGGGATATGGTTTAGAGGAGAGCTCCTGGATTCCAGCTGACGATGTTCACGCTCCTGTCTTGGTACGCAGATTTAATGCGCTCTTTCCTGACAAAGCCCGGACGGCTCTGCAGAGGGGGGCCTTTGAGAGGGGGTACTGTCACAGCTTACCTTGGTTTTGGCGGCCGTTCATGCTGCACGGATGATGCAGGAAGATGTCAGCGGTTGGACGCATCAAAGCAAGATGCATCATCTGCAGGCTTGAGGCTTCAGAGTGTAGCAGGCCTATGTTTTATGCTATGCTTCCTGTAGTCTTCTCCTACCTACTTCCTTCCTCTGAGCCTGCTCCTCCTACCTACTTCCTGAGGAGGGGTTTAAAGGGCAGTCTGAGTCTGACTCAGTTGCCCTTGCGTTGTTGTACTAAGCAGTTTTGTGTCCTTTGGCTCTGTGTATGACCTGGCTTGTCTGAACACCCAATCTGGTGCTGACCTGTGGCTCTGTTTGACTATTCTCCTGCCTTATCCTTATAATGGACACCCAATCTGGTGCAGACCTGTGGCTCTGGCTGACTACCTGAACTGTGTATGACCTGGATTGTCTGACTACATCTCTGGTGCTGACCTGTGTCTTTGTCTGATGATTCTCGTTATTCCCCTGTACTTAGCAGACACCCAACATGGTGCGGACCTTGCACTCTAGTAGACAAGCTATTAACTGACTGAAGGCATGAGTCAAGCTTCCGCTCTCTCTGTTCTGACTTCAGGCGTGAGACAGGTATCCTCTGCTACAGACTGACTGCAGACGTGAGTCAGGTAGCCTCCTCTCTGAGTCAGATCAGATCCTGTGTTCCTGTTTCTGCTCCTGTTCTGTTCCAGTTCCTGCACCTGGTTCCAGCAGAGACTACCAGTGGCTGAGGCCTAGTCTCCAGCAGTGTGGTCTATCTTGGCAGCCTATTATTATTGATAGCAGTACTTGTTGGCCTGTGACCCTCTGCCTGTTCCTGCTTATTCTGTTTATGCTATTGTGTACTACCTTACTTACATTTTAATAAATTGCATTTAACTATACCGTACTGACTCCTGAACATATCTGGGGAACAGTGACAGCTTATTGTGAAGATGAAAAGTATTTGGGCATATATATCAAGGGGAAAGGTTGATACATATGGTGTAAATGTTTTGATTCAGTTTTCAATGGGGCATTTTCTATGATACATATAGTACAGTAGGTTTTCTCCAGATTTATTATACATTTGTCTTGATAGATATGTATCCCATTTTGTTTCCCCTGTTATTATTTTTACTATTTTAGTGTCCTGACATTTTCAGAAGTATGGCCTGGGCTCAACTGCTCTGTTTCTTTCACTCATTCCATTTTCTAATGACATCTTTGCACTTTGTTTATATCATTCAATTAGCTTCCTTGAAGACAAATTCTGTTTCTGGTATCTTTAGTAAATTCTCTATATCCCAGTTATAGCCTCTCACCAACTCTATTCACTTCTTCAAACAAATCCCACTCATCTGGTCGGGAACAATCTTCTCTTTCTTGCTCATACTTCCTGTCATACTTTTCTAATGTCAACAGATACATTAACTTTAATTTTCTCTCTGAATTTTATATGTGATTCAATGTACTTCTGTAATAAAGAACTCACAAGTTGATGTGAAGGCGATACCTTTTAATGAGAAAATGACAAGTGCAATTTTTCAGGGCACTAAAGTCCTTTCTTCAGGCATGGGTTATCCACATCACTCTTGAGAGCTCTTTGTTACAAAAAGTACAGTACATTGACTCAAATCTACTCTGCACAATATCACATTTTTCTCTGAACTCTATACTGAATTATCCATTTTTGTAATTATAATATTCCAAACACTACGTTTTTAAATTCTCTTTATTTAGTCTTCTAGTCCCTTGTTTGTCAATAGTTCATAAACAATAGGTTGCGCTTCTTATTCCTGGAATAATCTTTCTGCAGAAGCTTTTCCTGTTTCTATTAGGACCTTGTTATTTTAGACCAGGCATCCAGTATGTAGCACTCTGTCTGCTAACTTGCAGTCCTCCATAAAGGGAAACTTTTTAAAGGGGATCTATCGCCCTTAGACATGTTGGTCTGAATGGTTTGTTTAGGTAGCTACTAGATGTTATAACGTTTTACATTTTTTAAATTTACATTGTTATTTTGCTAAATTTAAATGAGTAAATATCGCCCTGTGTCCCTGCTTCCGGACAGACTGTGGTTACCAGCTCTGTCACTCTGCCTCTGCTCCCCTCCCTCCATCCAGCCTCCTCCAATGATGGAGGCTTTCTGCATGTAAGCTGGAGCACTCTCTAAATTCAGCAAAAATGGGATTTTATTAAAAAAATGAAAACATTATAACATCTTAGTAGCTACATAAACTATTTAGACCAAAACGTATAGGGGTGATAGATCCCCTTTAAATGCCCTGAGGTCCAGCATCTTCCCCCACCCTCATTACAGCTTAGGGTTGCCCCCTGTCCTTTTATGGCTGCTATCACTGGCCATGAATCCCAGACAGAATAATTTGCAGCCTACTGGAATGATCCACAGGCAGAGCAGTATGATAGTGAATAGATTCTAGTGGGCTAAATTACTTTTGCTGACATCATGTCATATGACTGCAGTGTGTTGGGAGTGTAGGAATCACAGTATGAGAGAGAAGGAATGGAACATACAGAGGTGGATATGAGTGCAGGTGACAGCAGATCATATTCAGCTTTGTATTCTCAAATACTGTGGGATTGATGCATATGAGTGGTAAAGCACATCATTCTGTAATTGTATTCCCTGAATAATGTGGGTGCTGTGGAGCTGTACATGCTGTTGCATTCTTTAAATGCACTGGGGCTGATGTAGTAAGAAAAACAATTGTGCAGTTCTGGTACAGGCTATGTGCACTGTAGAAATTCCCCAAGTTCCCATTAATTTGGCTTTTAACACCTTGAATGCTAGCAAGATCTTCAAAGCATTGCAAAGCAATGGGTTGGACAAATGTTTTTGAACTCAGCTGGTTAGAGTGCCAGTGAGGTATCCAACACATTGCAGTGCAATGCATTGGATGTTTCTCTGACATGCAAAGGATTAAAGCAACAGGCATTTTGATTTGTTACTTATGGGGCAGATGGTTTGATCCAGAAATGTTCCACTTTTAAATTAGTGCCTTAGCGTTCATCTTCCCCATAATAAAGCAGGACTTATTTATTAACATTTAGAGTGCCAGCAACATGTGGGACACGGTATTGGCCATATGTTCCTGCATAGCCAAGCCTATGTTCAGCACATGGCTGGACTTTCCCCATATGCCCCCTCTCCCTTTAAAAAAAATGTAAACCTTTTCGGACCTCTTTGGAGGGGTGATATCTGGACTCATCCTGATGCCCCCCCCAAGTTAGGTAAAAGTGAGTTGGGCATGATCACTGGGGAAGTGAGTAGGCTTTGCCAGATCCCTCCCACTCTGAACCATATAGCAACAGTTGATGATCCAGGGGAAAGCAAAAAAAAAAAAAACAAAAACAAACAAACAAAAAAAAAACAGTTGAAGCCATTTGCAATCAAGCCCCAGGTGTGTAAAATAAATCCTTTTGGACACAAAATGGAAGTCAGATATTCCCCTGGATCAATATCCTACCTGTTTTGAAGCCAACTGTCATAATTCTCAATATTATTCTGTGCTGTATAGGTATCCATTACTTTTTTTTAAATCCGTTACAGTATATGCAAGCACAGCATCCCAAGGCAAAGAATTGCATAACTTTTCTGCCTTTGCTGTAAAAAAAAAAATCCTGCCTTTTGTTTTAGCCTAAAGCACCTTTCCTCTAGTCTTAATGGATGACCTTGCTGAGCTGTTTGAGTAAAGGGTTCATTGGAGAGTCCTTTATATTGATCTCTAATATATTTGTAAATGGTATTTATATCACCAATTAAACATCTCTTCTCTAATGTAAAAAAACAAAAGTTTGGCTTTTCTCTTTAGAGCTCAGATACTCCATTCCTCTATCAGTTTTGTTGCACGTCTCTGTACTTTTTCCAGTTCAATATATATATTTTTTTTTTTTAAGAACTGGTGCCCACAACTGTACTCCATACTCTAGATGAGGCCTTACCCAGGATTCATATAGAAGTAGAATTATATTTGCATCCTGTGCGTCTATACTCCTTTTTATGCAGGATAGTAACCTATTTGCTCTTGCAGCAGCTGAGACACACTGCTGTGAAGTCTATCAGTACTCTTAAATTTTTCTCTAACAAGGATTCCCCCAGTAGTTTACCACTTAGTATATATGCTTCATGTTTGCATATGCAGCCCAAATGCATAACCTTACACTTATCTGCCTTAAACCTGATCTACTACTTTTCCTCCCATTCACTCAGATTATCTAAATCTTTCTGCAGAGAAAAAAGCATCCTGCTCTGTATGTTTCCTTACACAGCATAGTATATTCAACAAAGATTGAGACATTTATTTATTTATTTTTATTTCAATTCCCACTTCTAGATCATTAATAAACAAATGTAAAAGCATTGGACCCAGTACTGAACCTCTTGGACCCCACTTACAACTTTAGGCCAACTTGAAAAGGTTCCTTTTACAACAACTTTGTTACACTTGCGTATTTTCCTTGTTCTGTTCTGGCACCTCCCTCTATCGTCAGTTAGCCTTCTTAAGATGTAGCCATGCTATGTCTCACGTTTTATCAAAGTGTTCCATGTGAGTGACGGCTGTTTGATTCCTGGTTTTGATCTCTGCCTCGTAGACTATCCTTGACTTCTGCCTTGCCTGGCGATTCTGTATCATTCTGCCTGCATGTTGCCAATTTCTGCCTGCTTGGTCCTTATTTCATCCTAGTGTTTTTGAACCTTGCTGCCTGGTCTGTTGCTGACATCTGCTTTGCTGATGCTTCTCTTGCCTGTAGTATCCTTATGTTTGGGTGGATAGCCTGTTATCCTGTGCTCTCATGAAGGGTTTATCCTGTTTCCAGAGTATTGATGATACTGGATCCAGATTCCTTGTATTTTCCAATCTATTTGGAGGTGCTGTTACTGCCCATCTCTAACCTTCATCAGTCTCCTACTGGCTGAGGTTGCCGAGTCCTGATATATGATCCTCAGGCTCAACTCTGCAGTTCCAGCTTTCCTGCCTGTCTCTGGTAGGTTTTCTATCTTATTTTGGGTTCCTGTGGAGGTTTGCAGTTTCTCCCTGGGTTAGTAGGGTATAGACTACCTGTGATTGTGTATCCTTGGTCACCTTCAGATCCACCGAAGGGTGCCATCTAGCTTTGCAGTTAGCACCTTTATGTGGCCAAGGCCGCAGCACATGCAGTCATGGTTGCCTTATGTATATTCAAATAGAAACAAAGAAACAAATACATATGTATACGTATATAATCAGGCGATTCCGTTATGATCTCTATTAACACATATTCATAAACAATATATCATGTCCATAGCTATATAATATTCTTGGATTTTCAATGGGAGTCCCAAGGGGATATGCGTCACTCCACAATATGTGTAAAAGATATAAAGAAAGGAGAGTCCAATCAGATATTAATACTATAAAATATATACAACAAAGTAGCATCCACTTACAGTTGTACTGCTCTCATCCAGCTCCAAGGGACGTATATTACTCAATATACTACATAGATATACTACATCTACTGCCTTGCCATTGTCAAGGTTACTGTTTACCTCCTCATAAAAGCTGAAAAGATTAGTTTTAGAACAATGGTACTATAGCAGCTCTCCTCCAACCACAGGGCACTATGCATGATGATAGTGAATCATTAAATATTATGAATAATGGTCTTGCTATTATGGAACCTAGTTCCTTAAGTACTCTTGGGTTTATGCCATCAGGTTCAGGTGCTTTATTCACATAAGTTGTTCCCTTCTTTTTGGGCTTTGTCCCCAGTAAGCCATGTACGTGATGGAGGAAATTCTGTGATTGTGTCTGTTTGCCCATAGTCTGCCATTGTTGCTTCTCTTATTCATAAAGAAGAAAAGAATGTGTTTAAGGTGTCGGCCATAGTGTTATCCTCACTAATCAATTAATCTGTCTCAGCCTTAACAGGACCAATATCAACCTCAATCTTTTTGTTATTTATATACATATAGAATTGTTAAAGAGGAACTTTCATTCAAATTAAAGTGCCCCTCAAACCATTATTCACATAGCAATACGTATATCAATACTTGTATTATCCTGAATAAGTCTGGCATTATTGAGAAATCCAACTTGTTTGGAGACTCACTGGCAGGCATCTTGCTGTAGAGGCATCTGTGTGCCTGCACCGTCAGTCCCTTCCTGTACCTCAAGGTACAATGCAACTTCCCCTTACCAATCATAGAGGAGACTGGGGCGGATACCGCAGATTCACAGATGCCTCTTCGGCAAGATGTCTGCACTGATACCTGCCGGCGAGTCTCCCAACAAGTTGGATTTTTCAGTAATACCGGACTTAGTCAAGATAATACAAGTATTGATATACGTATCGCTATGTGAATAATGATTTGGGGGGCACTTTAAGTGAATTAAAGTAACGCTTTAAGGGTTTTTATTTTGCAATATTTTTCTCATTTTTTACTTTAGCTAGCCTAATTGCTTTTTACAATTATATTACATTCTTTAGATTTTTTTACATGATGTATCTGATCCTTCTGACTTAAAAATCTGCTTTTTATTTCTCATTTCCCTGCAAACCTATTTATTAACCCACATTTGTCTGAATTTCCTAATGTACTTATTTCCCAGTAGTATATTGATGAGTATATTTATATAACAGCATTATAAACAGATTCCATGTTTGTTGTGTATCTTTATCTTTGTAGACTACATGAACTGAACATCCTTTAAAGCGGAACTACCACCCGACAGAATCTTTAGCTTCGCTAAGTCCCCATCTGGCGACTAGCGCGACTAAAATAATAATAAATAAATAAAGACGTCCGCACGCCTGTCAGTCCCAGCCGGAGCCAAATGGCTCCTAGCAACTCCTACTAGACCCGGCTGGGACTGACAGCGCAGGGGCACAGATGTCACAATGGCAAGATGTCCACGCTCCGTCCTGCCTGTCAGCCGGGGAAGAGAGCAGAAATCTATTAAATAAGGTAATTATTCTGGCGACTAGCGTTACTAAGCAGCTAGTCGCCAGATGGGGACTTAGTGAAGCTAAAGATTGTGTTGGGTGGTAGTTCCGCTTTAAAGGGATCCCTATGTTAAAGCCCATGAATAAAGATGAAAAATGCCCTCAGCAGCAGCTCTCAAACATTTATGGTTTAAGAGATGACTGCTTTCAAAGTTCGTCCCTGGCTGACATCAGCATTCTAGCTGACAGCAGGGGAATCCTCTCCTGAGATCAGCCGGTGGCTCTGCAGCAGAGCCGAGATTGCATTAATAAAGAAGAAATCCATCACTAAAATGGTCTTCTACGTGTTCTTGGTTCACAAGCACATGTAGAAGACCTTTTAAGTGAAGGATTTCTTTTTTGTTAATGTGATCTCGGCTCTGCTGCAGAGCCGCAGACGGCCCTGAGACCGGATTCCCAGGCTGTCAGCTAGAATGTTGACGTCAGCCAGGGGCGAACTTTGAAAGCGGTTACCGCCGCTGGGGGCATTTTTCATCTTTATTCAAGGGCTTTAACATAAGGATTAGTATTTTTTATGTAATACTATCCCTTTAATACTGCTTTTAGCATTGTAAGATTAGAGCTTTTAAAACTGAATGTTTTGGTTAAACCCTTGCTAATTTTTCAAAGGATACCATATTGTTTCTACCTAAATGTTCCTTTACCTGTATACGGCTTATGTGTTTAAGAGCATTGTGCGCCTTTTCTGCTAAGATGCAATCCATCTCTACTATTAAGCTTGCCCCAAGAGAAAAGACAGCCCAGTGCTCTAGGAACCCAAACCCTTCCTACTTACATAAAGTATTTAGCTACGCATTTAACTTCCTAATATCCCGTTCCTTTCTGATGTAGCGTATGGCACAGGTAATATTGCAGCAAATGCTATCTTAGAGGACCTTTGCTTAAATTTTTAACCTAAGTCCCTGAAATATTTCTTAACAGACCGCCAGTTTTTGCTGATTTTGTCATTGATACCAGCATGTACCATGACAGCCGGGTCATGCCCAGCCCCTCCCGATAATAGGTCAACCTGATCTGCCACATGTAGTGTCTGAGGATTCTGGTGACAGATTAACCTGTCTGTCTTCCTAATAATGGAATCCCTTACTGCCACCTCCTGTCTAGGTCTGCCTGAGTTCCGGGGCCCATCAGCACTAGAGGGGCTGTTCTCCTGGCTTTTAGAGAGAGCAGTCCTCACCAGAAATGGCATTCCTGCGCCAACATCCTCAATGTAGCACATCTGTGAGTGTCCTGTGTATTCTTCACCCCCCCCCACTACATTTAACTGAAACTCAACTAGCGATCTGCTCTTTGTCCAGTTTCCTTCCCCCAGAACTTATTACAACACCTTCCTTCTGCTCAGTGAGCAAACATCCATCTGGAAACTGAATCATGTAGATAATAATGTTGAATGACTCCATGTTGAATGATCAACATGATCTAATAGAATCATTGGTCTTCTTGTGGAACTGGAATATTGATTTCCTCTTATAGATATTTTAGTAGATGCTGGTCCTGGGAACTTTTTAGTGTCAGAGAGGATC
The DNA here is from genome assembly GCA_037306005.1 of Rhinophrynus dorsalis. Classification (NCBI taxonomy): domain Eukaryota; kingdom Metazoa; phylum Chordata; class Amphibia; order Anura; family Rhinophrynidae; genus Rhinophrynus; species Rhinophrynus dorsalis. The sequence goes on along the minus strand of CM074719.1, from coordinate 250,507,589 downwards.
CAATAAACTTTTTTTTTGGGGGGGGGGGTGCCAGGTGAATTCTAGATAGTACCCATTGACCAGTTTGATGACCCAATGGTCTGAGATTGTATTGATTCAAGATGGAGAGAAGTGACTGAGTCTGCCGCCTACTCCGGAAGTCTGGAACAGGAAAACTGTAAGAAACAGGTATTGGTCTTCGGGATTCCAGAACCATGTGATTTTTCTCAAAAGACCTGTCCACCCTTGCAGGGCTGTGATCTGAAGGTTTCATTGCTTGGTTTATGAGTGTCTCAAATAGATACTTTCTCTCTTGGACTTATTTTTACCTGAAAGGTATCAGTTTGCTTTCTTGGAAAAAAGTCACTTGGTCCTCCCAGGTGCTTTCTTGATTTCATCCAAGCGGTCTTATTTATTTAGAAAAAATTTTACCAGGAATAATACATTGAGATTTCTCTCATGTTCAGGTATGTCCTGGATAGTTTTCAGTAAAGGATTACATATTTACACAAATAGAGAAATATTATATATACATGCACACGAATATACATACATGTTAAACATTTTAAATACAGTTATATACTGTTTTTAAATATAAAGAAGCATTTATTTTTAAGGATTTTAGACTGGGAGAAGATCGGATTTTAGGCACGTTATTCCAGGCTTTTAAAGCTCTGAAGGAGAAGGCAGATCTTTTAGCTTCTTTCCTATATTGTGGTATACATAGTGTGTTTGCAGTGGAGCAGAGGTTATAGCTACTACGGAGAGCTGGAGTGAGCATTTTGCTCAGATAGTCCAGTAGTTTTCCAGAAAAGTGGTTGTGTACTAAGCAAGAAAGGTGAAGGGGATGTCTAGATTTGAGTGTTAACCAATGTAGTTCTTTAAGCATATCACAGTCAGGGCGGGATTAATGTAGAGGCTGAGGGAGCTGCAGCTCCAGGCCCACAATGGAAAATAGGCCCAGGCCGTCCAGCAGCACCCCCCAGCCGCCATACAGTGCTGTAGCTAGGTTTGCACAGGCGGTAATTAGTGCACTGGAGCCAGTATAACTACTATACAGGCAACTGAAAAGCCGATATTTGTGTGCGCTGCAGCTGCGGTTACTATTCCTGGTCCTTAAAGGGTTAAGTAAGAGTTTAGCCCTTTAAATAAAAGATCTTGCTAATATGCAAATAACTATAAAAGCCTGGTATAATGTCCGGTGTTTAAGTTGCATATATTTAATAATGTCAAATGCTGTCACACCAACCTAAACAGACATAGCTCTCTCTCTAAGCTAATCTGACATTTATAAAGTGATGATACTCCCCTGTCCCCATGATGTGACATCGTAATGTGAGGGGTAAGGAAACTACAATTTACCATCCTGTGAAATATATGGATTTATTTTTAGATAAAGTGAGGGGCCATGTGATCTCTTAGGTAAGAGCGCCTCCCTTATCAATGTCCGTAAATGCAAGCGGAACTGATGAACGTTTACTGTGTTGCTGGGGGAATCATTTGTTGTGGCGCCACCATTTGGATACTTTTTAGGCTTATGGCACTGTGTGTTTTGGTGCTGGTATGAGAAAGGGGAGTTATACAGTGAGTTATTAAAAGTTAAACTGAATATCAATGTGGTGTCTGAATGTATCTTGTGTGTGTTTGTCATTTATACTGTTACTGGTGTTAGGAGTTTATCATTGTGTGTTTATCTGTGTCATTGAGTATACATCAGTATCATTGTCTCTTTTTGTATCAGTATAACTCATACAAATGTACCTTTCTAGTACCTTCTAAAATTGCAGTAGAATTCTTATATTAAACAACTTTAGTTCATATTGTAGCCCTTAAAATACAAAATAAATGAGCCCAGCGGCATCTTTCAAGCCTGTATGGTTTGAGAGATAGCCGCTTTCAAAGTTCCCACTACCCTGACATCTGCGTTCTAACTTACTGCAGGGGAATCCTGTCCCTGAACAAGCGGCGGCTCTGCAGCAGAGCCGAGATCGCATTATAGAAACAGAAATCCTTCACTGAAATGGTCTACTATGTGTGCTTGGTTTGCAAGCATACGTAGAAAACAGTTTCAGTGAAGGATTTCGGTTTCTATATTGTAATATTGGCTCTGCTGGAGAGCCACTGCCGGTCCCAGGACCGGATTCCCCTTCAGTCAGCTAGAACTCTGACATCAGGGGAGTGTGAACTTTGAAAGTGGCTATCTCTCAAACCATACAGGTTTGAAAGATGCCGCTGGGCTCAATTAATTTGTATTTTTAAGGACTACAATATGAACTAAAGTTGTTTTAAGCAATGCACCCTGGGATTTGTACACCTGTTTAGCAAGCAGTATTTTTCTACTGATAAGGCTATTGCACTTACAGACTACTATAGTAGTAGTAGTAGTAGTAGTAGTAGTAGCACTGAAGGATTTTTTCAGAAGGTAACAGGCACTGTGTGTGTGTGTGTGTGTGTGTGTATGCATATGTGTGGCTGCCTGTCTGTATATATGTGTGTGTGTGTCTGTCTGTATATATGCTAGGCTGACCACATGTCCCGGATTGCCTGGGACAATCCCGGATTTTAAATGTTTGTCCCTTGTCCCAGGCAGCCCCCTTCTGAGACATTACAATGTCCTGGAATTAAGACTCCTGAGCTCAGAGGTCTAAACACTATAAGAAGAATGGCCCATAGACTATTGTCACAAAGTGGTGTCTTTGCTGGGCTACAGAAAAATGGCTGCCGGACATAGCTTTAAACATTAGAGAGAGAAATACTGTCATTAATCAGGACTTTCAGTGCAATTTTGTTGTAGTGTAATCCTAATCTAAGGATTTGGGATTGAGGTGCATTTTCTTGTAGACCACCATAGGCATGGCTTTTTGTCACAGCAGTCAGTGGGAAGTTCTTCCTCTAGTGTTTAGAACTCTGTGGTGCGCTCTTCTCTCTGCAGTGTCCTTGAATGGCAGAATTGAAATGTGGTCACCCTAATATATGCGTGTGTTTGTGTGTCTGTATATATATGTGTTTGTATATATATTTGTGTGTGTCTATATATATATATATATATATATACTAGCAATGTGGGACGGCGTTGTCCGTCAGGATATATAGGGAATTAATGTGCAAACACACGGATGCAAGACAAACACACACAGAGACACACACGCAAATGCACACGCATTCACTGAGATGCATAAAGATCAACACAGTCATCCATACATACATATATACATGCAATTCACAACATGCAGACACATAGAGTGTGATACAGACATGCAACACACAGTGAGGAACACACAGGCACACACAGAGACACACATGCACACACAGAAGTGAGTCATAAGGGGGTGACTTATGTGTCATTGTAATGAGTTTGTGTTTGTACTTATGCCTCCTATGTGGCATTCATTCATATAGTTGAAATGCATGTGTTAATTGCACATACTATGGTGGAAGGTGGATCGTGCTGGCTCCCGGGGTGTGAGCGAGTGGCATTCATTCATGTAGTTGAAATGCATGTGGGAATTGCAAATACTATGGTAGAAGGTGGATCGTGCTAGCTTCCGGGGTGTGAGTGAGACTATGGTGGAAGGTGGATCATGCTGGCTCCCGGGGTGTGAGTACGAGAGTGAGTGATTGCATGAATGAGAGAGTGTGAGTGAGAGAGAGTGTGAGTGAGAGAGTGTGAGTGAGAGAGTGTGAGTGAGAGAGTGTGAGGGATTGAGTGTGTGGGATTAAGTGTGTGGGATTGAGTGCGTGTGTGGGATTGAGTGTGTGTGTGTTTTTTGTCTGATGTGTTTGTGTCTGTGGTGTAGGAGCGAGTGGCAGCCATTTTGTTTTTTCAGTTACTTAGATAGTGGTGGGCGGGCTGGATAGTGGGGGCAGGACAACTCCCTGCATGATTTAAATCACTCCCCCATTGAATCACCCAATGGGAGCAGTAACTCCTCCTTACTTAACCCTTTGAGTGCCAGAGGGGTATGCAAAGCATTGCTTTGCAATGCGTTGTGTACCCCAGGGGCGTCGCTAGGGGTGGGCTAAGAGGGTTGAAGCCCCGAGTGTGTCAGTGGGCAGCCCCGAATGTCAGACAATCAGCAGACTCACTCCTCTTGCTGTTTATCCTGAGGCTGGCTGGCTGGCTGCTGCCAAGCAACTTGTGGGCATATATAGCTTGGAACAGCATGCTGCTGCCTTACTCTGTTCTCAGCTTCAGCTCACAGCCATCCGCTCCACACTGGCTCTTCTAGCACTTCCTGGTGCTTTGCGATGAGGTCATCAACATGCACCTGAAGTACCAGAGGAGGCAGTGTGGAGCCCATGGCTCTACAGTGAAACAGAAAGCAGAATGGGGCAGAGCAGAAGAGAAGGTATGAGGGACAGTATAGATGGGGGAAATATATGGCTACCAGTGGCAGGTAAACAAGGCTGGTGGATGTCACATTGTATATGTGGAGAATTTGTGGGCTGGCTACCAGAGGGCAGGGGAACAAGGCTAGTGGGGTCACACAGTTTATGTAGGGAATCAGTGGCTCCCAGTGGGTATTGGAATAAGGATGGTGGTAGTCATATAGTGTATGTGTAGAATCTGTGGCTTTCAGTGGGCAGGATAATAAGGCTGGTGGGGTCCACAGTGTATGTGGGGAATCAGTGGCTACCAGTGGACAGGGTAATAAGGCTGGGGGAGGTCACATAGTGTATGTAAGGAATCTATGGCTACCAGTGGGCAGGGGAGCAAGGCTAGGGGGTTATATAGTGTATCTATGGCTACCAGTGGTTAGGGTAATAAGATTTTTTTTGGGGGCTCACATAATGTATGTATGGAATCTGTGCCTATCAGTGGGCAGGGGTAAAATGCAGTTGGGAATCATATAGTGTATGTGAGGAATCTGTGGATACCAGTGGGCGGGGGGGGGGGGGCACATGCAGTGTATGTGGGGAATCTGTGGCTTCCAGTGGGCAGGAGAACAAGGCTGGTGGGGATGCACACTGTATGAGGGGAATCTGTGGCGACCAGTAGGCAGTTGTAGAAGGCTAGTGGGGTAACACAGTGTATTTGGGGAATCTGGGCAGAGAAACATGGCTGTGGCTACCAGTGGCCAGTGGAACAAGGCCGTGGTTTCATAAAGTTTATGTGCGTTGTTCTGTGGCTACCAGCGGCCAATGGAAAATGCCGGCAATCAGACAGTGTATGATTGGCTACAGGTAACCAGTGGAACAATGATGGGGTATCACACAGTATATGTATGGTTCTATGGATACCAGTTGCCAGTAGAAGAAGACTCAGATATCAGTTCATGTGTGGGCCTGGTGCTAGTGGTGGCAAACCACTGGAGTATCAGACAGTGGATGTGTGGCTAATAGGGGCTAGAAACGCAAGGTTATCAGACAGTGTATGAGGGGTTATATGGCTACCAGTGGGCAATGGAACAATGCTGGGTATAAGCATGCCTCCCAAGTGTCCCTCTTCGAGCCCCAAATCCCTCTGTCCCTCTTTCACACCCTGGTGTCCCTCTTTTTAGGACATCAGACTGTGTGGTGGGTATATAAGTGTATCACATTGCTCCACAGCAATAAAACTCACATTAATGTTTGTTTAAACATCGTTATATTTGTGTATACATTATCTGTGTAAATAAAGTACTTTGGTGTTGCTCTTGATAATTTATTTAGTTACATCAATGGCTCATATGTATTAAAACAACCTGGTTTTGTTCTGGAGTAAACCAACTGCACAATAGGGGACAAATAAAAGTTCTTAAAATCCACTGCACTTGAATAGAGTTTTTAACCTCTTGAATGCTAGAGAGGTCTCCAATGCATTGCTTTGCAATGTATTGAAGACTGCTCTAGCATTCAAGGAGTTAAAACCCCTATTTAATGTGACAATAATTTTGATTTGTTCCCTGTGGTACAGTTGGTTTACACCACAATAACTTCAGTTAATTAGAACAAAAAACAATGGCAAGAGTTGAACATAAAATGGCTTACTTCTTAACTCTTTGCATTGCATTATATATAGATTAGTAAAATAAACATATATGTTGTGTAAGGATAACTCACTCCACACTATAGCGTTATCATCACTACCACTGGTGGCAGGCACTGTTGAATTTTGCTGTGGGCTCTAACCCCAGATCGTTTTGGAACCTAGAAATGCCCCTGGTGTACCCCTCTGGCACTGAAAGGGTTAAGTTGAGGTAACATAGCAATATAACACACGGTGGCTCTTCAGTTGAGGCAGCATAGCAATATGCTGAGGGAACAAATTGAAAGTGGCGTTAGAGGGTTGCCCTCTGTAACAGACAGCAAAGCATCTCTCTCCCTTTAAGGAGAAAGGGCGGGAATCAGGAATTGGAGGAGTGACAGTTGAGACAGTTAGTGAGGTGACTGAAGAGATGAAGAGTTAAATAAAAGAGTTGCTATTAAGTTTATCCCTGAGTTTGTATTTTATGGGAACATTACACCCTCGTACTGAAACAGAGTGCCTGGAGGGTTACAATTATCTGTGGGAGGTGAAACGGTGTGTTTGTGGGGTCATGATCCTGAGTGAGTGTGTGTGTGGACTGGGAGAAGTTACTGATATCCCCTACCTCAGGAGCGAGTGGCAGTTATATTTTTTTTGTCAGTTGGATAGTGGGGGGCGGGCTGGAGGGGGCGGGCCAACTCCCTGTATGATAAACATGCCCCCATTTAATCACCCAATGGGAGCAGTAAAGCCCCCATTCAATCACCCAATAGGAGTTGTGTCTCCTAATGAGACATAAATAATGTAATAAGGCATTCTATTCAATGTGTGTTTGTTTTCTGAGGAGACATAAATTATGTTCTGTGTGTGAAGTACCATAAATTATGCAATGAGGCTTATTCTTTTATATATATAGATATGTATTTGTGTGTGTGTTGTGTGTACATGCATGTACGTGTGTGCCTGTTTGCGCGTTTATGTCTATGTGCGTATGAATACTATGTGTGTGTACGTGTGTACATGTGTATGTGGGTATATGTGTTTGTACTTATGTGTGTGCTGTGTGTGTATCAAGTACATGTCCTTTTAGAGAAATCAACATTTTTAATGTTTATATTGGAAGTGGACCTGTCACCATAAATTAAGTTTAGTTATATTTAGTTATATATAAAGGACATTAAAAAAAACTGTTGTATTAGTCATTTGTTTGTCATATATCTTTGAGAGAGTAACCTTTATCTGTTGTTGGCAAAGTGTGTGCACTGTATTCTAACTACATTATGTGCTGAGACAGTGAGTGAATGAAAGGACTATGGTGTCGACAGCTTGGTTGCCGTCACTGTCAACTTCCCTGCACATGCTATAGAGCAGGCACACTGGGCTTGCTGGCATTAAAGCAGAAGGTTCACCTAAAATCAAATTTTGAGGATGTGTTTTAACACAAAATGTCATTTTCCCCTGGATTCTGTTCTGGTCTCTTACCTGGTTTTCTGGTTCTCTTGCCTCTTGGCATTCTCCTCCCTGTCTGGTATATGCCCTTGCTTTTTTGGCCTATATTTAGCATGGAATCCCTCACGACGGTGTGCAGTCTAAGCGTTCTTTATCTTGTAGTGTTCTGATCCTGTTCCAGAGTTCTCCTGATATCAACACGGCTAGTTCTCGACTCCTCTCCTGTCTACCAATTCAAATACTACGTTTGCTCATCTGGTTCTTGACATCGGCTTGTCCTCGACTCCTCTCCTGTATTGTCTAGGTGCTGTGTTTGCTTGACTGGTTCTTGACCCTGGCTTGTCCGACTCTTCTTGCCTTCCGTTGTCAACCTTGAGTTGAGTGTTCTCTGGTGTGGTCGACTCCCGGGGCCCAGTGCTTCTTCTCGACACCGTCGACTCTGCGTTGAGCTAACCATTGTGTAGTCAACGCCTGGGACCCGGTGCTCTTCCTCTAATCCGTTGACTCTGTGTCAAAATCACCACTGTGTTGTCAACTTCCGGTCTGGACTTCTCATTCGAACACCAGCTGTATACCACAGGTAGGTCTCTTTCAGTTGTTTCCAGTCCTGCTACCCCACCCGGCCCCTGCTGCAGCAAGGCTCCCTGGGAACAGCCACCGACAGCCAGCACTGCTCCCCAAACAATGCTCTCTAGCCTCTTGCTCACAGGGGCCTACCCAGTGAGTATACTGTATTTGCATTCCATTTCATATATATATACACAGACAAATATATTGAGTATATAGCAGCTTGCTACTCTTTCTGGGGTTCTCCCTACTAGGAATCCACCAGCTGCTACATTGGGCGCTCTGGTCACATACATGACACATCTAAATATTTAGGTTGCGCAACAATGTTGACTGGGAGCAACTCTGTAGCCCAGCAGCCAGAAAAAAGAAATCCTTGCCCCTGGATTTCCCAAGAAAACTAAAATAGTAATGTGAAAAAATCGGCGCTCGGGACCAACAGATATGAGCAGAGAAAAGAGAAAACACATAGAGTGTAACACCAGATCTCTAGAGACCAAGACTAAACCTCACAAGTAACCAGATGAATACACTAAATAATTTATTGTAATATATTATATATATATCCTCCACATATGATACAAAATATCTACTAGCTAACAAAAAATATCAGAAAAGTGATGGGAAAAAATTATAACAATAATACCTTTTGACCCTCAATCCACCAATCAGGATTAGGTATCAAAAGTAATTCCCAAACAATAATATAAAAGACAAATAATCTCAAAAAGTATATTAAAAGTAAACTAATACACTAACGGGTGAGCTCGGTATCTTCCACCCTGATCTCACATGACATCAGGTTAACATCTGAAGGACACGTACCCTGTGTCCGTCTCCACCCAAAACTGCCCAACATACAGAGCCGGACCGATCTGTGTCGAGACAGGTGTCTCTAGGTGCACTCAGAATCCAGCTCACCAATCTCCCACGACACCCAACAGATGCGGAGACGGCCCACCCCTACACCCGGCTCAACCGGAGAACATCCGACTCCCTGTACCGGGCCAGCACACACGGAGACACCACAAGGGTCCGTTCCAATCAGCGTGCACCCAGCCGTGAACCAAGCGGAGACACAGAAAAACAACCGTTATAGCAAAAAAGAAAACAAAATAAAAAAAAATGAAAAAATAAAAATAAAATAAATAAAAAAGGAGATTAACCCTTACATATACATACACTTACAAAAGAGCCCAAGTCACATGTAAAAGACAAAAAATATTGGCGGAACTCCTGTGGAAAAGAAGGACATTGTTACTATCAGACCGGTGAGAACGTCTGCTTTACTTCCCCTTAGCCGATTGTGTGTACCTATCACTATGCATATATCCCTTTAAACGCTATATTACTCTTCTTGGCTATTACATATGAGAAGTCTATTATATATGGATGTGCACAATAGAAGAACAAGTGATGTTTTGTATCATTCGTATATATTATAACATCTATGGATTGAACTCTCGTTTTTTTTGACTTCCTAATTTTTTATATACGATCGATCGTTTTTATTTTTTCTCTTCTTTTTTCTCTTTTTTTGTCTTTTACATGTGACTTGGGCTCTTTTGTAAGTGTATGTATATGTAAGGGTTAATCTCCTTTTTTATTTATTTTATTATTTTATTTTTATTTTTTCATTATTTCTTATTTTGTTTTCTTTTTTGCTATAACGGTTGTTTTTCTGTGTCTCCGCTTGGTTCACGGCTGGGTGCACGCTGATTGGAACGGACCCTTGTGGTGTCTCCGTGTGTGCTGGCCCGGTACAGGTAGTCGGATGTTCTCCGGTTGAGCCGGGTGTAGGGGTGGGCCGTCTCCGCATCTGTTGGGTGTTGTGGGAGATTGGTGAGCTGGATTCTGAGTGCACCTAGAGACACCTGTCTCGACACAGATCGGTCCGGCTCTGTATGTTGGGCAGTTTTGGGTGGAGACGGACACAGGGTACGTGTCCTTCAGATGTTAACCTGATGTCATGTGAGATCAGGGTGGAAGATACCGAGCACACCCGTTAGTGTATTAGTTTACTTTTAATATACTTTTTGAGATTATTTGTCTTTTATATTATTGTTTGGGAATTACTTTTGATACCTAATCCTGATTGGTGGATTGAGGATCAAAAGGTATTATTGTTATAATTTTTTCCCATCACTTTTCTGATATTTTTTGTTAGCTAGTAGATATTTTGTATCATATGTGGAGGATATATATATAATATATTACAATAAATTATTTAGTGTATTCATCTGGTTACTTGTGAGGTTTAGTCTTGGTCTCTAGAGATCTGGTGTTACACTCTATGTGTTTTCTCTTTTCTCTGCTCATATCTGTTGGTCCCGAGCGCCGATTTTTTCACAGATACATGACACAAACCTAGATTAGCTCTGGTTTGTTTGTTTTTTATTCTCAATTGTGGAGATATTTAGACTTTAAGATTGGGCACTTCCACATTCTGTATGTCCAGCATGATGCCGTATGATGCCTCAGGACTTCCCAGCTGCCCCAGGGAGAGCGTTCCCGCTCCCATTCGTAGCTGTATTTCTGTGGGTTAATGTTACAGCAGGCTCTGTTTACAATGCTACTGAGGTTGCAACTTCAGTAGCATTGTAAATGGAGCCTGCTGTAACTTTAGCCCACAGAAATACAGCTAGGAAGGGGAGCAGGAACATGCTTCCTGGGGCAGCTGGGAAGTCCTTTGGCATCATGTGGGACATACAGGGTCCCGCAAAACGCGGAAGTGCCTGATTTTAAAGTCTAAATAGCTCCACTACCAGACGATTGAGAATAAACAAAGCCCAGCGCTAATCTAGGTTCATGCTCAAAGTCTGATTTTAGGTGAAACTTCCACTTTAAAATCTAATGCTGGGGGAGTGTGACCACTGGTAAACACTACAGTGATCATACCCTGCAGTGCAAACCCTTAGAGTGAGGCTAATGCCATGCAGCCCCACACTTTCATACCTGTGAATTTCATCTTCTTGTCCTGAGCCCCTGGAGAGGGCTCATGTGCTATGACCGGGGGATGTAAATAACACAATTAGCATAATAAGGGGGGGCTTAATTGGGTGAGTGTGCACAATTTATCGGTATTGTACTTGTGAAGTGGGCAGGAAGTGGGAGGAAAAGGGTGGAAAAGAGGAGTAGTAGAAGGAATAGGGTATGAAGGAGGAGAAGTGGGTGCGAAGAGGGAGGAACAGGGTGGAAAGGAGGAGAAGTGAGCAAAGTTTCACTAGAAACAGTGTTTTATGAGAAATGAGGTCCTGGCAACTGGTACCTGTAATGAGGAGCCTGAAGCTCAGTTTTGTAGGGTCATGCAATATTGAGTGGTTCTGCCCCTTTTGTGGCTCCTCACTTTTATGGCTCCGCCCTCACCGATACACAACTATGGCTGGTATTTCTTTGAGGAAAAGGTGGCAACCCTATATCTTGGCCTAGGCTGACACTTTACAGTGGGCAGCATAAAAAGCCGCACGCTCAGAAGCCCCTTCCGAAATGAATCCACTCCGGCAGCCTTAAGGGATGTGTCATGTGTGTTGATCCACACTCATCATGTGAGCCATAGTGAGTGATGGCGAGACAACTAATTTAATGCGCGTGCGTGTCACACCTCATATGTGCACGCACACATGCAGTGTTTGGCCGCCTTCCGATTTCTTGAGTGCTGCTCGGTTGGACTCTTACCCGGCGACATGTATGAGATCTGTGGTCTCCCTGTCCTCCTGTCAACACATACAATTCAGTAGACTATCCTGCAAAAAAGAAATCAATACAAAATACTTTTTTTAATACAAAGAGGCATAAATTCAGCAATTTAAATTAAAAAGGATTAAAACATAGAATGAGGGAGATAGCTGGGGACATATGAATAGTCACAGCCAGAAAAAATACAAGAATAAATGTAATAGTTGTCTCAAAATACTAATAACTACTACTGCAATAAAAAAGACATACAAAATATCTTAAAGTGATCCAATCAATATCACAATATTATAGTGCTAGTCCAACTGCTGACATGAGGGTTGATTTCTAGGATACCTTCTATCCTCAAGTCAACTGAACACAGTGCTGACTGAGTTCTTGGGGGGAGAAGGTTCATGTGCTGTTCGCAGATGGTGAGTAGACTACCTCAGTCAGAGTCTGGCCTATTAGTGACACTGAGGCGGCAGCAGAACTGTATTTTACCCAAGTGTGGATTAACCACTTGTATGAAAGAGCTGTATGTAATCCAATGTATGGATTAACTAATCCCTTGTATGACAAAAAGCAGTATGTAACCCAATTTATTCATTAACCCCTTGTAAGACTCTTACAAGGGGTAATGCATAAATTGGGTTACATACTGCTCTTTGGCTTGCGAGGGGTTAATCATACAAGGGATCAAGCCATACAGAGTAAATACAGCTCTGGCATACAGGGGTTTAATCCATATATTGGGTTGCATACAGCTCTTTCATACAAAGAGTTAATACATACATTGGGTTAAATATAGCTGTGTTACAAGGGGTTAATCCATGCACTGTTACATACAGCTTTCTCTGTGTTACATAGGATTAACCCCTTGTAACAGAGAGCTCTATGTAACCCAGTGCACGGATTAACCCCTTGTAACACAGAGAGAGCTGTATGTAACCCAGTGCATGGATTAACCCCTTATAACACAGCTGTATTTAACCCAATGTATGCATTAAACCCTTATACGCCAAAGAAGAAGCAGTGGGGTTTAGAGAGGAATGGGTGGATCATAAATGGGAAGAGGTGTGGTCTGGACAGGAAGGGGTGGGGCAAATAAAGATGGGGGTAAGTTTAGTCAGGCCCAAAAAAAGAGCTCAGCACCAGGCCCATGATGCTCTTAATCCGGCACTGATCACAGTGATGGGTAGTGTAATTACACTGGAAGATAAAGTGGCATAATTATACAGAGTGTCAAGTTTACTAAGATGGATTTGTGGCCCTGGAGCATATACTACACCCCCATAGTCTATGACTGTCAGTAACAAAACAATATTGTACTGTTGTACAATACGTTTTCTCACCAGGGGACTTAAAAATGCTTTGTTTCTTAAGAGCATTTATTTTAGGATAAAGTCTGCATGCTAATTTATCAATATGAGCAGCAAAAATGAGGTTGGGGTCAAGCCACATACTAAGATATTTGTAGGAGACTACTGGGGTCAAGTTACGATTAGACGCTGTTGCAATGGATAGGTGGGTATTGCCGAGATTATGCAGTTTGTACTTTGTACCAAATACCATTGTGACAGTTTTGTCTGTGTTTAAAGGAGTAGTAGACTTTTTTTATGAAAACACATATTTTATAGAGCATTTCCTGCTGAATAAAACACGGTCACTCCCACTGCTGTCAGATATTTTATTAAAAATTTATAGCAGTTCGAATAATCAGGAAGTGAATTTACTGTGTTTTACTTCCTAATAGTTCTTAATGACAGGAAGTGACAGGCAGTTTCTATCACATTCTGTGGGAAGCTATATGTCTGTGAATTTCCTGACTCCCCTCTCCATTAGAATCTAACAGAAAAACTAATTAGAATTTTACCACTGGAGGGCACTGCTAATGTAAAAAAACATGGGTTTAAACTGTAATAACTCTGGAAATATAAATCTCTCGACATTGGGAGTACCCTTATTTTACTCAATAGAAAATCCCTACAAAATATATTTTTTCATGAAAAAAGTTTACTGCTCCTTTAAGAAGAGTTTGTTCTTTGCTATCCATATTTCCAATTCAGAGAAATAATGTTGTTATATGGCCTCAAATTGTGATACACTTGAGTTTTTAGCATAGATTATGGTGTCATCTGCATACATGTGCACAGAAGATGCTTTGCGAACTGTGGGCATATCATTACTGAAAAGAGAAAATAGAAGAGGGACAATAATGGAGCCTTGGGGAACCCACTTGTTATCTTGAGCGGAAGGTAGTTATTGTCACCAACTGACACATACTGCGTTCTTTCTGATAAATAGGCCCGGAACCAGTTTAGAGAATTATAACCCGATCCTGAGCTTTGGAGTTTGCTTGTAAGAATATTATGGTCTACTGTGTCAAAGGCTTTTGCAAAATCTATTACAATTGCTCCAGTGAGCTCACCATAGCATTCCTCCTAGAAAGGTAGAGCACACTGGTTATATTTGGAAATGCTATCAGCCAACCAAGGTTTGAGCCAATGGGCTCTACAAGCAGCTGTAGCTTATAATTTTACTAGATCAAGAAAGAATCAATGAAGCATCAATTCCCAATTTTAGTTTGAATCTCTAATCATAGTTCCCCTCTAGGGGATGGGTGCTTCAATATGATCCAGCCATAGTTTCATGCTTCTGGATATGGAAGTAAAGGCCATTGCTGGTTTACAGACTGCATCCACAGAAACTAAGGCATTTGAGATCATTCTCCAGCATGCTGTCTAAAGCAGCGGTTCTCAAATGCGGCTACCAGAGTTCTTTTGTGCGGCCAAGAGTGGCATGCAAGTGGTTAATTTGCCCCCCGCTGCACTGTTACTGTGCAGAGATTTTGTTTGAAATGCTGTGTCTGACTGGCTGAGGCTTCCCGCTCAACCAGCACACCCCAGCCTCAGCTCCGTAAGAACACGTGCCTCTGCGGACAAGCATGCAGAAGAGCCTTGGCAGTGTAAAGTAGTGATCGTTGGCAGCCGGCTTAACCCCTTAAGTGGACGGTGTGCAGGGGAAACAAGTTAGTATAATGGAGTAGGTCAGGATCTTCAATAGTGGGATGCTTAATGGTACGTAATATTCCCTTTGTGTATTACTTTATGTAAGAGTGTAAATAGACCCAATCCAATGATGAATGGTAAAGAAACTTGCTGAGCTTGATCAGCACTGTGTAAACTCGTGGTAAACCATTATTTTTGTCAGGCAAACTCGGCTAAACCAATGGCACCCCTTCTATGAATACCTAGTTGCTAAACTATCCAAAGGCATTATTATGGCCTTTCCCCTTTCCACCCACCCCAACCTTAGCTAAGCATCGGAACCAGGACAGATAGGAAAATCTAGCTGAGGTGATGTGCACACACACACACACTCATTTAGCATTGCCACAGAGCTCCTAAAATTCCACAAACAATATTCAAGGATTCCTCATCACCACACAAGGGAGATGCACAGGGTGCCACGAGCTGTGGGTGAGAGACCGAGCCGCACCAGAAAAAAAAGGGGGCAGCAACAAGCCCTGACCACCCACCCCTCAGGTTATCATCGCTGAGATGGATTGGATTCAGGACCCTTTGGGCCTTGTCCATCATTAAAAGATCCACATTAGTATGGCAGAAGTATATATCCACATCAGTATCTGGCAGAAGTGATGTCATGTATTGTGGCACAAAGGGCAGAAGATCACATTTGTAGATGTCCTCCTCATAACTGCAGATTATTTCTACAGAACCTATCTTCCAGGTCCGCTAGCTTACTTTCAAGGAAATCAAAATGATTTGATTTGAGCATAGGACATAGTTATGATCATTGACGAGATCATCTGTGAGGGTCTCTAGGGCAGTGATTCTCAGGCCGAAGAGGAGGCAACTCTGGAGGATGGAAGACAAGTAATCAGGGTCAGGCTGGGTCTTCAAGTGGATACTGAAGAGAGGTAGTGAGTCAGAGGATAAACTGTGGGTCACAATTTATCCAGGTCAGAAGCCAGCTAATAAAGGGTTAATTCACCAATAGATAGATTGCACGTTTCCCAGTTTAACCCCTTCCCGACACAGGACGTACATGTACGTCCTGTGTGGCTGTCACTTAGTGACAGAGGACGTACATGTACGTCCCGGAAATCCGGCTCCCCGCGCGGCTGCGCGCCGTTCGGGGACTCCGGATTGTTTTAAAAAAAAAAAAAAAAATGTTAGACGGACGTTAAGTGACGGCCGCGTCTGCACGCGGCCGTCACTAAGGGGTTAATGGGAAGGTCCTTATTTCTACCTCTATTCTCTGATCAAGCAGAAGAAAGCCCTGCTGAATACATGACATTCTTGTGTACTCAAGGAGAATATCATCCTTGGTAAAGATGATGGGAGTTGTAGTGTAATATGCGGCGTGTTCGGATTTTTTGGTGAAAGAGACAGAATAGGTCTCTTCACAATCATAAAGGCTTTCAGTCAGAAGATGTTTTTTTATACTGGAAGAGTATGACATCCTTTATTTATATTTATATAGCGCACACAGATTCCGCAGCGCTTTACACTCATATTGGTTCCTGTCCCCATTGGGGCTCACAATCTAAATTCACCTATCAGTATGTTTTTGGAGTGTGGGAGGAAACCGGAGTACCCGGAGGAAACCCACGCAAACACAGTGAGAACATACAAACTCATTGCAGATGTTGTCCTTGGTGGGATTTGAACCCAGGACCCCAGCGCTGCAAGGCAACAGTGCTAACCACTGAGCCACTGTACTGCCCATGACATGAAGCAGTGTCTTCAATGGCAGGTGGAAACTACCGGAAGAAGTCTTATTGCAGTTCCCTTAATAAAGCTAGACTGAGTAGGGATCTATCAGTATATCGGGTGTAGGGCTTATATAGTCTGCGCATGTCTGATATCATCAAGTGAGGTCCAGGCACTGGATGCTCATGTATAAAATATGTGTTGGTGGGCAATGTGAGGGGACAGTGCGAGGTGGGCAATGTCAGTGGACAGTGTGAGGTATACAATGTGAGGTGGACACTGTGGATGGGGAACAATGTGGGTGGACAGAATGTGAGGTGGACAGGACAATGTGGGTGGACAATGTGAATTGAAGTTTTAAGACCCTTTTATGGGGTACTTTTTAATACTGTGATTTCTGGAATGTTTAAAGTGTAATATGATGTAAAGTTATTGTTATTGCACATATTCATATGCAATTTATGTATGTCTTAATCCCCTTATACCTGTAATGTCATAGTGTGGCCACCATGACATGGCTGTGGCCGTGGTGACGCTACCAGGACATTGTGGTGGCCGCATTGGCGGCCACCAGAAAAAATCCCTTGAGAACCACTGGTCTAAATGATCCCTAAAGGGCAGAGTGTTAAACATGCAAAAGTGGCATCAACCATTTGGAGGAGTAGCCCATAATTCTGAATCTTAAAGGGAAAAAGGACCTTGTTCATTAAGAATAAGATCCTTAAGAGCATGTAGCAGACAAACAAAATGATTCTAAAAAAAGATTCAGGGTTGTCATATAGCTTAGATTACATTTTGCCTGCAATCGGCTTACCCTACAGCCTTGGGGTGTGGTGAATTGTGTGGTGTCACGTTCTGTCCTACCAGGTGGTGACTGTAAAATACCATCACCAAGCCAAGAGATAAGATAAGCAAACCAGGAAAATGGGCAAACAAACAAATACCCCTATAGCAAACTAGAATAAAAAATTATTTGGTAGCCACAGGAAGGAAACAATCTTCTACAGGACAATATAACAATAAAAGCTACTTACAAGAAGGACAGGACCCTACATATATTGTCCCTTTAAGCTTCAGATGAAAATGAACCAAGGGAATATCAGATGCCCACCTCTGTCGCAGCAATGTGTTCCAGTGATCTTGCCTTATGCAGAGCTCCTATTTGAGAATGGAAAGACAATACCAAAGATGGGGAGAGATGGCTTGGCTGACTGACTGATACCACAGCTATCTGCCACTGCTAAGGGGACCTCCAAACAAGTGACCCGGGAGTGGGAAGTGTGAGGGGAGCTTCAGACTCCTGGGGCCGACTAGGCTTAAAATGGACTGTGGGTAACCTAAAAGAGGATGCATTCACCAAATGAAGCCTTCTCTCCACAGCTGAAGAACAGGATGAAAAAAAATGCAGGGGAGAAAAATTTCTGGGAAACGTATAGCTGGAGTCTTCCTGTCCTTTCATCTGCAAGCAGGTTTACACCTTGGTGGTGACATATCGTGGCCAGGAAATAAACAAACATACATCTACAAAAGACTGAATATGTGGAGAAAAGGGCACTCTTCCTATATGGTGAAATACCAGTAAAGACTTGGCCCCCAATTGGAGCAGCTACTATCCTAACTGATTCGGGATGCACAAATCTACATGAATGCTAAAAACACACCAAAATGAAAGAAATAGAGAGATAATTAATAAATGTTCAATTTCCTGCCTATGTTTTCCAGCGGAGGCAAAATGTCCCACTGCCATAGTAGAAACCCAGAATTTCCTACCATTCAGCATGGTGTAGCTTAGACATAGAGACCAAAAGCAGACAGAGAGGGGAGAGAGAGAGAAATAAAAGTTAAAATTAAAATTTGTAAGTGCTGGCTAGCACTATGAGCAGCAGGAGAGGCTCTGTGGACCCTGATGCTGCTTCTGATACAGAGCAGGAAGAGGAAGTCAGCAGCACCATCAGTAAAGGGAGCCCTCATACCCCTTACCTGATCATTCCCATGCCCTTGGCATTGTCCTTGGGGAAGTATAATGAAGGCAGAACTGGCTAGCAGTATGAGCAGCATAACAGGTGTGCTGCCTGTGCCTTCTGCCAGTTCAGCTTCTGAGAAGATGGCAAGTGTGACAGTGATGTGATGTGGAGGAGTGTGAGGTTTTGGTGATTATATATATATATATATATATATAGTAACAGTCAACAGTGGGCACTCCAAAACGAAAAAAATTAAATAATATTTTTATTGCCTAGGTGTATCACGCAGCATAGAGCATACAAAAAACCGTCATTGGTGTAAAACACCAAAGTACAAGTACTTTAGTGTTTTACACCAATGACCGTTTTTTTATAAATATATAATCCCAAGAATGCACATATATATATATATATATATATATATATATATATATATATATATATATGAAAAATGACGGCAAGGAATCGTTGAACACAAAGAAAAAATAAATGAATAAAACTCAAAGAATTGTCGCTTCTGTCCCCATACTTTGTCCGCTATTGTGGAGCTGGTATAAGTATATATATATATATATATATATATATATATATATATATATATATATAAAACACAACTGGAGATGCGAGTCAGGAGAACAGTATATATTAAAAATATGAAGAGAAATATCTGCAATCTCTACTTCCTCTTACACCTGCCCATTATTATTACCTTACTATTGCAAGTATATTCAACTATTTACCAGTGATATATCTTAACATTGACAATTTACATTTTTATTTTTTCATGTGAATTCACATATTTTTACAGCTCTTTATATACATACATTTTTTATTTCAATATATAGTGATTTCGTATAATATACACTGTATTGGTCTAATTTTTGTGATTATAATAAACATTTATATTTATATTTTGATATTAATTCTTAGAGTTAGCGCTCTGCCTATATTATATTTTCTGGGCTTTCTAATATATAACGCAATGCATATATTATAATGCTTTTCTCTCCAGGGGCTCAATTACCAGCGCTTAAAAAAAACAAAAAAAAACCACAGGCATTGCTTTTTTTTAAGTCAGGTTTTAGTATCCTATTACCTGACTTATGAAAACAGAATCACCGGTAATTATACATACCACCAGTCAAAAAAAGCCCATAGGAAACAAGTAATAACAACGTGCAAGTAGTATCCTTTTTGCCCACGCTCTGTATTAGCTCCTGTTTTGTTGATACATTTTAAGTCGGAAATACTGCACCTCAGAGGTTGAGGAGTAGATGGCACTACGACAGTTTCAAAACCATCGTTGTTCAAACAAAAAGCAGTATACAGCATATAAATCCGCCATGGAGTCCCCCCTTTTAAAATTCAACTTACAGTGCTTTCTTTCACCACCTTAATTCGACAAATATCGTACATTGTGTATCACAAGATTAACCTTATGAGTACCAGAGAGGTAGCAATGCATTGCAATGTGCTTGCTACCCCTCTGGAACTCATAGGGTTAATAGGCAAGGTATGCGGCTGCATACCTTGCCTGTATATGTGTAAAATGTTTATTTTTAATTGTATTTGTATTGTAGTTTAAAAGAAAAACTTCATACCTCAAGGGGGGCATCAGGACCCCTCCTGACATGGAAGGATCCTATATTTGTTTTATCTATATAAACATAGTAAATCTTCATGTAGTTAGACCATTATCCTATATGCATACATAATGATGTTAAGAGAGCGAGGGTCCTAGTCTACTATTAGATAAAAGTGTGTAAGTCTATATGTGTGAGCAAATGAGTTATGGAAGAAACATATCGGCCTGCTGTGCAATGAGCTGGAGACCGGCTGTAAAGAACAAGAGTGGTGGTGGTCGCTATGTGTCTTCTGGAGGTCTAAGAGATTTGTAGGTATTGACCCTTAATCTAAAGTCCAAAGTGGTCACTTAGAACTGTGCCAATACAGATTACTCCTAATCATCAGTGTGTGTGTACGATGTGTTGGAGACCCTTACGTGGTTGTTATACTGATGAGCTTGTCTGAGGGTACAAACCATGTCTATAATAAAACCTGAGGGACCTAGGGGGGACTAATAAACGTAAAACTTCGTAGATTATGTATGTATACCGAGGTCCAGATATGTGAGTCTTAGTTTATCATCGGTATCCCTTTACTCAAATATTAGATAAAAAGGTAGCTTCCCGAAAATATCCCTCTTATGCAAGCTCAAGTGTAACTTAATACCTTCACAATGCCTTCACCTCACATGGTGGGCAGTGGAAAAAACCTATTAACCCGTGCAAGGATATGTCACACAGGTGTCCAATAGCCACATAAGGACTGTAACCAGTAAATAGAATAATATACAGCGTCTCCCATATAATTAAAATACTACCTGAGTAAAGTTGGATAACGATATACCTCAGATATTGGGCGCTATGTCTAAACATCAAAAAAGCTGTATAAGCTGTCCAAACCCTAGAATGGTAATAAAAACGGACCATTCACAGTATGAAAAAACGCCCCATGTATTGGCTTATCATAGCACCACTAACATACTGAAGTGCCAAATTACAACTGAGGATACCGGAGTTGCCCCGACATAGCAACCCCAGCCCTCAAAGAGCCCAAGCCTATAATAAAAATAAGCCGGACGAAAGAAGTACATACACAAACCGGGTCCGTTAAGTAAGGATTCGGAGGGAATGAAAAAAGAGCGAAATTAACCCTATAATGGACTGTGTTATAAACTCACCCCCGCATATGTAAACACAGTGTCTTATACAGGGCACTCCACACGTGGCATAAAGTATCTAATTGACCATCTACGGATACTAGGTAACAATATAGTATCTAAGTCCAGTAAATTCGGCACTTCATGCTGTGCGCTACTAATTAAAGGGATCAAGCCCAAGGGAAGTATATGAAATGAGCTCCAGCAGTCTAATCTAAGCTGATAGTAAACTTACTGGCAAATCAATCCTAGCACTGAAGGTAAATCGCTAAAGAACCCATCTGCCATTCACACTCATGCCGGGGCATATCCGGCTTGCCTCTTAATAAATGCAGAGAGGGGTTCCGAGAAGCCCTATTATAATTATACAGTGATTTAATATATCGTAGATTTAGACACAAAAACATATAAACGGACACTGGAACATTCAAACAGACGCGCGTTTCGCCATAGCTTCGTCAGTATAATTACACAAAGACTGAGTAATGCCTGTATTTAAAGGGATATAGCCCCCTAGCGAAAAATTAAAGGTACTGCTTATACTAAAAAGAGAGAAACTAAACACATCTCCTCATTAAGACCTCTTGGGGTCATAGTATCCAGTAAGAAAATCCATTTGTTCTCTTGTTGTAATAAAATTTTTTTGTTGTAATAAATGGAAAAAATTTTATTACAACAAGAGAACAAATGGATTTTCTTACTGGATACTATGACCCCAAGAGGTCTTAATGAGGAGATGTGTTTAGCGGCTCATTTATAATTTCAAACCAGATATAGCATATCAGGTGATTTTGTGAAATCATTTGTTATTTCTTAATAAAAGATTTTATTTCACTAACAGATATACTGGAGAACTATTGCTCCCACGATCCACTCTATGATAAGTTTCTCTCTTTTTAGTATAAGCAGTACCTTTAATTTTTCGCTAGGGGGCTATATCCCTTTAAATACAGGCATTACTCAGTCTTTGTGTAATTATACTGACGAAGCTATGGCGAAACGCGCGTCTGTTTGAATGTTCCAGTGTCCGTTTATATGTTTTTGTGTCTAAATCTACGATATATTAAATCACTGTATAATTATAATAGGGCTTCTCGGAACCCCTCTCTGCATTTATTAAGAGGCAAGCCGGATATGCCCCGGCATGAGTGTGAATGGCAGATGGGTTCTTTAGCGATTTACCTTCAGTGCTAGGATTGATTTGCCAGTAAGTTTACTATCAGCTTAGATTAGACTGCTGGAGCTCATTTCATATACTTCCCTTGGGCTTGATCCCTTAAATTAGTAGCGCACAGCATGAAGTGCCGAATTTACTGGACTTAGATACTATATTGTTACCTAGTATCCGTAGATGGTCAATTAGATACTTTATGCCACGTGTGGAGTGCCCTGTATAAGACACTGTGTTTACATATGCGGGGGTGAGTTTATAACACAGTCCATTATAGGGTTAATTTCGCTCTTTTTTCATTCCCTCCGAATCCTTACTTAACGGACCCGGTTTGTGTATGTACTTCTTTCGTCCGGCTTATTTTTATTATAGGCTTGGGCTCTTTGAGGGCTGGGGTTGCTATGTCGGGGCAACTCCGGTATCCTCAGTTGTAATTTGGCACTTCAGTATGTTAGTGGTGCTATGATAAGCCAATACATGGGGCGTTTTTTCATACTGTGAATGGTCCGTTTTTATTACCATTCTAGGGTTTGGACAGCTTATACAGCTTTTTTGATGTTTAGACATAGCGCCCAATATCTGAGGTATATCGTTATCCAACTTTACTCAGGTAGTATTTTAATTATATGGGAGACGCTGTATATTATTCTATTTACTGGTTACAGTCCTTATGTGGCTATTGGACACCTGTGTGACATATCCTTGCACGGGTTAATAGGTTTTTTCCACTGCCCACCATGTGAGGTGAAGGCATTGTGAAGGTATTAAGTTACACTTGAGCTTGCATAAGAGGGATATTTTCGGGAAGCTACCTTTTTATCACTTTTTCAGTGTTCTATATTTGTATTTCAGTAGTTTTTAATTTATTAATAAACTAGTTGAACAACCCGTTACACGGGCCACAGTGCCTCTGGCAGCCAGTCGGGGGGCAGTCACGCGCAGTAGAGACTGCCCGCGCCGCTGCTGATACAGAGCTGGACGCTCCTTCGGAGCGCCCAGCTCTGTATCAGCTGCGGCGCGGGCAGTCTCTACTGTGCATGACTGCCGCACGCGCAGCACTGTCTACTGCGCATGTCGGGCGTTACACACGATTTAGCGAATTATTATATAGGATATTATACTTATTTCATATTGATGATAGAGTGGTATGCTATTTGAGAGTGCAGTATTTGGGCTTCTTTTTCTTCCTTTTTTCTATTTGATATTGCCTATGCACCTTTATAGCATACACGTGGATGGTATATACTGAGGATAGTGCAGGCTGATATTTTTTCTTTTGTCTCAAATATTAGATGCAAGGCATCGTGTGAGTATCCTCGATAATAAGCAGGACAAAATCATAAGGTCGCTGTATCGCTGACTATAGATATAAAACAGTGATAAGGGGTGTTGTGCATTGCTCACTTAAGACATCAGATGTACAGGTCACCTGAGGTAAGGCTGAGGGTAAACCGGGTATTGCACTTACCAGATAAGAGGGAACTCCTAGTGACAATGATAGGAGTATTACATCCTAAATCAATCAGAATGTAGTGGGGCTGCTACAGGGTGATGAGCTGGAAATCAGCAAGACTACATTGCCAGTAAAGGGTTCCCACTGTACTGGAATGCCCACTGTTTATCGGACAAGCATATAATGGGAGACATGTATGTATCATGCAGTATATTAAGCATAAAGACATAAATAACATGAACATTGTTCATGGTAGGTAGCTGTAATAAGTTAACAGGCTCATAGATATTGTCGTAAGTGGTTCTCCATCCCATGTTTGTTATGGTTTAACTGACCACCTGAGAATTCGCCACTTATGCCAGGAGATGTATGGAGAGCATCACTTGCCCAGATACATCTCATTGGTGTCAAGCTGGCTGGACCGTGGTATAACTGGCTATGCTTCTCATGATAACGTAAGATAGGCTCATGTGGTCATGGGCACACTCAGCTCGACACATATAGGCAGTCCCCGTTATTGGTTACTTTGCTACATTGTTATATATCTATACAAGATTGAGGATTTACCTCATTACCTTGAATGACCACAGGGGGAGCTTAGTTTTTATACACACTTTGACACAATGTACAAATATAAAATGCATGCACTGAGGTATTACTATCTATATTCAAGACCAATTCTTTGTTACCTGTGATAGAAATCACAGGTTTCATTAATTCATTTAAGTTTTATTGATGTTCCTGTCATTAGGACTGCTATGTTTTGGCGAAATCACAGGTATTATCCTATTGTAAGGCTAACATGAAAAATATTCTATTTTTCCTATCAGAAAGTATATTACTATGTGGATATTTATGCAATATTTCTTAGGTGGTGTACTTTTAAAGCTTATGCAGTTTATAACGGTGTGTGATTCAGCGGGACCATGGCCTGAGATGACCCTGCAAGTACAGAAGCCAGGCATACCCTGGTACATGATTATGGCTATGAGGCACTTTAAATATTGATTTCTTTATAAATGGCACTGTAGACTCTACTCAGTAGCTATATACAATTGATTCAGATATTGGCGGTTCCATTTCTAGTGAGTTTGGGTGCTATGCAATGCGCTGGAGACCCGCGGCAGCCACATACCTTGCATAGTAACCCTATGAGTCCCAGAGGGGTAGCAAACACATTGCATTGTGTTGCTACCTCTCTGGTACTAATAGGGTTAATCTTACAATACAAAATACGAGGACATGTCGAAAAAATAGGAGAAGAAAAGAAAGTCATGGGAGCACTGTGTCAAATTTTGAAGGGGAAGGGTTAAAATGTGGAATGTGAACAATATTTGTTGAATTAAAGTTGTGAAAAAAAGCACTGTAAGTTGAATTTTAAAAGGGGGGTAAAATGTAAAAGGGGAGCACTCTGTCGGATTTTGATAATGTAAGGAACATATCTAACACGATTTGATCTTCCTGTCATCAAACGTACGCCTGTTTCCTTGGACTTTGACATTTTGCTTTTTTTTTTTTTTTAGGTATACTCGTATAAATGCAGACAGACCCAATTTTGTTAGTACTTTGAAATGTGCTGTCTATGCCAGTTTTGTTTTACTTTGGTTCTGCAATAAAATACCAGCGTAACACGTTTGCAAAACTTACATTTCTTGTTTTTCTTGCAATGCCGGTTGTATTCTGCTGCTATTCTTGATAATTTTTTTTTTTTTTAAAGAATTTAAAGAAACAAAAAAGAAAAATAAGGATACAACTTACACTGAATGCGGCAGATGTGTATTATGGTGGTGGACTGGCATGGTATGATTGGTGGTGTGTCTGTATGTGTGTATGTATAAATGGTGATACATCAGGTAATCAGTGTGCCCACTCATGTGAATGTGCCAGTTTATTTGCCTATAACTACCATATTTTGCACATCTTACACAGTTTACAGTAGAAAGCAATCTTTTAAACAAACACAACTGCAAACAAAAACCTAGCTCTGTCAGAGCACTAGTTACATTGAAATGCAAGAGCTCCCCCAGAGGAATAGCGGAGGGGAGTCATGTAAAAGGGGAGGGTTAGGAAGTAGTGCTAGTTTAGGGGAGAGGGTTCTTTTGATTTAGTAAGAAGGGAAGTAGGAAGTGGGCAGGGCAGTTAGGAGCGGGAGCAAGTAGAGAAGCATAGCAAGTAGGAAGCTTAGCACAACGTAACTAGAAAAAAAAAAAAAATTTGAGCCATTGCAGCGTTCTGCGGTTGCATTACCCGAAGTCTACCGGGGTCCCTGGCGCAGTATGTCTGGCCTGGAGGATTTGTTTAGGGAGCTGAAGGAGGTTGCGGCGGCGGATGGTGGTCAATGGCTCCGGGCGCAATTGGAGAGGAGGAGGGCGGGTGAGGGCACGTCTGCTGTGCCTTTGTCTTCTGCGCGTGTGGCTTCGGATCGGCCAGTAAGGAGTACCAGGGCGCGCCCTCCGTCACGCCTGAGCCCAGATGCCCGCAGGTCTAGGAGGCGGAGTCGGAGTCCCTTGGTGTCCAGATCCAGATCTCATCCCCCGGTGGCGGCTGAGGAGCGGGGCAGGTCAGACCGGCGCAAGCAGAGGAATCCTGGTTCCAGGACTGAGGCACATGTTGTGTCGGCTGCGGAGGGAGCTCCTGTAGTCGGTAGGACGGCTGTGGCTGACGCTATGAGGAGTGAGCCTGGATCAGGAGAGTCTGCTGAGGCGTTGGTACGGCAGGTGAGCGTGGACCTTGGGTCTGTGGCTGCGCTGGGGAGCGGGAGTGGTTCTGCGCACAGCTCTGCTGGTGTGAATGCTGGTGATCACATCGCTTTGCGGCTGGGTGACGGGTCTTCTCCAAGCGCGGGTGCTGGGCCCCTGGTGGGTGGGAGTTGGCTTGATCAGGGGCCCCCTTCGGGAGCGGGTGGTGGTGGTGGTGCCCCTGGCAGCACTGGGGTTGCGCAGGTTCTGGTCCCTGGGCAGGGGTTGCCTGCTGCGGATAGCGTTCCTGTTCTGCCGCTGGGCGGGCACGTGGCTGATGGGGGTGGTGGTGGGGGTTTGAACCAGCTTCTTTCTGCCTCACAGAGGGTTCAGGGCCCCCCTTCCTCTTTGGCTGAGAGGGCGGTGGGCTCCTGGGCTGCCAATTTGACAGTGGGGGGTGGGGGTTCTGCGGGGAGTCCGGCTGCGGCATCTGCCACCTTAGCACCTCCTGTAGTTTCTACTCCTCCTTTAGGCCCCTCTGTGGTTGATGGGGGGAGTTTGGGTGCTCCCCCTTTGGGTCAGGCTGCTGTGGGGACGGTGGGGGTGTTGCCGGAGGCGGCTTGTGGGGCGTCGTATTTGTGCTGGTCGAGGCCTCTTGGGCTTCACCTTAAGTTGGAGGTGAAGGAGAAGATCTGGCATGGTGACTATGTGGAGCTTTACTCTTTGTTGCCTTTGGAGGATTCTCCTCCGGACAAGGAGGAGAAGGATGAGGGTAAGCGGGAGGAGCGTGAGCGGAAACGGTATCGTAAAATCCCCCAAATTTTTGGGAATTGGGTGGCCTTCGCGATTCTCGCTAGTGTGATTGGGGAGCGGTCCCCCCAGAAGTGCTCTTCGTTATTTTGCTACCAGGATACAATCTGGAACGCTTGTCGTGTTTATGGTGGTTTGTCCTGGTGGCGTTATGACGAACAGTTTCGTCAGCTTATGGCGGTTCGTCCATCGATGGCGTGGGACCAGATGGACATTGGTCTCTGGTTATCCATTATGACTCGTCTGGCGTCTTTTCAAGGGGGTCTTTCGTCGTTTCAGTCCGGCGCCGGGTGGTTGGGGCTCCCCGCCGCGCAATCGGCAGTCAAAAACACGGGGTGTTGCTGGCAGTTCAACGAGAGCTATTGCAAGTTTGGGCAGTCGTGCCGCTTTAAGCACGAGTGCTCTGGTTGTGGGGGTCAACACCCCTTTTCAAAATGTTTGCGAAAACGTGTCGGTGACAAGAGTGTGGTGGGAGAAAAAGGAGGCGACCCCGGTGCGAGTAGACTGAATGCGGCCGTGGCTCGTTCGTTACCCCAATAGCGACGCGGCAGTGGTTTTGAAGGAGGGTTTTACCGATGGTTTTTGGATTCCCTTCCTCGAGCGCTCGGGTGTACAATTTTCGGGTAATTTGCGTTCGCTACGGATTTTCCGTTAGTGGTGCAGGAAAAACTGGATAAGGAAGTGGCTCTTGGGTGGATGGCGGGACCTTTTCGTGAGCCTCCGTTGCCCAATTTACGGGTCTCTCCTCTGGGGGTTGTCCCCAAAAGGGAGGCTGGTAAGTTTCGTATGATCCACCACCTGTCCTATCCCGCTGGGAGGTCGGTGAACGATGATATTGACAGGGACCTGTCGAGGGTGACGTATGCTTCCTTTGATAAGGCGGTGGGTTTGGTGGCTTGTGCGGGTAGGGGCGCGTTGATGGCGAGGCGGATGTGGAATCCGCTTTCCGGCTGTTGCCGGTACATACTGATTGTCATCACTTGTTGGGCTGTTTCTTTCAGGGTCATTATTATGTGGACTTGGCCCTCCATATGGGCTGCGCGATTTCGTGCGCTCATTTCGAGACTTTCAGTTCGTTTCTGGAGTGGGTCGTTCGGGTGGAGTCCGGGTTTGGATCCATTGTGCACTATTTAGATGACTTCCTCTGCGTAGGCCCCGGGGATTCAGCTGTTTGCGCGTGGTTGTTGCGGACCTTGCAGTGGGTGACGGAGGTTTTTGGGGTGCCGTTGGCACCTGATAAGACGGTGGGTCCGGTGACCTGCTTAAGTTTTTTGGGGATCGAAATTGATTCCTTGGCTATGGAGTGTCGTCTCCCTGCGGATAAGTTGCATGATCTTAGAGAACTGGTGGAGGCTTTTTTGGGAGTGCGGAATGTCACGTTGCGTCAGGCTCAGTCCTTGATGGGCAAATTGAATTTTGCCTGTCGAATTATTCCTATGGGCCGAATTTTTATTCAGCGCTTGGCATCTTTGACGAGTGGGGCGTGTGTTCCACATCATTTTGTGCGGATTACGGAGGCAGTTAGGGATGACTTGAGAGTGTGGTCGGTCTTTCTGGCTGAGTATAACGGGAGGGCTGTTTGGTTGTCTCCTCCTGTTTCCTGTGAGGATTTGGGTTTGCAGACGGATGCGGCGGGTTCGGTTGGTTTTGGGGCTATTTTGGGATCTGACTGGTGTGCGGCGGTGTGGCCTGATTGGTGGAGGTCATCGGCGATTGTGCGGAATTTAGTGTTTTTGGAGCTGTTTCTGATTGTCGTGGCGCTGGAATTGTGGGGTGTGCGTTTGCAGAATCGTCGGGTGGTCTTTCGCTGCGACAATATGGGTGTTGTACAGGTGATCAATCACTTGACTGCGTCGTCGCCTCCGGTCCTGCGGCTGTTGAGGTACCTGGTGCTGTTGTGCTTGCGACTTAATGTTTCGTTTAGGGCTGTGCATGTGCCTGGGGTGGCGAATGTAGCCGCTGATTGCCTGTCTCGTTTGCGGGTGGAGGTGTTTCGGGAGGCGTGGCCGTTGGTGAAGGAGGTTGGTGCGGAGTGCCCGGAGTTCCTGTTCCTGACCTTTGGCAGGGACGATTAGCTGAGTGGATTCGGGGGTCTGTATCGCCGGCCACTTGGGCGCGGTATTCGGCTGTGTGGTATGAATGGGGCTGTCTAACCAGGCGGGTGGTTTTGTGGATGAATGCAGCCGGCTGAGGGGGGTGCTGTGGTTGATTTGGTCATGGTGTGATCAGGGTTTGTCGCCTTCCGCCATCTCAGGCTGGATTGCGGGTCTGGTTTTTGGATTTAAGTTGATGGGCTGGCGGGATGTGACAAAGGATTATTTGGTCTGTATGACACTACGGGGTTTACGTAGGGGTGTGACGGTGAGGGATGGCCGGCGACCTGTTTCCTTTGCGCTGTTGCACCGTTTAATGCAGGCACTTCCGGGGGTCTGTACCTCGGGGTTCGAGGCCATGTTGTTTCAGGTGGCGTTTAGTTTGGCATTTTTTGGTGCAATGCGCATTGGGGAACTGGTAAGTAGGAGTAGGGCCCGGCCTGGGGGCATTGAGCGGGAGGATGTGGTGTTGGGAGTTTCGGACTTCCGTTTTCGGCTCAGACGGTCTACAACGGATGTCTTGGGTAAGGGTGTTTTGGTGTCGCTCTATGCGGTTCCCGGTTTATCTTTTTGCCCTGTCTCCTTTTTGCGAGACTATTTGGTGAAGTCCGGGGGTTGCGGGTCCGTTGCTGGTTCATGTCTCCGGGCTGCCTCTTAGTCATTATCAGTTTGTGTGTGTGTTTAAAATGTGCCTGCAGGCATTGGGTTTGCCTGACGCCGAGTTTGGGGGACACTCTTTCCGAATAGGGGCAGCCACGGAGGCGGCCAGGGTTGGCCTGCCGGCGTCGGTGGTGCAGCGCATTGGGCGTTGGGAGTCGCCACGGTTCCAGTTGTATGTTCGCCCCGACAGGGTACTGCCGCTTCAGGGTTAGTGAGGGGGTGCCATTGCATACTGGTTGATGTTTCTTGGTGTACACGTCTATTCAGTGCACAATCCAAGAATAATAAAAAAAAAACAAAAAAAAAACCAAATAATTTTTCCCTTGTGCTGTTTTTGTATTCTTTTGGTGGACGGGTCTGGGGGGTCGTTTGGATGTGCGTATGTTGCTGGGAGTGTTATTTCTTGTTTTCTCCCCTTTTTTTTCCTTGCAGGGGCTGCTCCACTGAAGGTTTGGGTTATCGGGCATTCCTACGTTTACTGGGCGAGGAGACGTGCCATGGTGCGCAGGAATGGCCTTCAGCTGGTTTTCCCCACGCGGGACGTGGAGGCATCATGGTTTGGTTTTAGGGGTATGAAATGGGTGCAGTTGCTCCAGGATGTGATGAGGTTTGCGAAGATACATGAGGGGGGCCCTCAGGTTTTGGTGATCCATTTAGGGGGCAATGATTTGGGCACCTTCCCGGCCTGGGATTTGGGTGACCGTATCAAGACTGACCTGAAGCGTTTGTTGGCGCTCTTTCCGGACCTGGTCTTGGTATGGTCTGAAGTAGTGGCTAGGAGGTTTTGGAGATGGGCCAGGGACCCTGGGGCTCTTAATAGGTGCCGGATCTGGCTGAATAGGAGGGTTTCACGTTTTGTTCTGGGTTTGGGTGGGGTAGTGGTCCGGCATAGGATTCTGGAGGATAGGGAGCCGGTTTTCTTCAGGAAGGATGGGGTTCATTTGAGTGACCTGGGATTGGATTTCTTTAATTTGGAGATTATGGAGGGCATTAAGCAGGCTGTTGCTCTGTTTAGGGGGCGGGGGCCTGCTTCATAAGGTAATATTCAGCGGGCCCTATGGCGGGGTAATTGCCTTGATGGGTTAGATTTCAAGGGGTGACAGAAGAATTGATGTTGGTTCCCTAGGGAGATGAACCCTAGGGAAGGATTCCCCCGGACTTATGTCGCGGGTTGGTTACGTTACCCATTGGGTTGTCTCGGTCTGGCCCAATAGGGGTAATTTGGTTATCCTTTATAGGAATTGGAAGGAATTGTAACGGTTGGAAGCATGAGCCTGGGTGTTAGTTGGCCAGGCTAGGGATATTCATAATATGGAGATGTTTATTAATCGACAATGTTTGTCTGTATGTTTGTATGTTTATAACAAAATAAAATATACCTGTTCTTTGCCCAATATTGGTGTGTGGTCTATTCTTTCCTTATACCCTATGCCTTTTACATGGCCATTTCTACACCAGGTTCTAAACTAAAAATAAACACTGTTTTCACCAAACTTAAATGAAGTCTGAAGCCCTGCGCTCCTCCACACAATAGTGCTATAATGTGCCCTATGCTGAGAACCTTTAATAACTCTATATAAATGAAATTAAGAATTTAGTTGAGTTAGTGCTATAATGTGCCCTGTGCTAAGAATCTATAATAACTCTATATAAATAAAATTGAGGATTTAGTTATGTTTTGGCCAAAAGATATAAGCTCACCAACCCCGTCACAGTACTTCAATATATGGTGAGTACCTACACTAATATACTGAATAAACCTAGAATGCTGAAATATATAGCGCTCTATGAAAATATAGTATCTAAAATAAAAAGTGGAATTAAAAACAAGCCGTGAGGAAGTATCACGAAACATGTCGGAGTGGACCCTTTAAATATAATCTGTATTAATCTTGTAAGGGTCCTAAAATATATATGAAATATACACAATGTATGCAATTAATAACAGGTATAAAGTGGGACTCACCTAATATGTAAAAAGTTTGTTTCTGGTCTAGGATATGGCTGCCCACCCAAAAGGACTGGATATACTCCAGCCCTCGTATATAGGCAAATTGTTCCCACCCACAGGCCTGCAGAGGAATTACTATTCACAAGTAGACAGGGAAATGTGAGCTGAAAAATCAAATTAACCCCAACTTAAAGGGATATGTATTTAAAGGCAATGTGATACTGAATGTGTGAACAAGTCTAACTAATGTGTTCATAATAAGATAAAGGGGTCAGAAGCTGCTATAAAGAGCTATGGAGAAAGAAAGGAGAAACAAAACCAAGAAAAAAGCTCCAAGCGCAAGCTGACCTTAATATATCCTTGTGATTAATATAGTGAAATTAATTAATAACTAGTGTGTAGAAGGCTGCAAGGGCTAGGGGAGTTCTCCAGCCCCCCAAGAATTTAAGCCAAGTCTTAAAGTACAAGTACAAACAAACAAAGGAAGCCCTGCGCTCCTACACACAATAGTGCTATAATGTGACCTGTGCTGAGAATCTTTAATAACTCTATATAAATGAAATTAAGAATTTAGTTGAGTTAGTGCTATAATGTGCCCTGTGCTAAGAATCTATAATAACTCTATATAAATAAAATTGAGGATTTAGTTATGTTTTGGCCAAAAGATATAAGCTCACCAACCCTGTCACGGTACCTCAATATATGGTGAGTACCTACACTAATATACTGAATAAACCTAGAATGCTGAAATATATAGCGCTCTATGAAAATATAGTAACTGTATTTCCAATAAACACTTACCCAAATTTAGTCTTCTCTTTGCTGCCGTCTGTTGTGGACCTCACAAGTCACGATCCACGTCGTAATATCAATATATATAATGGAGAAAAGGCAAAGACAGCGCAACAAAAGGTATTTCTGAGTGTAGTAGTTCAAAAGATATCTCTTAATATACCCTTCCCCTCTTGGTGGTATACTCTTGGTATCCTGCCTCTTGGTTGAAGAACCTGCACTGGATGTATAAAACTTCACGCCAGGCTAGCGATTTCCCCCGCTCTGCTGGTGCTTGTATTAAAAATGTTGATCCCAGCCCTCACTACACATGAATTGTACAATGTGCAGACTATGCTGGGAACATTTTATTGAAAAATATATATAAAAGATAAAAATATATATATCCTTAAGTAACCACCATAAGCATGTGTTAGCAATATAGGGGCTTAAGGGTGAACTCTAACTTCATATAGAAAAATGTGTCAACCTCTTAACATTGTTTTATTCTCAGCAGCCTCACCTGGAAAGTCTCCAATGGACGCCGTTTCAACACTGGGTATTAGGCCCCACTGATGACTCCCAGTATGTTAATATACATAATAAAAAATGGTAAATAATACCAACACAAATTAAAAATCAAGATTCTCACTATTAAAATAGTAAATTCGCTCAACGCGTTTCGTGATTGTTCTAATATCACTTCATCAGGAGCAAAAACTCTTTTGAATATCATTAATGATATGTTGCAGGCCTAGGATGTGGGTGCCCACCCAAAAGGACTGTGTATACTCCAGCCCTCCTATATAGGCAAATTGTTCCCAAGCGCTAGCTGACCTTAATATTTTCTTGGTTTTAAATGAAGTCTGGCCTGGTTCATCTTTCTTTACTCTGCCCTGCTC
Organism: Rhinophrynus dorsalis; assembly: GCA_037306005.1. Taxonomy (NCBI): domain Eukaryota; kingdom Metazoa; phylum Chordata; class Amphibia; order Anura; family Rhinophrynidae; genus Rhinophrynus; species Rhinophrynus dorsalis. The sequence continues at coordinate 250,474,061 of CM074719.1, read as the reverse complement.
CCAACAGCACAAACTTCCTCTTTACCAACACTGCAGCCTGGGTTTCAAAAGCAGGCTGCTAATAATAAAGTTACAAGTGAGAGGATAGAGCTATAAAGGATCCTGGGTCCTAAGTCCCTGACCTCTACAACCCTGCCATACAATCATTTATATATATATATATATATATATATACAGTTTAGAAGTTTTGTAGAAACGGCACACACAGGATCCTTTTGCGATGTGAAAGATGGTTACATTTATTAAAATCGACGTTTCGGCCGACACAGCGGCCTTTCTCAAGATAGCATAAGTGTATACCCTTATGCTATCTTGAGAAAGGCCGCTGTGTCGGCCGAAACGTCGATTTTAATAAATGTAACCATGTTTCACATCGCAAAAGGATCCTGTGTGTGCCGTTTCTACAAAACTTCTAAACTGTATGTACTTTTTTCTATTGACACGAGCACCCAGGTCAAACATTTTAATCAGCGTGTGCAACCCAACCTCGATGACTATGTTATATATATATATATATATATATGTATACATGCACAAAGTAGGGTACAAAAGTCTGAGTCCATCATCACCGACTGGTCTTATTTGATCATCAATTAGAAAGTAGTAAAATATTGTAATCAGTTGGTATTTGTTGTTCAGGAATACATTTCTTAACACTGAAACAAATCCATTTTTTATTTTTGTTAAATCTTTATGTGAATCTTTAAGTGAAATGGCAATTTATGTGAATATCCTATTCACACATAATTTGCTTATAATTTTTCAAAACTGTTCTGACACTATTCTTAATTCAAAGGATAACATCCTAGCACACACGAGTTGTGTTTGTCTTTTAACAATTAACACCAGATCCTGCTAGTCCTGTCAGTGCTTCTGCAAGTGATCCTGTTCAGACCTTTGAAAAAGAACATCAGCTGAAATAAATTTTGTGATCATGTCAAAGGAGCTTAGTGAAGCAATTCAAGGACGAGTTGTTGTGGTGTAAAACTTTCCTGGTGCCAAACTGCAGCTAAGATGAATATTTCTAAGGGACAGTACAACATAGACTGAATAGATTTTCTGAAACAAAATCATTTTCATCCAAAGCAAGACTAGGCAGACCTAAAGTGACCACACCATAAGAAGACCCATATATCAAGCTAATGTCATTATGGAATAGAACAGCATCTGCATCCACAATTCAAACCCAGCTGAACCAGGCACGTCCTACCCTAGCAAACGCAAAAACAAAGGCAAAGTAAAGCCTTCTTGGGAGAGTAGCAGTCTCTAAACCACTTCATCGAAAAAACAAAATAATGTTTAGCATGTGCCAAACTATACAGAAATGTCACAGTGGACTGGCTAAACATCCTTTTTACTGACAAATCAAAATTTTACATTTTGGATTGCAACAACAGATTTCATGTGAGGAGACGGCCGCATGAGTGGCTAACACCACAGTGTGTAAAATCTGCAGTTAAATATGGTGCAGTAGCGGGGATGCTTTGCTTATTGCAGAGGATCAGCTATACTTTCTTCTAAAAAGAATCACCACTCTATTCTGCAGATTCATGCCATCCCTTCTGGCTTAAAGTTGTGTGGAAAAGGATTCATTTCCAGCAGGACAATGATCTTAACCCCTTAGTGACCAGCCGCGCGCACGAGGCCGGCACTTAACGCCCGACGAACTTTTTTCCCCATTACTTACAATGACTTCCGGGACGTACATGTACGCCCTTTGTCACTAAGTGACAATTTCTGCGGGAAGTACATGTACGTCCATTGTCGAGAAGGGGTTAAACTCTCATCAAAGCTGTTCCAGGAGTATCTGAAGTTCAAGGAAAAGCAAGGAATGCTAATTTGCATGGCTTTCCCACCTCAATCACTGGACCTCAACACTGTAGAAAATCATTGGGATCATTTGAAACGGGTAAAGGCAAAACACACTGTGACATCTCTGGACACTCGCTTGGATGCTATAAAAGAGTACTGGAATAATGTGGATTGTAAAACTCTGTTCATATTTTGAAATTTAAGTCTACCAACACTACTGCCTGATACCTGTGTCCTATAGTCATTTACTATACAACCAGCTGCTGAATAAGTTGAAGCTATATAAAGTAAAATGTAATAATAAGCAGCTGCACTGAAACATACTCGGACTACATGATTTCTGGTGGGAAACTAAAGGTTTCCACGGCAGTATTTGTAGGTTCTGGCCACACACTTATGTTTTTCAGTAGTCCATGGGAGTCTTGGTTTGCAAGCACACTTTAGACCATTCCAATGAAGTAATTAATTGAAAATAACATGATTTCTGCTTTGCTGCAGAGCCTCCGTGTCAGCTGACACGGATCTCCTGCTGACAGGTTTACAGCTGACAGCAGGAAATCACAAACTTTAAATGCATGTATCTCTCAAATCATAGTGGTTTGAGAGATTTGTTTTTTGTGCTGTGCTCAACTTTTTAACCCCTTAAGGACCAGCCGTGCACGCACGCAGGGGTCACTTTAGGACCGTGGAGCATTTTTTTTTTTTTTGACGATCCGATTCCAGACTCCCCGAACGGCGTGCAGCCAGGTGGGGAGCCCGGAATTCCATGATGGTCCAGGACCATCATGTGTCCTTAAGAGTATAACATCCCATGACAGTCCAGGACCGTCATGGGTCCTTAAAGGGATAGTAATACTTAATTATTGCTAATCCCTATATTAAAGTCACATTAAAAATAAATGTGTTGCCCCAGTGTCATCTCTCAAACCTTTATGGTTTGAGAGATAATCGCTCCTAAAGTTGCCCTCTCTCTTACCCTTCCCCAAAGTCAGCGTTGTAGCTGACTGAAGGGAAATCCGATCTTACGATCATCAGGCGGCTCTGCAGCAGAGCCGCGATCACTTTAATAAAAAAAAAAAACAAGCACACGTAGAAGACCATTTCAGTGAAAGATTTATTTTTTATAAACGCGATCTTGGCTGTGCTGCAGAGCCACCTGACGGTAATACAACAGACATCCCTGCAGTCAGCTAGAACACTGACTACGGGGAAGGGGAAAGGAGAGGGCAACTTTAGGAGAGATTATCTCTCAAACCGTAAATGTTTGAGAAATGACACTGGGGGCAATACATTTATTTTAAATATGACTTTAATATAGGGATTAGTAATAAGTATTACTATCCCTTTAAGGGTATAACAACCAGGACCGTCATGGGTCCTTAAGGGGTTAAGGACTACAATTTGAAACATATTTTTTGTGGGACATTACTATCCCTATCACAGAGGCAATCAATCATGAAACAATGTATTAGAAAATACAAAAATCTTTACCGAGCTATAACATGGCAATATCTGTAACTATGATCACTAATCTAAAACATACTTAAAAACAAAGACAGGGGAGGATCAATGAGGCTAATAAATGCAATCAAGGTACAATTTAAAAATGGAAAAAAAACAGAATAGGGTGCCCAGTTGTGCCTGTTATCTTTTAAAACAACTATATCATTCACAATAAGAAATATACTCACAAAAATGGTGGTTGTGGAAGGGTATACACCCAACTACAACAAACTGGGCATACAGATATTATCCTTTCCCTGTTCAGGTAGACAAATCTTGGGGAACAGCCATTTTGATGCATGTAGAGATGACCCTGGTAAATTGGTTATTTTGACTTACAACGATGTAAATAAAATATATTGTAAGTCATTACTCCCTACTTGGTCAACTGTAGGACTGAAAATACACTTTGGAAGGGCTGTACCTTGATAATGAATCCCTATTGGGATTTTCATTCCTAGTCATCACGATCCTTAGCCATGGAGTTTTACATCTGGCCTTTGGAGAATAAGGTATTGAATCAAGGGGTTACATTATAACGAGATACATCATAAAGAGACATTGTATAAAGACCATCATGTGTAAAAATGTTTTATACGAGATTAGAGTTGTTTCAGATAGTTTGGACCAATGTAATTTGAATTCATGCTGCCATGTCTTTCTGTTTTTGTTGTGGCTAAAGCTAAGTCTGAGGAAGTGGTCAAGAGACCACAAAACATTATATTTATGTCACGGTAATCAGGCAAAGAATTATAACCACCTTTATTGATAATACACAGTAATACTAATACTGCCCACACAACCCTAGACCACTGGATGTTAATCCCCAGGCTACTACCTGGAGCTGCACACTGTGCTGAGCACTGCACTACTGCACTACACTGGAGGATACTGGAAATGGGTTAAGGGTAAGGGTTCAGCACCGGTAGAACCATTATATAATAGCTCAAGTCTCCACCCAGGGTATGGCTAACCGGAGACAACAAGGAGCAAGAACATGCCAGAGTCACGGGACACAGATACGAATGGTCAGGAAAGCTGGGTAACGCACGGAGAGAGTAGTCAGCCAGAGCAACAGGTCAGAACCAATGAGGGTAGTCAGACAAGCTGGGGTCTACAAGGAGCGAGTTAGTCCACCAGAGCCACAGGTCAGAACTAATGTGGTTAGTCAGACAAGCCAGGGTCTACAAGGAGCGAGTAGTCAGCCAGAGCCACAGGTCAGAACCAATGTGGGTAGTCAGACAAGCTGGGGTCATACACGGAACGAGTTAGTCAGCCAGAGCCACAGCTCTGAACTGATGTGGGTAGTCAGACAAGCCGGGGTCATACACAGAGTGGATTCGGAGGTCAGGCACGGGTCACAACGAGAACTCAAGAGCTACTAGCAGAAACACCATGTAAGGGTAATGACTCCTAGGCCCAGGGAAGTATAGATAGGTGCAGACAAAGGCGGGAACCAATTAGGCAAATCAGTAGCGACCAATAAACAAGCGCACGTAACAGAGCCCGCTCCAGTGGACGTCAGAAATGCGAAAGTAGCCAGCCTCCATGCTGGCCAACAGCACAACAGCAAAAGGAAGTACAGGATTGCTCGGCCTCCTAGGGATACTGTGATAGTACCCCCCTTAACGACCTCTCCCCCGCGGAAGAGGACCAGCACTGGAGGAAGTGCGGAAGTGGAAGTCACGGAGTAGGGCAGGTGCATGCAGATCTCTTAGCGACCCAGGAACGCTCATCAGGCCCATACCCTTTCCAATGAACTAGATATTGCACCTGGCTTCTAACCTTGTGAGAGTTCAGAATGCTCTGCACTTCATTTTCCTCATGACCCCCCCTCTTGGACAGGTCTGGGATGGTCAGGAGTGGTAGTATAGCGGTTACAGACCAAAGGTTTCAGTAGCGACACATGGAACACATTGGAAATGTGCATATTATTAGGGAGTTCGAGGGCATAGGTTACAGGGTTTATCCTACGGAGAACCTGAAAGGGGCTCACAAATCGAGGAGCCAGCTTTTTACAAGGTAACTGGATATGGAGGTTGTACAAGGACAGTCATACTCTCTCTCTCTCCCATCTGGAACACTGGAACCAGTAGACGTCTACGATCTGCTTGTCATTTATAGCATAACATGGAACTCTGCAGGGTTATCTGAACCCGTACCCATGTGGAGCGACCTGCCCTCAAGTGCTCCTCCAGATCAGGAATATTCTGAGCCTTGAAAGACTCTGGCAGAAGCGAAGGTTGGAACCCATAATTAATAAAAAATGGGGAGTTCCGAGAGGAGGAATTGACAGAACTGTTTCTGGCAAGCTCTGTCCACGGTAACAAGTTCGCCCAATTATCATGATGATCTGAAATAAAAAAATGGAGGAACTGTTCCAACCCTTGATTATACCTCTCTGCAGCACTGGTAGACTGAGAATGGTAAGCCAAGGAGAACGAGAGCTGGATACCCATCTGACCTCAAAATTTGACACAAACTGGCTCCCACGATCTTGGGTATACAGTGTAGATGAACCACCTCCTTAGCAAAGATTTTGGCCAACTCCTTAGAGGAGGGGAATCCTTTAAGCAGCACAAAATGGGCCATCTTGGAAAATCTATCCACAATCATGAGGATGACTGTGTAGCCCTCTGATACTGGCAATTCTACCATAAATCGATAGATAAATGCGACCATGGATGCTCCCAATTGGGAATGTGTTGTAGGAGACCCACCGGAAGGTGTCTGGGAGTCTTAGTCTACGCTCAAGTGGAACATGCCGCAACAAATGCAGAACAATCTGCTCTCAGGCTGGGCCCCCAAAAGAGTCTAGTCATCAACCATATTAGTTGATCTCTCCCAACGTGCCCTGCTGCCTTAGAGGAGTGGTATGTTTCCAGCAGTCTGGTACGTAGGGATTCAGGCACAAAACATTTCCCGTTAGGCTTATCCGCCGGGGCGGAAGCCTGAGCAGCCAAAATCTCCTCACCCAGCGGAGAGGTAATACTGGTACATATCGTAGCCAAAATGCGGTTGGGAGGAATGAGAGGTACCGCAGGACACTCTTCCTGGGACTCAGCCCCAAATTGTTGCGAAATAGCATCTGCTCTAATATTCTTTGTACCAGGAAAGTAGGAAACCACAAAGTTAAACCTAGAGAGGAGTAAGACCCATCAGGCCTGATGTGGAGACAACCTCTTGGCCTCTGACAGATATGTGAGGTTCTTGTGATCTGTCAGTATAAGGATTGTAACGGTCATCCCCTGCAACAGATATCACCATTCTTTCAGCACAAGGTTGATGGCGAGTAATTCACGATGGCCCACATCATATAAACTCTCCTTCGTAGACAATTTCTTGGAGAAGAATCCACACAGGAGTAATGGTTTCTCAGGGCCCGCGAGCTGGGACAGCAAAGCACCTACTCCCGGCTCCAAAGCGTCCACCACCAGGGTAAATGGTAGGGTGGAATTTGGGTGGGACAATATCGGGGCTTTCGCAAAAGCAAACTTTAAGTCCTCAAATGTCTGCATGGCTTCTGGTTACCAGTCTGAAGGATTTGCTCTCTTCTGAGTCATGTCTGTAAGAAGTTTGACTACTGTGGAAGAGTTGTGTTTGAACTTTCTGTAGTAATTAGGAACTTCTGTATGGATCTTAACCCCACTGGAAGCAGCCACTGTAAGACAGCAGACAGTTTTTGTGGGTCCATGGTTACGCCAGAGGATGAGATAACGTACCCTCGGAAAGTCACCTGGGATTTATGGAATTCACGCTTTTCCAGTTTGCAGAACAACTTGTTCTCCCTTAGCAGTTGCAGGACCCGGGTATCACGATGCCCATGATTGCCCTCAGACAGCGCTGTTGCGGTGTGTGGTTGACATTGTCTATCACTTCCTGCGTGTTGCGCTTATGCACATTCGCTATTCTTATAGGCCTATGGTAATTGCCGGGTGAGTCTCCTCCTACTTGCTAGGCCTTATAGGCCTCAGTCTGCCAGTACTCCCTTGCCCTTTCATGGTGTACCTGTGTGCTAGCTCTTGTGATATTCCTATGTTCTGATCCGTGAGTTACCCCTGGCTATGTTTGACTTCGGCTACGTTTTGATCCCTGACTTGTTGCATTCCGCTCTGGTCTGACCCTTGGCTCCGTCTGACTATCCGCTCTGGGCTGACCCTGGCTCTGGCTGACTATCCAGTACGGTACTGACCTTTGCTTGACTGACTTACTACTCTGTGTTTACAACCCTTGGCCTGACTGACTCCACTCTCTCGCTAGACCGTGCTCTAGCTGTTCCCTCTGGTACAAGCTGTGTTCCTCCCGCTGTGCTGGACATTGTCTCTAGCTATTCCATTCTGCTTGTTACCAACGGTTAGTGCCTTTGGGTATTCCCTAGCGTACTAGGGATTTGAGTCGCCATTGCCTATAGCTACCCTAGCGTTCTGGGGTACTTTTAATCTCCATTGCCTGTAAGTTTACCCTAGCTTTCTAGGGGAGTTTTCTCTCATTTTGCCTGGGCATTTCCGCTTCACCCGCACTAGTAGCTACTGCTATCCTTGCTACCATTACATTCTGTATTCAGATTAGGATCAGCCTCTCTTCAGTCAGTGGATCGTGTGCTGTCTCTATACATGGCTAGTGAGGGTTGGGAAAGTACTTATGCACTGTCTGCACACCTGGTCCTGTGAGGGTTGGGGAAGTGCTTTCAGTATCATTTCTGTTCTTATTTTAATAAAGATATTGATTTTACTGTATCTGTACTTGTCAGTGTCGGTATTCCATAGTCACTCCATGACAGTACAAAAGGGCCATGTACTCTGAAAGTACTCTGAAAATACAGATACTGGTAGCCGACAGTAGCCTTTCCAGAATGAATATTCAGGAACAGAGTATTGACCAGTTGTCGATGGCGATGCAGACTCTCCTTAACTGTACAGCGCATCTCAATAAGCCTGCGCAACTACTGGTGACCCCTCCTGTCTCGGCATCGGTAGTAACCACTCAGGTAAAAAACACAATTTGTAGAGGGCTGTCCGGAGCCACTCCACTCACTCTAAGTGGATTCATAAATCAGCTCAGAAGTTTTTTTGGAACTGGTACCTAATGCATTACAGAGTAAAAGAAGTAAAGTGGGCTTTATGATTTCTTTGTTGACTGGCAAACTATTGTCATGGGCCAATCCGTTATGGGAGATGGCTAAACCCATAACTTCTAACTTCACAGTTTGTGGATGCTTTTCATAAAGTATTTGATGTTCCAGGCCAAGCAACCTCTGCTGCAAAAAAACTTATGACTATTCTCCAGGGCACCCATACAGTAGCAGAATATGCTATTGAATTTCGTACATTAGCGGCATAGGTAGGCTGGAACAATGAGGCTCTGGTGGCAGCCTTCTCACAAGGGCTTAATGATATTAACAAAGATGAGATTCAGGAGCCGCAGGCTACTTTATTGATGGCGAATTCGCTAAGCAGCACAATATTCCCTTGTTGCCTTGTGTTTCTCCATTGGCTATTGAGGCGATTGATGGTAGGCCATTAGAACCATCCCATGTAACACATGAGACCTGCCTGTTGTCTCTGAGAGTAGGATCTCTCCATGTGGAGACCCTACAGTTTCAGATTATTCAGTCTCCACACTACGCAGTCATTCTGGGGTTTCCTTGGCTTCAGACACACAACCCCAGAATGGACTGGAAACCCTGTGACAGCATATCCTGGTCCAATCATTATAAGAAGTCTTGTCTACAGCAGCCCACTAAGATATTGTGTACCTCCCCGTATATACCTTCAGAGTACCAGTCGTTCAGTGAGGTATTCAGTAAGGGGGAGGTTAGCTCTCTGCCGCAGCATAGGGCATACGACTCTGCTATTGATTTGATGCCAGGTACGATACCTCCTAAGAGTCGCACTTACCCTCTGTCGGTAGAAGAGAACCTGGCCATTTAGGAGTACATTACAGATGCCCTGGCTAGAGGAATTATTAGGAAGTCTTCCTCACCCGCGGGGGCAGAATTTTTTTTGTAAAGAAAAAGGATGGGGAGCTTAGACCTTGTATAGAGGTCTAAACAAGCTGTTGGTTAAAAATGCATACCCCATTCCATTAATAACAGAGTTATTCGACCGAATGGAGGGCTCCTCAGTTTTCACAAAGCTTGATTTGCGGCAGCCTACAATCTGATTAGAATCAAGGAAGGCAATGAGTGGAAATCTGAATTTAATACTCGTAATGGTCATTATGAGTACCTGGTCATGCCCTTTGGGCTATGCAAAGCTCCAGCAGTGTTCCAAGGATTTATTAATGATATACTGAAAGACCTGCTACAGCTGATACACTCTCCTAATATTGAGGTACATCGGAGAGATGTCTCTACCATGCTGCAAAAATTGAGAGAAAAAACTGTATTGTAAATTAGAAAAGTGGGGGCGTGGCCTGACTGAGCATGGTGATGGTCGCATGAATCCCTAGCTCCGTGACTGATAGGGGAATTTCGCTTCTATTTCCGATTAAGTGAGCTTGTTCTTCCCTGATACACTACTCTACTTCAGTGTTATACCCTTCGGATGAAAAAACTGAATCGCCGACCCGGTTCTGCAAAGAACGCCATCACTCGCTATTTTGACACACAACCTCCTACTAGGCCTGAATCGGCAGGACGAGCTTTCCCGCCAATACACACGGCGAACGCAGCTGAAGAGAACACCTCGGATTTGGATCCGCATTCCCAAACCACCCCATCTGATACCAATCTATCGGTGGAACTTACTTCGGAGATGACCACTACACACTCAGAACATCCTGCACCCCTTACTAGGGCTGACTTATCTGAAATGGTGGAACATCTGAAGGAAGACTTTAGAGGGCTAATGGCAGAATTCAGCCACACTATTAAAATGGAACTCTCCAATATTCGTACTGATATCACGCAATTGGGACAGAGGGTGTCCTACCTGGAAGAGGAGAAGAATGCAGCATCGGAATATGCTGATAGTTTGCAACGTATGCTTCTCGAACACAAAGACAAGGTACATTTTCTGAACCTGAAGCTAGACGACTTGGATAATCGTGGCAGGCGATGTAATGTCAGAGTGAAAAACTTACAGGAATCTGTTCTACCTACGGATCTCAATTCGGTACTGACAACCTTTTTCACTTCCCTTCTGGATGACCAATCACTAGGTCCAGTGCGCTTAGAACGCGCTCATCGAGCGTTGAAACCAAGGGACTACGCTAAGCCTAGAGATGTGGTGGTTTGTTTCCACAGTTTTGCCATCAAAGAACAGATTATGAAAAAAAGCAGATTGTCAACTAACCTGAATTGTGCTGGATCTGATATTCAACTATACAATGACATTTCCCCATTCACACTCCATCTAAGGAAGGAATTGAAGCCTCTAACTGACCAACTGCGCAAGCTGCAAATTAAATATAGATGGGGCTTCCCCTTCGCCCTGATGGCTTCCCATAACAATAGAACCGCTACTCTACACTCCGTGGAAGATGTTCCAGCCTTTTGCTTGACGCTCGGCATAACCCAGCCGCCATCTTCACCTGAACCCACTACCTCACAACCACACAAGACACCAAAGCGGGTGGAATGGTCACCAGACACGCCAGAAAAGAAGAAAAAACAGAGAAGGTTGGAAATGCCAACAGGAACCCTGAACCCACAAGCTACAGCCTGGACCTGAGGGTATTGTTACTGCTTTATTTAACTCCTTTCTCAGGCCCATAAATGTTTTAGGACTCCCCTAATTCACTTTACCCCTCTTGTTCTTTATTACCCCGGTTTCTAACCCACTCTAGGTCGGGTTAATGTTTTTGGGACTTCCTACACTCCATTGTTTATGTACTATGGACATTATGCTTGGACACTAGCAGTTCCGGGACTCTTGTGGACCCAAACATTTAACTGTCATAATTTAGTAGGCTATGATCATTTATCATTTTCTATTCCAAGGAGCGTAGTTAAAAATCCTTTTTTTTTTTTTTTTTGTTTTTTGTTTTTGTTTTCTGTAAAAATTGAGACTCACTTCCTGATACAGTCATATATATATTAGACGTGCTATTGTTCCTGTATTACTTCAGCTGTTTTCCTTGACGTTGTTGATAGCGTGGGTTGGACATAATGCATACTATTTCTAGATGATTCCCTCACTGAGTAGATTCTAATGCTTGGTTAAATTTACATTCTTCTACCCTTCCTATGAGGTTAGTAATATGGGGAGTTCAACAACCCCATTTTACGCTTACACATTATCTCATATACCTGTGGGTTTCTTTTTTTTTTTTTTTTACTACCACACTTGTTTTAGTGGGAAGTCTATGATATGCAACATTAATATGGTTCAATTTACATGAGTTTGCTTCAGTGTCCAGCCAGCGCTGTTAAAGGGATAGTAATACCTAAAATGTAAAAAAAAATATGTTGTAGGGTTTATCCCCCTGAGTAAAACAAGAGTACTCTCACTGCTGAAAGATGTTTCATTCAAAAGTTATTAATTTTCAAAGTTGAATTTTTTAGGTGCAATATCACAGTGGCCTGAAATTGTACAGTGGCGCTGTTGCTACACCATCCTATGGAGATTTATGGTCCTGAGACCAGAGCTGTCCATAGGATCGTGTAGCAACAGCGCCACTGTACAATTTCAGGCCACTGTGATATTGCACCGAAAAAATTCAACTTTGAAAATTAATAACTATTGAATGAAACATCTTTCAGCAGTGGGAGTACTCTTGTTTTACTCAGGGGGATAAACCCTACAACATATTTTTTTTTACATTTTAGGTATTACTATCCCTTTAACTTGCCTCATATATTGTGATTTATTGTACACGGTTAGCTTGCTTTCGCTATACATCACATTTGTGTGGCATATATAGTTTGTATGCTATATCTTGTAGACTCCTATGTATGGTATGCGTGTGTATGGTTGTGTGTATATAAGTGAATATGTATAAAAGTAGGTATGGGTGCGTATGTGTCTATACATAGATATATGTGTGAGTGGGTGCGTATATGTATATGCCTGTTTCTGTGTTTTTTTTTTATTTTATACCAAGTTGTATTACTTCACAGTTTCATCTGCAATAATTAACTTTCCCACTGAATATTGTGATGCATCTGTTGTAACATAGATGTTAAGAGTTTGCTCATGGTTTACCTCTTTCCATGTATCTCACTTGTAGGCTCTTTGACATATTGCTATTCTTCCCTGTTTATCCCTTGACATATCAATAAATAGCTCTGATTCTCTACATACCATAGCATTTTGTGTGGTCCTACTCCCTATTTTGCATTACGTTGGGCCCAGGATTTACTGCTGTCCTCCATATATTGAAAATTAATAAGGTTAACTCTACACTAGGTCTAAAGAGCTCTCTAACTTATTTGTTTTTTGTCCCCTACCAGTCCGGTCCTCCATTCTGTGGTATTCAATTTTGTCCTTTCATGGGGCCCTTACTCCGGCTTCATGATACTCCTTGTGCAATGACTCTACTTTTTTCTTTGTTGTTTTTTATTAATCTCCTTTGTGTTATTTTCTTTTTGGTTTGTTTTTGTTTTTGTCTAATACTTAATTTTAATTTACTTATTCCACTTCCCTTCCTTTCCTTGCCGGATCTTGATACCTTGGAGATAGGGGGCCAGGGTCTCTTACCTCCGCCACTAATCTATGTTCAAATTTTGAATGGCATCTAACATACGGTTTGCAACTCTCAATGTCAGGGGACTCAATTCCCCGGAGAAGAGGTCTTTGGCCCTCAGAGAATTTGATAGACTTTGTGCAGACATTATCTTTGTTCAAGAGACTCATTTTCACTCTTCGGCGGCTTTCAAATTTTCTAATGCGAAAAAACGCGGTGTGGGTATCCTCATACGTGCAACCCTACCCTGGACTCTTATTGAACAGATAACAGATGCGGATGGCAGATATCTGCTTCTCCGAGGTCTTATATATGATAAACAATTCACCTTGTTTAACATATATGCACCTAACACTAACCAAGTACCTTTTCTTAATAAGATGCTTGACTTACTGGATTCACATGATGTAGGACGCACAGTCATTGGAGGAGATTTTAATCTTCCACTCGACCCTAATGTTGACACTTCCACTTGTAGATCCCACATCAAACTCTCTAAAATCCGTAATGTGCAACGCAAACTATCCGATCTCCACCTAATTGATTCTTGGAGAGTCCTTCACCCTAAAGATAGGGACTATACATTCTACTCCTCCCCACATGCCTCATACAGTAGGATTGACTATATTTTTTTGTCACAATTCTTATTACAAGATATTACAACATCCGAAATTGGTACGGCATCATGGACAGATCACTCCCCGGTTACTACTACCTTGCGTCTTTCAACAGGCCTATCCTGTAAGTCACCTTGGAGACTCAATGAAACTCTTCTTTCAGACTCTAAAACTTCTGTATATTTACATAAGCAACTCGCGGAATACTTCGACACCAACATTACGGCCGATGTTTCAGATCCAGTAGTCTGGGAGGCTCATAAGAGCTATATGAGAGGACATTTTATAAAATCAGGTGCTTTACACAACAGAAAACGTAAGGCCAAAATTATCTCTTTGGTGTCCCAAATCAGAGGGCTTGAACTTAAACATAGGTCTTCTATCTCACCTTCAGATCTCTCAGAACTGCCTGCACTTAGAGATGAGCTTAATAGTATCCTCAGAGTTAATGTAGTGAAATCTTTTATGTGGGTGAGATATCAAAACTATCTATCTGGCAATAAATGCGGGAGGACCTTGGCTAAAGTGATTAAGACACAACGTCGTAAGACTAGAATCTCAAATATTCGCACCTCTTCTGGTCACTCAGTCAGTGCCTACCCTGATATTGCACAATCCTTTTCTGATTTTTATAAATCACTCTATAACTTACAACCAGAGGACTCTTCTTCACGTGAACCCTCATCAGCGCTCTCAACTTTCCTGGACCAAGCACATATACAACCTATTGCTCGGCAAGCGAAAGAAGATCTAGAGGCTCTTTGCAGTTCAGATGAAGTCTCTCGGGCAATAGATTCTATGGCGCTGGGGAAAAGTCCTGGCCCAGATGGTCTTTCTGTGGCTTATTATCGTCATTTTAAAACATCCCTTTTAACACATATGGTTTGTACTTTTAATTCTATTTTCCTGGGCAACTCTTTTCATCCTCACACATTAGAAGCTCACATAGTAGTTCTTCCCAAACCAGGTAAAGATCCGTACCTTTGTTGTAATTATCGCCCCATATCTCTTTTGAATGTCGACTTGAAAATTTTTGCGAAAATTCTGACCACTAGATTGAAGAAGTATATGCCTTGTCTCATACATCCGGATCAGAGTGGTTTCACAGCTCATAGACAGGCGTGTCACAATACGGCCACAGTTCTTTCTCTATCTCAATATGTGCAACAACGTAATCTCCCCACGATCCTTATCTCCACTGATGCCGAAAAGGCCTTTGATAGAGTCCGATGGTCATATATGAGGTCTGTTCTTGAGTGGATAGGACTGGGTCCCATTATGCTTACTGGAATTTTCAGTATGTACTCCAATCCGTCGGCTAGAATATTGGTTAATGGTACTCTATCAGATCCTTTCCCATTTCCAATGGCACGCGCCAGGGATGCCCCCTTTCACCCCTGATTTTTAATCTCACTCTTGAACCTCTTCTTAACCATATTAGACATAATCCACATATCCGGGGTATACAAATAAGTCACCATACCTTTAAAGTCGCAGCGTTTGCGGATGATGTACTCATCTTTCTTACCGAACCTGAATTGTCCTTACCACCTCTCATTGATCTCCTTGATCTTTATTCCTCACTCTCACAGGCAAAGATCAATTATACCAAATCTGAAATTTTTAACCTAAATCTTCCTGGGGACCGAGCCTTTTCTTTGCAATCACGGTACCCTTTCTCATGGGCATCGGATTATATTACATACCTTGGGATTCGTATTGCCCCTGATCTTTCGACTCTTCCAGCCCTGAACTTTAACCCGCTAATAACTTCAATATCTAATAACCTCAAATCTTGGTCTCTTCCATGGATCTCTTGGTTTGGAAGGGTTAACATTATTAAAATGATGATTCTCCCTAAAATCCTTTATCTGTTTAACACTCTTCCTATTCATATCCCAAAACAGATATTGATTACTATGCAATCATTGATATCCTCTTTCATCTGGAATAATAAACAACCTAGACTTAGCCGATGTCTTATATCTCGCCCACTGGCAGATGGAGGCTTAAATCTCCCTGATGTCCTCATATATTATAATGCCCTTGCTCTTTCTAAGTTATTTGACTTTGTACGGTTCCCGGAACCTAGATGGACGAATTCACTGCCAGATCAGTTAGGTAAATTTGATATTATCCAACTTCTACTGGCCTCACGTTCCCTGACTCCTCCTGAGGGCCTTGCCCATATTATACTTGGACATATTATCCAAATTTGGGACACGACTCATAATCATCCACTCATCTCTCCAAGCCCGTCCCCCTTATTATCTCTTATTGGCAATCCAGAATTTTCGATGGGACTCGATAGTACTTTTTTTTCTACCTGGAAGTAGACACTCTAGAAACCCTTATACCCATACGTCGCTCTATTGTGCCTGATCGTATGAACCTAATTCTGGGAGTTAATCATATTCCCTGGTGGTATCTACAACAAGTTGTTCATTGGTTAGCTTCTCAGGTGCCTCGCACCCAACCCCTCCGGAAATTATCAAAGTTTGAAGAATCCCTTAAAAATCCTACTATAAACTTACGTCCGGTCTCGTTCTGTTATACACTCTTGAACTCATTGACCTCTGATTCTAAACCACACTTTATCAAAAGATGGGAGGCTGAACTGCAAGAAGAATTACCCATGTCCCAATGGCACCTAATATTTACGAATAATGCCAAATATGCAAGGGACTCTTGGACACGGGAAATGAACTATAAGTTGTACACGAGATGGTATATAACACCATTCTCTCCTACTTCCTCTTCTCAGTGTTGGCGATGTGCACAAGACCTTGGATCAATGTACCATATTTGGTGGACTTGCTCGAGGATAGTTCCATATTGGACCTTCATTCGAAGAACTCTATCCCAGATTCTAAATCTTGACATACCTTTAGATTCACTACTACTTCTATTCCTCTCACACTCACATCTCACAGTTACTAAGCATACCATTCCTTCTAGGACTAAGTATATTCTTTACCCATTAATCAATGCCGCTAAGGCTGTTATTCCGGCGTTTTGGTTATCTCCTCTCACGCCGCCTGAGTCAGCTTGGATATCGAAAGTAGATTCCTTAGTCGAAATGGAGAAATGTCACGCACTCTCAACACTTACCTTCCAGTCCTTCCAGGATTTATGGGAACCCTGGTTTCAATATAGAAGGAATGTCTCCCCTCTTTCTCTCTAATATGCCTTTGTTTTAGACATTCATTGGGGCCCCTGGCATTGGCTTAGGAGTTGCGCTTAATGTAAACTCTGTTTCGGTAGAATTCTGCCATTCTGTATGCGAGATCCTGTGCCGCTGGTCCCATGGTATCGAGTCCGGTGCAAGAACCCTATCTCACCTTTTTTTTTGTTTGTTTTTTTGTTTGTTCCCCTTCTTTTTGTCTCTCTATACATGTGTATTTGTATTTATGTCTGTACGTTTCTATTCGACTCCCTTGTTTTGTTTTGTCATGCACTTACCTTTTCTCTGAAGAGCTATCACATCAACATGCCCCTATACTTTTTCATACTCGCCTGTATTCTAAGGGTATTATCATCTTTTTTTGGAACCTACAGGTGAGATACTATGCTCTCAATGCTGAACTTTGTCTAGACACTACATTATTGTTTTCACATTAATTATTGTCTTCTTATTGTCTTTTTGCTAGTCACTCTTTATTACATGTTTGTTTCATACTTATTCTGATTATACTCGTATGTTATACGCTGTATGATGTGTTACGATTTGTCTTTGTATCGCCTTTATCTCTAATAAAATATTTAAAAAAAAAAAAAAAAGAAAAGAAAAGTGCGAATTCCATAAAGAGTGCCATTTCTGGATTATGTAATCTTTGCTGACGGTATTGCTATGGATACAGAGAAACTCTCGGTGGTTCTGCAATGGCCACGTCCAGTGGGTTGAAGGCCATACAGAGATTCTTAGGATTCGCAAACTATTATAGAAAATTCATACGAAACTTTTCTACGGTAGTCAAACCTTTGACTGACTTGACTCATAAAGGGGGCTAATCCCTTGGCTTGGTCTCCTGAGGCCAGCAGTGCTTTTGAATCTTTGAAGTCTGCTTTTTCTCCGACTCCAGTATTATCGCATTACAACCCTGCCCTTTACCCTGGAGGTGAATGCATCTGAGACAGGAGTGGGGGCAGTGCTGTGCCATCGATCCGGGCCTGGCAAGACCCTCATGCCTTGTGGGTTCTTTTCTAAAAAGATGACTAAAGTCCAGAGCCTATACAACATAGGTGATCACGAGTGATTAGCTATTATTCTCGCTCTCTGTGAATGGTGTCACCTCCTGGAGGGGGCGATTGCTCCAATCCTGATCTTGACTGATCATAAGAATCTGACATATCTGTCGGAGGCCAAAAGACTGTCCCCACGGCAGGCCAGATGGGCACTGCTCCTATCCATATTTAATTTCATGGTCTCATATCTTCCGGGATCCAAGAATGTCCGAGCTGACGCTCTGTCTAGGCAATTTGGGCCAGACCGCGAGATTGAAAGAGCACCTGTGCCTATCATTCCTCCAGATCACATATTGGCCACCATACGCACTAGTATCACGTCTCCACTGGGTGAAGAGATTTTGGCTTCCAAGGGCAATGCTCCAGCAGAGAAACCTAGTGGTAAATGTTTCATATCTGAACCTCTCCGTATCAGATTACTGGAAACATACCACTCCTCGAGGGCAGCTGGACACATTGGTCATAACCAATTGATTTGGTCAGTCTCTCAGCTCTTTTGGTGGCCTAGCTTAAGAGCTGATTGTGCAGCATTTGTGGAAGTTTGTTCTGTTTGTGCTCGTGCTAAGACCCCGAGACACCTTCCACTGGGGTTGCTCCAGAAGGTTTCTAATGGTGAGCCCCATGGTCACACGTGTAAATTCCCAAATAAAGTTGGGTCTCTTCCGCAGGAGAGAGATCAATGGGGGGGGGGGTACCATCACGGTGCGGCCGGCTCCAAAAGGGACTGACAGCGCAGGCGCACGGACTATGGCAAGATGTCTTTACTTCCTGCTACTGTCAGCCTTGGAACAAGTGTAAAATCAGTTAAACCAGGTAATAATTCTGGTGACTAGCGCTACTAAGCAGCTAATCGCCAGATGGAGACTGGATTAAGATAAAGGTTTTGAGGGGCGGTAGTTCTCCTTTAATAATTTCTGGGAAGAAACGGGAGCGTTGTACAATCTGAAAGGCATCACCAAGTATTCATAGTGCCCGCTCTGAGTGTTAAACGCTGTCTTCCAGTCATTGTCCTCTTTTATACGTACCAGATTGTACGTAGCCCTCAAGTCAAGTTTCGCGAATACGGTAGAGCCTTTGATACGATCAAAAAGCTCTGTCATCAACGGAATCGGATAGGTGTTCTTTACCATCAGTTTATTCAGACCCCTGAAATCGATGCATGGTCTTAGTTCCCCATCTTTTTTCTTTACAAAAAAGAATCCTGCGCCCGCAGGTGAGGAAGATTTCAGGATAATGTCCCTGGATAATGCTTCAGCCACATAATCCTCCATGGCCATGTTCTCTTTCACTGACAAGGGGTATACTCGGCCCCTAGGAGGTCTTGCCCCTGGTACCAGATCAACAGTGCAATCATAAGGCCCATGTGGCGGTATCGTACTGGCCTCTACTTTATTACATACCTCTTTGTAGGACTGGTACTCAGCAGGTAAGGAGGTAGGGGTACACAATATTCTAGTAGGCTGCTGGAGGCAAGATTTCATACACTGGGAGGACCACGACAGAATATCACAAGTCTGCTAATCAATTCTTGGGTTGTGAATCTGCAACCAGGGAAAACCTGTCACGGTTAGTAAGAACACTTAGACAAGTTGGTAAGATAAAATCAGCTTTATTGAGAATAATAAAGAGCACAGGGTCACCCTTCACAGGTCCAGATCCGGACAGTGCCGTGGCACTTCCCAAATCTGACACAGGTCAGGGTACAGCAATAAGCAACACAAAACAAATAACAATATGGCCTGGAACAGATGACAGTAACCAGGAACAGAACCTCAGCAGTACCCCCTAGGAAGTGGCCCATGTAGCTAGACACTAGGTGACTGCAGGGCAGAATCCCCAGAAGGCTAGGTATAGAATAGCGGACAACTGGAACACTGGAGAGTGGCCAGGACCAGGCAACCGGAGGCAACACTGTCAGGCTATAGCCAGGCACTAGACCCAGGAGGCAAGGGTGACCTGAGGCAGTACTGACATGCACAGCATGGAGTGATCCCTGGAGAATGGTAATCTGAGGCAACACAGACAGGCACAGGCATAGGCCAGTCTCAGGAGACTGAGATAACCGAAGGCAACACTGACCGGCACAGGCCATTCTCAGGAGACTGAGGTAACCGAAGGCAACACTGACAACCTCTGGCAAGGCACTAGTCCAAGAGACTAGGGAAACCGGAGGCAACACTGACACGGTCTGGCAAGGCACTAGTCCTGGAGACTAGGGAAATCGGAGGCAACACTGACATCCTCTGGCAAGGCACTAGTCCCGGAGACTAGGGAAATCGGAGGCAACACTGACACGCTTTGGCTTGGCACTATTCTAGGAGACTAGTGTAACCGAAGGTAACGCTGACAAATACTGGCTCGACTCTAGTCTAAGGAGACTAGGAACAGGAGGCAACGAATAGATAAACAGCCACAGCCATTATCGCTACTCTAAGCGTAGAAGCGAAGCCCAGATCGGTACACAGACCAAGTCAGCTACAGCCAGGATCGGTACACAGAGAGCGGTAGTCAGCCACAGCCAAGATCGGTAAACAGAGAGCGGTAGTCAGCCACAGCCAGGATCGGTGCACAGAGAGTGGTAGTTAGCCACAGCCAGGATCTTACACAGAGCACAGTAGTCAGCCACAGCCAAGATCGGTACACAGAGTACGGTAGTCAGCCACAGCCAGGATCAGTACACAGAGAGCGGTAGTCAGGCAGTCCAGATCAGCAACGGAATACGGCAACGGAGACAGGAGCAAGGTCAGGCAAAACCGGATCATACATGGAGCAGGAATCAACAGCAACAAACGCCAGATACAGGAACACCATGAAAGGGCGCCAAAGAAATGACAGGACATAGCTTAAAAAGGCTCACACTGGACGGTGCAGAACCCAGAGGCCAATAAGAGCCCAGGAGTAAAGAGGCAGGAAGTAGCAATGTCGCCTGCACGGGAGATCACGGGCACCGTAATAGTACCCCCCTCTCAAAGACCCCCTCCCTGTGGAGGAGGTCCAGGCTTCTGAGGAAACTTGGCATGGAACCTGCGCAACAGAAGTGGAGCTTGGATGTCAGCTTGGTTATCCCATGAACGTTCCTCTGGGCCATATCCCTTCCAGTGCACCAAGTACTGGATCTGCCCACTGAATCTACATGAATCCAAAATACTTTGCACTTCATACTCGTCATGATCTTGTATGCGTACCGGACCTGGGATTGCAGGGGTGGTGGTATAGCGATTACACACCAAAGGTTCAAGAAGGGATACATGGAACACGTTATGTATGTATGCCGGTAACTCCAAGGCATAGGAGACAGGATTGACTCTACGGAGTACCCGGAATGGACCCACAAATCGGGGAGCAAATTTATTGCATGGGACTTGCAACTTGAGGTTCCTGGAAGACAGCCACACCCGGTCCCCCACCTGGAATACGGGGTCCACCAACCTTCTGTTATTGGCATGCCGCTGAGCTCGTTGAAAAGAGGCACGTAGGAAATTCTGGACCGGGACCGAAATGTCTGGATAGTGCGTCGGCCTGCACGTTCTTGGTACCGGGTAGGTAAGAGACAATGAAGTTGAAAAGTGACAAAAACAATGCCCATCTGGACCCTCTCGGGGACAATCTTTTAGCCTCTGAGAGGTACATTAGATTCTTATGATCTGTCAGAATCGATATTGGCGTCCTGGTTTCTTCTAGCAGATTGTGCCACTCACACAATGCCAGAATGATTGCCAATAGCTGCCGATCACCAATGTCATATACACTTTGGGCCTTGGTCATCTTTTTCGAGAAAAATCTGCAAGGTCTTAAAGTCTTACCAGGCCCTGGTCTTTGGGCCAGCACTGCCCCTACCCCTGTCTCTGAAGCGTCAACCTCCAATGTGAATGGCAAACCAGGGATGGGATGAGACAGGACTGGGGCAGTGGAGAATAGATTTCTCCTGTAGTCTCTCTGGGGACTATGAAATTCCACCCAGGGTCTGTCCCCTACATGACCCTAGGAGCGAGTGTTTCCTGGCTGGACAGGACAAGAACGCAACATATGAACCGGCTCCCCACAGTATAAGCAAAGGCCACTCCTCCTGTGCCAAGACCTCTCCTCCACTGAAAGGCATGTGAAGCCTTACTGCATCGGCTACCCCCCGGTGGGGTCTGAAGTAGGAGGTATGGGAGGCAAGGGAGGACTGGGTGGGTGTAAGAAGGTAGGTGCCAACCGAGAAAAAGGATTACGCACATGTTCCTTGAACGAAGGCCTCTCACGAATCCTCGTATCTATCAAGATGGTGACTGAGATTAGCACTCCAGATCACCAGGCAGTTCTTGGGCTGCCATCTCATCTTTGATAGTGTCACACAGGCCTTGGGAAAATGCGGCTACTAGGGCTTCATTGTTCCATCCTACCTCCACTGCCAGAGTACAGAACTTGATCGCATACTCAACTACTGTACGTACATAAGTTGTTTGGCAGAGGAGGTTGCTCACCCAGGAACATCAAACACTCTCAGAAAAGAGGCCACAAATTCCGAGACGTTATGAATTATGGGTTTCTCCGTCTCCCATAGTGGGTTGGCCCAGGCCAGTACCTTACCGGACAGGAGGGAGATCAGGAATCCCACCTTACTTTGCTCAGAAGAGAATGCATGTGGTGTGACAATTCCCAGTTGATTGAGGAACCCCTGATACAGTGTAGGTTCCCCATCATACCTTTGGGGTAAGGGAGCTGAGCCAGACAACCCTCTAGTCATGCCAGACTCAGAGGTAGTTGCCACAACTGGTGCAGGCACTGGGGAAGCTACCGGTTCCTGAGCAAAGCATTCAAGGTGCGCTGTGAGATTTAACAGTGTCTGCATGGCAAACCACAACTGATCTATTCTCTGGTCCTGAGAATCCATCCTAGACAGGATGCTCTGATTAGGTGGACTGTCTGTACTTTCTGTAGACATGGCCCATATGTACTGTCACAGTAATCAGGCAAAGAAGGACAGACAACAGTAATAAAATATAGCCACCTTTATTGATAATACACAGTAATAATAATACTGCCCACACAACCCCAGACCACTGGACGTTAGTTCCCAGGCTACTACCCGGAGCTGCACACTGTGCTGAGCACTGCACTACTGCACTATACCGGAGGATACTGGAAATGGGTTAGGGCTCAGCACCGGTAAAACCTGTATACGATAGCTCAAGTCTCCACCCAAGGTATAGCTAACCGCAGGCTACAGGGAGTGAGAGCAAGCCAGAGTCACAGGACACAGTTACGAATGATCAGGCAAGCTGGGTAATGCATGGAGAGAGTAGTCAGCCAGAGCCACAGGTCAGAACTGAAGTGGGTAGTCAGACAAGCCAAGGTCTACAAGGAGCGAGTTAGTCCATCAGAGCCACATGTCAGAACCGATGTGGTTAGTCAGACAAGCCGGGGTCTACAAGGAGCTAGTAGTCAGCCAGAGTCACAGGTCAGAACTGATGTGGGTAGTCAGACAAACCGGGGTCATATACAGAGCGCGTTAGTCAGCCAGAGCCACAGGTCAGAACCAATGTGGGTAGTCAGACAAGCCGGGGTCATACACAGAGCGAGTTAGCCAGCCAGAGCCACAGGTCACAAACGATATGGGTAGTCAGACAAGCCGGGATTATACACAGAGTGTATTGGGAGGTCATGCACAGGTCACAACGAGAACGCAAGAGCTACTAGCAGAAACACCACGTAAGGGCAATGACTCCTAGTCCCAGGGAAGTATATATAAGAGCAGACAAAGGCAGAAACCAATTAGGCAAATCACGCATAAACAAGCGCACGTAACAGCTCCCACTCCAGTGGACATCAGGAATGTGGAAGTAGCTGGCCTCCATGCCGGCCAACAGCACAACAGCAAAAGGAAGTACAGGATCGCTAGGCCTCCTAGGGATACTGTGATAATTTAATATTTAGCAGAGCCACAGTTCTTAACTTTTTATATTGTGATATTTTTATCAATTTTTGTATTGCATTTGTGATATTAAAATCATTGAGACAAATGAAGTAGCATTTGTGGATTCCATTGGCTCCAAGATTTGGCTACCTGAGCAGGGACAGGATAATATCTCTGCATGCCCAGTTTGTTGTAGTTTGGTGTGTACCCTTCCACAATCACCATTTTTGTGAGTATATTTCTTATTGTGAATGCTATAGCTGTTTTAAAAGATAACAGGCACAACTGGGTGCCCTCTTCTGTTTTTTTTCCATATTGTATACTTCTATTGAGCTGTATTAAGGAGCTGCCAGGCTGAGAATAAGGAGCTTTACTGTTGCGGGAACAGTGCCAATAACCCTCAAGCACATTGGTCAGCTAACACATAGTTGTTTAGTTGAACACAACGTATTGTGATTAAGATTCCATAAGATAGTGATGGGCTGATGAAAATCAGTGATTAAAATGTTATTACACTAGAAGCACCTTCTTTTTGTTTTGTTTTACAATACAAAAATGCCTTCATAATGGAACTCATCCTGAAAGGTAAATATACAAATAATCTCTGTCTGGCTAGTTACAAACCATAAAGCGCCTGTGCAAAAAATCAGTGTACATATAACGATGCAGTGCATAAAACAATAAACAAAAACTATACTTATCATCGAAGTGGATACAAAATAGCCAGTAGCAAGTGTAAATGCCTCAAGGATCCCTCCTTCAAGACAACCACGTAGCCCAACACGTCGCCCGAAGGCGTCTTTAGGGGATTCCATCTGTCTTGATCCTGGTGGGCTTCTATCTTCTTGACCTCCAGTCTCACTTCAACTATCCTGTTCTCTGCCTCTCAGTCAAGCTCCAGGCCTTAGTGTTCCTGTACAACAACTACAACTATACTGCAGGTGGGTTCAGGCACACATAGACACCAAAGGGGGCTTGAGCACCTGCCCTTTTTGTCCAAAGTGCCCTTGTGCCCTTTTAACAAAAAAAAAAATAATAATTATGAGAAGTTCCCTTTTTCTCATTTGAGCCCCTGCCCCCCAAAATGTCTGTGCACATCCATGGGTGGGTTATTTGTTCAGTATCGTCTTCAACCTCAGTGGGTAGCTGCTGTTCTCTGGGTTGTCATCCAGGGTTTGGGCCGGCTCCTCCAGTCGGTACTAATCTGGCCTTGTGGCCAGCATCTCTAACTCAGCTTAGGCCGCTGCAAGGCAACCCAGAGAACAGCTACTGCCAGCTAGTTATGTGCTCTAGTCTTCGCTTCCAAGCATCTGGCTCACTGGGGTCTGCTTTGCAGTACTTCTGTATTGTCTGTTGTTGTGCTCTTATATTATTCTATAGCAGTCTGTCATCTCTTTGTGGGGAATCTATTTCACAGGGTCTAAGCAGGCAGCTTGCATTGGGCACTTACTCTATCAGATCATGACAAATTCCACTTGGTTGTGACCTCCATTTACTGCTGGTGGTGGGGCAGGTTGTTATGGTCTTGTATGGAATATAATGCATTATGAGTACTGTATTAGTGGCTAAAAAAGGCACAAATTTCACAGATGATATTCAGCATCTTTTAGAGCTTTGGATTCTGCAAAGAATCTAGTCACAACTAAATTTAGCACATGGACAATGCAGGGTACATGCACCATATCATCTTTTCTCAAAGCAGCTAATATATTGCAGCTATTATCAGCAGACACAAGTACAAGCCGTTCATCTTTCACCTGCTCTTGTTTATTTAACACATCTATGGCTTTGTGCACACTGCCGGAACCAGAGGCAAGATCACTGACTGTGCCTGTGACCTGATGCTGCATGCTACTGTTGCCCATTGCTGAGCGAGAAACCTATTGAACAGTGACAGTAGACTACACAAACCATCTGCTTGCACAACTCTGGCACAGTCATCCTTGAAAACTAACTGTGGCTTGGGATATGCCAATGGGGGGGCTCAACACATGACATCAGTTAATACCTCTGTTTTCTACAAAAGAATATGGCAGCATGTCAACTGACGTCATCTTGGCAACTTTGCAATTCCACATGTGTACTTTGGGATTATTTTCTGGAAGTTTTGACTCCATCCCAAGAATTCAGTGTGGGTTGGCAGCACATGTCAGAACAGTCACTGTATTGCTTTAAAGGGATAGTAATGTTTCATAATAAAAGCAGCTCCAATTAATCTTCATAGTATTTGGGCCGCGGAGAGTGTTATTTCAATACTGTCAGAGTTGTAGTTCAAGAGTAATTGAATGATAAAGTATCCACCTCCCACCCCTTTTACTGATGTAACACTGCTCACCTTAGAACAGAAAGGTGGTGTCCAAGTGGATTGTAGAGAGGCACAATCTTTAATTAGCATAAGGACAAACCCGAAAAACCTGTCAAGGGGGGCAGGGTTTTTCTTATGTTCACAGTAAGAAGATTGTCCCTTGCTGTGAGCTGTCTGATCTGTGGACCAGATTCCACATCTGAGGGTGGTGGATTACACTAGGTAAAAGGGGCAGGAGGGGGATACTTTATCATTCAATTACTCTTGAACTACAACTGACAGTATTGAAATAACACTCTCTATGGTCCAAATGCTATGAAGAATAATTGAAGCTGCTGTTTTTGTGAAACATTACTATCCCTTTAAGAAATTCTAATATTGTAGATATTAAAAATAGAAGTACAATAACCTACCTCCCGTCTTTCAAACCTTTATAGTTTGAGAGATCGAAGCATCTAAAATTCCCCCCTCTCGCCCCTTTCAGAGACTTTAGCCTCTAGCTGACAGACAGAGATTCTGGTCATTTGACAGGACGGCGGCTCTTCAGCAGAGTCGAGATAGTGCTATGTAGAATGAAATACTTAACTGGAATGGTCTACAAAGTGTGCTTTCTTCAGTTGTCCTATAAATTCCTCCAATTCTCCTTTGCTTCCTTGCCAAATTATAAGAAGATTGTCTATAAAGCGCCCACAGTACACCAGCCTCGCCCACCACACATGAGTCAACTCCCAACGACCCATATATAGGTTAGCGTAGCTGGGGGCGAAGCTGGCGCCCATGGCAGCTCCTTTAAATTGCAAGCAAAAAGCATCTTGAAATAATTATTATTCAATATAAATTTTATCCCTTCCAATATAAACATCTCTGGTATATCCCTATCTTGCTCCAGAAAGAAGCTAACCACATCTAGTCCCTTCTGATGGTCTGTGCTGGTATATATGGGTCTTAACTTTACATACAAAGTTTGGACAATGTGAATTTCCTTGACTTAAATCTAAGTTGTGAAGGAGGGCAAATAGTCACTAAGAATTATGTAAATCCTATTAATACTAACAACTATTTACATTATGAAAGTTGCCATTTAAAACAATGGAAACTAAATATTCCAGGGGGACAATTCAAAAGGTTAAAAAGAAATTGTAAGAAAAAGTATTATATAACACAGGCAACAGAGTTAAAGGGATAGTAATGTTTCATAATAAAAGCAGCTCTAATTAATCATCATAGTATTTGGACTTTGGAGAGTGTTATTTCAATTATATCAGATATAATATGGTTTATTTCTGTATTGTTAATAGTCTGTGTTTAAGGATATTTTTACTGATTTTATAGTGTAATAAATGTATATTAATTTACTAAGCAGTTATCACGGTGACTGTGATTCCAGTTGCTGAGCGACTTTGTTACTTCCGTGTTTACCATTGCCTCATTCTTATTGCCTCTGGGACTCTGACTCCTCCCAGGGTTTGCCTTTATATACTCCCTCCTGTCATCCTTACGGTGCCCTTTCGTGGTGTACCCGTACCTAGCGTTTATGACTGCATGTTCCTGTTTCCGTGTATGATCCGGCTCACCTGACTACGCTCTGATTCCTGATGCTCCTGTGATCCGATTCCATTGCTGACTTAGGACTGGCTGACTAACTCCGTGTGTACCGACCTGGCTTGGCTGAGTATCTGATTCTGTTACCGACTAGGACTGGCTGACTAACTCCGTGTGTACTGACCTGACTTGGCTGAGTATCCGATTCCGTTACCGATTAGGACTGGCTGATTAACCCCGTGAGTACCGACCTGGCTTGGCTGAGTATCCGATTCTGTTACTGACTAGGACTGGCTGACTAACTCCGTGTGTACCGACCTGGCTGGGCTAAGTGTCTGTTTCCGTTACTATCTAGGACTGGCTGACTATTGTGTGTGTGCCAACCTGGCTGAGTATCTGGGCCCATTTCTGACGGGACTGGCCGACTACCTCCATGTTCACAGATTGGGGCAATGCTGGCTTCTGATCTGTCAGAGTACGCACCCTGTATCTCATTACACCTACTCCCACTCACTATACTGCACAGTGACTGTCAGGCCTATCTACCCCAGTAGTCTCCAGGGGTTTGTGTGCCAGTGTCTGTGTTGCCTCCGGTAAACCTAGCATACTAGGGTCAAGTCACTGCCAGACTCCTGCCTGTGTTGCCACCGTTAACCCTAGTGTACTAGGGTCAGATTACTGCCAGTGTCTGGTCTATGTTGCCTCCGTTAATCCTAGCGCTCTAGGGTCAGACCACTGCCAGAGTCCTGTCTGTGTTGCCTCCGTTAACCCTAGCATTCTAGGGTCAGACCACTGCCAGAGTCCTGTCCGTGTTGCCTCCGTTAACCCTAGCGTAATAGGGTCAACTCGCTGCCATAGTCCTGTCTGGGTTGCCTCCGTTAACCCTAGGTTCTAGGGTCAGAACATTGCCAGAGTCCTGTTTGTGTTGCCTCTGTTAACCCTCGTATACTAGGGTCAGATCACTGCCAGTGTCCTGTCTCGGTTGCCTCCGTTAACCCTAGCGCTCTAGGGTCAGACCACTGCCAGAGTCCCGTCTGTGTTGCCTCCGTTAACCCTAGAGTTCTAAGGTCAGGTCACTGCCTGAGTACTGCCTGTGTTGCCTCCGCTATCCCTAGCCTTCTAGGGAATTGCCCTGCAGTTACCCATCGCCTTGTGTCACCTAGTGGCGGTGTGGGGCTGATGTGGTTTTACTTGTTCCTGAACCTGTCCATGGATCAAGCCTACAAGTCCTATAGTTATATTGCTACTGTGATTTTCATACATCCTGACCTGAGTCAGATCTGGGAAGTACTGGGTACAGACCTCATCTGGACCTGAGTAGGGTGATTGCTCTATTTATTTTCAATAAAGCTTTTTAACCTTACCTAACTGTCTGAGTGTTCTTACGAAACCGTGACAGCAGTATATTGTAGCGCTCTCTGTTTATTTTCTACTTTTCCATATATGTTTATTGGAATGTCTTGCAAGCATATATTGGATAACAAGACACCTAGTATAATATACTAGGTGTCTTGTTAGCCATATATGTTCACAATACATTCCAATAAATTAATATACACTAAACCAACTGATTAATAAATGTGATATTCTTTGAGCAATGTGAGTGATTTATGTGATTAGTACTCCAAGTGAAATTAAGATTCCTTGCGATACATCCCCTAAATTAAATAGGTAGAATTGCATAAATTGACTTATGAACTGATTCGTAGAAACATTAATAATGAAACTAATCTGTATACATGTGAGCTTTATGTGCATGTGATTGACGAGAATATTAATATATGAAAATTAAATTGTGAGTTTGAGTTGTGTTATGAGGTAAAAAAAATATAATGGAATTGATTTTTAACAAAATGCAGTCCCCACTAGAAAATACTGAAAACATATTATTTAAAAAACTATAATAAAAGTATATTAGCTCTGACATCTATGTGTTGTAGTTCTATAGATGGAAATGATGATAGATCGTGATTACCACTGTGTATCAGCCACCTAATTTAGACCCAGTGGGTGTAATTGGGATAACTTAAAAATCCAATACGCCTCTCTAATTGCCAGTGTCCATGAATGATTTCTATGTGTAAAATCAATAAATTCATTAGATATGACCCTTAAGCCATTTACATTTCTATTGTGACATTTTGAAAATTGTCTGGAGACACTGATACTCAAATCCCCTATTAATATTGTCTGTGCTGTGCTGACCTCAATCTTAATGTTATGTTGTGCGGCCCACATATTGGAGGCTGCATACACATGAAAGTAGATATATTACAAAACTGGATCCACATTTCATAATTGTATCTCAAAAACATAAGAGGTAACCAATGAATTAAAATGTGCAACTTAATGTTCTATAAAATCACATTTGGCATATGTTTATCCCACACTTAAAGTGGACTTTAAACCTTTATTTCCTCTCTGTAGTTTTCTTGGTGGTGCTAATATATTTTTTAGTTTTGGAGCTCTTCTATAAACTATCTTTGGTTGTTTAGGAATTATTTCTGTTAAAGGAGGATCTCTTTTCAGTATTCTCCAATGTTTTGCCATAATAGAATTTATAGAATTAGCTTCTTTATTGTGTCACGAAGGAGGGAAACGACTCAAACTGACTCCCCCTATTTTTATGCTTATGTGTTTGAAGGGGCACTGATTCTGTGTTTGTCTGAATGTAATTAAATTGTCCTATGTTCTGAAAAATACCTAATTTCTACATATTGTCCACCATGATGTGTTTCATCCTAGGGATGTTGAGAAGTTATAATGGGTGTAGCCTCTGTTTTTGCCTTTTTCAATGTCTTATTGGCAAAATACCTTTTCAGTGAGTTTCCTCACATAATCATTTATGTCTACAAACAATTGGAATTGGTTGGGAGTATTTGTAGGGCTAAAAGGTAAGCCATTTCTAAGTAATGGTTCTTCATCATTACTGAGAATACACCTGGAAAGATTGAAGATCTTGAGATTTCAAGATTCCTTATTTAATCTGTTTGTGTTTTTTTTTTTATGTTTGGTGCTTGCCCTGACTCTCTTCTTTGACTCAGCCATCCTCCCTCAGCAACAGTAATTGATTGTGATCCCTCCACCATGGTACTTTGGATGTTGTAAATCCCCCCAAAAAAGAAGGGGGGGGTACACAGGAAGCAGAATTAAAGGCACCATCATTACTAGTCTTACCCCAATTGGATGGAACTTTATCCGAATTTTCATCCATCCTTACACCAATAGGGGAATGTTCTGCCAATCTTGGACACCTCGGTTCATGATTTTTGTAGTTTGCTCTAGGATCAGTAATTTTTTTATGGATCTATTTAGGGGTACACTACTAACCTTTTCAGACATATTTCTTCCATCTCTGTTGGACCCCATCCAATCATTATAGGGGATCTCTAACATCATGATTCCTATTGATCTTTACAACGCCTTGATATTTATTCTTTATATAATTAGGGTTTGTCTTGTCTGATAATTAGGATTCTAGAGATATATATCCATGTTTGTGCCTCTTAGTTTGAATATAGGTTCCTCTCAAATTAATATCTACACTACAAGATATAAATTCAGAAAACTTAAAAAACAACAATTTGAGGCACCACAGTTTCTCATATATTGATAAATGAGTTATGAAATGTACCAAACATCATTTATTTAAAAACAAAATGCTTAGAAGCTATAGTTCGCTTTTGGTTTCAAAACGCCACAGTATCAAACATATAATTACTTACAATTCCTCCTTGAATTGTGGTCTTTGTCTGTCCCCCCGCCTTTTAAGGCACCAAATGCCAGGACAACCCCAAATCCCACATCCAAGTCAGGAAGGACACAAAAACCAATACAGGTCAAAAGAATAATATATTAAAGGGCACCTTAACTTTATCCCTAAATTTGAGCTAAACCCCCCCCCCAAAATAGTGCACTAAAAATCTGTGTAATACACAATCAAAAATTGTCATAAGAATATTTTTCTTATTATTAATACTACAATGAAATTCAATGACTATATTGTTGTTCTCCAAATCTCCTTATATCCCAATGGTGAATAAATGTTATCTTATTAACTCCGTGTAATTATAACTTTTCTTGACTTTAAATAAAGTGTTTGTATCCGTCACTTAGTTTATATGTGTTAAAGCTTACCTTTGTTTCAGCGTCCTCTGCAGGTGCAAGGCTTCAATCATGCGGCAGGCCTCTGTTTTATTTGTTTGCTTCCTGTAGTCTCCTTCTACCTACTTCCTCCCTCTGAGCTGCTCCTCCTACCTACTTCCTGAGGAGGAGTTTAAAGGGCTGACTGAGTCCTGACTCAGTTGCCCTGGCGTTGTTGTACAACACACTTCTGTTTCTCTTGGTGTATGGCCTGGCTTGTCTGACCATCCATTCTGGTGCTGACCTGTGGCTCTGTCTGACTACTCTTTTGCCTGCTCCCATTTTGTAGTGGACACCCAGTCTGGTGTGGACCTGTCGCTCTGGCTGACTACCTGAACTGTGTATGACCTGGCCTGTCTATCCATTCTGGTGTTGACCTGTGGCTCTGTCTGACCATTCTCCTTGTGCATTCCGATTTGGCGTAGACATCCTGGTGCAAACCTATGGCTCTGGCTGACTACCTGCTCCTTGTATGACCTGGCTTGTCTGATTATCCTTTCTGGTGCTGACTAGAGTCTCTGTTTGTTTCCTTTGTGTGTTGATCCCTGCTCCACAGACACCCTTCCTAGAGCGGACCTGGGGCTCTATTAGACTCCTAGACTGACTGCAGGCTGAGTCAGTGCTAGTCCTTTTGGCATTCTGAATTACCTTGAGGCTCCAGTGGGCTGAGGCCTAGTCTCGGACAGTGTGTTGGGTCTATTGGCGTATACTCAACACAATAGTATAATATATATCAATAAATATCTAAGGGTTGAGCACTACCACTAGTACCAACCCTATGATACTTATAGGAAGCGCCACACAATATCCAACAAAGATATGTATCTATATAGAGAAAGGGAAGAGAAAAAACAAAAAGAAAACAAAAAGGAAAACCAACCAAACAAAACTTCCAGTCTATAGATGATCAATCCTGGAGTATAGAGCAAGTAGGGATCCAAAAGAGTCCAATAAGAGTCTATGCAGCTGCTATATGGGTAGGGATTCCCATCAATATACTGTAAAAGAAACACAAACAAAAAACAGCGCAAAGGACTCCTCTAAGTGTAGTATATAAATACTCTTTTTCCTTCACCTTCACCACGTGTGCAAGACTGGTACTCACTTGATGGAGAGGTTAAACACTGCCTCTCAGTATATTCAGCGTGCCTGGTAAACCCCAGGTAGATAATAATCACTTGGTCTCACAGGATACATCCAACACCTTCCTCTTCCTGCAGGGGATCTCCTCAGTAGGATGAATAGTCTTATAATAAGACTCAGATCTCCGAAAGGTCAGAAATTATGTACCACTGTATAACCTCAATAATAATATATCGTACCATGCGCCAACGGATCAGAGCTATTAGGCAAGTAAGTTTATCTAATAGCTCTGAAGAAGTAGGCAGGTCCTACGAAACGCGTTAGCAATATATTTCTGTCATATTTTATTTTTGCTGTGGTGATATATATATATTTCTATAGATATTTTGTTCTTATTGTTTATTTTTAATAAATTGGATCCTCATCCGTTGGCGCATGGTACGATATATTATTATTGAGGTTATACAGTGGTACATAATTTCTGACCTTTCGGAGATCTGAGTCTTATTATAAGACTATTCATCCTACTGAGGAGATCCCCTGCAGGAAGAGGAAGGTGTTGGATGTATCCTGTGAGACCAAGTGATTATTATCTACCTGGGGTTTACCAGGCAAGCTGAATATACTGAGAGGCAGTGTTTAACCTCTCCATCAAGTGAGTACCAGTCTTGCGCACGTGGTGAAGGTGAAGGAAAAAGAGTATTTATATACTACACTTAGAGGAGTCCTTTGCGCTGTTTTTTGTTTGTGGGTCTATTGGCGGACTGCTATTTCTGATACAGTGCTTGCCTCTTTGATCACCCTCTGTGTGTTATCTGTTTACGTGCATTACTGGTATTATTCTAATAAAATATTGTTTTACTTTGCCATGCTGACTCCTGGTTTATTCCTGGGAACCGTGACGATACGTGAAATTTTAACTTTTCCAGTAGCCACTGTAACAAATTTCCCTTTATTGAGATCTTGTTCTTTGTACCACTACTTAAAGGGATAGTAATACTTCGTTTTATCTTTATTTTATTTTGTAGGCATTAAAAAAACATGAAGAACGATATAAGTCTTATCTCTCAAACCTTTATGGTTTAAGAGATATTCACAAGCAAAATACCCCCCCCCTGTTCAGCCAAATCATAAGGGAGGTGCCCAGGTAGACTGCATAGAGGGACAATCTTCAATTAAGATAAGGGAAAAAGCTGAAAAACTTGTCAAGGGGGGAAGGGCTTTCATTCTTTTCATACAAAGAGGATTGTCCCCTGCTGTTATCTGTCTGGTCTTACAACCAGATTCACATCTGAGAAGAGATGGCTTACACTAGGAAAAAGGGGCGGGAGGGGAAACTTTGCTTGTGAATATCTCTTAAACCATAAAGGTTTGAGAGATAAGAGTAATATCATTCTTCATGTTTTTTTTATGCCTACAAAATAAAATAAAGTTAAAACGAAGTATTACTATCCCTTTAAAAGCATGGGACAATTAGCTTGTTTTGCCACTATATTCTCCTGGGAATGGGGGCTTACTTTTCGGCAGGCAATATGTTATCTTAAACCTGCCATCTCTTCACTCCATTCTTACCTGATATTTATTCCAGGGGATGAAGACTTTACTTTTCAAAGGGTATACTGTATATTAGATTAAAACAGTCTTACCCATTCTTGTGTCTTCCCTCTTCGATCCAGTACCTCCCTGTCTCCTCTTTTGCTGTTAATCCAAACTTCACCTGGCTTGGTTGGAGTCCATTGTCCACATGAAGATACAAACAAGGTTCTTGTGTAACTATAGCTCCTGCTTCACTACATGTTTCAGAGAAACTCTTCTCCTTCTTCTTGGGTAAAAAAGGAACAAACTTCATGTCCATCCTTACATAGATATCTATTAACCCTTGCAGTCTTAATTGGATTCTCATCTTACAATGCATATTAAATAAATTATATTCACAGAATACATATATTATTTTCCTCTGTGTCCGATCAACGGCATATACAGTGGGTAGTTGGCTCCGCCCTCCAGCTGGTAGAACCAAGAAAATATTTAAAAGGTCATCTGCTTCCTCCCTTAGTTAATTTTGGTCCTACCTAGCTGGTGGATGGAGAAATGTGTTCTCCTAAATATACTTGTTTTTACTTTTATTGTTCCCATGTGCCTGGCTTTACTGAGGTCACTCTCCATTGCTCACATCAGCCAGCCACTTTCAAGCTGCTCTATGTTTTGTGCCCCCTGGGATCCTGGCCGGTAGCTCAGCTCAGTGCCCAGTGATCTCCATGCTTCCTGTCTGCAAGCAGGTGCACACTGTATCAACCGAAACCGGAAGTAGGAATCGGA
This sequence comes from Rhinophrynus dorsalis, assembly GCA_037306005.1. Taxonomy (NCBI): domain Eukaryota; kingdom Metazoa; phylum Chordata; class Amphibia; order Anura; family Rhinophrynidae; genus Rhinophrynus; species Rhinophrynus dorsalis. Next base: position 250,438,966 of record CM074719.1, on the reverse strand, counting down.
AGTGGAGATTATGCATTCTATTGTTGGAACACATGCTGAAATCCGGCGTGCTAAAGGGTCTGGCAGTATAAAATTCAGCCGAGGATGGAGTTTGCAGGTATGGGGGGTAAGATTATTGCTTATTCTATAACATTTTGTCATAATGTGTGCCTAAGTTATTTGCTGTTATTCTTCTAATCTATGTTTTGGAATGTGCATTTGTGTATACATCAGTATGTCTACATCTAACGAGCAAGAAACGTTCTCATCCATGCAGGAAGCAGCAAGAAAGAGACCAAGGCACTTCGATCTGGATGAGGGACCATCTAGACCCAGGGAAGAAGAGGAAGACAGCTATATTGAATTGGAATCAGGGAATTCCTCTGCAAAAGAAGGGGAAATAAAAGAGGATGGTAATTTACATTTGGACAAAGTTAATGGCTTAGTGAAAGCTATGAGGAAGACATTGGGTCTGTCAGAGACTCAGAAGGAATTAGATGTGATGGACACAGCCTTCTTGAGCTACAAGAAGTCTAGTCCACAAATACCAATCCACAGTTCCATTCAGGATATGATACGCCCAGAATGGAAACAAGGGGAGAAATGCTTCTCAGTGTCTAAACATTTCCAAAAAATGTATCCATTTAATGAAGATGACACCATTCCATGGTGTACACCTCTCAAGGTAGATGCTGCAATAGCACAAACAGCCAGACGAACCACTATTCTACTGGAAGATGGCACAGCACTCAGACTCTATGGATAAAAGGGCAGATAGTGCTTCAAATAAGCAGTACTCCACTATAGGATATAACCTGAAAACTGCTACAGCAATAGCATCAGTCTTCTGCACATTGGGAATTTGGATTACTGTAGTAGAGGAGAAAGTTGAATCCTCAGTGTCCAGGAGCCGTATCCTAAAGGACTTAAACCTTATTAAAGACGCAATTAATTATTCGTGCAACGCATCTTTACACAATATCCGATTGCTAGCTAAGGCTTCATCTCTGTGTATTAAATCCAGATGTGCCTTGTGGATCAGATACTGGAAGGCAGATCCATTCTCAAAAAAACAGATTGGTGTCTCTACCATTTGCAGGTTCTAAATTATTCGGGGATCCTCTAGAATAAACAATGCAAAAATCATCAGATGGAAAGTCTATTTCTTCCCGAGGAAAGGAGATCCAGAAGGTCACCAGTATGATTAAACCAATATTGCTGCCAGTCCTTTTGAGATGCCAAACGTTATCAGCCTGGCAGAGGGTTTGACTACAGGAAGAGAGGTGCTCAGGCCCAACGACCAGGGAATTGTAAGGATTCCCAGAGGAAAGGAAAATATCAACAATGAAGCCAGCCTGTCCCCTCCTCCTCCAGTAGGGGGCAGACTGGAGGAGTTTCAGGATACCTGGAGTCACATTCACCATGACAAATGGGCTCTGGAGGTAATTAACTAAGATGAGCAATCTCTCTCTTGCTCCACAACAGAGTGATAGAGAAAGTTCCCAGCCTTCAGAATTCAGGGGATTTTACTCAATGCTCTCTTTTGTTACCAAGCCTACCGGAGAACTACGGCTTATTCTAGACCTGAAGGAATTGAACTCACTACTGACAATCAGACACTTCAGAATGGAAACAGTAGCATCCACTCTGAGGGTTCTTTATCCACAGGCATACCTAATCAGATTAGACATACGGGATGCCTATTACCATATTTTAATAAGGGAATCTCATCGGAAGTACCCTCAATTTCATATCTTCAAACAGCATTTCCAGTTCAGGGTCCTGCCATTTGGACTATCAACAGCTCCACGAGTCTTGACCTAAGTGATGTCTCTAGCCATGGTGGAAATCCGAATCGAGCATCAGATCAAGATTGATCCATAGCTGGACGACATTCTCATTGTGGAGTCATCCAGTCAAAGCTCTGCAGCAAGCACGGATCTCTGTCAAGACTTTCTTTCCAGACTAGGGTAGATCCTCAATCTACAGAAGAGCTCTCTTATTCCCAGCCAGAAACATTTCTGGGACTAGTACTAGATACATGCACAGGACTGGAGATGCTGTCAGGGGAAAAAAAGTCCCTCATTCAACAAAGAGTGAAGCAATTCCTCCGCAGGTTTTCTCACAGTCTGCATCAGTTTCAGAGGCTCCTGGGCCATCTTACATTAACCTACCAGATACTGCCCTGGGCCAAAGCTCATTCCCTCTTCACGCAGGACAATTATCTGGTCTTCTACCTAAAGAATCCATTCAATCTCTCCCATAGGATCCCAGTCCTCAAGCCAACCAGAAAGGATTTTATCCTGGTGGACAAAGCCTAAGAATCTGGCAAAAGGAAAGCATCTAGTGGAGCAAGACTGGGTGATTATACACACAGATGCAAGCAGCACCGGTTGGGGAGGTATCTTGGATCAGAACACCATACAAGGTGGCTGGATGATATAAGAGCTCAGTCTGCACATCAGCGTTCGAGAACTCCTGGCAGTCTGGAAAACTCTCAAACATTTCAGCCCCAGTCTTCATGGGAAGCAGTAAAGATAAGATCAGACAACATATCAGCAGTACAATATCCACTTCAGCAGGGCGGAACAAAGAGTGCTCAATTAAACAGACTGGCAGTACGGATTATGTCCTGGGCAGAACACAACCTCCACAGTCTCACTGAAACCTTCCCATCAGGGCACCTAAATGCTCAGGCAGACTTTCTAAGTCGAAAACATACCCAGGAGAGTGGAGTCTCAATCCAGAAGTGTTCCGTGTCATCACAGAAAAACTCGGAAAGCGCTAAGTAGACCTGATGACAACTGCCAGCAATTGTGTCAGGCTTACCTGTCCCATTGGCAGGAACCTCAGGCCCTTGCCCAGGATGCTGCTCAAGTACCATCGATCTTTCTGCTGGCATACATCTTCCTTCCCCTACCATTAATGATGGAGGTGATAAGAAAGGTCAGACGAGACAAAGTGGAGGTCATTCTGGTCGCTCCAGACTGGCCAAGGGAGCTGTGGTTTACCGACCTGTTGAAGATGTCCATCAGGGATCTTCTCAAACTACCAAGACAAGGTGGTGGTACGTCCTAAGCTATATTTTAGATCCAGACTAGTTTCTCAGTTCCTCCTTAATCAGGAAATCATATTGCCATTGTTCTGTCCAAATCCTTCTCATGAGATTGAAAAGAGACTTCATAACTTGGATCTCATCCGCTGCCTTCAAATCTACATTGCTAGAACACAGCTTTTTCATAAATCAGAATCTCTTTGTTCATTTCAGTGGTAAATTCAAAGGTTCACCAGCCTCTAAATCATCGATTGCTAGATGGCTAAGAGACTGTATTAAAATGGCCTATGAGTCTGCGGACTTAAAGCCACCACCTGGCATAAAAGCCCATTCAACCAGAATGGTTGCTATCTCATGGGCACTTAAGGCATTGGCATCACCGCAAGACATCTGTATAGCAGCTACCTGGTCTTCGGTTTCCACCTTTACCAGGCATTACAAACTAGATCTTCAAGCATCAGAAGATGCTAAATTTGGGCAGAAGGTGCTTGAAGCAGCCATTTCCTCCTAAACAGTCAACTTGACCTACCCTCCCTACAACTTGGTATTACTTGGGTAATTCCCACTGTATATGCTGTGGATCAGACACAGAGGATACGTTGAAATTTACTCACCGATATTTATTTTTCCTCTGTGTCCTTCCACAGCAACCTTCCCTTTTTGTATTCTGGTAATGGTATCGTTCCTACTTGCTTGCACCAGTTTTATGTCTGTGACTTGTTAAATTTTCATGACTAGTGCTATGTGTTTTTCAGCTTGGTAAAAAGCTTAACTAACTAAGGGAGGAAGCAGATGACCTTTTTAAAGATTTTATTGGTCATACTAGCTGGAGGGCGGAGCCAACTACCCACTGTATATGCCGTGGAAGGACACAGAGGAAAAACAAATATCTGTGAATAATTTCACCTTTTCTTTACCTATTCACAGAACATAATACCTAATAACAAAATGTATAAAATATGCTTAACTCCTAAATCTATAGTAACACATTTTTAACTGGATCGGACGCCCTGTGTAACCTTAATATCACACTGAAAATCCTAAACCCCGATCAATGAGTTAACACATTTTTAAATAAAAAATCCCAATAAGCATCTACTTCAATAGGAAACCCAGTATATCAATGTAGTTCCACAACCATATGACACCACAGAAATAATTGACTTATATGTGCAGTTATCCTTTACCAGTGGAAGAATATTCTGTCCATTAATACATGCCGCCACAAAAATGTGCTACATATATAATTTTAAATAGAAATATTATTGCACTTTAAATAAGCATACATACTACTGCCTATTTCTATATAGTTGCTTCCAACTTCTCATATTTTTTAGATTAATATGTGTTTATATTAGACACACATCCTATCTATTGAAATAAAATACAATACAAATTTAAATAATAATAATTACGGATTCTATCTCTGTCTAGACATCACTTGATCTTGCCTATAAAACATTTCATCCCTTTTTAGTCTATTTCTTCTTCTTCCTAATCACTAATCTTTTTTAAAAGGTTTCAACATTCCTCCTAATTCTCTCTTTAGACCTATTAAATCATTATCCTTATTAAGGGATAACAGATCTAGGGCTCGATTCAAATGTTGGCGTTGGCAGAAAAAACTGGCGACGCTGGTTTTAACGTCAACTGAGTAATGCAAATGTTCCACTAGTAAGAAGCGACGCCAGTTCTGAAACACACGTCGCCCGTCGCCAGAACAGCAATATCTCACCCATAGAGGATAATGTACAAGCAACGCCAAAAGCCATTCAAATGTTGGAGTTAGGGCTAACACGAGTTAAATTGCAACATTTCACTCCAGAAATCTAACGCCTATTTTTTTTGTCGAACATCACACAACTCAGAGTAGAAAACCACTATCGAGGGAAATAAAACAAAGAGTTAGGGATAACATGAGTCTGTGCTTCCCTACCCAGCCAGTAGGGGAACACAGAGATGGCTTTCAGCACAATGGACAGCATTGAATGTCATAGGAATGTGCACTGCTCAACCCTGTGGCATTCGAAGGTTGAAACAGAAATAGTACACCAAGCACTACACAATGCCCCCCCCACCTTTGACATCCCCCCCTTAGTATGTCGACATATATTGCATATATTCGACATACTAACTCCATCCCATATTCACCTTATTGACTCATATAGTAGTTGAACCTGTCTTTTATTCGACAATTAACCCTTTGAGTACCAGAGAGGTAGGAAAGCATTGCTTAGCATGTTTCCTACCCCTCTGGTACCCAAAGGGTTAATAGGCAAGGTATGGACTACATACCTTGCCTGTATATATGTGTGTGTGTGTGTGTGTTTTAAACTTTTTTTATTAAAAGACTATTATTAAACATTGTTTAAATTAGATCTCATTCATTTTTAATGCCCTACCTCCTGTGTCCCATTGCTATTAGTACTTTTGCTCCACTCTCCTTCAAATGGAGATTGGAGCAAAAACACTAATAACAATGAGATACAGTAAGTAGGACATTATTAATGAATGAATTAATTACTCATTTGTAATGCCCTACCTCCTGTATCCCCTTGCTATTAGTACTTTTGCTCCACTCTTCTTCAAACGGAGAGTGGAGCAAAAACACTACTAACAAAGGGACACAGTAAGTAGGATATTATTAATGAATTAATTAATTACTCATTTGTAATGCCCTACCTCCTGTATCCCATTGCTATTAGTACTTTTGCTCCACTCTCCTTCAAACGGAGAGTGGAGCAAAAACACTACTAACAAAGGGACACAGTAAGTAGGACATTATTAATCCTTTGAGTGGGACGCAACGCATTGCAAAGCAGTGCCTGCATTCCACTCTGGCACTCAAAGGGTTACTAAATCAGTGACATACTGTATTGCTGAAGGAACCCTGCACTCACAGCAGCGCTCCTCAACAAATGTCTTTATTAATATGTAGTTGTGGGCATCAGCGTGGCTGTGGTCATTACACAGGACAGAGGCACTGGATGAAGCGGTGGAGGGGAGAGAGACATCGGAGGAAGCGGGTGGCAAGCTCTCTCCCCTCCGCACTTGTCGACATGGACTCGCACACTGAACGACTTCTTGCATGCAGGGGACAATGTTCGAACAATTGTATCAAATTGTAATTGTATCAAATTAAAGGAACATGCATCTAAAATCCAATACCATGTTACAGAAAAATTCTTCTCTGGAAATGATGGAGCTAGATCCATTCTTAGTCATCTCAGTATCATCTCCATAGAAAAACATTTTTTTCAATAACAGAAGATTGAACCACTGTCTAAAATCCCCTTGAAGTAGATTTTCCACCTCAACAGGTGTGAACCTGCTTTCCCCCTGCTTGTATGCTTCTTACAGAGACAAAAGATAGCAACATGTTAAGCTTTTTGGATCTTTAAGGAAGTTTCTCCATACTGTATACTTCATGGACTGAGAGGCTACTACCACTACTAAAGCTAGATGTTGCTGCAATTGTACTACTAGGTGTGAAAGGTGCTGCACTTCCAGCAGAAGCATTCATCATAGCTAGGATTGTGGATTTCTATGACATGCATTGCTGATTACTTGGTGTGTGTGGCTGAGAAGTGGAGACTATGCTTTGATTAACAGGATAGCAGAGAAACATTCGATCTGGTGCTTCTCGTTACAATATAATCAAAATCAATTTCAATACAAGTGGAATAAAGAACTCACCGGCATCTCATGGGTGCTCACCGAATAGACAGTGCTCCAAACACTGTTTGAGACTTCAAACAAATTCCAATGGTTGCGGAAGCACTCCTTCTATTGTCGGGTGTCATGGTTTTTGATGAACACTCATAACAGTTTTGTAAGGTTAAAATAACTTTATTGAAACAAAGTTCAAACGCATAGATAGGCCTATGGGCCCACACAAACAGAGTAGATATACAGGCAGGTATATACAATAGTAGCTAGCCAGTAATGGAGATGTATGTGAGAATAATGACTGACAATCTCTGACAATGGAGGTTCTGGCTTGGACCAGGACAGGCAGCAGGATAAGCAGACAGCGGCTGACCACAGGACCTTGATGGTAGATGATCCAGGAGGAAGTGACTGGCACAACCCAGAGGAGCTAGGCAACTTTGCTGGCACAACCCAGATGCCTGGGAGGCACAGAACCCAAGGAGTGAGGCAACACTACTGGCATAACCCAGACACCTGGGAGGTACAGATCCCAAGGATCGAGGCAACACTGAACCTGGCACCAGATGGCAACAGACCGAGATATCTCTCCCAGGAAAATCCCTAGAATGCTAGGGTTGGATTGCAGCACAGAAAGTATAGAGATGAAGGCAACCAGTGTCCCCTCTACTGAGGATGGTACAAAGCAATGCTGGCTCTTGAGCCCGAGGCTCCTGCAGAGGGAAATATGCAACACTCTACCTGGAACGTGCAGGTATGCAAAGGGTCAATAGGTAACGCCCCGATATACTGCAACTCCCAAAGGGAGTGAGCCCAGCGAGGTATGCGAGGTGGACACAGAGAGATCAGGGTAACACAGTCAGTGCTACAACACTGTACCGGTACTTCGCTTGTGCACTCCGCCAACAGCGGTATGGAGAGAAGCTATAGCAAGAATGCCTAGCTAATGGTCGACAGAGATATAGTGCCACGGGGCGCAACCGACTAGCGTAACAGCAACCACCTAAGTAAGTGAGAGCAAACGGAGACCACAAGTGGTATGCTGGAAACGCACGGCACTCTGAGACAAGGCAGTACACTATCACGGTCCCCATGATTCCCTGTCAATCTCGCTTGGTGTTACCTGTGCATTGGAGGAGGCTGATTGGCCCTCCCAGGATGTGCCTTTATATACTGGGGTCACGGCACCTGTCAGATGCCCTTTCGTGGTGTTCCTGATCCTGCTCCTTGTTGCTGTGTTCCTGCGTTCCTGTGTACCGACCCGCCTCGTCTGACTATTCTACTGATCCTGCTCGTGATTGTCCCGGTTCCGGCTGACGACCCTGCTCCGTGATTGACCCGGTTCTGGCTGACGACCCTGCTCCGTGATTGACCCGGCTCTGGTTGACGTTCCTGCTTCGTGTATTGATCCAGTTCCGGCTGACGTTCCTGTTCAGTGATCTGATCCTGTGTTCCAGTGTGATTCAGGTCGCCTTCCGGCGACATTCTGAACTGTGTTTGTGTCGCTCTGACTAATCATCTCTCTATTTACCGAGCTGTTGCCTTTTGTTGCACAGAGTCTGTCCTCATAGCTCTGCTGAGCTGTATTCTCCTATACCGAACCTGCATTAACCCTTGCTGTGCTTGTAGCCTCCGTTTATTGAGCCTATCCTTGTACACTTGCTAAGCCTGTGGGTTTCCGTTCGAACCATTAACACTTCCTGAGCTTGTGCTGTTTAGACCTAGCCTGTCCATTCACACTAGCAGAGCAGTTGTCCGTTCTGGTGCTCGGGCAGCACCGTGGTGGCGCCGGTTGGCGTTGGTACCTCCAGTTTGCTCTTGCAGTGTGTGTTCTGTACGGCACCGGAAGGGTGTCCCAGCTCTGGTCTCCAAGTGCTCAAATGTATTACGCTATCCACCGCACTACTAGTGCTCTGGCTCGTTAATTGCTTGTGCAGTGTTGCTCCGTTCTAGCACCCAAGGGGTGTTTAGGGCTCTGGTCCTGTTGGCACACGCAGGGTTACTTCCGAGTGAGTTTTAAGGGCGATTCAGGTTCTGGTCCCATTAGCTCTGGCAGTAGCTTTCCTCCTGTATCCCACTAAGGTGGTATTGGCTCAGCTCTGGTCGATCATGCTGGTCTGTTGGGGCGTTCCATTGCACAGCTTTTTGAGAGTGATTCGGTTCAGTCACACAATACACCTTCCTCCACACCATCAAGAGACTGATATTACCTCCTGGGCGTTGACTAATTATTTTACTGAGACTGTTCAGTTTCTCTGCATTAACCCCTGTATGTCACTTTCCTGATCTGTATAATTCATTTTACATACTTGGGCCTGTATATTGACATTACCATTTATACCTGTCCTGGCCCCCAGGGGCGCTGTTCTTTAACCATTATTTCAATAAAACTGTGTTTTTACTTTTTACCGTTGTCTGAGTGTCAGAAAACCGTAACAGTACGAAAGGGCCATGACCTCAGACGGTAAAGGTGACGGTAATACACAGAACCTCCACTGGAGGATGGATGTTCACGAGCAATGCCTGGACCAGTTGGCACTGGCCATGCAAACCTTACTAGAACGTACGGTACACCTTGATAAACCGTAACATACACAGAGTAACTAGTAGCCAGGAATGGTCAGACACGGAACGGATACTCAGCCAAGCACAGTATTAATGGAAGTGGGTTCTTAGCCAGACACAATCGGTAATGGAAGTGGGTTCTGAGCCAGGCCAGGTCAGCAACGGAGCGGGTTCTCGGCCAGATACAGTCAGTAACGGAAGTGGGTCCTCAGCCTGATATGGTCAGCAACGGAGTGAGTTCTCAGCCAGATACAGTCGGTAACGGGAACGGGTCCTCAGCCAGACACGGTCAGCAACGGAGTGGGCTCTCAGCCGGATACAGTCAGCGACGAAGTAGTCGATGAACAGCAAACTCAGGAACTTCGTCAGGCAGGCCAGGTCATGCACGCTCAGCAATAACGGAGCAGAATGCAGGAGCTAATACACCACGAAAGGGCACCGTACCGTGGAAATGACAGGGTATGTAAAGGCCATCACTGGGCGGCGACAAAAGGTACTAGCCAATCAGTAACCAGTAATGCAAACTAGCAGTCAGAATGTCGCCGCCTGCTGCACAAAGCACGGGCACTGTGATATCGGGAAAACATGGTGGTAAATATAAAAAGGGGACTAAAAGACCACATATATCCAACTAGTATAAAAACCTCAAAATGTATTACATATGTTAAAAAGTAACAATCTTGCATGGCCCAGCTGCGGAGCAAATAAACACAACTACATGCACTAGAAAAAGATGTTAACACTGGTCATGATCTAGCATGTTTCGCGCTCTACGGCACCATCTCATATAATCTCTCCCATCTAAACACGTCCACAGCTGTTACTAAAACCATTGACAACATCAGTACGGTTAAACCCCTTTCCATTTGAGAGAACCTGTCCAAATGGAAAAAAGGGGGTAAGGGAGGAAAAAGGAGAACAAAAATGCAATACATTAAAAAGCATCATGCATGGTATACTAGTTGAAATATAGTTATATAATATGTAAACATGTAATACACGATAAAATACAAACTTGCATCACATAGATGTATGGATCAGTAGAGAAGGGAAGAAGAAAACCCCCCAAAAAAACATAAAAGTAAAAAACCAATACAATTGTTCATGTATTGCTGTGAGTTTAGCCCAGAGGCTCCAAATGAACACTAAACACGTCCGAGCATTCCTCAAAACAATCCCCCACACACATCAACATGTGTACCCATGTGGGAAACAAGGAGCATCCCTTGACCATGCCATATTCCAAAAGGAACCTCAAAAAGCCACAACAAACCCACACAATTGCATTAAGGACAATTGTATAGTAATAAAACATGAATATTTAAACATATGGGGAAATATACTTAAAAAATATGTGCAATATCCCATTCAGCATTTAGCCCATTTGGAACTCTAGTCCTCAGGGTTAAAATCCAAAAGGCTTCACGTTCCTCCAAGAGCCGATTAATATCTCCCCCTCTCCAAGGTAAACATACTTTCTCTATGCCCATGAACTGTAAGCATGTTAAATCTCCATCGTGTACATCATGGACATGTCTAGCTACAGCAGAATCTGGGAGATGCTTCTCTGTCTGATAGACATGCTCCCTAATTCTTTATCATACTGGTCTAGCTGTGAGACCAACATACTGTATAAAACATTATACAGTATGTTGGTCGAACAGCTAGACCGGTATGACAAAGAATTAGGGAGCATGTCTATCAGATAGGATATTGATCCGGGGAACTATTTGACTACCAATTGTAAGGAAGGAATAATCCCCCCAACACACACACACACACACTTGGGACTAGAAATGGCTCCAGAGGGCTTTTTTTGCCTTCCTCTGGATCAACAGGGGTGTTTTTGGCATGGGCTGGACTTGATGGACACGTCTTTTTTCAGCCTTATCTACTATGTTACTATGTTACATATGTTACCTCTAATTCATGTAATGCACCAACACATGTGATTTTAGGTTGATATGCCCCTATTCACAACCATGTCACAGTACGTGTGCTTTGTAGCTGGAACAGCTGCATCCTCCCTACCCCTGAGGAAAATTATTTGATTTAACAGGAGGGCGAGGTAGTCTTCTTGACTGCAGTCATTCTCCCAATATGTACCTGAAGTGTCTTCTGATGCTGCTTTTTGGTAGTAGTTCTAGGATCTATCAACATCTGTACAATCTCACTAGTAGGTCTGGTACTTCCACCATTACTAGTACACAGCATGGTGGACTAGCCAGCCTGTGACTGGGATTCTGCTGCAGCAGGAACTACTACATTAGCTAAAACAATGTCTTGACTGCTGGTGATGCCCATTATCTAATTTCCCCAGCTTGGTCTGAGTTAGGAAAGCTCAAATCATTGCTCCAAATCACATTCACCAACAGTGCCACAGTCAGCAGCAGTACCATGAACACCATATTATTTCTCCTCTCTTTCTGGTAGTGGTGGTGATGGGAATGAGTGTTAGGTATGTATAGGTGGGGCACCTGGTGTCACTATAGAAGCAAGCTCAGGGTTAGGCATCAACTTGGTAATGCTCTCCATTTTGTGAAGAAGCAATATTACCCTTTTTAAAATCAAACACCCCGAACCTTGAGATGTGGTGTGGGCGCCAGCACAATCTGCTAGTGGTGGGCCCTGAGCCCCAGTGCTGCTTATAATCCAAGGAAAATAATGGGATTCAGTTCTTTGATGGAAAATGGATAAAAATGAGTGGCTGGATATGTGAGGTGAATTACCATCTTTGAACTTGTGACATTCATTAAACAGAGTTTAGAGATTATACAGATGGTATCCTAGATTTCACTTACCTTGTATAAATTAGACCATAAACAACATAATTGCTGGAAGGATTGTTAGAAAACTGGAACTTGTCTCCATGTCATGGATTACTGCCATATAAAAAATGGAAATATGTACATAATCTAACCTAGGATGTTCTTTGCAAGGAGATCCTGGTCCCTGGATTTTCTTATTGTCCAGAACAGTATCACAATTAACTAGATGCCAAAATAAAATGGTAACATTAATTACTGACTGCCAACCTCATACTGCAATAAAACAATTGTACACTTGAAACTGTCCTACAAATAATCCAAGAACACTTTGAATTAGAAAAAATAATTTTTGTGGTTTATACCTGTCATGCTTGTTAGACTCACCCTGGACAGATTGCAATGCTGATGATCAGGATGTGACAGATCCTCCATGAGGCATACCTCTTCCACAATTATAATGGTCTTTATAAATTCTTAACATTGGCTAAAGTCAAACTGAAGAATACTACAATCAGTTTTTAGTAGGTGTGGCTATCACTCTTGTGTGTAGACACTTCCTGGTTTATGGCAGTTAGAGCAGTACTGTTATTTTATGAACATGTTATATATTGCATCTCTGCTCATAGAAATAAACCAACACCTGTTAATAATAATCAGCATTGTACATGTATTGGATACCAATAGTAAGCAATAACAAATATTACATGGTGTCAGAAGTAACATATTTTTTCTATCACAATGGATTCAGCTGGAGTCCCAATGCTCACAATGAACTGGGAAGCTACTAACTTACATGATGCTTGGCGAAAATTCAAACAGCATGCTGATCTCATGTTTGGAGGACCTCTAAAGAATAAGAGGGTGAAAAATGCAATTATCTCCTGTTATGTGTTGGTGAAGAAGGCAGAGACATTTTTAATACATGGGCCTTACCTGCAGTTGAAGCTATGTTGCTGAAATCTTATTATGACTGCTTTGCAGCATATGTTCAGCCCAAAGCTAACGTTATATTTGCACGTTACAAGTTTCATGAGAGAGTACAACAGGATCATGAATCCCTGGAGCAGTTTGTTACAGATTTACGTCTCCTTGCCCAAGACTGCAATTATTCCAAGAGCGACAAAATGATCCGGGATCGCAATGTCTTTGGAATCCACTTGCCTAAAGCTAAAGATAGACTCCTTAGCATAGGGTCTGAATTAACGCTTGAGAAAGCAATTGATATCGCCTGCTCATATGAATTGGCCCAGGCCCAACTATGGTCCATTTCTAAAGGCCAAGACACCCCGCAAAGTGATGTCATCCATGAGATTTCACGCCACGCAACTAATGGCTCCAAATGAGGCAAAATAACACCCGTCACCTGCATCCACAGGAAGAGGCATTTCAGTCTTAAAGCCCTGATCCAAAGCACTTCACTGAATGAGCATACTGTGGCAACGAACCACATAGCAACTACTTTCATTGTCCTGCAAGGGGGAAGAGGTATACATCCTGCAGGAAACTACATAACTTTTCTAGTGTATGCTGCTCCAGGTGCAGGAAAAGCATCCATGCTGTGAACAAAGATGGTGCTGACCTAGAAAAATGCAAACAACTGTACATAAACTCAATAACTCAAACTGAACAGAATCCAGACATGGAGCAGGCATTTGCCACTATTCAAGTTGGTCTAAAACAAATTGCAGTACAATTCAAGATAGACACGGGAGCCTCAGCCAATGTTGTTCCACTATACAAATACAAACGGCTTAAATCCCAGTGCACCAAATGACCGGCATCTCGCCCTTTATATGGCTACGGAGGCGAGCGACTGCAGTAAAAGGGAAATGTGACTTGGAATGTCAGCACAAAAACATTCAAACAATTATGTAATTTTATATTGTCGACACAAAAGCACGTCCAATCATAGGCCTAAAAGGCAGCATAGATTTTGGCCACATCAAGCTTGTACTGTCCATTACAGGCAGTCCAGATAAATTAGCAGTTATGGAGGAATATGCAGACCTCTTCAAAGGTATCGGTTTGTTCCTTGGCAAGTGTACCATACACTTAAATCCACAGACAACTCCAGTGGTGCACCCACCTAGGCGTATACCCCTTGCATTGTGCAGTAATCTTAAAGAGGAACTCGAGGGCATGGAGAAACTAGGCATTATTAGTAAAAGTCACAGAACCTACTGATTGGGTTAATTCCATTGTTATTGCAGAAAAACCACGTACAGGCAAATTACGAGTATGCTTTAGATCCTAGAGACCTCAACAAAGCAATTGTGGCCCAACTACCCTTTGCATACACTTGAGGATGTCACGCCCAGTTTGGCAGGTGCGCAATATTTTAGTGTTCTAGGTGCCAGATCAGGATATTGGGCCATAAAACTTACTGAAGAGTCATCCAAACTGACCACTTTTAACACTGTTTTTGGGCGTTACAAATTTAACCGCCTTCCTTTCGGATTAGTCTTTGCCCAAGATGAGTTCCAGTGCAAGACTGATGAAACCCATGAAGGGTTACACGGTGTAACTGCAATAGTTGATGTCCTCATTTTTGGCAAAACGAAAACGGAGCATGACAAAAATCTCAAGGCCATGCTGCAACGTTCCAGGGAAAGAGGTGTCAGACTTAATCCTGAAAAAAGCATCATCTGCTCCACTCAAGTAAGCTACTTTGGACACACACTCTTGGCCGATGGGATTAAGCCAGATCCTGTAAAAATTGCTGCAATAAAGGTGAGTTAGGAACTATACTAGGCATGATCAACTATTTGTCAAAGTTTGCACCTAATTTATCTGACGTCACTGCTCCAATGCGACAGCTTTTAAAAGAAGCTACTGAGTTCACTTGGGACACTCAGCAAGATGAGGCATTCACTAAAGTGAATGGCTTACTCACATGCGAGCCGGGACCGGTACTCACATATTTTGACTCCCAGAAGGAGCTAAAGTTGTAGGTTGATCCTTCCAAATACAGTCTCGTAGCAGTATTACTGCAAGACGACAGGCCAATTGCATACGCATCCAAGTCACTCACAGATTATGAAACCAATTATGCACAGAATGAAAAGGAACTGTTTGCCATCTTATTTGGCTGCAAACTTGGAAAGTGATCACAAACCACTGGAATCTATTATGCGCAAACCAATGGCATCCAGCCCCCCAAGGCTTCAGAGGATGATTTTACAGTTGAAGAAGTACAACTTTGACATCATCCATTGTCCAGGAAAAGACATTCCTGTTGTGGACACATTATCCAGGAAGCCACTGTCCGGTCAGTACCCAAGCCTCAGCGAAGACATGGATGTGCAGGTACCCAAGATGGAGGAAATTAAAGTTCATTCAGAAAGAGACATGCAATTCCAGGCACTAAAAGACAACATACTCAATGGTTGGCCTGAGGACAGGAAGCAATGCCCTCCAATCATACTGGAATATTGGAACCACAGAGGTGAGTTATCATACCTGCATGGCATCATTTTTAAAGGTGAAAAGACTGTTATCCCATCAAGCCTGAGTCCAGAGATTCTCATACGCATACATGCCAGTCATCTAGGCATCAAGAAATGTAAACAGAGAGCCCATGACATCTTATTCTGTCCAGGTATGGGGAAGGAGATTGAGGAAATTGTGAGAAAATGCCCTATCTGCCTTACTTACTGCCCTGTAAATGTGAAGGAGCCAATAATAAGCCACAGGGTACTGGACAGACCATGGCAAATAGTGGGTCTATTTATCTGGAGGAATGAAGTTTACCTTATAACTGTTGATTATTATAGCCGATTCTTTGAAATGAGCAAGTTACAAAGCACAACGTCAGCTGCTATAATATAAGAACTAAAAGCTGTTCTCATAAGACACTGTATCCCTGAGACAGTTATCTCGGATAATGGTCCACAGTACATATCCAGTGAGTTCACAATTTTTGCTAATACCTGGACTTTCAAACACATCACCTCAAGCCTGTACTACCCACAAAGCAATGGATTGGTAGAAAAGTCCGTACAGAATGCAAAGACTTTGCTGGAAAAAGCTAGAGCAGGTGGGAAGGATCCTTTCATGAGTCTCCTGGAATACTGAAACAGCCCCATTGATGACTTCAAAACACCAGCACAGCTACTCATGAGCTGTCGCCTGAGATCCACACTCCCAAATACCAACCAGCAACTGATACCTAAAGCTGTTTGCTACAAGGCTGTTAGAGCTAACAGGCTGCACCATCAGCAGCGACAGAGGAGCTATTATAACAAATCTGTAAGACCCCTATCAAGGCTCACTGAAGAACAAAGAGTGTGAGTGCAGGAGCAGGGCCAATGGAAACCAGCTGTGGTCAGCCAAACAGCTGACACAGAGAGGTCGTACCATATACACACCAATGACCGAATGGTATATAGGCACAACAGGCTCCACCTCCTAGATACCCGTGAGTCACACAACATCAGTGATGATGCAGTATCTCTACCAGAGCGCACCGGGTCAAGCCATATACCATAACAACACAAGTCATCAAAAGTCACTGGCCCCGTGAGACGAGATATCGCCCACGTCTATCCCCTACCGGACCAGATATGGACGCCTAGTCAAACCTAGAGACATTCTGGATTTCTAATCACATTCAGTATGCATGAAAGACTCAGACAGCATTATATTGTATATATGTTATATTTCCTATGCCATTATATTATAAGACTTTATGTACTATTGCATACTACTTGAAGAGACCATTACACGGGCCACAGTGCCACTGCCGCGGGGAGTCAGGCGCAGCGGAGACTGCCCGCGCTGCGGCTGATACAGAGCTCGATGCTCCGGCGTCCAGCTCTGTATCAGCTGATGCGCGGGCAGTCTCTACTGCGCATGACTGCAGCACGCGCAGCAGTGTCTACTGCGCATGACGCGGCGTTACACACATTTTGGCGAATTATTATATAGGATTACTGACAACCAGTTATATGTTGTTAATGTTGCACTTTCTTGCCTAAATCGTATACATTGCATGTAATACCTAACCCGCTTTTTTTTTTACCCCACATATCTATACCAGTTATGTATATTTGCAAATATTATATATCAAGTATTATTATTATTCTTTTTTTTTTAGGAAGGGAGCTGTAGTATTCTTTAGTTTGACTTTAGCCAATCAGTTTTTAGTAGGCATGGCTATCACTCTTGTGTGTAGACACTTCCTGTTTTTTGGCAGTTACAGCAGTACTGTTATTTTATGAACATGTTATATATTGCATCTCTGCTCATAGAAATAAATCAACACCTGTTAATAATAATAATCAGCATTGTACATGTATTGGATACCAATAGTAAGCAATAACAAATATTACAAACATGTTTGCCGTTACAAACCATAGCCTTCTGATGTAAAGTACATTTACCTTTAGTTGGCCAATAGCCTATTAAAACCTTAAAACCAGACACCAATGGAAAAATATTTGGCTATGCCTGACCTAGCCAAACCCCAAGCCAGAAAGGTGAAAGACTAACAGAAGTGGCAGGTCCAATGTAGTCAACAACAACCTAACACTGTATAATCCTTTAGATGATTCTGGGAAAGCACTGGCTGAAGCCAATGCTCAAGCTGTCTCGAACATTTTTTATGCCAAAATTTGACTGAAAAAAATTGGATGGCCTTCAGGCATCTATCACAGGGATGCTATCAGAAATAAAATCACATGAGGAGTGACTAGATGAAGTTTAACAGAATCTTGTGAAGCTCCTCTTGAAATGCTTCAGCATACAGTCCCACAATTGGAGGATAGGGATCAATCCTTAACATCCAAGCTGGATGACCTGGAAGAATAATCTTTGTCTGATTTGGATTACCAGAAGGGTAAAGCTGTGGGATTTTTGAGTGCCGGTCTTCCCAGGAGACTATTCCTAGAGGAGGCAAACCCTAAAATCTTGATAAAGCACAAATAATAAGCCTATTGAATTCTACCTCCAAATTGAAACAGAAGCCATGTCCATTTATCCTCAGGATTCTCTGTTACCTTAACAGGGGAAAAATGTTAATGGCATACCATAAAAGTCAAAATATCAGACACTGGGATTCTCTGACAGTCTCCCCCCAAAAAAACCTGAGAATTTTGAGATCTGTAGGTCCTTCTTTCAAAAGAAAATCAAGTTTGCCTTGGTGTCTCTGGAGCACTTGAAGGTTATGCTTGATGAATCTACCCTCTGGTTTAATGGACCAGAAGAAACAAAAATCTATCTAGACAAGCTCTGAGGAAACTTGCATTGGTGACTTCACATTCCTTCTATGCTGCTCTTGCAGTATTGACTTTGTGATGACATTTTCTATGTAACAGACTCATTTGTTTACTTTCTGAACCTCCATTGTCTTTTCACTAGCTTTTGTCTTTGTCTAAACTGATAAGCTGGCAACACCTACCCCATCGTTGCCTCTCTGTGGAAGCCACACTATCAATAATTACCTAGCTATAGGTAATATATTAAAAATCAGAGCCTGAATCACATCTGTCATAAAATAAATATGTTTTTTTTTTTCTTTACTACGCATAGACCCCTCATGCATTATTTTCTCCATATTTAACACTCCCTGATCCAATTATCTATATACATATATGTGCACATCCCACAGTTGCCATCATGTTTTGTTTGGTCCCTGGGTGGGGGGTAACTTCTACCACTTCTGCTGTTAGGCTGTTCCACTTTTCTACTACCCTCTCAGTGAAGTAAAACTTTCTTACATTACCTCTAAACCTGTCCCTCTAGTTTTAGACTATGGCCTCTTGTCCTAACGTTTTTATACTTTGAAATGTACTTCCCTCCTGTACTTTGTTGAATCTCTTCATGTATATGAATGTTTCTATCATATCTCCTCCAAGCTATACATGTTCAGATCTTTTAGTCTATCCTGATATTTCTTTTCCTGTAAACCAGTCACCTTTTTAGTATCTGTTTTCTGAATTTTCTTTAGAGTATCTATATCCTTCTGGAGATGGGGTCTCCAGTACTGTACACAATACTCTAGGTGAGGTCTAACTACAGATCTGTAGAGTGGCATGACCACTTCCCTTTTTCTGCTACTATTGCCCCTAGTTATATAACCCAGCACCCTGTTTGCATTCCCCACTGCTTTATTACATTGCCTGCCTACCTTTAAGTCATTAGAAATAATTACTCCCAAATCCATTTCCTCTGTTGTCTCTGACACCACAGTATCCTTAATAGTATATTTTTCATTTGGATTTTTATGTTCTAAGTACATTATTTTACATTTATCAACATTAAACTGCAGCTGTCACACTCTCATCCATTCTTCCTAAATAATTTGTCATTTGGCTTATTCCCCCTGGAATGTCTACCCTATTGCAGATCTTTGTACCATCTGCAAAAAGGCATACCTTACCTTGAAGACCTTTTGCAATATAACTAATAAAAATTTTAAAAAGAATGGGCCCCAGTACAGATCCCTGAGGTACCCCACTAGTAACACTACTTTTGTCTGAATATTCTCAATTGACTACCACACTCTGTCTCCTGTCACGCAACCATTGCCTTATCCATTTAACTATTTTTACATACAAACACTGCAGTTTATTAATGCGTCTTCTGTGAGGGACAGTGTCAGATGCTTTACTGCAATCTAGATAAACTATATCTACTGCTCCCACCTTGGTCTATTATTTTAGTTACCCACTCAAAAAAAATTAAGAGGTTAGTATGGTAAGGTCTCACTGCTCTAAAATCATGTTGTTTGATATCTTGCAAGCCAATAAAATTCAGATATTCAACAATTCTTTCCTTTAACATATTCTCTGTTAATTTTCATACTACTGATGTAAGACTTACTGGTCTATAGTTACCAGACTCTTCCCTGATACCTTTTTTATGAAGCGGTACTACATTTGCTAACTTCCAATCTTCTGGAACTGCTCCTGTCGATAGTGACTGATTGAATAATTCTGTTAAAGGTTTTGCCAGAACACACTTAGTTCTTTTAATAATCCCATCTGGTCCCATTGATTTATCTGTTTTTACCTTAGAAAATTGAGGTAGAACTTTTCCTCTGTAAACATTCATGTTTCCCATGTCTTGCCATTTTTTTTCTAACAGAGGTCCCTTCCCTTCATCTTCCTCTGTAAAAACTGAAGAGAAATATTCATTGAGACAGTTAGCTAGCCCTTTATTCTCATTTACATAATTTCCATTCTTTGTTTCTCTAACTATTCCTCGTTTCATTTTCCTCCTCTTTTTTTATTGACTGGGCAGTTTTTTCCTCCGTGTGTGTGTGTGTGCGCGCTTTGGCACATCTAATAATGCGTCTGCTTATATTTCTTAAATGCTTCTTTTTTTTTCTCCTTTACTATATTCACCACTTCTGCTGAGTACCACAGCGGTTTTCTTTTTCTTTTACCCTTGCTGACATGTCTAATGCTATGCTCTGTTGTGTTTAGTAAAACACATTTCAGATAATTCCATTTCTCCTGGACTCCATCTAAAGATCTCCAAGTTGTTAAAGACTGACTTAAAAAATGTTTCCATTTTAGAAAAATCAGCCTTTCTAAAATCTAGAACCTTTGTTTTTGTGTAGCACAACTCAGCCTCTCCAGTGTGGCTTCCTTCCTAATCAGCTCTTCAATGTAAAAAATTTAGGATATCTCTACTTCTAGCTGAACCTGCTGCTTGTCCACATCAGAAAGATTCAAGTCCCCCATAATAATAACCTTACCTTTCACCGTCATCTTAGTTACTTCCTTGAACAGTAGTTGATCCAACTGCTCTGCTTGTCCTGGGGGTCTATAGATCACACCTCTATGAGTGACCATCTTATTCCCATATTCTAAAGTTATCCAAACAGTGTCTGTGTTCTCATCCGTACTCTGTATAAGTTTAACCTTTAAGCTATTTTTGACATAAATGACAACCCCTCCTCCTTTTCTGCCTTTCCTGTCTTTTATAGAGAGTACCCTGGTATTTCTACATCCCAGTCATTTTTTTTTTCATTTTACCGGATCTCGGTAATCGCCCACTAAGTCCACATCTTCACTAGTTGTTATTATTGCAATGAGTTCAGGGATCTTATTCCCTAAACTGCGGGCATTTGTACACGTTGCTCATAGTCTACTGGTTTTTGACCTATGTGCCACAGACATACCTTGATCATATTCATCTGTGCAGTGCTGTGGGGGGTAATTGGTTTTATCCTGTGTCATTCCATTTGTTCCCTCTACTAGTTTAAATACCTGTTAATCACTCTAGTATGAAGGCTGCAAACATTTCTGCTTAGTTTTTATTTATTTTACTATTTGCACAATTTCCCCATTAGGCGGATTACCATTACTGGCTTCACCTGGCGGATTGCCCCATTAACAGGTGCTGTTGTGGACCCTTTGCAGCCCTGGGAGAGAATCTTGCAACCCATGTTTCTCTCTTCCTTTTCAATGGCAAAAAAGACCTGCAAAAAAGGTGAGCAACCCTTTAAGTGCCATGGTGCACTTGTCCCACTGCTCTCCCTCTGCACAGGGGTCTTTCTGGAGTTCTGCATAACTCCTGCACTCATGTTGTGGTTATCTATATTCTGTTATTTGGGTCTTTGGAGCATATTGGGCTGATATGTGGTTATTAACCCCTTCATTGACATGTTTGTGGTTTAGGGCACTTATATCTAATTTTTCCTTTGGATCCATGAGTTATTTATTAATTATTTGGAGTCCTGTAAGACCTTTGGGGACTTTTATTCACTTTTACTATTTTTAACTTTATTTGAATTCCGTGCCTTTAACGGCGAGCTTTACCACATAGACTGAATGCTTCATTGATTTCTATGGGACAGGCTGCTTTGGGATATATCTTTGCAATCGCTCCATGTGCCGAGTTGAGAGACAGCTCATTCTTCTTGTTAACCCTTGCCCTACATTCCGGTTACCATCCTCTCTGTCTTGGGGGTCCCTGGGGGGTCCGAGTTCTGCATTTGATACTCTTAAAGGAGAAAACTATATTTCTCTCTCTACACAGGGCTTGTATTCCTTTTACTCTCCTCCACAGGTTAACTCTTCACTTGCCATATAAGTACTACTTAGGCTTTCTGGTGTGATCTTTTTAATCTGGTGACAGTATTTGGGTTCCCCACTACTGCAGACACTTTTCTCCTTTTAGGATGGCAGATCCTAAGGGACATGGGGCTAAGCCTAAGGCTAAGGATTCAGGGGAGTCATTAACCCCTCTTGCTCATTGTTCCTCATGCCATGAGGGGCTTCCCAGAGAGTACTCAGGTTGCTTATGCCCCTCATATACTGTGGCCCCTGCTTCTCCGCCAGGGCCCTTCAGCCATGAGCAAGAGCCACATTGGGTCAAGGACTTAAAGTCCTCTATGGCACAGCTTCCTCTTTCTCTTCAGGGCATCCTCAAATCCTTGAAACCCCCCCACTTTCAGTTTTGTGGCTCCTAAGGCCCCTGACATTCCTGGTTTGTCTGATTCCTGTGAGGAGGAGTAAGTTGAGGAGTCTGAGGATGGTGCATGTTCAGAAGGGGCTTCTTCCCAGTTTCATGACGAGCCCTTTAAGGCTGACCCTGAACCCTCTGCTGAGGGTCTCATTAAGGCAGTTTTGTCTACCCTTAGCATTCCTGTTATCCCTGTAGAGTCTCAGTCTACTTATGACGTCTTTTCCAGGTGCAAGAAGTTCTGTACTGTTTTCCGCCTAATCTCACTCTGGATCAAATTTTCCTGGATGAGAAGAAGACTCCTGACAAGTGTCTCAGTCTTTCCAAGAGATTTTCTAAGCTGTAATCTTCTCTGATGCGGCTTTGGCTCAGTGGGCTACACCTCATTAGGTTGATCCCCCTATTTCTAGGATTTCTAAATCAACTGCCTTGCCCGTTGCGGATCCTTCAGCTCTTAAGGATTAAACGGATAGGAAGCTGGAAGCTATCCTGAAGTCTGCCTTTGCGGCCATAGGTATGTCCGTGAGGCCACCTTGGATTTTGCATGGATTAATAGAGCCATTGCTGTATGGACAGCACAGTTAACTGACGCTGTCTGCAAGAGTGCCCCTCAGGAGGACCTTTTATCCATTTTGACTTATATCACTGAGGCTGGGCACTATATTACTGATGCACTGTTTGATGCTGTTAGGCTTGAGGCTAAGGCCTCTGTCTTTTCTTTTACTGCCAGGTGCACATTGTGGCTCAAGATTTGGTCTGCTGACCTAATATCTAAGAAATCATCGGTTTCTCTTCCTTTTCAGGGCACATCTCTTTTTGGCGCTGAATTGAAGAACATCATCAGTGAGGCCACTGAGGGCAAGAGCACCTTGCTACCTCAGGTTCCTAAACGCAATCTCCAGGTGAGGAAGCAGAGTCTTTCATCCCCGCCATAACGAAACGCAAAGGCCGATCCAGGTTGCATCTCTGGACAGCACTATGCTCTCCACCCCCAAGTCCAGGCAACAGTGGAGGTCTAAACACACCTCCGCCAAACCTCCTTCAGCATGACTCGCTGAATCCTGGTCTGCATACACCTGTGGGTGGTTGCCTGCAACACTTTTAAGTACTTGGACAGGCTCTGTTGCGGATCAGTGGGTATTACAGGTGGTCTCGGGAGGTTACAGGATTCACTTCACATCCCTACCTACCTTCAGATTCTTCCCTTCTTGCTCCCCTGTTACGGTTTACTGACTCTCAGACACAGGAGGTTTGGTAAAACACAGTTTTATTAAACAAGCAATGATCATGTGACCCTCTCGGGTCCAGTACATACAACCTGTAATTCAGACACAGGACAGGTACAGGAGTAATATAACCACAGGTAAGTCCAGAATGTACAGAAGTATATCACTGATGCAGGTCAGGTTATGGAGATAGGAATAACCCACTCAGGCCCAGCAGGTATCCAATGTACTGTACTGGCACAGGTCAGGTTACAGTTCGTGTGATGCTGTGCCACAGTGAGCACTAATGTCAAGATAAGGAACGCCAACAGGCACCAGTAGAGCCACCAATAATGGAGGCTTACTACGCAGGGAGTAGCCAAGGTAGATCGCCATTAGGTTACTAAAAGGAGGCCTCACATCCCCATATGCCTGGACCAGAGACTAGCGGACAAACCCTAGCAGCCTTAGGAAGGCTACAGACTGAAGGGTGTACAGGCAGTATGGTGGACTGCACGGTAACGAGGAAACACGGTACTGACAATAGTGAGTCTCGGGAATGCTCCTGGACGACGGAGCAGAGCCCAGACCTGGACCGTGGGTCTTAGAACCAGAGGCTAACCGAGGCGCCCAGTAGCCACCCAACCTCGGTAAGAGTAACAAGCAGGTCTAGTGTACCGGGTGCAATACCACCCCTAACACCGTAGTGAAAGGATAACAGTGCGAATATCTGAAGGGTCGAGAGCAGTACTACCTGAGATGGCAAGGAGGCACAGTGACTGACAGGGACAGTCACGGTATGGAGGACGGACCTCCGAATGGCAGGCAACCAGTTCAGTGGTACCAGGAGGTACACAGAGAAGGAGCAACAGCAAAGCCGGTTCGGTATACAAAGCAGGAACGTCAGTAGAGCCGGGTCGGTACACGGAGCAGGAACATCGGCCAGGCCGAGTCGGTACACAGGGCAGGAATGTCAGTAGAGCCGGATAGGTACATGGAGCAGGAACGTCAACCAAGTCGAGTCGATACACAGAGCAGGAACGTCAGTAGAGCCGGATTGGTACACGGAGCATGTACGTCAGCCAAGCCGAGTCGGTACACAAAGCAGGAACGTAGATCAGGCAGAATAGTCAGGCAGTCCGGGTCATACACAGGAATCACACGAATAATCAGAATAAGCACTGGCAACTAGTGTTGAGCGAGCATGCTCGGCCGATGCTCGGATCGGCTCGAGCATCGCTCTGCTCGGCACATGGCGGTACTCGTACGAGTACCGCATGTGCTCGCCCGCCATGTTCGGGTCTCCTCCCCGCACGTTTTGCGGCTGCTGCGCAGCCAATAAACGTGCAGGGAGGCTCTGACATCGGTGTAATGCCAGCAGCCATGTTGGCTGCTGGCATTACACTGATTGGCTGGCCAGAACCCGTGGTCAGGTGCTGTATAGCACCTGACCATCGAGTTCGGCTCAGTCTGAGCCAGGGAGAGCTGAGGATAGGAAGGGAAAGGCAGTGTAGGGAGGAAAAAAAAAAATTGTGACAAAAAAGAACCAAAAGTCCTTTTTAGGACTACTGTGTGTGGGGGCAGCAGGTTATTTTGTGTGGGGGGAAAAAAAAAAAAAAAAAAAAAAAAAAAATATTCTGTTTAGTGTGAAAAGTTGCAGATTAGAGCACATTCTGTTTAGTGTGCACAGTTGCAGATTAGAGCACATTCTGTTTAGTGTGCAAAGTTGCAGATTAGAGCACATTCTGTTTAGTGTGCAAAGTTGCAGATTAGAGCACATTCTGTTAAGTCTTCAAACTAAAATATCAAAGTCACGTATTCCATTCAGTGTGCGTCGCCGCAGTTTAGCAGCACATTCTGAGTACTGTGCAGAGTTGCAGAATAGGAAGAAATACTGTTAAGTCTTCAAACTAAAATATCAAAGTCACATATTCCATTCAGTGTGCTTCGCCGCAGTTTAGCAGCCTATTCTGTGTACTGTGCAGAGTTGCAGAATAGGAAGAAATACTGTTAAGTCTTCAAACTAAAATATCAAAGTCACATATTCCATTCAGTGTGCTTCGCCGCAGTGTAGCAGCACATTCTGTGTACTGTGCAGAGTTGCAGAATAGGAAGAAATACTGTTAAGTCTTCAAACTAAAATATCAAAGTCACATATTCCATTCAGTGTGCTTCGCCGCAGTGTAGCAGCACATTCTGTGTACTGTGCAGAGTTGCAGAATAGGAAGAAATACTGTTAAGTCTTCAAACTAAAATATCAAAGTCACATATTCCATTCAGTGTGCTTCGCCGCAGTGTAGCAGCACATTCTGTGTACTGTGCAGAGTTGCAGAATAGGAAGAAATACTGTTAAGTTTTCAAACTCAAATATTAAAGTCACATATTCCATTCAGTGTGTTTCACCGCAGTTTAGCAGCCTTTTCTGTGTACTCTGCAGAGTTGCAGAATAATAAGAAATACTGTTAAGTTTTCAAACTCAAATATTAAAGTCACATATTCCATTCAGTGTGTTTCACCGCCGTTTAACAGCCTATTCTGTGTACTCTGTACAGTTGCAGAATAATAAGAAATACTGTTAAGTTTTCAAACTCAAATATTAAAGTCACATATTCCATTCAGTGTGTTTCACCGCCGTTTAACAGCCTATTCTGTGTACTCTGTACAGTTGCAGAATAATAAGAAATACTGTTAAGTTTTCAAACTCAAATATTAAACTCACATATTCCATTCAGTGTGTTTCACCGCCGTTTAACAGCCTATTCTGTGTACTCTGTACAGTTGCAGAATAATAAGAAATACTGTTAAGTTTTCAAACTCAAATATTAAAGTCACATATTCCATTCAGTGTGTTTCACCGCAGTTTAGCAGCCTTTTCTGTGTACTCTGCAGAGTTGCAGAATAATAAGAAATACTGTTAAGTTTTCAAACTCAAATATTAAAGTCACATATTCCATTCAGTGTGTTTCACCGCAGTTTAGCAGCCTATTCTGTGTACTCTGCAGAGTTGCAGAATAATAAGAAATACTGTTAAGTTTTCAAACTCAAATATTAAAGTCACATATTCCATTCAGTGTGTTTCACCGCAGTTTAGCAGCCTATTCTGTGTACTCTGCAGAGTTGCAGAATAATAAGAAATACTGTTAAGTTTTCAAACTCAAATATTAAACTCACATATTCCATTCAGTGTGTTTCACCGCCGTTTAACAGCCTATTCTGTGTACTCTGTACAGTTGCAGAATAATAAGAAATACTGTTAAGTTTTCAAACTCAAATATTAAACTCACATATTCCATTCAGTGTGTTTCACCGCCGTTTAACAGCCTATTCTGTGTACTCTGTACAGTTGCAGAATAATAAGAAATACTGTTAAGTTTTCAAACTCAAATATTAAAGTCACATATTCCATTCAGTGTGTTTCACCGCCGTTTAACAGCCTATTCTGTGTACTCTGTACAGTTGCAGAATAATAAGAAATACTGTTAAGTTTTCAAACTCAAATATTAAAGTCACATATTCCATTCAGT
Organism: Rhinophrynus dorsalis; assembly: GCA_037306005.1. Lineage (NCBI taxonomy): Eukaryota > Metazoa > Chordata > Amphibia > Anura > Rhinophrynidae > Rhinophrynus > Rhinophrynus dorsalis. The sequence goes on along the minus strand of CM074719.1, from coordinate 250,411,788 downwards.
GTGTTTCACCGCCGTTTAACAGCCTATTCTGTGTACTCTGTACAGTTGCAGAATAATAAGAAATACTGTTAAGTTTTCAAACTCAAATATTAAAGTCACATATTCCATTCAGTGTGTTTCACCGCAGTTTAGCAGCCTATTCTGTGTACTCTGCAGAGTTGCAGAATAATAAGAAATACTGTTAAGTTTTCAAACTCAAATATTAAAGTCACATATTCCATTCAGTGTGTTTCACCGCCGTTTAACAGCCTATTCTGTGTACTCTGTACAGTTGCAGAATAATAAGAAATACTGTTAAGTTTTCAAACTCAAATATTAAAGTCACATATTCTGTGTAAGATGAAGAAGGCGGGTAAAAAGGGACGGGGAAGTGGACGTGATCCTGAAAGTTCAGGGCGCGGGTCAGGACGCGGAGAAACTGTGCCTGGTGCCAGAGCACAAGAAAGAAAGACATCCACCATACCTAGCTTCATGTGTAATTTTACAGGGCGTCGCAGGACATCACTCTCGAGGTCCGACCACTGCGAACAGGTGGTCGGTTGGATGACAGCTGATACTGCTTCCAGTCGGTTAAGCACCACCCTGTCTTCCACCAAGTCCACTCTCAGTAGCCAAGAGTCTGGTCAACATAATCCTCACTCTGATCATCCTTCCTCCCACCATACACGGTCTGGTCAAAGAAGTGATCCCACACTGGGATATAGTGAGGAGCTCGTCTCATCACCAATCCTTCATTTGACCCTCTCTCCAAGCACGCTTGCAGAGGAACATGACATCTTGTGCCCTGATTCACAACCTCTAGAGGCTACCCAATCTCAAGAAGATGACAGATGTGAACGGCATTTAAGGTCAAAGGAAGTAGTGGATGATGATGATGATGATGAGACACAGTTGCCATTAAATCAACCACTATTTCCGTCTCAAGACCTTGTTGAGGAGAATGTTATACAGTTGTCAATGACTGAGTATGTGGTGGGATCAAGACTTGAGGAGGATGATCAGAGTGAGGAAGTGGAGGAGGACTTGGTGGACGATGAGGTGACTGACCCCACCTGGGAAGGTGTAGAGCCGAGCGATGACAGCAGTCCTGAGGGTGAGCCATCTGCAGCACCGCAACAGGCTGGAAGAGGCAGTGGTGTGGCTACAGAAAGAAGGCGGACCGCACCAAACCGGCCCGCAAATGTTCCACGGAGCACCCCCTTGCGTAAATCTACCTTGCCAAGGGGTAGGTGTTCCGCGGTATGGCGTTTTTTTAAGGAAAGTGCGGACGACAAAAGAATTGTAGTTTGCAACCTGTGCCACACCAGAATGAGCCGAGGCATGAACACTAGAAACCTCACCACCACCAGCATGATCCGACACATGGCATCCAAGCACCGTAGTAAGTGGGAGGAACGCCTGGATCGCCCATCTGTGTCTGCAGGCCACACCACTGCCTCCTCTTCCCCTGTTTTCGGTGCCGGCCAATCGCCTGTCGAAGGCGCAGGCCCGCATACCTCCCGCCCTGCACCTGTAGCATCTGAAGCACCATCAGCGACCACATCCACTTCCCTGTCCCAGCACAGCGTCCAAATGTCGTTACCCCAGGCATTTGAGCGCAAGAGAAAGTACCCAGCCACCCACCCACAGGCCATAGCACTAACCTCACACCTTTCAAAATTACTGGCCATCGAAATGCTGCCATTTAGGCTTGTGGACACTGAGTCCTTCCGCAGCCTGATGGCAGCAGCTGTCCCTCGGTACGCGGTCCCCAGCCGCCACTACTTTTCCCGGTGTGCCATCCCCGCATTACACCACCATGTGTCCCGTAACATCACCCGTGCCCTGACCAACGCAGTTACTGGGAAGGTCCACTTAACGACTGACACATGGACAAGTGCTTGTGGCCAGGGACGCTACATTTCCCTGACGGCACACTGGGTGAATGTCGTGGAGGCTGGGAGCGACTCGGACCCTGGGATGGCACGGGTGCTACCCACGCCGAGGATTGCGGGCCCTACCTCCATCAGGGTTTCCACCAGCACCTACGTTATTGGCTCCTCCTCCTCCGTTTCCACCTCCGAATTCTCTACACACACCGCCACTCCCCCATCAGCCAGTAGCTGGAAGCAGTGTAGCACTGCAGTGGGGAAGCGTCAACAGGCCGTGCTGAAGCTGATCTGCCTTGGGGACAAACAGCACACGGCCTCAGAGCTGTTGCAGGGGATTAGTCACCAGACCGAGCAGTGGCTCTCGCCACTCAACCTGCAACCAGGCATGGTTGTGTGTGATAATGGGCGTAACTTGGTGGCGGCTTTGGAGCTCGGCAAGCTCACACACGTACCATGCCTAGCGCATGTATTTAATTTAGTGGTGCAGCGATTTCTAAAAACCTACCCCAATGTGCATGATCTCTTGACCAAGGTGCGCCGCGTGTGTGCACATTTCCGTAAGTCATCAACAGCTTCAGCCGGCCTGTTGAAGCTGCAGCAGCGCTTACAATTGCCAGCTCACCGGCTGCTGTGTGACGTGAGCACGCGCTGGAACTCCACCTTCCACATGTTGGCCCGGCTTTGTGAGCAGCAGAGGGCAGTAGTGGAGTACCAGCTGTTACACGGTCGTCGCCTCTCCGTTCAACTTCCTGTAATCAGAAGTGAGGAGTGGGAATGGATGTCAGACCGCTGTGAGGTTTTACGCAATTTTGAGGAATCGACACAGATGGTGAGCGGCGATAACGCTATTATCAGTGTAACCATCCCACTTCTGTGTCTACTGAAACGCTCGCTGCTCACAATTAAAACCGACGCTTTGCATGTGGAAGAGGTGGAAATGGGGGAGGAAGAGCTTACACAAGGTGATAGCCAGAGCACCCTCACTTCGTCTTCTCAGCGACAATTGGAGGAGGCGGAGGAGGAGGAGGAGGAGGAGGAGGAAGACACGGTTGTCTCCGCTACAGAGGGTAGCCATGGAACTTTAGTTCCATCTCTTCAGCGTGGGTGGGCAGAAGAGGAGGAAGAGGATGAGGAGATTGAGAGTCATCCTCCTGGTGAGGACAGCGAAATCTTGACTGTTGGTACTCTGGCACACATGGCTGACTTTATGTTAGGCTGCCTTTCCCGTGACCCACGCGTTACACGCATTTTAGACAACACGGATTACTGGGTGTTCACCCTTCTGGACCCCCGCTACAAAGAGAATTTCTCATCTCTCATTCCTCCGGTGGAGAGGACAAGCAAAATGGTGCAATACCAGAAGGTTCTTGTTGAAAAATTGCTCCAAAATTTTCCATCTGACAACGCTGGCGGCAGAGTACGTGCTACCTTGGCCAACCGAGAAGGGGAGAAAAGGGGAGCACACAGCAGTTCCGAGAAAGGCAGGGCGACACTCTCCAAGGCGTGGGACACCTTCATGACACCCCGCCAGCACCCTCACCCTGATGCGCAGCCTAGTGTCACAAGGAGGGAAAAGTTTTGGAAGATGGTGAAGGAGTACGTAGCAGACCGTGTCAGCGTCCTCAATGATCCCTCTGTGCCTTACAACTACTGGGTGTCCAAGCTGGACACGTGGTATGAACTGTCACTCTACGCCTTGGAGGTGCTGGCCTGCCCTGCCGCCAGCGTTCTGTCTGAGCGGGTATTTAGTGCTGCTGGTGGCATCATAACAGATAAGCGTATCCGCCTTTCCACCGACAATGCTGATAGGTTGACACTTATAAAAATGAACAAGGCCTGGATTTCCCCTGACTTCTCCACTCCACTGGAGGAAAGCCCCGGGGGAACATAAACTCACTTTATATATGTTATTTACAATGATGTGAATACTCTGTATTCCCATTCACCCCTTCCACCCAAAAAACGGGTATATGGTTGACTCTTAATCTTCTCATCCTCCTCCTCCTCTTCCATATGCCCTGTGCTATAATTTTTATATAGGGCCAGCTCACCAGCGGGCCCTGTGATATAATTTTTATATAGGGCCAGCTCACCAGCGGGCCCTGTTTGACAATTTTTATATAGGTCAGCTCACCAGCGGGCCTTCTCATATAATGTTTTATTGGGTCAGCTCTCTAGCGGGCCCTCTCATATAATGTTTTATAGCGTCAGCTCACTAGCGGGCCTTCGCATATAATGTTTAGGATGGTCAGCTCTGCAGCAGACCCTCACCCATAATGTTTTAGATGGTCAGCTCAGCGCACGTTTCCCTCTTAATCATGGCCTCACTTCCGAAAACCAAGGAAATTTTTGGGAGAATTTGCAGATGATATACAAGTAAATATACAGCAAATATTGTTTGGTAACAATTTTTCGCCTAAAGTCGTTTTTATTTTCCTTTTTGTGTGTTTTATGGTCAGTCTGTACAAATGGCGTACTACGGGCGAAAGATCGTTCCCAGCAGCGATGTTGGAGTCCAAGATGCATCCAGACATCCTCCCTATGCTGTCCCTGAACCATTTCTGTGGTGTTTCCATCCTTTTCTGCCCTTTTCCTATGGACCAGGCACCCTCCCCTCATCAGAGCAGGGGGTGCCTGGTGTAATGCTCGAGTCCTCCCATTGACTTCAATGGGGCTCGGGTGCTCGGCCGAGCACTCGAGCCTCAGGGGGTGCTCGGTCAGAGCACCCGAACACCCGAGCATTGGGGTGCTCGCTCATCACTACTGGCAACAGGTACACCACGAAAGGGCAGCGCTGAAGTGACAACACTCAGTATAAAAAGGTTAGGACTGGGCGGAGACAATTCATGATAGCCAATAAGAGGGAATGAGGAAGTGAATAGACATAACAATGTCGCCAGAGAAAGCGCGGTGTCATGGTTTGTTAAGACTCTCAGACGTAAGGTTAGGTAAAAACACAACTTTATTGAAAAGTTTAAGATAATCCCATAGGGTTTTATACACATACAAACAATACATAGAATAGACAGGCGATAATGATAATAGTAATACAGGTTCTACCGGCCTTGCCAATATACAGGGCAAGGCAACCTGGGCGAGTCTGAAACAGGTGGCTCTACCGGCCCTGCCAATATACCGGGCAGGGCAGCCTAACGGAATACCAGAGTAGTAGGCTCTACTGGCCTTGCCAATACCGTGTACGGCAACCTTAAGATGGAATAGCAAATGGTTCTACCGGCCTTACCAATATACCGGGCAAGGCAGCCTGATGGAATACCAATGTAGTAGGCTATACCGGCCCTGCCAATACCGGGTAAGGCAACCTTAAGATGGAATAGTGAACGGTTCTACCGGCCTTACCAATATACCGGGCGAGGGCAGCCCAAAGGGAAGGTGACCACCACAATGACCTAGTGACTGTCAGATGGCAATGACAGTAAAGCAGAAATTAAAGCGGTTACCAGGTTGTAAGGGATGTTTTTTTTGGTGATCTCCTCACGGTCAGTGGGGGGTTAATACTCTGCATTTAGGTTTGCAACAGCAGATGGGCAGGCACTGTAAGCCATGTAGTGTTTATGAGAGGCAGTTGGAGACATCTCTTCTATGCAGTGTTATATAACCAAGCACATACGCATGCGTAGTTTTAGACATCTTAGGGCGTAGCCTGTATTTTAACCTGTAATCAAGACAACAGTGTTTAGAGCCATTGGAGACTAGGAAAGAGTGTACCTGGTCTCAAGTCGGAGAGGTACAGTGTTGCTGTTTAGCCATTTGGGAAGTCAGGTCTGTCAGGCTATTCACCTCTGTAGACTGTACCTCATCCAAACTTGTGTGTTGCTGTTTAGCCATTTGGGACGTCAGGTCTGTTGGGCTATTCACCTGTGTAACGATACCACGGAGTTTAGCGTGGAAGGCTCTCCCACACTGATGTTCAGCTCCAGTGAATAGATAAGTAACTTGTTTAATTATTGTATGTCTCTTTTTATATACACCAGAGCCGTGTGTCTCTCATACGGAGGAAACTCTGGCAGATATATACACCAGAGCCGTGTGTCTCTCATACGGAGGAAACTCTGGCAGATCTCTCACCCTTTTTTCATATCTTCCGGAGTTGGTATGCTTTCATACTTCTGTGAGCTCTGGCCATAACCTGTTTAATCATTGCATGTTTAATAAACTGCATTTCACTTCAGTGTTTGTCTTTATTCTGGAATTCCAAACTCTATTTGTAACACAGGTCAAGTGGTTTCACCGTAGTCTGAAACTCTAGTACCCGTGTACTGTAGGAATCATAGCTGCCTAGGACTGGACAGCGCACTCTGGACCATCAGGTACATGAGTGTAGAGACCGGGAGTAAACCAGCGCCCTTACGTTGGGAAACATCAAGCAAGATCTTGAGTAAACCCACAGGTCATGGAGCGAACCAACGCCCGCACGTTGGTAACCAACAAACAAAGAAATGTCGCCACAAGGCAGTGGAGAAAACCAGCGTCCGCACGCTGGGACCAACAGACTAGTAAAGTACAGCTACTGGGCTAAAGGAGCTAACCAGCGTCCGCACGCTGGGACCAACAGTACTGTAATATGGCTGTAAGACCAAGGAGTAAACCAGAGCCCACGCGCTGGAACCAACAGGCTGAGAAGTGTAGCCGCAAGGCTTAGTGGAGATAACCAGCGTCCGCACACTGGGAGCAATAGTACGATGTATGGGCCTTCAGGCCAAGGAGTAAACCAGCGCCGCACGCTGGAACCGACAGGCAGTGAAGTGAGCAGCAAGGCTTAGTGGAGCAAACCAGCGTCCGCACGCTGGAACCAACAGGCAGTAAGGAGTAGCCACAAGGCCAGTGGAGCGAACCAGCGTCCGCACGCTGGGAACCAGCAATGCAGTATATACAGTCGTAAGGCCAAGGAGCAAACCAGCGTCCGCACGCTGGGACCAACAGGTGTAAGAGTAGCCGCAAGGCTTAAAGGAGCAAACCAGCGTCCGCACGCTGGGACCAACAGGTTGTGAGAGTAGCCGCAAGGCTTAATAGAGCAAACCAGCGTCCGCACACTGGGACCAACAGGTGTTAGGTGTAGCCACAAGGCCAGTGGAGCAAACCAGCGTCCGCACACTGGGACCAACAGGTGTTAAGTGTAGTCACAGGGCTAGTGGAGCGAACCAGCATCCGCACGCTGGGAACCAACAGGAGGAATGTCGTCGAAGCGAGCGAGGAACAATGTCGCCACAGATGTAGGAACTGGAAGCAGGAAACAACAGGAACCAGCAGAGAAGATCAGCCGGATCAAGTATGGCAATGAAGACTGGCAGCAGGAACATCAGCTACTGACGAATACAACCGGAACCAGACTGGAACTGACATAGCAGGCAGGAACTCAGGAACAGGTCGACTCAGGAACTCAGGAACACAGCAACAGGCCCAATCAGCTACTGTAGCAAGGTGAAACTGGATGCTGTCAGAGACAACCAAGGGCAACCAAAGGGTGCCCAGACTGAGTTTAAAAAGGCAATGTGAGGCAGGCTGAAGGCAGACAGCCAATGGGAGCCCCCTACAAGTGATAGACACTGGATTGCAGCAATCACGAGCACCGTGATACGCGGGCACCGTGATATCCCCTCAGGGACAGGAAAAGCTCAATCTTTTCAATGGGGCATTTCAGGCTCCCTTGGACAAGGGAGTTTTGGTTCTTCGTAGTTCTTAAGAAGGATGGCAGCTGCCGTCCTATCCTGGATCCCAAAAATCTCAGTTTGTTTGTGGTCCATACTCACTACAAGATGGAGTCTATGTGCTCTGTCATTGCAGTGATGTGTCCAGGGGGACGTCTGGCTTCTTGGGTCTGCAGGATGCTTACCTGCACATTCCAATTCATCTGGACAGTCAAAAGTACCTCAGGTTAGCTTGTGACTTGGGGCACTTCCAGTTCACCGCCCTACCCCTTGGGCTCACCAGGTGTTTGCACAGGTCTTAGGGCCTTGATTGCCTTCCTACACACCAAGGAGATTCAGGTGACTCCTTACATGGACGACCTTCTCTTGAAGGCTCCCTCCAGGGATCTCCATGAGGTCCAGGACTGTGCTCAGGTCCTCCTTCAACACAGTTGGATCCTGAATACGAACAAGTCTGCTCCGGAATCAATAGTTCATAATAAGCGGCACCAGACTGGGATGCAATGTAGCTTCTTTCACTCACCGATATGGAATGATTAACCTGGTGCAATATGGAAAGATGAGCCGACACATCTATAGTTTAGACAAGCAAAGAAACATCCACTGCACTTCTATGTTCTTCGTAAAAAAAAAAAAACAACTATTTATTTTGGAAATATAACACAAGACACCAAAAAGGGTCTCTCTTCCCCCCCCGAAGTGAGACTAGACCTCCACTGGAAGTTGGACAGCTCCATCCTGAGGAAGAGAAAAACAGTTTGTGATTCTGTACTGGACTATAGTAACGACGGATGACAGCTTCTTAGGCTGGGGAGCTGTCCTGGGTCACCTGGGCTTTCAGGGTCATTGGTCTACGGAGGAGACCCTCCTTCCTATCAACATCTTGGAGCTCAAGGTGATTCTCCATGCTGTGGAGTGTTGGACCTCTCATCTGAGGGGATGCCCAGTCAGAGTCCAAACAGACAACACAATGGCCATTGCTTACATCAACCAGCAAGGAGGCACCAGAAGCGCGGCTGCTTGGTTGACAGTAAAGGCTATTTTAGCCTGGGCAGAGGTGCATGTTCCTGCCATCTCCGCTGTGCACATTCCAGTCGTAGAAAACGTCTTGGCAGAATTCTCAAGTCACAAAACAGTGGACCCCAGGGAGTGGTAATTCCATCCAGAGGTTTCTGACCTGTTGGTGCAAAAGTGGGGTCTTACTTGGATAGACCTGATGGCCTCCAGGGACAACAGGAAGGTTCAGATCTTTTGCTCTCACTGGAGGGATCCACTGGCATTCACGGTGGATGCTCTGTCAATTCCATGGCGATTTCATCTGGCCTACATTTTTCCTCCACTTCCTCTCCTTCCCAGAGTGCTGAGAAAGATTTGGATAGATGGTGCGTCGGCCATTCTGATTGCACCTTATTGGTCCAGACAGCTTTGGTTCCCAGAACTGCTGGAGTTGGTCGCTCAGGATCCATTTCCACTGCCACACATACTGGATCTCCTTCTCCAGGGTTACCTATGCAGAGAGGATGTGGACAGCCTGGTTTTGACAGCATGGCTGTTGAAGCCTCCATCTTGTGGAGGAAGGGCTTTTCTCCTGAGGTGGTCTCCACCATGATCCAGGCCAGGAAACATGTATCCTCTAAGGCCTACCACAGGATTTGGTCTACTTTTCATTCTTGATGTGTGGACAGAAATCTCTGCTTATAAGGCTCCCACTCCTCAGTGGGACCTTAATCTTTTCTTGGGAGTCTTGCAGAAGCCTCCCTTTGAGTCCTTGGCTACCATTCCTCTACATCTTCTGACGTGGAAAATGGCCTTTCTTTTGGCTTTGGTTGTGAGTTGCAAGCATTCTCCTGCAAACCTCCTTTCCTGGTGTTCCACAAGGATAAGGCTGCTCTCCAAACCTCCTAGGAATTTCTTCCTAAGGTGGTCTGTGAATTCCACATCCATCAGGAAATTGTTGTGCCTTCCTTCCTGACCTTAAATCTGAAAAGGAGAGGGATCTCCACTTGTTGGATGTGGTGAGTTACCTTAAGTTTTATGTACACCACACTGAGCCTTTCCATAAGACTGATGCCTTATTTGTCATCCCTGACGGTCCCAGGGCTGGTTTGGCTGTGTCCAAGGTGACTATTGCTTCCTCATAAAGGAGGCCCCACCAGTTCTGTTTGGGCCTCCTGGGCCTACAAGAATCAGGCTTCTTCTGAACAGCTGTGCTAGGTGGCCACTTGGTCTTCTTTGCACACCTTTGCCAAACACTACCGTGTGTATGTTCTGGCTTCGGCTAAAGCCAGCTTTGGCAGGAAAGTCCTGTAGGCAGTTTTGCCTGTATATGACTTTATTTTCCTGTGCCTTATAGCTCTTTAAAGTGATAGTAATACTTAAGATGTAAAAAAATATATGTTGTAGGGTTTATGTCCCTGAATAACAGGTCAAAGTTGAATTTTGTAGGTGCAATATCACAGTGGCCTGAAAATCTGCAGTAGTGCTGTTGCTACACCATCCTATGGAGATTTATGGCCTATAGACCAGAGCTGTCATTGGGATTGTGTAGCAACAACACCACTGTAAGTTTTCAGGCCACTGTGATATTGCAAAAAACTTCAAATTTGAGCTGTTATAATGTTAAAATAAAATATCTCTCAACAGTGGAAGCACCCTTGTTTTACTCAGTGGGATAAATCCTACAACATAATTTTTTTTTTGCATTTTAAGTATTACTATCCCTTTAACTGTTTGAGCCCTGGTGGCTTTTGTTCTTGTGTGCTGTGTATTGTGTATTATTCAGTGTACGTTGACACTTTGTTAGTTTGGGCTGTTCCATGTCCTGGATAGTACATGGGAACTCTGGTATCATGGGGGACTGGCGCTTGGTCCTTTCCTTCTCTTCCCACCCATGGGAGCTCAATGTTGGTACATCCTCATGTTACTTGTAAGCTATATTGGACGACAGAGAAAAGAGGGTTTTAGTCTTACCTGTTAACTCCTTTTCTCTTAGTCCATATAGCATACAGTTAAAGGGACCATTCTAGGTCTCCTGGGCTGGACGTGGGAGTCTGGGTCCATGCTCACAGGAGTTTTCCTCTCTTTCTTCTTGCTATCTAGTTCATTAGGGTTTTTTGTCTCAAATTTATCTGGAGAGGGGAGTGGCTAGGTAGCTTGCTATGGAGGAGGGGGAGGCTCCACCCTGCACTTCTTGAAGAATTGTTCCACCCTACTGGGAGGAGCTGTCACCTCCTCGTGGTACCTGTAAGCTATATGGACTAAGAGAAAAGGATTTAACAGGTAAGACTAAAATCCTCTTTTATATTACTTGCATAATCAATGTGTTTTGCAGCGTTATCTCTGCTTTCTCAAGATTTTGCTGGTATTACTGATACAAAAGGCAGAGGTGGCCCACCTGTGGCCATTGAAATACAGCTCACAATCATTGGAATTGGACAGGAGTCACTAAAACTCCACCCATAGCACTACAAGAGTGAATGTATAATTAAAAACACATTGGCTGAGATGTTCTAAAGGTCTATGCTGTGCGATATGATTTTGTCAGTTTGTTCAAAGTACACTGACTTTTGGATGTAAACACACATCTCCATATACACTAAAATTTAAGGATGCAAGGTAGGGGAGGAGGTCCTCATTAGCATACAAGGTTGTCAAACTGCAGTCTATATGGAAGGGATGCTTTCCCTTGTACATAACCAGCTGTAAATGAAGTCTGAGAGCATTCTCTCTGCTGCCCCACTTGGTCCTTAAGGGGAAGGACAGGATACTTTCAGCACTATGAGCAGCATCACTCTCTTAATCCTTTGAGTGCCCTAGGGATGTGCATTGAGCACAGCTGTGGTGCCTGAAGGTAAAAAAAAAAAAAAAAGTACACCAAGTAGCACATAATCATGCCCTCATCTCTGTATCATATGCCATACATACATATATCATACATGTTGTGCACTCCCAAGGGCAAAAGGCTGGGTCTGGCTGTTTCCATGGGGATTTGTGGCTATTAGCTACCCCCCAGCCTTGTTATCTTGCACACTGGTAGCCACAGAACCCAATGTACACTGCATGGCCCCCAGACTTGTTTCTTTGCCCACTGGTAGCCACATATCCTCATGTTCACTGTCTGACCCCCCCCCAAGCCTTGTTCCCTCACCTATTGATAGCCACAAATTCCCATGTGCATTGCCTGGGAAAGCGAATAAGGCTGGGGGGAAGGGGGTGTCAGTCAGTGTATTTGGGGCTAACGCGCAATGGTGATGTTCCACATGTTTCCCCACAATACTTATTTTCAACATCCTGCTCACAACTCATTTTCAATATAAACTGCCCCCCACAGTTCCAATTTGACGTTGCCTCACAGTTCCAATTCGATGTATACTGCCCCCACACAGTTAACCCTGTCAGTGCCAGAGGGGTATGCAATGCGTTGAGTACTCCTCTGTTCACAAAGGATTAATATCCAAATATACTGCTGCATTCTGCCCAAGACTATGGCTCCCTGTGTAAATATTGAAAAAAAAAATATGCATAATGCTCTGTTTTGTGTGGCTAAAGAAAATGAGACCTCGCTGAGGCATTGGAACCCCTGATGATGTCATCCTAGCATTGATCAATGTGTTGCGTACCCCTCTGGCACTCAAAGGGTTAATAACTGGGTTGAGGAGGATCTTCAAGACCCATGTGATCCCGATGACCCCTGTGAGGTCTGATTTTCTTTAACCACACAAAACGGAGCATTAAGTGTATTTTAAAAAAATATTTACAGAGGTACCCATTGCGGGGCAGAATGAGGCTGCATATGTTGGATATTAACTGTGTGGGGGCAGCACATGTCGAATTGGAACTGTTGGACATCATATGTATGAATGGAACTGTTGGGGGAGGCAGCATTTGTCTAATGTGAATTGTGGGGCAACATGGGGAATATAACTATTGTGTGTTAGCCCCAAATACACTGACTAACACCTCCCAGCATTGTTCCCTTGCCCAGGCAGTGCACATTAGAATTTGTGGCTATCAATAAGCAAGGTAACAAGGCTGGGTGGGTCAGACAGTGAACATGAGGATATGTGGTTACTAGTGTTGAGCGAGCACCCCGATGCTCGGGTGCTCGGGTGCTCTGACCGAGCACCCCCTGAGGCTCGAGTGCTCGGCCGAGCACCCGAGCCCCATTGAATTGAATGGGGCGACACGAGCATTACACCAGGCACCCCCTGCTCTGATGAGGGGAGGGTGCCTGGTCAATGCCCCCCTTCATCTCCGCAATGTCCCCCTTCATCTCCGCAATGTCCCCCTTCATCTCCGCTATGCCCCTCTTCCACAATGTCCCCCTTCATCTCCTCTATGCCCCTCTTCCACAATGTCCCCCTTCATCTCCGCTATACCCCTCTTCCACAATGTCCCCCTTCATCTCCGCTATGCCCCTCTTCCACAATGTCCCCCTTCATCTCCTCTATGCCCCTCTTCCACAATGTCCCCCTTCATCTCCGCTATGCCCCTCTTCCACAATGTCCCCCTTCATCTCCGCTATGCCCCTCTTCCACAATGTCCCCCTTCATCTCCGCTATGCCCCTCTTCCACAATGTCCCCCTTCATCTCCGCTATGCCCCTCTTCCACAATGTCCCCCTTCATCTCCGCTATGCCCCCTTCATCTCCGCAATGTCCCCCTTCATCTCAGCTATGCCCCCTTCATCTCCGCAATGCCCCCTTCATCTCCGCAATGCCCCCTACCTCCAGTCCCTGGTGGTCCAGCGGAGCGTCTTCAGATCTGTGCCTCCTTCGGCACAGATCCCCGCCACCCGAACATGCCGGGCGAGCACATGGCGGTACTCGTACGAGTACCGCCATGTGCCGAGCAGAGCGATGCTCGAGCCGATCCGAGCATCGGCCGAGCATGCTCGCTCAACACTAGTGGTTACCAGTGGGCAAGCCTGGGGGCCACGCAGTGTGCATTGAGTTCTTTGGCTACCAGTGTGCAAGATAACAAGGCTGGGAACCAAGCGGTGTACATGGTAGCCACAAATCCCACTAGGCATCTCTGGACAGTAAATGGGTATACAAGATTCCCACTGTTTTCTGCCAATTATGAGCTGATTGCACTGCTGGACATGTTCTAATTGCAAAGGTAGCATGGTGTTTCTTTCATCTGCTGCACTAAGTTTCCTTGGCCAACCACTGTGTCTATGGTCCTCAACAGTGCCTGTTTTTTTGTGCTTCTTCAAAAGAGCTTAAACAGCACTTCTGGAAACACCTATCTGCCTTGAAATTTCTGCCTTGGAGAGACATTGCTGATGCAGTATAACTCCTTGTGTCTTGCTGCTGTGCTCAGTCTTGCCATGGTATCTGACTTTTGACATTAAACTCTCTTCAGCATCCTTATATTGTTAGCTGAGTTTAGCTGTTCCTTACCCAGTTATTCCTCCTACACAGCTGTTCCTGTTTCAGTTAATAATTGTGTTTCAACATACATATTAAATTGATTATCATTAGCACCTGTTTGGTATAATTGTCTAATCATATACCTGACTATATGCCTATAAAATCCCTGACTTTGTGCAAGTGTACCTAGAAGAACTGATGCTGTTTTGAAGGCAAAGGATGGTCACACCAAATATTGATTTGATTTAGATTTTTCTTCTGTCCACTCACTTTGTGTTTTGTTAACAGATAAAAATAAACTGTTAACAGGTCTATTTTTGAAACCATTTTTACTTTACACCATTTTTTCACACCTGCCAAAAGTGTGCACAGTACTGTGTATAAATTATATATATATATATATATATATATATATATATACTAGCAATGTGGGACGGCGTTGCCCGTCAGGATATATAGGGAATTAATGCACACACATGGATGCGAGACAAACACAGAGACACACACGCAAATGCACACGCATGCACTGAGATGCTTAAAGAGCGACAGCCATACACACATACATGCAGACACATAGAGTGTGATACAGACATGCAACACACACAGTGAGAAACACACAGGCACACACAGAGACACACACACACAGAAGTGAGTCATAAGGGGTTGACTTATGTGTCATTGTAATGAGTTTGTGTTTGTACTTATGCCTCCACTGTGGCATTCATTCATATAGTTGAAATGCATGTGGTAATTGCACATACTATGGTGGAAGGTGGATCGTGCTGGCTCCAGGGATGCGAGTGACTGGAATTCATTCATGTAATTGAAATGCATGTGGTAATTGCACATACTATGGTGGAAGGTGGATCGTGCTGGCTCCCGGGGTGTGATTACGTGTGAGTGATTGCGTTTGAGTGCGAGACTGAGTGATTGCGTGTGAGTGATTGAGTGAGTGTGTTAGTGAGTGTGTGTGATTGAGTGAGAATGTGTGAGTGAGAGTGTGTATGATAGTGAGAGGGTGTGAGTGATTGAAGGTGAGAGTGTGATTGAGGGTGAGAGTGTGATTGAGTGTGAGTGTGATTGAGTGTGAGAGTGTGATTGTGATTGAGTGTGACTGCAAGACTGTGTGAGAGTGTGATTGAGTGTGAGACTGAGAGTGTGAGACTGTGAGAGTGTGATTGAGTGATTGAGTGTGAGAGTGAGACTGTGTGAGAGTGTGAGTGTGATTGAGTGAGACTGTGAGAGTGTGATTGAGAGTGAGAGTGTGTGAGTGTGATTGAGTGAAACTGTGAGAGTGTGATTGAGTGAGACTGTGTGAGTGTGATTGAGTGTGTGAGTGATTGGGTGTGAGACTGAGAGCGTGAGAGAGACTGTGTGAGACTGAGAGTGTGAGAATGTGAGCGTGAGAGAGTGTGTGAGACTGTGAGAGTGTGTGAGACTGTGAGAGAGACTTTGAGAGTGTGAGAGAGAGTGTGAGAGACTGTGAGACTGAGAGTGTGAGAGACTGAGACTGAGAGTGTGAGAGACTGTGAGACTGTGTGAGACTGAGACTGTGAGAGAGACTGTGAGAGTGTGAGAGAGTGTGAGACTGAGAGAGTGTGAGAGAGTGTGAGACTGTGAGAGAGTGTGAGACTGTGAGAGAGACTGTGAGAGAGACTGTGAGAGAGAGTGTGAGAGAGACTGTGAGAGAGACTGTGTGTGTGTGTGAGACTGTGTGTGTGCGAGACTGTGAGAGTGTGAGAGCGTGTGAGAGTGTGAGAGAGTGTGAGAGCATGTGAGACTGAGAGAGTGCGAGTGTGTGAGACTGAGAGTGTGAATGAGTGAGACAGTGTGAGAGTGAGAGAGAGAGACTGTGAGAGTAAGAGAGAGAGACTGTGAGAGTGTGAGAACGTGTGAGACTGAGAGTGTGAATGAGTGAGAGACTGTGAGAGTGAGAGAGAGAGACTGTGAGAGTGAGAGTGTGAGACTGTGAGAGTGTGAGACTGTGAGAGTGTGAGAGCGTGTGAGACTGAGAGCGTGTGAGACTGAGAGCGTGCGAGACTGAGAGAGTGCGAGTTTGTGAGACTGAGAGTGTGAATGAGTGAGACAGTGTGAGAGTGAGAGAGAGAGACTGTGAGACTGTGAATGTGAGACTGTGAGACTGTGAGAGTGTGAGACTGTGAGACTGAGAGCGTGTGAGACTGAGAGCGTGCGAGACTGAGAGAGTGCGAGACTAAGAGAGTGCGACTGTGTGAAACTGAGAGTGTGAATGTGAGAGACTGTGTGAGAGTGTGTGTGAAAGAGTGTGTGTGAGAGAGTGTGTGTGAGAGAGTGTGTGTGAGAGAGACTGTGAGAGAGACTGTGTGAGAGACTGTGTGAGAGACTGTGTGTGAGACTGTGTGAGTGTGAGACAGAGAGTGCGAGACTGAGAGTATGTCAGTGTGTGAGACTGAGAGTGTGAGACTGTGTGAGAGTGAGAGAGTGAGACTGTGTGGGAGTGTGAGAGAGTGAGACTGTGTGAGAGTGAGACTGTGTGAGAGTGAGACTGTGTGAGAGTGAGAGAGAGAGATTATGTGAGAGAGAGACTGTGAGAGTGTGAGAGTGAGAGAGAGACTGTGAGACTGTGTGAGTGTGAGACTGTGAATGTGAGACTGTGAGTGTGAGACTGTGAGACTGCGAGACTGAGAGAGTGCGAGACTGTGTGAGACTGTGAGAGTGCGAGACTGTGTGAGACTGAGAGAGTGCAAGACTGAGAGAGTACGAGTGTGTGAGACTGAGAGAGTGTGTGTGTGAGAGTGTGTGTGTGTGTGTGTGTGTGAGA
The DNA here is from genome assembly GCA_037306005.1 of Rhinophrynus dorsalis. Taxonomy (NCBI): domain Eukaryota; kingdom Metazoa; phylum Chordata; class Amphibia; order Anura; family Rhinophrynidae; genus Rhinophrynus; species Rhinophrynus dorsalis. The sequence continues at coordinate 250,395,075 of CM074719.1, read as the reverse complement.
GTGTGTGTGTGAGAGAGTGTGTGTGAGAGAGTGTGTGTGTGTGTGTGTGTGTGTGTGTGAGAGACTGTGTGTGAGAGAGTGTGTGTGAGAGACTGTGTGTGAGAGTGTGTGTGTGTGAGAGACTGTGTGAGAGACTGTGTGTGAGACAGAGAGTGCGAGACTGAGAGTATGTGAGAGTGTGAGAGTGAGACTGTGTGAGAGTGTGAGAGTGAGAGACTATGTGAGAGTGAGAGAGAGACTATGTGAGAGTGAGAGACTATGTGAGAGTGAGAGAGAGAGACTGTGAGAGTGAGAGAGTGAGACTGTGTGAGAGTGTGAGAGTGAGACTGTGTGAGAGTGAGAGAGAGAGACTATGTGAGAGTGAGATAGAGAGACTATGTGAGAGTGAGAGACTGTGAGAGTGTGAGAGAGAGACTGTGAGAGTGAGACTGTGAGAGTAAGAGACTGTGAGACTGTGTGAGAGTGAGAGAGAGAGACTATGTGAGAGTGAGAGAGAGAGACTGTGAGAGTGTGAAACTGTGAGTGTGAGACTGTGAGACTGAGAGACTGAGACTGTGTGTGAGACTGTGTGTGAGACTGTGTGTGAGAGTGAGAGACTGTGAGACTGTGTGTGAGAGTGTGAGACTGTGAGTGTGTGAGACTTTGTGAGACTGTGTGAGAGTGAGACTGAGAGAGTGTGAGACTGTGTGTGAGAGTGTGAGACTGTGTGTGAGACTGTGAGAGAGTGTGAGAGTGAGAGACTGTGAGAGAGTGTGAGAGTGAGAGACTGTGAGAGAGTGTGAGAGTGAGACTGTGTGAGACTGTGAGACTGTGTGAGACTGTGAGACTGTGTGAGACTGTGTGTGAGTGTGAGACTGTGTGAGTGTGAGACTGTGTGTGAGTGTGAGACTGTGTGTGTGTGAGACTGTGAGAGTGTGAGAGACTGTGTGAGTGTGAGAGACTGTGCAAGACTGTGAGTGCGAGACTGTGAGTGCGAGACTGAGTGAGACAGTGTGAGAGTGAGAGAGAGAGACTGTGAGACTGAGAGTGTGTGAGACTGAGAGTGTGTGAGACTGAGAGTGTGAGAGAGAGTGTGAGAGAGTGTGTGAGAGAGTGTGTGAGAGTGTGAGACTGTGTGAGACTGTGTGAGACTTTGTGAGACTGTGTGAGACCGTGAGAGTGAGAGAGAGAGAGAGAGAGACTGTGTGAGTGTGAGACTGTGTGAGTGTGTGAGACTGAGAGAGTGAGACTGTGTGTGAGTGAGACTGTGTGTGAGTGAGACTGTGTGAGAGTGAGAGAGAGAGACTGTGTGAAAGTATGAGAGTGAGAGACTGTGAGAGTGAGAGACTGTGAGAGTGTGAGAGAGAGAGACTGAGAGTAAAAGACTGTGAGACAGTGTGAGACTGTGTGAGTGTGAGACTGTGTTTGAGAGTGAGACTGTGTGTGAGAATGTGAGACTGTGTGTGAGAGTGTGAGACTGTGTGTGAGAGTGTGTGAGACTGTGACTGCGTGAGACTGTGAGAGACTGTGAGAGACTGTGTGTGAGAGTGTGAGACTGTGTGTGAGAGTGTGAGACTGTGTGAGTGTGAGACTGTGTGAGACTGTGTGTGAGAGTGTGAGACTGTGTGAGTGTGAGACAGTGTGAGGCTGTGAGACAGTGTGAGACTGTGAGAGAGTGAGACTGTGTGTGAGAGTGTGAGACTGTGTGTGAGACTGTGTGTGAGACTGTGTGTGAGAGTGTGAGACTGTGTGAGAGTGTGAGACTGTGAGAGTGAGAGACTGTGAGACTGTGTGAGTGTGAGACTGTGTGTGATACTGTGTGTGAGACTGTGTGTGAGACAGAGTGAGAGAGTGTGAGACTGTGAGAGAGTGAGAGACTGTGAGAGTGTGAGAGAGAGTGTGAGACTGAGAGAGTGTGAGAGAGAGTGTGAGACTGTGTGAGAGTGTGAGACTGTGTGTGTGAGAGTGTGAGACTGTGTGTGTGTGACTGTGTGAGACTGTGTGACTGAGAGTGTGAGAGAGACTGTGAGACTGTGTGTGAGAGAGAGAGACTGTGAGAGTGAGACTGTGTGAGAGTGTGAGACTGTGTGAGAGTGTGAGACTGAGAGAGTGTGAGAGAGAGTGTGAGACTGTGTGTGAGAGTGTGAGACTGTGTGTGAGACTGTGAGAGAGTGTGAGATTGAGAGAGTGTGAGACTGTGTGAGACTGTGTGTGAGTGTGAGACTGTGTGAGACTGTGTGTGAGTGTGAGACTGTGTGTGTGTGAGACTGTGTGTGTGTGAGACTGTGTGTATGAGAGAGTGTGAGAGACTGTGAGAGTGTGAGAGACTGTGTCAGTGTGAGGGACTGTGTGAGACTGTGTGAGACTGAGAGAGACACTGAGAGTGTGAGACTGTGTGAGACTGTGACTATGAGAGAGACTGTGTGAGACTGTGAGACGGTGTGTGAGAGAGTGTGAGAGAGTGTGAGAGTGTAAGAGACTGTGAGAGTGTGAGGGACTGTGTGAGACTGCGAGAGAGACTGTGTGAGACTGCGAGAGAGACTGTGAGAGTGTGAGACTGAGACTGTGTGAGACTGTGTGAGACTGCGAGAGTGTGAGACTGTGTGATACTGTAACTGTGTGAGAGACTGTGTGAGACTGTGAGACGGTGTGTGAGAGTGTAAGAGACTGTGAGAGTGTAAGAGACTGTGAGAGTATGATGGACTGTGAGAGTGTGAGAGACTGTGTGAGACTGCGAGAGAGAGAGACTGTGTGAGACTGCGAGAGAGACTGTGTGAGACTGTGAGACTGAGAGTATGAGACTGTGTGAAAGTGTGAGACTGTGTGTGAGAGTGTGAGACTGTGTGAGTGTGAGACAGTGTGAGACTGTGAGACAGTGTGAGACTGTGAGAGAGTGAGACTGTGTGTGAGAGTGTGAGACTGTGTGTGAGAGTGTGAGACTGTGTGAGACCGTGTGAGACTGTGAGAGACCGTGTGAGAGTGTGAGACTGTGTGTGAGAGTGTGAGACTGTGTGAGAGTGTGAGACTGTGAGAGTGAGAGACTGTGAGAGTGGAGACTGTGAGACTGTGTGAGTGTGAGACTGTGTGTGATACTGTGTGTGAGACTGTGTGTGAGACAGAGTGAGAGAGTGTGAGACTGTGAGAGAGTGAGAGACTGTGAGAGTGTGAGAGAGAGTGTGAGACTGAGAGAGTGTGAGAGAGAGTGTGAGACTGTGTGAGAGTGTGAGACTGTGTGTGTGAGAGTGTGAGACTGTGTGTGTGAGAGTGTGAGACTGTGTGTGTGAGACTGTGTGACTGAGAGTGTGAGAGAGACTGTGAGACTGTGTGTGAGAGAGAGAGACTGTGAGAGTGAGACTGTGTGAGAGTGTGAGACTGAGAGAGTGTGAGAGAGAGTGTGAGACTGTGTGTGAGAGTGTGAGACTGTGTGTGAGAGTGTGAGACTGTGTTTGAGACTGTGAGAGAGTGTGAGACTGTGTGAGACTGTGTGTGTGTGTGAGACTGTGTGTGTGAGAGAGTGTGAGAGACTGTGAGAGTGTGAGAGACTGTGTCAGTGTGAGGGACTGTGTCAGTGTGAGGGACTGTGTCAGTGTGAGGGACTGTGTGAGACTGTGTGAGACTGAGAGAGACACTGAGAGTGTGAGACTGTGACTGTGAGAGAGACTGTGTGAGACTGTGAGACGGTGTGTGAGAGAGTGTGAGAAAGTGTGAGAGAGTGTGAGAGTGTAAGAGACTGTGAGAGTGTGAGGGACTGTGTGAGACTGCGAGAGAGACTGTGTGAGACTGCGAGAGAGACTGTGAGAGTGTGAGACTGAGACTGTGTGAGACTGTGTGAGACTGTGACTGTGTGAGAGACTGTGTGAGACTGTGAGACGGTGTGTGTGAGAGTGTAAGAGACTGTGAGAGTGTAAGAGACTGTGAGAGTGTGAGGGACTGTGAGAGTGTGAGAGACTGTGTGAGACTGCGAGAGAGACTGTGTGAGACTGCGAGAGAGACTGTGTGAGACTGTGAGAGTGTGAGACTGAGAGTATGAGACTGTGTGAAAGTGTGAGACTGTGAGACTGTGAGACTGTGTGAGACTGTGAGAGTGTGAGAGACTGTGAGACTGCGAGAGAGACTGTGTGAGACTGCGAGAGAGACTGTGAGAGACTGAGAGTGTGAGACTGAGAGTGTGTGAGACTGAGAGTGTGAGGGACTGTGAGAGTGTGAGGGACTGTGAGACTGCGAGAGAGACTGTGTGAGACTGCGAGAGAGACTGTGAGAGACTGTGAGTGTGAGACTGAGAGTGTGAGACTGAGAGTGTGTGAGACTGCGAGAGAGACTGTGTGAGACTGCGTGAGAGACTGTGTGAGACTGTGAGAGTGTGAGACTGAGAGTGTGAGACTATGTGAAAGTGTGAGACTGTGTGAAAGTGTGATACTGTGTGAGACTATGAGACTGTGTGAGACTGAGACTGTGTGAGACTGTGAGACTGCGAGAGAGACTGTGTGAGACTGTGAGAGTGTGAGACTGAGAGTGTGAGACTGTGTGAAAGTGTGAGACTGTGTGAGACTGTGAGACTGTGTGAGACTGTGAGACTGCGAGAGAGACTGTGTGAGACTGCGAGTGAGACTGTGTGAGACTGCGAGAGAGACTGTGAGAGACTGAGAGTGTGTGAGACTGAAAGTGTGTGAGACTGAGAGTGTGAGGGACTGTGAGAGTGTGAGGGATTGTGTGAGACTGCGAGAGAGACTGTGTGAGACTGCGAGAGAGACTGTGAGTGTGAGACTGTGAGTGTGAGACTGAGAGTGTGTGAGACTGCGAGAGAGACTGTGTGAGACTGCAAGAGAGACTGTGAGAGACTGTGAGAGTGTGAGACTGAGAGTGTGAGACTGAGAGTGTGAGACTGTGAGAGTGTGAGACTGTGAGAGTGTGAGAGAGTGTGAGAGACTGTGTGAGACTGTGAGACTGAGAGTGTAAGAGACTGTGAGAGTGTGAGGGACTGTGAGAGACTGCGAGAGAGACTGTGTGAGACTGCGAGAGAGACTGTGTGAGACTGCGAGAGAGACTGTGAGAGTGTGAGACTGTGTGAGAGTGTGAGACTGAGACTGTGTGAGGGTGTGAGACTGAGACTGTGTGAGAGTGTGAGACTGAGACTGTGTGCGACTGTGAGACTGAGACTGTGTGCGACTGTGAGACTGAGACTGTGTGCGACTGTGAGACTGAGAGTGTGTGCGACTGTGAGACTGAGAGTCTGCGCGACTGTGAGACTGCTACTGTGAGACTGCAACTGTGTGAGAGACTGTGTGAGAGTGGGAGACAGAATGTGTGCTTTGCAATGCGTTGCTTACCCCTCTGGCACTCAAAGGGTTAAGTTGATCTAACATAGCAATATAACACACGGTGGCTCTTCAGTTGAGACAACGTAGCAATATGCTGAGGTATCAAATAGAAAGTGGTGTTTGAGGCTTGCCCTCTTTAACATACAGCAAAGTATCTCTCTCCCTTTAAGGAGAAAGGGTGGGAATCAGGAAGCAGGAAGTGGAGGAGTGACAGTTGAGACAGTGAGGTGACTGAAGAGATGATGAGTTAAAGAAGAGTTGCTATTAAGTTTATCCCTGAGTTTGTATTTTATGGGAACATTACACCCTCATACTGAAACAGAGTGTATGGAGGGTTACAGTTATCTGTGGGAGGTGAAACAGTGTGTTTGTGGGGTCATGATCCTGAGTGAGAGTGTGAGTGGACCGGGAGAAGTTACTGATATCCCTACCTCAGGTGCGAGTGGCAGTTACATATTTTTTTTTTTGTCAGTTGGATAGTGGTGGGCGGGCTGGAGGGGGCGGGCCAACTCCCTGTATGATAAACACGCCCCCATTGAATCACCCAATGAGAGCAGTAAAGTCCCCATTCAATCACCCAATAGGAGTTGTGTCTCCTAATGAGACATAAATTATGTAATTAGACATTCTGTTCAATGCGAGTTTCTTTTCTGAGGAGACATAAATTATGTTCTGTGTGTGGGGTACCATAAATTATGCAATGAGGCTTATTATTTTATATATATATATATATATATATATATATATATATATATATATAAATATACAGTAGCCCCTAAAGAGACTTTTTTAGGGGTCACAACCAGATCAGCAGCACTCGCAAAAGACACCACACCAGACGAGGCAATTTCAAACAAAAAAATAACCAACAAACCTCCTCTCAAGAAACCATAGTGTTTAACCTAAGTTCCCACCCGCTTACCTCATCTGAAACAATTGTACTCTCTAAAGGGCTTTCATTTGTCTCTGTCACTAAACAAAGTGACTTTCACCTGAGTGTAGATTTCTTTAGGTTTCAGAGAAATCTGAAACTAAGAGATTTCCTTAAAAACTCCAAAATGGAAAGAACTCATAATTTCCAACCAAAAAGTACATTTGATCCTCCTATCACTAATCCTTCTATTAGCAGTTTCATGAGGATAGCGGAACAGAAATCCAAGGTAAAACCTACTTCTATACCACATAACAATATGACTAGATAAGAACAAGCAGACTTAAAGAATTTAGCACAAAATCCCACGATCCTTATTCGCCCGGTGGATAAAGATAGTGCAGTGGTTGTTATGTACTACACGTATTACCAAATGGAAATCCTACAACAATTAAATGATTCTAGTGTGTACTCCAGCCTTCCTTCTGACCCACTTGTCCGCCATAAGCATATTATTGATCACTCCTTAAACAACCCTCTACAACATGGTTGGATGAACAAACCCATAAATTCCTCACTTTAAAACATCCAGTTTGTCCCATTTTGTATACCTTGCCAAAGATACATAAAGACAATAATAAACCTCCGGGATGCCCAATTATGTCTGCGGTAGGCTCACTGTTACAACCGATTGCCCAATTTCTTGACCTCTGGTTACAGCCTTTAGTTCAAAACCTACCATTGTATATTCAGGACACTGGAGACTTTATTCAAAACATTCAGAACGTGAGAGAACTAGGTGAAGACATCCTACTTGTAACCATGGACATCAAGTCCCTGTACACGGTTATCCCTATCCCCAAGGGCATCTGCGCTGTAGCCTGTATCAGGATCACCTAGGCTTGTGTCACAACCTCTTATTGGCTTCCTCCTGGAGATGTTAGAGTACTGGTTAACTCTCAGTTACTTTAGATTTGAGAAATACTTCTATTTACAAATCTCAAAGACGTCAATGGGGTCCAACGTGGCACCCACATTTGCCTATCTTTACATGGCACAATTTGAGTCCAAGCATATTAACCCAATAAAATTTTCCAATAAAATTTTTTATCGTTGCTTCATTGACGATCTGTTCCTTATTTGGAAGGGACACATTGACACATTCACTGAGTTTGACAATGGTCTTACCAAAATGGACTCACCCAGGCACTACTAATTACCGTAAAAACACGGACTGCAATACATTGTTGCATTTCCAAAGTTTTCATCCTCAACATCTCAAACAAGGGGTACCTTACGCGCAATTTCTCTGCATCATCAGAAATAACTCAGACCCTGTTTATGCCAACGCTCAATTGGAAGACTTTTATAACTGATTTGTCAAGAGAGGTTATAAGCTTGACATATTACATCGTGCCCTGGCAAGAGCCAAAAACACACCTCAGGGTGAACCTAACCACAACAGTAAGGAGGGTGATTGGCTTTCATTTCCACCTATTCTACATCTAGTCCCACAATCAGATCATCCATCAGAAGGCATTGGGACATTTTAGCTAAAGATAAAGACTTACGACCTGCTTTCAAAACCACTCCTTGGTTATGTCATAAGAGAGGCCGGAACCTTAGAGACATATTGGTACAAACGGACCCATGTCACTGTTATATGGGACTATACTCTACCTGGCTTCCATATGCCAAGAACGCCTGTTTCAAATGTACTGGACGTACAACGTGCAAATATCTACTTACAAGTTCAACTTTTTTCCACCCACATTCTGGCAAATTCATTAAGATCAGGCCTAGATTAACATATACCACCAACTTTGTGATTTACTGTATTAAATGCCTGTGCAGCCTACTGTATATAGGAAAGACAGTCACAAGCTTTCGTGAGCGAATGGCAAACCCATCACTCAAGCATACAGGAAGCCCTTTCTGGTCATAAAAGTGACAAACCAGTTGCTCAACATTTTTTTTTAAGCAAAACACAGCATGGCGGACTTACACTATATGATAATTGATCGTCAACCTGAACTCCCCAGGGGCGGAGACAGGGGTAGACTTCTCCTACAAAAGGAAGAGAAGTGGATTTACTCCCTTGATACTCTGCACCCTAAGGGGTTGAAATCATGACATTCACTTGCTTCTTCATATACTACATCTCTTCAGCTGTGATAGTATATCCTCTGACACATGGAGGTATAGAATCTTTTGTCACATTGTGGGGGTAAGAGTCCCTCCAGGTGGTGATGGGCATAGAACCCTGATTAGCGGGTTGTTGCTACTAACATTCCACCATTTTGGGACTGGACTCTACTTCTGAATTAGGTATCTTGGACTCTCTGGGGAGCACTCTTCATCAATGTTCCACTATGTTGGTACCAAACTAGCAACACACATGATTATGTTCAGGGCATTCCCAATGCACCATTCCACAAAGGATACTGTTCCTATATTAATAAATCTAATCTCCTGTTGTCTACACTAGCGGTACATACAATATGCTCTTTTGACATTTTTAATTACTACGAACTTTTACTCCTCTTTATAATTTTCTCATACATACATGGTCCTGCTACTACTGAGACATCTATTCAATCAGGTGGACTGTGCCTCTTTCCCACTAATACATTCCGGGGACATGAGCAATACTTTACTGTATCACATCTGTGGGTCCAACCATTACATATGTCCTCCTGGAGACTGCTTATACATAACTAAGCTTTGTGTACATACAGACACTCACTTGAAATAACCTATCTTGTATCGGATACACACGTTGGCGCTACCTTGAACAATAGGTTAAAGCCTATGTGACTATTTGTTCAACACTTATAACTTTTTTTGCATTAGCGACCTGAAAGATGCATGGCCACTGGAGCCGGGGCTGTGACATCGCACAGCTCGCCTTATATGGCACTCATCTGTTCAGTAGGTCTGATCAGCTAGCCCATACAGCGGGAAAGCACGAGCTACACGCAACTGCTCTCATGTTATTGTGATTGGGATGCAGTATGTCTCAGTCAAATTCCTTCATTAGTGTTTTCACACTATCACATATGGTGTCTCCACATAATTACACACTTGTGGCAGTTAATACTTTTTGTTTTAGCCACCAGTGAAGCTTGACCAATGAGGGACGTCCATCCGCCACTGTCCTACCGACAGTTAGTTGGATGATGACGTCCTCGGCGACACAAGCAATGCTGAGGGCTCAAGGTATTTAACACACGCCATTTCTCACGTGTATTGTCTTGAGAAAGTTCCCTAAGTGGGACTGAAACGTTGACCATTTTGTTGCTTTTTTTGCAGTAGTAAAGCTATTTCAACAAGTCCCATGGGTGCTGTATGTATATATATATATATATATATATATATATATATATATATATCATTGCATAATTTATGGTACCTCACAGACAGAACATAATTTATGTCTCCTCAGAAAACAAACACACATTGAACAGAATGCCTCATTACATAATTTATGTCTCATTAGGAGACACAACTCCTATTGGGTGATTCAATGGAGACTTTACTGCTCCCATTGGGTGATTCAATGGGGGCATGTTTATCATACAGGGAGTTGGCCCGCCCCCTCCAGCCCGCCCACCACTATCCAACTGACAAAAAAAAAATATAGCTGCCACTGGCTTCTGAAGTAGGGGATATCAATAACTTCTCCTGGTCCACACACACTCTCACTCACGATCACGACCCCACAAACACACTGTTTCACCTCCCACAGATAATTGTAACCCTCCATACACTCTGTTTCAGTACGAGGGTGTAATGTTTCCATAAAATACAAACTCAGGGATAAACTTAATAGCAACTCTTTTATTTAACTGTTTTCATCTCTTCAGTCAACCTCACTGTCTGTTTTCAACTGTCACTCCTCCAGTTCCTACTTCCTGATTCCCACCCTTTCTCCTTAAAGGGAGAGAGATGCTTTGCTGTATGTTACAGAGGGCAAGCCTCAAACACCACTATCTATTTGTTCCCACAGCATATTGCTACGCTGCCTCAACTGAAGAGCCACCATGTGTTATATTGCTATGTTACCTCAACTTAACCCTTTGAGTGCCAGGCGGGTACACAATGCATTGCAAAGCAATCCGTTGCGTACCCTCCTAGCACTCAAATGGTTAAGTAAGGAGGAGTTACTGCTCCTATTGGGTGATTCAATGGGGGAGTGATTTAAGTCATGCAGGGAGTTGGCCTGCCCCCACTAACACATCAGACAAAAAACACGCACTCACACTCAATCACACACACTCAATCATATACTCTCACTCACACGCAATCATACACACTCACAATAATTCACACACTCACTCACACACTCACAATCACACGCAATCACACACACAGTCACACACACACTCTCACACACTCTCACTCACACACTCAATCACACACACTCACACTCTCTCACTCAGACTCTCTCATTCACACTCTCACTCACACACTCACTCACACACTCTCACTCAAACTCTCAATCACACACTCACACTCTCTCACTCACACTCTCTCACTCACTCTTATACGCCCTCTCACTCACACACTCTCATACTCACTCACACTCTCTCTCACACTCACATACTCTCAATCACACACACTCACTCAATCACACACACTCACAAACACTCACTAACATATTCACGCAATCACTCACATGCAATCACTCACACGCAATCACTCACTCTCGTACTCACACGCACTCACTCACACTCACTCACACCCCGGGAGCCAGCACGATCCACCTTCCACCATAGTCTCACTCACACTCACTCACACCCCGGGAGCCAGCACGATCCACCTTCTACCATAGTATGTGCAATTACCACATGCATTTCAACTACATGAATGAATGCCACTCACTCCCACTCACACACACTCACTCACACTTACTCACACCCCGGGAGCCAGCATGATCCACCTTCCACCATAGTATGTGCAATTAGCACATGCATTTCAACTATATGAATGAATGCCACAGTGGAGGCATAAGTACAAACACAAACTCATTACAATGACACATAAGTCACCCCCTTATGACTCACTTCTGTGTGTGTGTCTCTGTGTGTGCCTTTGTGTTCCTCACTGTGTGTGTTGCACGTCTGTATCACACTCTGTGTGTCTGCATGTTGTGCATTGCATGCATGTGTGTATGACTGTGTCGCTCTTTATGCATCTCAGTGCATGCGTGTGCATTTACGTGTGTGTCTGTGTGTGTGTGTGTGTGTCTTGCATCCGTGTGTGTGCATTAATTCCCTATATATCTTGACGGGCACCGCCATCCCACATTGCTAGTATATATATATATATATATATATATATATATATAATATGCAGTACATGGATATGCACTCACGCTATAAGGAACCAACACACCGGGTGCAGCAGAATATCAAAATATAGAAGGAAAGCTGCGCATTCACTGATTTCTCAAAGTAATAAACCAATTCTTTACTGGTAATCTGAAATGCGACATTTCGGTCCGAGTTTGGGACCTTGATAAAGGTCCCAAACGCGGACCAAAACGTCGCATTTCAGATTACCAGTAAAGAATTGGTTTATTACTTTGAGAAATCCGTGAGTGTGCAGCTTTTCTTATATATAATATTAGTCAAAAACACCTTTTCTCTTAAAGGATGACCTCTTGTTCTCTTAGCTTAGCTCTTTGAGTAAATAGTTAATTGTAGAGTTCTTTGTATTGACCTGGAATATATTTGTAAAAGGAAGTCATAACATTCATTAGACATCTCTTCTCTAATGTAAACTAACCTAGTTTGGCTAGTCATACTTTATAACTAAGATCATCCAATCCCTCAATCAGTTGTGTTGCATGCCTTACCAAGGATTTATATAGAGATAGAATTATATTTGCATCCTGCACATACCCTTTGTATGCAGGATAGTCCCCTATTTGCCCTTGCAGCAGCTGAGTGTCTCTGCACACTGCTGGAAAATCTATCATATGTCAGTACTCCTAAATCTTTCTCTGCTAAGGATTTCCCAAGTAATTTCCCATTTAGGATATATGTAGCATGTATGTTTCTTTAGCCCAGATCAATAAAATTGCATGCATCTATATTAAATGTCATCTGCCACTTTTCTGCCTATTCGCTGAGTTAATCTAAATCCTTCTGAACAAAGAAAACATCCTGCTCTGTATGTATTTCATTACACAGCTTAATGTCACCAGCAAAGATTGAGGCATTACTTTACTTTCCCACTTCTAGATCATTAATAAACAAATGAAAAAGCGTTGGGCCCAGAACTGAACCCTGTGGCACCCCACTTAAATCTTTATTCCAACTTGAAAAGGTTCCATTTACAACAACTCTTTGCCATCTTCCATTTAACCAGTTCTCTATCTATGCAAAGATATCACCTCCCACTTATGAGAATATTTTCCTTTTGTTGTGCTGGAAGTCTTATGTCTCCTGTGAATTCCAGAGTCCTTAAAGGGATAGTAATGTTCCATAATAAAAGCAGCTCTAATTAATCATCATAGTATTTGGACTTTGGATAGTGTTATTTCAATTCTGTCAGAGTTGTAGTTCAAGAGTAATTCAATGACAAAGTATCCTTTTACTGATGTAATACTGTTCAGCCAGAGCAGAAGGGAGGTGTCCAGGTAGACTGCAGAGAGGGACAATCTTCAATTAAGATAAGTGAAAAACCTGAAAAGCTTGTCAAGGGGGGCAGGGCTTTCATTGTTCTCATAGGAAGAAGATTGTCCCCTTCTGTTATCTGTCTGGTCTATGGACTGCATTCCACATCTGAGAACATATGGCTTACACTAGGTAAAAGGGGCAGGAGGAGTATATTTTATCCTTCAATTACTTTTGAACTACAACTCTGACTGAAATAACACTCTCCATGGCCTAAATACTATGAAAATTAATTGGAGCTGCTGTTTTTGTGAAACATTACTATCCCTTTAATCTCCCATTATCATTACATTTCCTAACTGAGAAGCCTTTTCCATTTGTCATTGCAATGGAGCTTCTCCCCAATTTTATGTGGAGTGTAGCAAATATCTTTGCCCCCCACTTTGTATTTCAAGCCACAGGGCTACTGTATTAACATTAAATTTTAAGGCTTGTTTTACATAAAGGCATACCTGTCATACTCTTTTATTTGTCCCATATTGCCTAAAAAAAGTGCATATCCCTCAATATCAACTACCAGTCAAATGTACTATCAAACCAGGTTACAGTAATACTCCTAGATCTTACTAATCATCTTACTAATGATTTAAAGTATACATTTTTATGTCCCTATTGCTCTTAAGATATACATTCTTACCCATTATGTTTGCATTATTATCAGGCTGTAGGCTACCCCCAATACCCCTGCTCCTCTTCTCGTTCTACCATGTATTGCTTCATCCTTACAGTTTTTCGGTTTCAGGGCAACTTTATAACTGTGCTATCCTATACATCACCAGTTACCTATACAATAAGTACAATATTATCTACTATTAAGATTGGCTCCAAGTGAAAATGTAGCCCAGTAGTCTACAAACCAAAGCCCTCCTGCTTACACAGTCTTTAACCATACATTTAATTCCCTAAACTCCCTTTATTGTCACATTTTTGTGCATGGCACAGGTATTACTTACGAAAATACTACTCTGGAGGTTCTTTGTGTTGTGAGCTCCCTCTCCAGATCTTTAAGCTTCCAAAAATGCTACATTCCCACACTTGCCACATAGGTACGTGTCCAGGCACTTTTTCCAGGTTCACAAATATATGAGAGCTTGTGAATGCTAGAGAAAATATGTAATGCACAAGTATCATGTGGAATGTATTACCCCCCCCCCCATTATCCCACATGTGTTCATTCCTTCTGATTAATTTCCAACACTTACTCCACTGCTATGTGTACACACTTCTGCAAGATTTACTGTGTGCCTGCTTTTATATAGCAGAAGGCCACCAGTTAAAACACAGCAACCCACCACAAAAACAAGGCTTCCCCTGATCTAGCCCATTTATACCACAAGTTTGGATGGCGTGGAAGCTGGAGGGCAGTGTTCGCTTGCACAATCATTTTCTTGATTACCCAGATAAAAAGCAGGATTACATTAGAAGAGTACTGATGCCCCACCAATGAGGTCTGAATACAAAAAAAAAAAATCAATTTATCATGTGCCAGAGGGAATCCAACACACTGTTTTGTAATGTATTGGAAACTTCTCTGGAACTCTCTTTTAACTTGCTTCCGTTGCCTTATGTTTTACTGTCAAAGACCACAACATAAAATGTCTGCTTTGCCTCACTTGTAGACATACTAACATGCACTGTCTGAGCTCAGAGTTGATTCACTGGTGACCCATACATACACTGTCTGCTTCTCCAGGCTTGTTCAACTATCCTACTGGCACGCATAGACCCCACACATACTGTGTGCTCCTACAGCCTTGTTTGACTGTCCCACTGGTACCCATAGAGAAATACACTGTCTGTTTCCCCAGCAATGACAACTCACACAAACACTGTCTGTTTTCCCAGCCATGTCCAACTAATAGCCACAGAACCACATGCAGATTACGACATTCCAGCCTTGTTCCACTGGTAGTCATTGAACTATACATACGCTGTAACCCCAGCTTGTTTCACTGTTCCCCAGAACCACAGATGCTGACACCCCAGGCTGGTTCCACAGAACCACATATATATTTCCTGCTTCCCCAGCCTTTTCCTATTTGTTGCCAGATAATCACATATACACTTTGATATTACAGCCTTGTCCACTGGCAGCCACAGAAACATGCATGCACTTCTCTACCATTGTTCTACTAGTAGCCATGCTCCTGGCACTCTATGGGGTATACATTTGAAGTGTTGCATGTAAAGTGTTGCGTCATAAAATGTTGCATGTGTTTTGCCGCGTCATTTGAAGTGTCGCATTTAAAGTTTAGTGTCATAAAGTGTCGCAAATTCTACATTTCGCATTGATTTGAATGGCGCATTCACTATTTTGTGCGTTAACGTGTCGCAATATGGGTGCAATAATGAAGCAATATGGGTACAATAAGGACACATTAAGGAAGCAATATGGGTGCAATATTGGTTCAATAAGGACACATTAAGGAAGCAATGTGAGTGCAATATAGGTGCAATATTGACGCAATATGGGTTTAATAATGACACATTAAGGATGCAATATGGGTGCGATATTGACGCAATGTGGGTGCAATATCAGTTCAATAAGGACACATTAAGGAAGAAATATGGGTGCAATATAGGTGCAATATTGACGCAATATGGGTTCAATAAGGACACATTAAGGACAAATTAAGGAGGCAATATGGGTGCAATATTGACACAATGTGGGCGCAATATGTGTTCAAAAAGGATACATTAAGGAAACAATATAGGTGCAATATGGGTGCAATATTGACGCAATATGGATGCAATATGGGTGCAATAAGGACACATTAAAGAGGCAATATCAGTGCAATATTGACGAAATATGGGTGCAATATGGGTTCAAGAAGGACACATTAAGAAAGAAATATGGGTGCAATATAGATGCAATGTGGGTGCAATATCGGTTCAATGAGGACACATTAAGGAAGCAATATTGACGCAATATGGGTGCAATATTGACGCAATACGGGTTCAATAAGGATACATTAAGGAAGTAATATGGGTGCAATGTTTTGGGGTTGGGTTTGGGGTTGCACCCATATTGTTTCCTTAATGCACCCATATTGTGTCAATATTGCACCCATATTTCTTCTTTAATGTGTCCTTATTGCACCCATATTGCGTCAATATTGCGCCCATATTGCATCCATATTGCACCCATATTGCTTCCTTAATGTATCCTTATTGAACCCATACTGCACCCATATTGCATCAGTATTGCACCCATATTGCCTCCTTAATGTGTCCTTATTGCACCAATATTGCGTCATTATTGCACCCATATTGCGACACGTTAACGCACGAAATGGTGAATGCGCCATTTGAAGTAAAGTGAAATGTAGAATTTGCGACACTTTGATGCAAGACTTTGATTGCGACACTTCAAATGACGCGGCAAAACACATGCAACATTTTATGACTCAAAATTTAACATGCAACACTTCAATAGTAAACCCTCCATGGTTGACAGTCCATACCAATGCTGTAAGTTTTTCTCGGGCTGTCATTAGGTACTCAGTATAGTAGAGAATTCTACTATATAGAATATAGGAATATATATTTATATATATATATATATATATATATATATATATATATTTTCTCTGTCGTCCAATACAGGTTACTGGTAACTCTGGTTACTGGTAACTCTGGGTAGGGGATCTGCCCCTTTAGTAGGCAGGAACAATTCTAGAAGTTATGCAGGGGGTGGAGCCTACCGTCCCTCCTTGGCTGCAGCTAGCCAACCAGCTCCAGAAAGATTTGTTCCTTGGTGAAGACAACACCAGGCAAGAGAACAGTTCTGCTATAGTTTTAGAATCTTTTTTATTTTTCTGTTAGATATGGAATACCACCATTAGGCAGAATACCATAACTGACAATGCCCTTAGATGTGGCTAGCTCAGTATCCAGGTGTTTTTTTGTGGACCTTAAGCCCTGAGGGGGAAAATCTTGATTCCAAGTGCTTTCCCAGGAGTTACCCACTGAGGTTACTTCTTACTACATGGTAATCTGAAGACAGAAGATCTGCAGGAAAGGTGAGCAACCCTTTGAGTGCTGCAGGTCCACTTGTCCCACAGTGCCCCTCCGCACAGGGGTGTATTCATTGGAGTTCCCATTGCACACTCCAGCACTCATTGGGTCTATCTGTATGTCTGTTGGGTGTTTGGAGCAGGTTTACGTGGTAATTTAACCCTTTAGCACAATTTACTGTTACACTTTTAATTTTGTTAAATTTGAGTACTGCTCCTTTAAAATGCGCTTTACTGCATAGATGCCATTGCTCCATTCACTTCTATTGGACTGTACTGTCTGGGACATAACCTAACTTCAGAGTTGGCTCATTTTACTTGTCTGCCCTTGCTCTATCATCCGGTTCATGTTTCTAGTGTGTTGGGGGCTCAGGGGACTTCTGGCACTGTTTGGGGTACTTTTCTGGGAAAACTACATTTCCCATGAGCGCTTGCTTTGCGCGCTCGTTTCTGATTGGCTCCCGCCGCAGAAGCCATTTAGTGATCTTTCCAGAGCGAGTATCCTATGCAGGGCTTGGACTCTCCTTCTCTCCTCTGCTGATTAACCCTTCACCTGCCAGATAAGTTTATTTTAGCAATTTCTGGGGTGAAACTTTAATCCTACACACTATAATTGGGTGATTTATTGTACAGTAAGGTTATTTGACACTGTGAGTATGTCTATACCGCTGGAGCTGGGGTCTCCTTATCCCCCATTGCGCATTGCTCTTCCCGTCACTCAAGGCTACCTAGAGAATTCTCAGGTCATTTAAGCCCAGCATGTTCTGATGTCCCTGACAGCATTCCAGGGACCTCCAGCCATGCAATAGAGCCAGCTTGAGTGCAATAGTTCAAGGCTGCGACTAGGGACCTTTCCATCCCAATTACAGGAGGCCTTTCAGTCTTGGCAGGCCCCCTCCTCAGTCAAGTCTTCCCTACCCAAACCTCAGGGAGTACCTGACGTGTCCGATTCCTCTGAGGAGGAACTTCTGGTGGATTCGGATGTTGAGGTATGTTCTGTGTTTGGGTCCTCTCAGTTTTTTGGGGACCCTTTTGAGGCTGATCCTGAACCCTCCGCTGAGAGCCTAATCAGGGCTGTCTTAACTACTCTTAACATTCCTTTAATTCAGGAGGTTCCATCTGATCCCTCTGATGTGTTCCAGGAGCCCCAAAAGCACCTTACTTACTTTCCACCTAAATCAACTCTTGACCGCCTTGTGTCTGAGGAGTGGAAATCCCCGGACAAGAAACCCTCTGTGTCCAAGAAATTTGCCAAGCTTTATCCTTTTTCTGAAGCTGTGCTTGCTCAGTGGGTTCATCCCCCCCAAAGTGGATGCTCCTGTTTCCACACTTTCTAAATCTACTGCCTTGCCAGTCTCTGATGCCTCTGCTCTGAAGGACTGGACAGACAAGAAACTTGAGGTTTCCCACTGCTGGTTCTGCTATGCGTCCAGCGTTTGCCGCAGCATGGGTGAACCGGGCCATCATGGTCTGGACTGAACAGCTCACCCAGGCTGTCCGTCAGGATGTTTCTTCTTCAGAAAAGTTGCGCCTTCTTGTCAACATTTCTGAGGCATAGCACTATGTTTCGGCTGCCCCATTTGATGCCATCTGTTTGGTGGCTAGGGTTTCCTCCATGTCTGTGGTGGCCAGACAAGCTCTTTGGCTCAAGATATGGTCTACCGACACTGCTTCTAAGAAAGCTTTACTGTCCCTACCCTTTCAGGGTACCTCCTTGTTTGGGTCAGATCTTAAGGATCTGATCAGTGAGGCCACAGGGGGTAAGAGTACTCTTCTACCCTTGGTTCCCAGGAAGAAATTGCCGCTTAAGCGTAACTGGTATTTTCGTTCCTCTCAGAATGAGACACATCCAGCGAACCAGACGGTTCCCTCAGCTCCGTGTACCTCATCCAAGCCCAAACAGCAATGGAAGCCCCAGGTCTCCTCCAAGCCCAAGGCTTCCAAGCCTTCTTCGGCATGACTCGCCAAATCCGGGTCCACATTTAGCTGTGGGTGGTCATCTGCGACAGCATTTGGGAGGATCCATGGGTTTTACAGGTGGTGACGAAAGGGTACAAGATCCCTTTCATTTCTTTTCCTCCCTTTCATTTTCGTCCTTCTCACACGCCTCAGGGTGCAGAGAAACGCAGTCTGTTCAACAGCGCTGTTCAGGCTCTTCTGGACAAGGACGTTCTAGAGCTGGTACCTATCCAGGACAGGTGTTTGGGTTTTTATTCAAACCTCTTTGTGGTCGCCAAAAAAGACGGCGGTTGTCGCCCTATTTTGGACTTGAAGGATGTCAATTCCTTTGTGACCCGGACTCATTATCACCAGGAGTCTCTATGGACAGTGATTGCTGCCATGTCCCCTGGGGGAGTTTCTTTCTTCTCTGGATCTTCAGGATGCGTACTTACACATTGCCATTTATCTGGAGAGCAGGTAGTACCTGCAGTTTGCCTGCGACAGGGGACGTTTTCAGTTCTCCACTCTTCCATTTGGTCTGACGACAGCTCCTCAGGTCTTCAACCGTGTCCTGGGTGCCTTGATATCCGTCCTCCACTGGAACGACAGCAGAGTTACTCCATACATGGACGACTTGCTTCTGAAATCCCCCTCTGCTGAACTTCTTCATCAGCAAGTTCAGCAATGCATTCATGCTCTCACCCATCATGGGTGGATCATCAACTTGGACAAGTCAGATCTTGTCCCATCCCAGCGTCTGGTCTTCCTGGACCTTCTCTTCAACACTCAGAAGAGCATGGTGTTCCTCACGGACGAGGTGGCTCACCAGATTGCCCACAGGATTTCCGCGATTCTGTCTCAGGATCCAGTTCCAGTCCAGAAGCTATCCTCTCTAGTGGGAGAATTCATCTCCACCATAGAAGCGGTTCCGTTTGCCATGGCGCACACCAGAGAGCTCTAGAGGTTTGTGATCCAGGTGTGCAAGGGTCAACCGGACCTTCTGAAGACATCAGTGTCTCTTCCTCTTCATGTGGAACTGAGCTTGTCATGGTGGCTCAACCTTTCCAACCTGCTGAAGGGCAAGTCCTTCCTGGTACCCTTCTGGACCAAGGTGACGACGGATGCCAGCCTCTCTGCTGGGGAGCAGACCTGGGTCGCTTGAGCGCTCAGGGCCGGTGGGCTCCGGAGGAGTCCCCCCTTCCGATCAACATATTGTAGCTTCGGGTGATATTTCATGCCCTTCGACATTGGACATCTCAGTTGGAAGACTGTCTGGTCTGAGTGGAGTCCTGACAACGCCACAGCCATGGATTACATCAACAAGCAAGGCGGAACAAGAAGCCTTGCTGCTTGGTTAGAGGTCAAGGCTATTTTGTCATGGCGGACTTCCTCAGTCAACTCACAGTGGACAGTGGAGAGTGGGAGTTACACCCAGAGGTGTTCCACCTCATTGTTCAGAGATGGGGTCCTCCTTACATCGACCTGATGGTGACAAGATACAACAGGAAGGTTCCGAGTTTCTGCTCTCGGTGGAGAGACCCTCTGGCTCTAGCAGTACATGCGATGTCCATTCCTTGGTTATTTCCTCTGGCCTACATCTTTCCTTCCCTCCCCATGTTGCACAGGGAGTTATGGAAATTACAGCTGGAATGTTGTCCAGTTATTCTGATTGTTCCCTATTGGCCTCACTATACCGGTGCCCTTTCGTGGTGTACCCGTATCTAGCGACTAGTAGCTCTTGTTCCTGTTTCCGTGTATGACCCGGCTTGCCTGACTAAGCTTAGCTCCTGACGTTCCTGTGATCCGATTCTGTTGCTGAACTTGAACTAGCTGACTAACTCCTTGTGTACAGAACTGGCTTGGCTGAGTATCTGATTCCGTTACCGACAAAGGACTGGCTGACTACTCCCTGTGTACCGAACTGCCTTGGCTGCGTATCTGATTCCGTTATCAACTAGGACTGGCTGACTAACCCCTTGTGTACCGAACTGGCTTTGCTGAGTATCTGATTCCGTTACTGACTAGGACTGGCCGACTACTTTGTTTGTACCGATCTGGCTGGGCTAGTGTCTGGCGGTCCATCTGACTGGCTGTGTATTCCGTGTGTGCCGACCTGGTTGAGTTTCTAGTTCTATTGCTCACGGGACTAGCAATTCAACTCCGTGTACCGATCAGGGTGACACCGGTTACTGACCAGTTACGTTCTCACTACCGCTCGCTTACCGCCTTTCGCCTGTTAGGCCTAACTGCTCCTATAGTCTCCTGGAGCCTGTGGGAGTCCCATCACTCACCAGTGTCTGTGTTGCCTCCGGTAACCCTATAGTAGAGTCCAGTCTATACCAGACTTCTGCCCGTGTTGCCTACACTCACCCTAGTGGTCTAGGGTCACTATACTGCCAGTATCTGGTGTCTGTTGCCTCCGTTAACCCTAGAGTGCTAGGGCCCAGTCGCTGCCACAGTCCTGTCTGTGTTGCCTCCATTAACACTAGCATTCTAGGGTCAAGCCACTTCCAGAGTATTGTCTGTGTTGCCTCAGTTAACCCTAGCATTCTAGGGTTCAGTTCTGCCAGAGTCCTGTCTGTGTTGTCTCCATTAACCCTAGCATTCTAGGGTCAAGCCACTGCCAGAGTATTGTCTGTGTTGCCTCAGTTAACCCTAACGTTCTAGGGTTCAGTCACTGCCAGAGTCCTGTCCATGTTGCCTCTGTTTACTTTACTACTAGGGTCATATCACGGTGCCCGTGATTGCTACCTATGTGTGTCTATTACCTGTAGGGGGTTCCCATTGGCTGTCTGCCTTCAGCCCGCCCCACTTTGCCTATTTAGAGTCTGGGCACCCTTTTGTTGCCCTTTCGTGTTGTCTCTAGACTGCTTGTATTTTCACCATGTTTCTGAAGTTCTATGGGCCATAGCTGTGTTCCTGCTATCCTGAGATCATCCTGTTCCTGAGTCTCCTGCTCAGCGGTTCCAGTTTCCGTTCCTGATCCGGTTGGAGTCGTCCGTCATTGCTGTCTCCTGCTGCCAGTCCTCGTTGCTGTTCCTGATCCAGTTGACCATCGGAGTGCTGGTTCCTGTTTCAGCGTGCAGTTTCCTACTCATCTGTGTCTGCCTTGATCTCCGGTCACCCAGGCGACATTTCCACTCTTGCTGGCTTCAAGTACGCGGGTGCAGGTTTGCTCCAGTACTGTATGGCTACGGCTGCCCCGACTCTAGTTACTCCCAGTACGCGGGTACTGGTTCGCTCCACAAGCCATCCGGCTGTCCCACATTCATGTGATTGCTCCCAGTACGCGGGTACTGGTTCGCTCCACTGCCTTGCGGCTTACATTGCATTGACACTGTTGGTTCCCAGTACGCGGGTACTGGTTCACTCCATGGCCTCCCGGCCTACATTGACATTGATACTGTTGGCTCCAGTACGTGGGTGCTGGATCGCTCCATGGCCTCACAGCCTACGCTGCCATTGATACTGTTGGTTCCCAGTACGCGGGTGCTGGTTCGCTCCACTGCCTCCCGGCTTACATTGCATTGATATTGTTGGTTCCCAGTACGCGTGTATTGGTTCGCTCCACTGCCTCACGGCTTACATTGCATTGTTATTGTTGGTTCCCAGTGTGCGGGTGCTGGTTCACTCCACTGCCTTGCGGCTTATATTGCATTTATACTGTTGGTTCCCAGTACGTGGGTACTGGTTCGCTCCACGGCCACACGGCCTACATTGCCATTGATACTATTGGCTCCCAGTGCGTGGGTACTGGTTCGCTCCACTGGCTTTCGGCGACTGTCGCCTCGCATATATGGTGACTCATAGTACACGGGTACCGATTCTCTCATAGCCATCTGGCTGCCGTTATACTCAGGTGATTGTCTCCCAGTACGCGGGTACTGGTTCACTCCACGCTGGTTCTGCTGTCATGTCCTAGACAGCTATGTTGGTTGTCCAGTACACGAGTACTGGTGATTCCCTGTGATTCCATGATTTACCACTTATGCTCATTTAGCCTCTGTATATCATCTTTATGACTGTCATTGTCATCTGACGGTCATTGAGGCCTCAGTGGTTGCCACCATCTCCGTTAAGGCTGCTCTGCCTGGTATATTGGTAAGGCAGGTAGAACCTTCCTTTCTTTTTCATCTTGGGTTGCCTTACCCGGTATTGGCAGGGCCGATAGAGCCTGTACACTCCTGGTATTCCGTTAGGCTGCCTTGCCCGGTATATTGGCAGGGCAGGTAGAGCCACCTATATTTCGTTGCTTGTCCAGGCTGCCTTGCCCAGTATATTGGCAAGGCTGGTTGAGCCTACTATCCTTCAGTCTTCCGTCCTGGCTGCCTTGTCCGGTATATTGGCAGGGCCGGTAGAGCCACCTATTTCTCATTGATTGTCCAGGCTGCCTTGCCCAGTATATTGGCAGGGCCGGTAGAGCCTTACTCGCTGTTATTACTGCTTTCCTGTCATTTCTATGTAAATGTATGTATGTGTATGAGATCCTATGGGACTGTTTTAAATTTTTCAATAAAGTTGTGTTTTTACCTAACTTTGCGTCTGAGAGTCTTAACAAACCGTGACAGGTCAGTTCTCTGCCAGAGTCTTGCCAGTGCTGCCTCCATTAACTCTAGATGCCTAGGGTCTAGAGTCTCCCTGTACTCTATTTGTGCTGCCTCCTATATCCCTAGTCCTCTAGGGGATTGCCCTTTAGTCACCCATCACTTGTGTCACCTATTGCGGTGCGGGGCTGTTGAGGATATTCTGTTCCTGAACACACCTATTTTGTATTATTACTACTGTGTGTGTTCTTGCCCTGACCCGTGTCAGATTTGGAAAGTACTTGGTACGGACCTCATCTGGACCTGAGTGGGGCTATTGTGCATTATTTTCAATAAAGCTTTTAACCTTACCTAACTGTTTGAGCATTCTTTAAACAAACCGTGACAGTTACCTGTGGAAGGAGGATGTTCACCGGCTGGCTTTGACGGCTTGGAAACCGAATCCTCAATATTGAAGAAGAAGAAAGACTTCTCTTCTGGTGTGGTGGCTACTATGCTCAGTGTCAGAAAACCTGTTTCTTCCAAGATCTACCATCGTGTCTGGTCGATTTTTCTGTCTTGGTGTGCTGATAGGGGCCTGTCTTAGGAATTTGATCTGCTTACTGTCCTGGCCTTTTTGCAGGACGGTGTGGATAAGGGCCTCAGTCTGAGTTCCCTTAAGGTTTAGACTTCTATGCTTTCTGTTTTCTTCAGAGGCGCATTGCCATCCTTCCTGATGTCAAGGTTTTCTTCCAGGGCGTTGCTCATACTCATCCTGTTTTCAAGACTTCTACTCCTCAGCGGGATCTTAACTTGGTTTTGGGATTCCTTCAGCACCCTCCCTTTGAGTCTTTGGCTATTATTCCTCTATGCCTGCTAATGTGGAAAATGGCCTTCTCCTGGCGATTAAGTCAGTTCGCTGTGTCTCGGAGTTATATGTTTTGTCCCTTAAACCACCCTATTTGGTGTTTTACAAGGACAAGGCAGTGCTTCGCACTTCTAAGGAGTTTCTACCGAAGGTGGTCTCTGAGTTCCACATCAATCAGGAGATTGTGGTGCCCTTTTTCTGCCCGGACCCCACCTCTGACAAGGAGAGGCTTCTCCACTTGTTGGACGTGGTGTGTTGTCTCAAGTTTTATGTACATCGAACTGAGTCTATCAGGAAATTAGACGCGTTGTTCTACATCCCTGAGGGTCCTAGGACAGGAACACTTGCATCCAAAGTGACTATTGCATCCTGTATCAAGTCCACTATTTGTAAGGCTTATGAGCTGAGGAAGAAGCCTGTCCCTTTCAGGGTCATGACTCATTCTATGAGATCTATTGGGGCCTCTTGGGCTTACAAGAATCAGCTCTCTGCTGATCAGTTGTGCAAGGCGGCCACTTGGTCACCTGTACACACCTTTCGAAGCACTACCATGTTGATGTGCTGGCATCGGCTGACACCAGCTTTAGGAGGAAAATCCTGGAGGCAGTCTTGCTGTCTAGGATTTCCTTCGGTTCTTAGTGCTTCCTTCACTTTTGAGCCATGTTGGCTCTAGTTCAGTGTGCTGTGTAACAGTTCCAGGGGTGTTGTTACCCCTGTTTAGTGTCCGTTGACACTTCATTGTTTTTGTTGGGCTATCTCTGATCTGATGGTTCATATCTGCCCTGGTGACTTTGGGGGCCTTGCGCCTGGTCCTTGCCTTCTTTCCGCCTCTGGGAAACTTAATGGTTGGACATCCCAGAATTACCAGTAACCTGTATTGGGCGACAGAGAAAAGAGGATTTTAGTCTTACCTGTTAAATCCTTTTCTCTTAGTCCATACAGGTTACTGATGTCCCACCCTGTCAAGGGACCATGCTTGACTCTCCTGTGGCAGATTGTGGGGGTCTTTCGGGGTCATGCTCGCAGGAGTCTTCTTTCCCTTCTACTATCTAGTCATAGTTAGTATGTCAAATCTTTCTGGAGCTGGTTGGCTAGCTGCAGCCAAGGAGGGAAGGTAGGCTCCACCCCCTTCATACACTTCTAGAATTGTTCCTGCCTACTAAAGGAGTGGTTCACCTACCCAGAGTTACCAGTAACCTGTATGGACTAAGAGAAAAGGATTTAACAGGTACGTCTAAAATCCTCTTTTCCTAATGAACCACCTTATGTGACTGTATGCACATCAGACTAGGGGCAGAAATGCAAGTGACCTCTTATTTGATGATAGAGAATGTCGACTTTATAAAATCATATTCCTTGTCTACCTTTTCTTAATTTCTGTAGTTGTTACAGAAGTCCTGTCTGAATAATGTATTAAAAATGAGAGTTTGAGGTTGGATTTGGCACAAGCGGATAATTAAAAACAAATAAAAACTGGTAGGTACAGTCTTGTGCTTCTGGCACCCATAATCCCATAACAATGGGGTGTGAGTTTTGTTTATCTGTTTTTAAAGATTTCAGTACTTTTGAAGAGAAGGAAATTAAAAAAAATAGTTTTATTTCCTTAAGCCAACTTCTAGAAGCATCTGTGCACCGCTCATTTAATACAGTGGGATATCTGCTCCCAGGCAATGTGCTTTTAGAGCACTAATTAGAGCATAATTAAGCCTTAAAACTATATTTAGTGGATTTTGATCATCTCCTTAAAATGTCAATTAAAATTATTCTTTTATGTGTTGTTACCAATCTGGGGTCCCAGGAAAGGACATACATTTGTGCACCTATACATACTGGGTATTTGTGTACTCAAGGGATATGCCCCTTATATTTCATGTGATTTTAACACTTAATATGTTGAAAAAAATATACTGTAGGGTTTGTCATCCTGAATAAAATAAAGGTACTCTCACTGTTAAGAGATAATTTATTCATGTCTCTTTCCTATTCATGGTATTGACCAAGATTGTCAAGCCCCTTCCCTTCTACTCTCTGCTATTGGAGGCTTCTGCTCTTCCCACATTAGTTCCTCTTTTTATGAGCTAGTTCTGTGTTTCATACTTCTGGCGTTCCGGAGCCCTGACCACATTTTCCTGTTGCCTGATTTAGCACCTCACCTAATTTGGTTTCCCAGTTTTGACCTCTGCCTCCCTTAAAATCTGCTACTGTTTTCTGATTTGGCTACTTGCATCCCTAACTACCAGTACACACTTGGCTCCTCTATGACACTGCCTCTGTCTCTTGTCAACTGTTTTGATCCCAACTTACTTGCCATCCTACCTTCTCTTGCCAGTACCTGTTTGGCCTGACCCTTATGGATTTCAGCTTTCTTGTTCTTCCCTCCGTTCTTCTCTCAATTGTAGTCTCTGCTTCTGAGGTATTCTGCTTACCCTACCCCTTCTAGTAGAGTTTCTCTTTCTCACTGTCTTGTTTTACCTTTGCCTCTGTGTGCTCTCTCTCCACTTGCACCCTGAGTTTGTTCTCATTCTGCCTTTCAGTTCCACCTATTTCTCTCTTCATTCATTTCTCACTTTGCCTCTCAGGTCCACCTCTTCCCTCTTCATTCTGTTCTCAGTCTGCCTCTTATTTGCCTCTCTAGTCTGCCTCTTTCCTCTTCCTTCTGTTCTCAGTCTGCCTCTCAGGTGCACCTCTTCCCTCTTCATTCTGGTCTCAGTCCATCTCTCAGGTGCACCTCTTCTCTCTCCATTCTTTTCTCAGTCAGCATCTTCATTCTGTTCTCAGTCTGCCTGTAATTTCCCTCTCAGGTGTGCCTATTCCTTCTTCATTAGGGATAGGCGAAAAGGCCCATTTTGTTCTTGTCATGTTTTTTTCGAAAACCACATGGCTCTCTGCTTTTTCATGAGAAATTTCTCCACAGAAATTACATTTTCCTCCATTTTGCTTAGACCCCAAAATATGATTCTATGTTTTGCCTCTGCCTTTCAATGGGGAGAAACTTCCTGCCTGCATACATATAGAAATATTGCATTTTTAGGCCCCAGGCCCCACGTTCCACTCCCAAGTCCAAGCAGCAGTGGAGGTCTAAACATACCTCCACTAAACCCAAACCCCCCAAACCTTCTTCGGCATGACTCACCACACCCTGGTCTGCATGAGCCAGTGGGGGGTCGCCTGCATCGTTTTTTGTTTGGACAGGCTCTGTTGCAGATCAGTGGATATTACAGGTGGTTTCCGAAGGTTAGAGGATTCCCTTCAAATCTCTACCCCCCTTCTCACTCCCCTCAGGGACAGGAAAAGCACTGGCTTTTCAATGGGGTGGTCCAGTCTCTCTTGGACAGGGGAGTTCTGGCCCAGGTTCCTCAGCTGGAGAGAGGTTCAGGCTTTTAGTCCAACCTGTTTGTTGTCCCCAAGAAGGATGTCAGCTGCCGTCCTGTCCTGGACCTCAAGGCTCTCAACAAGTTCATGGACAAGACCCAATACAAGATGAAGTCATTTCGCTTTGTCATCTCAGGAATGTGTCCAGGGGAATTTCTGTCATTCTTGGTTCTTCAGGATGTGTATCTGCACATTCCTGTCCATCC
Source organism: Rhinophrynus dorsalis (assembly GCA_037306005.1). Lineage (NCBI taxonomy): Eukaryota > Metazoa > Chordata > Amphibia > Anura > Rhinophrynidae > Rhinophrynus > Rhinophrynus dorsalis. The sequence goes on along the minus strand of CM074719.1, from coordinate 250,367,298 downwards.
GGACCGTCAGCAGTACCTCAGGTTTGCCTGCCACATGGGGCATTTCTAGTTCACTGCTCTCCCCTTTGTGCTCACAACAGCTCCTCAGGTGTTCACTCAGGTTTTAGGTGTCATGATTGCCTTCCTGCACACCAAGGGGATTTAGGTGATGCCTTACATGGACGACCTTCTCCTAAAGGCTCCTTCCAGGGATCTTCTGGACCACCAGGTTCAGGAATGTGCTTAGATCCTCCTCCAGCACGGTTGGATCTTAAATATGGACAAGTCTGCCCCGGTTCCCTCCCAGAACCTGGTGTTCCTCAGCCTCCGGTTCGACACTCTGTGGAGTATGTTTTATCTGAGGGAAAATTTGATTCAGCAGCTCACCTCCAAGGTGTCTTCTGCCCTCGTGGATGTCATCTCCAGCAAGGAAGTTCTCCTCCTTTCTGGTGGGGAAGACGATATCCTCCATGGAAGCGGCACAGTTTGCCATGGCCCACAGAGGTTTGTGATCCAGGTTTGCAGGGGGGACCCGGACCTTCTGGATCATCCTATCTCCCTTCTTGTGGAAGTGGAACAGAGCCTTCACTGGTGGTTGAACCTCTCCAACCTGGTGAAAGGGAAGCAGATCACTCCTTTTTGAACCAGATAGCCTTGGTTCCTGGAACTACTGGCCTTGTCTATTCAGGAACCATTTCCTCTGCCACACAGACCAGATCTCCTTCTTCAAGGGTACCTGTGGAAGGAGGAAGTGGACCATCTGGCTTTGACAGCATGGCTGTTGAAGCCTCCATCTTGAGGAAGAAGGGCTATTCTTCTGAAGTGATCTCCACTATGATTCAGGCTAGGAAACTAGTTTCTTCTAAAGCCTATCATAGGGTTTGGTCTATTTTCCATGCTTGGTGTGTAGACAGGGATATGTCCTCACAGGTATTCGATCTTCCAGCTATCCTGTCTTTTTTGCAGGATGGCGTGAACAAGGGCCTTAGCCTTAGTTCCTTGAAGGTTCAGACCTCGGATCTCTGTCTTTTTTTCAGAGACCCATTGCCATTTTACTGGATGTCAAGGTCTTCTTTCAGGGTGTCGCTCATGCTTTCCCTGCTTATAAGGTTCTCACCCCTTAGTGGGACCTTAATCTTGTCTTGGGAGTCTTGCAGCAGCCCCCTTTTGAGTCCTTGGTGACCGTTCCTCTGCATCTTCTGATGTGGAAGATGGATTTTGTTTTTGCCGTGGTCTCTGTCCGCAGAGTTACTGAGTTGCAGGCCTTGTCCTGCAAACTGCCTTTCCTGGTGTTTCACAAGGATAAGGCTGTTCTCTGTACCTCCTAGGAATTTCTTCCTAAGGTGGTCTCGGAGTTCCACATCAGTCAGGAGATTGTTGTGCCTCCTTTCTGTCCTGACCCTAAATCTGACAAGGAGAGGGATCTCCACTTATTGGTTGTGGTGCTTTGCCTTAGGTTTTCTGTGCACCTCACATAACTGATGCATTATTTGTCATCCCTGAGGGTCCTAGGGCAGGTAAGGCGGCATTCTTAAGTCCACTATTCAAACTCAGGAAGAAACCTGTTCCCTTTCGCATCACCGTGCATTCCACTAGGTCTGTTGGGGCCTCCTGGCCCTACAAGAATCAGGCCTCTGCTGATTATCTGTGTAAGATGGCCACTTGGTCCTCTGTGCACACATTTGCCAAACACTACCGTTTGGATGTTCTGGCTTGGGCTGAAGCCAGCTTTGGCAGGAAAGTCCTAAATTCTTTACAAGTATTAGCTGTTAGTCAATTAGTAGAAGAGCCGACTAGGAAGGAAGCCACACTAGATTTATTATTTACTAATGGAGACTTGGTATCAGATGTAGCTGTAGGAGTGTTTGGGCTCCAGTGATCATCAGTCTGTGTGGTTTAATATAAAGACGGAGGCTGAGTTGCACCACACAAAAACAAAGGTTCTAGACCTTAGAAAGGCTGATTTTTCTAAAATGGAAACATTTTTATGTCAGTCTTTAACAACTTTGAGATCTTTAGATGGAGTCCAGGAGAAATGGTATTATCTGAAATGTGTTTTGCTAAATACAACAGAGCATTGCATTAGACATGTCAGCAAGGGTAAAAAAAAAAGAAAACCACTGTGGTACTCAGCAGAAGTGGCAAATATAGTAAAGGAGAAAAAAGAAGCATTTAAGAAATATGAGCAGAAGGAAGAAGATAGGTATCGGTACAAGACTAGGCTGAAGGAGGCCAAATGCATTATTAGATGTGCCAAAGCACAGACAGAGGAAAGAATTGCTCCGTCAATAAAAAATGGGGATAAAACATTTTTTAGATATATAATTGAAAGGAGGAAAATCAAACAAGGAATAGTTAGACTGAAAACAAAATATGGAAACTATGTAAATGAGAATAAAGGGCTAGCTGACTGTCTCAATGAATATTTCTGTTCAGTTTTTACAGAGAAAGATGAAGGGAAGGGACCTCTGTTAGAAAAACAAATGGCAAGACATTGGAAACATGCATGTTTACAGAGGAAGAAGGTCTACTTCAACTTTCTAAGGTTAAAACAGATAAATCAATGGGTCCAGATGGGATACACCCAAAGTTATTAAAAGAACGTAAGTGTGTTCTGGCAAAACCTTTAACAGAATTATTCAATCAGTCACTAACGACAGGAATAGTTCCAGAAGACTGGAAGTTAGCGAATGTAGTATCTCTTCACAAAAAAGGTAGCAGGGAAGAGTCTGGTAAATACAGACCAGTAAGTCTTACATCAGTAGTGGGAACATTAATGGAGACTATGTTAAAGGAAATAATTGTTGAATATCTGAATTTAAATGGCTTGCAAGATACCAAACAGCATGGGTTTACAGCAGGGAGATCTTATCAAACTAACCTCATAGATTTTTTTGACTGGGTAACTAAAATAATAGACCAAGGGGGAGCAGTAGATATAGCTTATCTAGATTTCAGTAAAGCATTTGACACTATCCCTCATAGAAGAGTCATAAATAAACTGCAGTGTTTGGGTCTGGATGCAAAAATAGTTAAATGGATAAGGCAATGGCTGAGTGACAGGAGTCAGAGGGTGGTAGTCAATGGAGAATATTCGGACGAAAGGAGTGTTACTAGTGGAATACCTCAGGGATCTGTACTGGGGCCCATTCTTTTAAATATTTTTATTAGTGATATTGCAAAAGGTCTTCAAGGAAAGGTATGCCTTTTTGCAGATGATACCAAGATCTGCAATAGGGTAGATATTCCAGGGGGAATAAGCCAAATGACAAATTATTTAGGTAAATTAGAAGAATGGACAAGAGTGTGGCAGATGCAGTTTAACATTGATAAATATAAAATAATGCACTTGGGACATAAAAATCCAAATGAAAAATATACTATTAAAGGGATAGTAATACTTTGTTTTAACTTTATTTTATTTTGTAGGCATTAAAAAAACATGAAGAATGATATAAGTCTTATCTCTCAAACCTTTATGGTTTAAGAGATATTCACAAGCAAAGTGTCCCCCTCCCGCCCCTTTTACTGATGTAACACTTCTCAGCCAGGGCAGAAGGGAGCTGCCCAGGTAGCCTGCAGAGAGGGACAATCTTCAATTAAGATAAGGGAAAAACCTGAAAAGCTTGTCAAGGGGGGCAGGGATTTCATTGTTTTCATAGGAATAAGAGTGTCCCCTTCTGTTATCTGTCCAGTCTATGGACTGTATTCCACATCTGAGAAGAGATTGTTTACAGTAGGTAAAAGGGGCGGGAGGGGGAAACTTTGCTTTGCTTGTGCTTTGCTATGTGAATATAAGACTTATATCATTCTTCATGTTTTTTTAATGCCTACAAAATAAAATAAAGTTAAAACGAAGTATTACTATCCCTTTAAGGATACTGTACTGTCAGAGACAACAGAGGAAAGGGATTTGGGAGTAATTATCTCTAATGACTTAAAGGTAGGCAGGCAATGTAATAAAGCGGTGAGGAATGCAAGCAGGGTACTGGGTTGTATAGCTAGGGGCATTAGTAGCAGAAAAAGGGAAGTGGTCATGCCACTCTACAGATCTCTAGTTAGACCTCACCTAGAGTATTGTGCACAGTACTGGAGACCCCATCTCCAGAAGGATATAGATACTCTAGAGAAAATTCAAAGAAGGGCTACTAAAATGATGACTGGTTTACAGGAAAAGAAATATCAGGATAGACTAAATGATCTAAACATGTATAGCTTGGAGGAGAGAAGAGAGAGAGGGGATATGATTGAAACATTCAAATACATGAAGGGAGTCAACAAAGTGCAGGATGGAAGTATATTTCAAAGGAGTAAAAATATTAGGACAAGAGGCCATAGTCTAAAAATAGAGGGACACAGGTTTAGATGTAATATAAGAAAGTTTTACTTCACTGAGAGGGTAGTAGATAAGTGGAATAGCCTACCAGCAGAAGTGGTAGAAGTTAATACAGTGACAGAATTTAAGCATGCATGGTATAGGCATAAGGATGTCCTTAACTTAAAAAAAGACCAAGGACCAAAAAATGTTTGAGGTTTTTACTGTAGGAAAATGGGCAGACTAGATGGGCCGAAATGGTTCTTCTCTGCAGTCAAATTCTATGTTTCTATGGAGGCAGTTTTGCCTGTCTAGGACATTTATTTCTTGTGCCTTATAGTTCTTTATCCTCAGAGCCCTGTTGACTCTTGCCCTGTGTGCTGTGTTACAGTTATTCATGGTCCATTGACACTAGTTAGTTTGGACTGTTCTGTGTCCTGAATGGTCCATGGGAACTCTGGTATCATGGGGACTGGCACTTGGTCCTTTTCTTCCTTTTTTCCCACCCTGGGCATCCAGTGTTGGTACATCCCCATGTACCTGTAAGCTATATTGGATGATAGAGTATTTTAGTCTTACCTGTTAAATCCTTTTCTCTTGGTCCATATAGCTTACAGGTCTCCCACCCAGTGAAAGAGACCATGCCTGGTTCCTGTTGCTGGACGTGGGAGTCCAATTGGATCCATGTTCACAGGAGTTTTTCCTCTTCTTCTTTGCTATCTAGCTCAATAGGTTTAGTGTCACAAATCTAACTGGAGTGGAGTGGCTGGGTAGCCTTCTATGAGGAGAGGGAAGCTCCACCCCTGCACTTCTTTGAAGAACTGATCCAGCCTACTGGGAGGAGCTGTTGCCTCCCCATGGTACTGTCACGTACCTCGCCGTCCTTGCCAGTAGCTTTACTGGCTTCAGGACGGCTGGGCGCATGCGCGCGTTTCCGCGCATGAGCAGTAGCGCGAACTGACGTCGGTCGTCACACCAACGTCATTCACTGGGTGGCCGGCGTCCATTTAAACTGGCGGCAACTGGGACTCAGGGCTCAGTTGTCGCTTGAGTCCCGGGCGGTCTGCTTGCCACAGTTCGCCTCCCAGCGTTACCCGCTTCCAGCCTGCGTTTAGGCTCTGCATTTACCAGTCCAGTCTGCACCCCTGGATCCTCCATCAACTCAGCCTGCAACTTTGGGTCCTCCAGTCCAGCCTGCACCCCAGGATCCTCCATCAGTCCAGCCTGCATCTCTGGGTCCTCCAGTCCAGCCTGCACCCCAGGGTCCTCCTGTCCAACCTGCATCTTCAGCCAAGCTTCCACTCTACAGGCCTTCCTCCTTGACCTTGAATTGGATCTCAGGTACTGACCTCTGGCTTGTTACACTGGACTTGCATTATCTCAGCCTGCCCTGACCTTTGGCTTGTTACACTGGACTTGCATTATCTCAGCCTGCCCTGACCTCTGGCTTGTTACACTGGACTTGCATTATCTCAGCCTGCCCTGACCTCTGGCTTGTTACACTGGACTTGCATTATCTCAGCCTGCCCTGACCTGTGGCTTTTTACACTGGACTTGCATTATCTCAGCCTGCCCTGACCTCTGGCTTGTTACACTGAACTTGCATTATCTCAGCCTGCCCTGACCTCTGGCTTGTTTCACCGGACTTGCATTATCTCAGCCTGCCATGACCTCTGGCTTGTTACACTGGACTTGCATTATCTCAAGAAATCTACCCTTGGCCAATCTACTGTTTCCCTGCATTCTGGGTTCCTTACTTGCCTATCTCAGATTATATAGCTTCCTGCTAATCTCTGGGTGGCTCCTCCCACCCAGAGATAGGCTTCAGCAAGCTTACATTCTTACAGTAACAACTGAGCCTAAATTGTTATGGAACCCACGGGGTTGCTAGAAGCTTTAAATACCCTGGGTAGTTGGATATCTGCTCTCACTGCTTCTGTACAGGAGTTACAGGCCAACCAACTCATCTCCAACAGCAACTACAGGACCTTCAACCAAGTTTAACCCAAGCAGCGGGTGGTCCTACACCACCACTTCCTAGCCTTGAGATGAATTCTGCTCCGGAACCTCGGGTTCCCCTGCCTGAAAGATTTTATGGGGATAGATCCCGGTACAGGTCCTTCATCACTGCATGTGAGCTATTGTTCTCAATCAATCCACGCACCTATGCTTCTGATTTCACCAAAGTACGTACTACCATCACATTGTTAGGAGGAGAACCACAGGGCTGGTCCCATCACCTCTTACAGACCAACAGTCCTGTATTAACTACATGGCAGTCTTTCTGGCAGGCTATGGATTCATTATATGATGACCCTTTCAAAACGGCCTCAGCTCAGGTAGCATTAAGGTCCCTGACTCAAGGGAGACGCCCAGTTGAGGACTACGTTGCTGACTTACGTCGTCTGTCAATTGATTCCAAGTGGAATGACGCTGCGCTCATGGATCAATTTCGTCTAGGCCTATCTGAAAGCCTGAAGGACGAACTGGTTCGGGTACCTATACCAGTTACACTGGACGAGATCACTCATCTCTCCATACAAATTGACCGCCGCTTGAGAGAATGGCGGCGTGAACGTTCTGCTACTTCTTCTCCTCCCCATCGTACTCCAGCTTCATTTCAACCACCTACTACTGTCACCATCACAGAGGAACCTATGCAGCTAGGTGTTCTACGGGGACCTCTATCTAAAGCTGAACGAGACCGTTGGCGACTTTTAAATCTTTGCCTCTATTGTGGAAAAGGGGGTCACCATCTCAGGACTTGTGATACCAGACCACGGCCTTCCCAAGGTAGGCATTTTTTACCTGCAACATCATCCTCTCCTATTCTGTTGCCCACTCCCTCTTACGTATCCCTCTCTGTTATTCTACAGTGGAACACACACAGCAGAGTGAGGTGTCAGCCATCATAGATTCCAGAGCCAGCAGTTGTTTCCTGAGCCTAGAGACAGCTCAATCCTTGGGCATACCCATCCAATGCAAAATCCAACCGTTCACGCTTCAGATGGCGGATGCAAGTTATTTACAGTCAGGTCCCATTCTTTATGAGACTTTACCTATGTATCTTCTCACTGCTGTAAATCATAAAGAAGAGATTAAATTTGAAGTTGTTCCATCTCTTTTGTTTCCTCTTATTTTGGGTCTTCCTTGGCTACAAATTCATGACCCCCATATTGAGTGGTCTTCCAAAACTGTAACCTTTGTTTCCACCCACTGTAAAGAAAACTGTCTTATCAAAACAGAGCCTGCACTGTTGACCTGTGTTACAACTTCAACTATACCCATGGCCTATCAGGATTTCTCAGATGTTTTAGATAAAAAAGGGGCTGACCTTCTTCCTCCTCATAGGCCATATGCTTGTCCTATCGAACTTCTCTCCGGATCAACTATACCCTATGGACATATATATCCTCTATCTGGACCAGAACTACAATATCTCAAAGAGTACATATCTGAAAATTTGGAGAAAGGATTTATTCGACCTTCCACTTCTCCAGCTGGAGCCAGGATTTTCTTTGTACCCAAGAAAGATGGTGGTCTACGCCCCTGCGTAGACTATCGGGAACTCAATGCCATTACCATTAAAAATCGCTATCCGTTACCACTGATTCCAGAATTATTTGAACGCATGTCAACTGCGAAGATCTTCACAAAAATCGATCTACGAGGAGCATATAACCTGGTTCGCATCCATAAGGGAGACGAATGGAAGACCGCCTTCCGAACCAGATATGGACACTTTGAGTACACCGTGATGCCCTTCGGGTTATGTAACGCTCCTGCAACATTTCAGCATTTTGTAAATTATGTTTTCCGGGACCTACTGGACCAGTTTGTTGTCATTTATTTAGATGACATTCTTATCTTTTCACATTCACTACAAGAACATCGCAGTCATGTCATGAGAGTGTTATCTAGGCTTCGTACACATGGTTTGTATGCTAAGTTGGAGAAATGTTCTTTTGAAGTATCTGAGATTGAATTCCTAGGTTTCCTTGTTTCCCCAGGACGGTTAAAGATGGATCCTCGTAAGATAACAGCTATACTGAAGTGGCCCGTACCATCTGACAAGAAGGCAATTCAGAGGTTCGTTGGCTTTGCCAACTTCTACCGACGCTTTATCCGGGATTTCTCAAAATTGATTTCACCACTCACATGTTTAACCAAGAAAGATGTCAGTTTTCACTGGACTCCTGAAGCCCAACAAGCTTTTGATCGTTTAAAACTTCACTTTACGCAGGCACCTATTCTACAACAACCTGATGTCAACAAACCTTTCTTTTTAGAAGTAGATGCTTCTAACGTCGCTACAGGGTCAGTACTTTCACAACATATGGGCAATAAAGATCATTTACATCCAGTAGCCTTCTACTCCAGGCGTCTTACACCTGCCGAACAAAATTATGATGTGGGAGACAAGGAATTGCTCGCTTTCAAATGCGCCTTGGAAGAATGGAGACACTTATTAGAGGGTTCAGAGTATCCTATTACAATATATACAGATCACAGAAATCTGGAATATCTCCAATCAGCCCGCAGACTACAACCTCGTCAAGCCAGATGGGCAATGTTCTTTGCACGATTCCAATTACACATCACCTACAGACCGGGCTCAAAAAATTTGAAAGCAGATGCTTTATCCAGGATGTATACAGTACCTTCCAATACTACTACACTTCCTGATACAATTTTGCAACCACGTCAATTCCTCCTCGTCACCACCAACTTACTGGAACGTATCAAACAAACCACCACTCCTTCTCCTCGTTTGATACAACTATACGCCTTAACCTTCACTGATGGCCTATTGTATAAGCAAGATACAGTCTTTGTCCCTGAATCCGTCCGTCAAGAGATTCTTCACCAGTTTCATGATCTTCCTGTTTCAGGCCATGGAGGAATCCAAAAGACCTTAGAAGCCATTCAGCGGTATTTCTGGTGGCCAAACTTAAAGCAGGATGTCAGTCGCTACGTATCCTTTTGTGACACATGTGCCAGAGCTAAAAGCCAACACACCAAACCATCCGGTCTGCTCCATCCTTTACCTATACCCTCTGGTCCTTGGAGAGATGTAACAATTGATTTCATTGTGGATTTACCAGGTTCAAACCAACATAATACCATTATGGTAGTAGTAGACCGATTTACAAAGATGGCTCATTTCATCCCAAGCAAAGGTCTACCTTCAGCCAGCCGAACCGCTTCTTTGTATCTTCAGGAAATCTTCCGTCTTCATGGAGTACCACAATCCATTACTTCAGACAGAGGTACCCAATTCACATCAAAATTTTGGAGAGCATTTTGTGCCGGTCTTAAAATTACCAGTAACCTATCTTCAGGATATCACCCACAAACGAATGGGCAGACAGAAAGGACCAATCAGACATTGGAACAGTACTTACGTTGTTTCTCTTCTCACTTACAAGATAATTGGTACCACTTACTCCCCATGGCAGAATTTGCTTATAATAATCATTATCACAGTACCTTAAAGAACTCTCCTTTCTTGGCCAACTATGGATACCACCCGGCAGCTCTACCAGGACTCACCCCCACCACTCCAGTCCCAGAGGCTAATCAACGAATATAACAGTTGCAACAGTCTCATCATGTGTTAAGTCAAATTCTGAGATCTGCACAGCAAGAATACAAACGATATGCTGATAAACACCGACAAAGAGGACCTGAACTACAGATTGGGGATAAAGTATGGCTGTCCTCTTCACATGTTCGCCTTTCTTGTCCCACCAAAAAATTGGGTCCTTGCTTCTTGGGACCTTTTTCTATCACTCAAGTCATTAATTCAGTAGCATATCGTCTGTCACTACCTGCCTCATACCGGATTCACCCAACTTTCCACATCTCTCAATTAAAGAAATGGATTCCCAGCCCGTTTCCTGGCCGAGAACCTTCTAGACCTCCTCCTGTTTCCATTGCAGATCCTGATGAGTTCGAGGTCGAGGAGATTCTAGACTCTCGTTTTCGACGGGGCCGTTTGGAATACCTGGTACATTGGAAGGGGTACGGCCCAGAAGACCGTTCCTGGGAACCTGCAGGCAACTTCAACACCTCGGCCTGTATTCGTAACTTTCATCGGAATCATCCAGACCGACCTGCTGACCTGACCACCCGGAGAATGGTTGTAAAGGGGGGAACTGTCATGTACCTCGCTGTCCTTGCCAGTAGCTTTACTGGCTTCAGGACGGCTGGGCGTATGCGCGCGTTTCCGCGCATGCGCAGTAGCGCGAACTGACGTCGGTCGTCGCACCAACGTCATTCACTGGGCGGCCGCCGTCCATTTAAACTGGCGGAAACCGGGACTCAGGGCTCAGTTGTCGCTTGAGTCCCGGGCGGTCTGCTTGCCACAGTTCGCCTCCCAGCGTTACCCGCTTCCAGCCTGCGTTTAGGCTCTGCATTTACAAGTCCAGCCTGCACCCCTGGATCCTCCATCAACTCAGCCTGCAACTTTGGGTCCTCCAGTCCAGCCTGCACCCCAGGATCCTCCATCAGTCCAGCCTGCATCTCTGGGTCCTCCAGTCCAGCCTACACCCCAGGGTCCTCCTGTCCAACCTGCATCTTCAGCCAAGCTTCCACTCTACAGGCCTTCCTCCTTGACCTTGAATTGGATCTCAGGTACTGACCTCTTGCTTGTTACACTGGACTTGCATTATCTCAGCCTGCCCTGACCTTTGGCTTGTTACACTGGACTTGCATTATCTCAGCCTGCCCTGACCTCTGGCTTGTTACACTGGACTTGCATTATCTCAGCCTGCCCTGACCTCTGGCTTGTTACACTGGACTTGCATTATCTCAGCCTGCCCTGACCTCTGGCTTGTTACACTGAACTTGCATTATCTCAGCCTGCCCTGACCTCTGGCTTGTTTCACCGGACTTGCATTATCTCAGCCTGCCCTGACCTCTGGCTTGTTACACTGGACTTGCATTATCTCAAGAAATCTACCCTTGGCCTATCTACTGTTTCCCTGCATTCTGGGTTCCTTACTTGCCTATCTCAGATTATATAGCTTCCTGCTAATCTCTGGGTGGCTCCTCCCACCCAGAGATAGGCTTCAGCAAGCTTACATTCTTACAGGTACCTGTAAGCTATATGAACTAAGAGAAAAGGATTTAACAGGTAAGACTAAAATCCTATTTTTAAAACAAATTATACAGTGAAATAAGATTATTACAGACTCATAGTGCTGGCTGACACTATGAGCACCAGTAATACAAAACAAGAGAAGCTGGCAGGACCCTGATGCACCCAGTGACACAGAGGAGGAGGAAGTCATCAACAGTGCGAAAGGGACTGGGAACCCGCACTCCCAAGACCCAGTGATGCCCAGTCCCACAAATTTGTCACTTGGCACCTGGGGGAAAATTGTGAAGAAGGCAGAACTGATTAGAAGTGTGAGCAGCACATTTTTGCTGCCGATGCCTGCTGTTGGGCAACTAAGAATTTCCACAGCAGTACATGTCGGTGCAGGCCACACACATTGTTTTAGTGTAGTAGTACACAGGGTCATCATTTTTATGACTGAACTATCTCACATTCAGTATGACCACTCCTAGGAGCTGCACAGTGTTCCTGTGTATCAGTTACCAACCCATTGTCTGGGAGTAAGTCCCCCAAGTTCTATCACCACTGCAAATGCTTGATTGCCTCCCCTGAGACCCTTGAATTGCCATGTGTTCAGAATGGGAATGAGATGTTCTGACTCTTATTTAACTGCTGCTGCTGTTATAAACCCTTTTTTGCCTTCCTTTTCACTATGCTTTCTAGCAGTTCTTTTGGCCCTACATTTCTTCCTCTCATTCTCCACAATACAATACTCTATTAATAAGCATATCATTATATTCCTGGACAGAATCTGATTTCCCAGAGAGATGGAGCTGATCATCAAACTATGTCAAACTGATCACGCTTTGGCAAAATAATGGCAAGGCAGTTGATGTAGTATATCTAGACTTTGCAAAGGCATTTGATACAGTGCCACACAGAAGGCTGGGGTATAAAATAAGGAAATCGGGACTAGGAGATGACCTTTGCAATTGGATACAAAACTGGTTGAAGGATATGGAACAGTGTGTGGTTGTACATGGACAATTCTCCAATACAGTTAAAGTGGAGAGAGGAGTACCTCAGGGTTCAGTATTAGGTCCGCTGCTTTTTAACATCTTTATAAGTGACCTAGAAATAGATATAGAAAGCAAATTATCAATATTTGCAGATGACACTAAATTATGCAGGGTAATTAATTCAGAACAGGATAATTGCTCTCTACAGAGGGATTTATATAAAAAGAAATGGAATATGAAGTTTAATGTGGGGAAGTGTAAAGTCATGCATTTGGGAGGAAATAATCCCAAGGCTACTTATAAACTTAATGGATTCATTTTAAGGAACTCGTTGCTAGAGAAAGACCTGGGTATTTTTGTCAACTACAAACTTGGAAACAGTGACCAGTGTCAAACAGCAGTAGCAAAGACAAACAAAATCCTCTCTTGCATAAAAAGAGGTATTGAAGCAAGAGTGGATAACATCATTTTGCCATTGTACAAATCTCTGGTAAGACCTCACCTTGAGAATGCAGTGCAGTTTGGGGCACCAGTTCTGATAAAGGATATACTAGAACTAGAGAGTACAGTGAAGAGCAACAAAATAAATTAAGGGAATGGAGGACTTGACATACGAGGAACGACTAGACAAACTTGATTTATTTACTTTAGAGAAAAGACGACTAAGAGGAGACCTTATCACATTATACAAATATATGAGTGGTCAATACAAGGATCTCTGTGGTGAGCTATTTATTCCAAGGCCTGATAAGGTGACAAGGGGACACCCCTTGAGATTAGAGGAAAGGAGGTTTAGATTTCAGCACAGGAAGGGTTTTTTTTTACAGTAAGGTCTGTTAAATTGTGTAATTATTTGCCTAAGGAGGTGGTTATGGCAGATACAATGGCTACATTCAAAAGAGGATTAGATACATTTCTTTCAAAAGGAACATACAGGGTATACTGTTTATTAATAGGCAGATCAGGAAAGTCTGAAAAAGACTAACTTATTTGGTAGCAGGATAGCTATACAGTTCTCATGTCACTAGGGTATGAGGCAAAGGTTGAACTTGATGGACTTGTGTGTTTATTCAACCTAATTTTCTATGTAATTTACTATGTAAGTTCTGAAATTTTGTGTTTAAAGTGAGGGTCCAGCAAACTGGCAAAAATATATTCCTCAGTGCTTTTAATGAACACTATGCCAGGATCTTGCTCAAAGCATGTTAATAGGTCCTTGACCAGCTGGTGCATGTCTGTGTTGTCATGGTAAGATTCCTCAGCCATGCTCCTCATTTTTTTCTGCAATAAACACATAAGTGGAAGAATTTTGCTAATCCCTGCCCCTGCATGACTAATCGGCATGATTGCCTAAAAAAGGTTTCAGTAGCTCACATACATCACACATTAGTTGCTATTGCCCAGGTGACAAAGAGGCACCCACCAAAGCCTTCCAGTTTTGCATTATGTACTTGCTAATGGTCTTATTCCGCTCGTACAAAAGCTCTAGCATGTACAAAGTGGAATTACACCAGGTAGGGACCTCCATTTTCAGCTGGAGATGGGGCAGGTTGTTATGGAATATAATATAGTGCACTGTAGGAGTGACTAAAATTGTCATAGATTTTGTGGGTGATATTCAGCTTCACTCTGAGGGTTTCAGACTATGCCAAGAATCTGGTTACAACTAATTTGAGGACATGGGAAAAGCAGGGTACATGCACCACATCTCATATTCTCAAGGCAGCTATTATGTTAGAGCCATTATCAGCTGTCACAAAACCAACTTTCTAGGAGTGTGGTGAAATCCATTCCTCTATCATCTGCTTTAGTTTATTTAATACAGCTATGGCTTTGTGGGACTATCTCTCAAAACAATGAAATGGACTATCCTTCTGCTGCCTTTTAATGATACTGCCAGAACCAGAGGGAAAATTACTGGCTGTCACCTGATGATGTAAAATAGTTTTGCTCACTGGTGGTGAGAGGGAAACCTGGTGAATAGACAGTCATATAGTTTGTGCTCTGCCCACTTGTCTACATATATCATGTGAATTTTCTTGCCAAATGAGCTTGCCAGACTTTTGCCTACAACACTAACCACATGCTTGTACAAAAAAAACAAGCTCCGCTTGGGATATGCCAGATAGGAGCTGCACACTTCATTTTCAGTTTTCACCTAAAGAATACGGCAGCATGTCCACTTTCAAAATTTTGACAGCCTTGCCATTCCACAAGCATACTTTAGGATTGTTTTTTGACATTTTTGACTCCTTCCCAAGTGCTCAATAAGTGTGGGTTGGCAGTACATGACAGAAGAGCCCTGTAACCTGATTTCTTTAACATGTCTAGAGGAGGTAGTGGAGGTGGAGACAGCATGTGTGACCAGTTTATGACTCTTGTAATGTCCCACAGCATACTTCTCTGCAACAGGAGCCATAGATGCTATTTCAAATGAATGAATTCTTGTCACACTATCTGGAACAAAAACATCACTAATTCTATTATGAGCCCCAGGAACTTTTATGAGTGCTTGTGCTGCTGCTAGTTACTGCACCTCTGACATGTCGCTGGTGTGTCTCCCAGTCAGACCTGTGTTTGAGCTTCAGGTGGGATCTCATTGAGGAGGTTCCTAGGTGTTAGACAGCTTTCTCCCTGCTCACGTGCTTTTTACGCAGACAGCAGATAGCAACATGCTTAGCGTTTGGATAGTTAGTGAAGTATCTCCATACTGTGGACTTCATAGACTGCAGGGTTCTTGAGGGACCGCTACTACTACTGGGGCTACATGTTGCTGCATTTATACTAGGTGTCACAGGTTCTGCACTTACAAAAACAGCAGAGGCTGTTGGTTCCTCTATACTAGTAGTGTGACGATTTTTTGTATTTTTTTGGCATGTTTAGTTTTCAAGGGTCAGACTTTCCAATTGTTTTCTCAAAGAGTTTATAGACAGGTACAGTGCTCCCTTTTTGTGGTGAAAGACTGAGCCTTTACTTTTAGCTGTCTGTTCTTGTCATCCTCACTCTCTCTCTCTCTGTCTCTCTTAAATGTATCTGAAGAAGAGGAGGATGCCTGAGGGATATATTCTAGATCTACAACATCAGGCATTAGGTCATCCTCAGCATCACCTACTGTTTCTTTCCCACTACATTTATATTCCTCTTGACTTTTAAAGACATCAAACAATTTCTTTTTACTTTTACTTTTTTAGTGATTTTCACAGCGTTTGCTACTACTTTCATGACAGGTGTTTTTGAGCTTGTTTGTCTCACTGTCAGATGCAGCAGTTGCTGCTACACCTTCTTGCACTATGCCATCAACACTGGAATGTGACTACTTGTTGTCTTCAGTGTTTTTAGAAGGTTTATTAATAGTACTGCTGGTGGAACTAACAAGCTGCATCCTTCTCAGGAGGAAAGGGATCATCATCATTTATTTCCCACTCTGCAGCAACCATGTCTTTGGACTACCACTTTACATGCATGTCTCTGCTCCTAATCCTTTCTCCCTCCCCCTACCCATTGGACCTTTGCTGGACACTAGTGTGTGTGTGTGTATGTCTGTTTTTTGTCTGTAAAGTGCACAATATAAATGATTGTGATGTCTTGCCTTGGCCCTCTATAAAATACTCTATCTTGTCTAGTATCATTCTGCCTTAGGCACAGCTCTCATCAGGGTCCCTGTCTCTGTCACCTATAATTCTTTCTTTCTCTTTCTTTTTCTCTTTCTTTCTCTCTTTCCACAGACACCAGTAGCACAGAGATAACAGGCACATCAAGAAGGAACTTTGATAATGGCAGTCTGTCTTTCCAATCAGTCATACATTATTTTGGGGTATTTGTGGTAAATCTCCTTTTCTCTCTTCTCACTACCTCAGACTCCCCTAACACAGAGAAGTCTGATCAGGAAGGAATTGGATCACAGCTGCCTATGTCTACCCAGTCACACAGAATTTTGGGGTATTTGGGGTCAACCTCATTTCTTCCTTCCTGCCTCCAGAATGCCCCCAGGTTCCCCTAATGCAGAGAACAAATGTTCTTCCTACAAGGCTTCCTAAACAATGCTTCAGCAAAGCTTCAACTCACCTGTCTTCCTTAGTGCAAACATTTGCTGCTCTCTTCCTCTCACAAACACAGACTGCCATGCTATGGGAGCCTCAGATCCCTTTTATATTCTTCTTCCTGTAGTAAAAGAAAGGAAACTTTCCATGTAGTGGGGAGAAATTGAGTCTTCCCATTGATTTCAATGCAATGAGCTAGGCAAAAATAGTGGAAAAACTGTACTTTTTGCCAAAAAATGTACAACTAGGCAGAAATTACCATTCTTTTCCTGTGTATCTATTTCTCAGTCGATCTCACAGTTCCCTCTCTCTCTCCTTCTCTTGGTCTATCTCCCTCTCTCTTTCTCTCTCCTTTCCTCTCTCTGGCACCTTCTCATTTTCTCACACTCTGACTCTCTCTTTCCTCCTGTCTCTCTCCCCATCTCTCTATGCTGTATTTCACCTTCTCTCTCTCCTTTCCCCTCTCTCTTTCCTTCTCTCTCTCCTTCTCCCTCTGTCTCTGTCCTTCCCTCTCCCTCACTTTCCCCTTCTCTAACTGCTCTCTTTCTCCTTCTATCTCCTTCTCGCTCTCTCTTTCTCCCTCTCTCTCTCCATCCCTATTCATCTCTCTGCTTCTTTCTCTCCTTCTCTCTGTCTCCCCTTATCTCTCTGTTCTGTCTCCTCCCTCTCTCTCTCCATTCTTATTAACCTCTCTCCAGCTACAGTGGTCTTCTCATCTCTGGTTCTGGTATTCTTCTTACTCCTGATTCTCTTCTTGGTCTCATTCTCAACAAAACTTTTGGTCTCTCCTCATCCCTCATCCTGGATTATTTGTAGGCTCTTCTTTGGGTCTTTAACAGATAATAATGTTTCGAAATAAAAGCAGCTCCAATTAATCTTCATAGAATTTGGGCCATGGAGAGTGTTATTTCAATACTGTATGAGTTATAGTTCAAGAGTAATTGAATGATAAAGTATCCCCCTCCCACCCCTTTTACCTTGAGTAAGCCAACTCACCTCAGATGTGGAATCTGGTCTTAAGACCAGATGGCTCACAGCAAGGGACAATCTTCTTACTGTGAGAAAAGTGATAACCCTGCCCCCTGGACAGGTTTTTCCCTTATGTTAATTGAAGATTGTCCCTCTCTGCAAGCCATCTGGACACCACCTTCCTGTTCTGAGGTGAGCAGTGTTAAATCAGTGTTACATCCTCTATCTCTCCCCCTCTCTCTCCTTCTAGCTTCCTCTTCTCTCTCCTTTTCTCTCCATCTCTGTTCTTCCCTCTTTCTCTCTCCATCCTTCATTCTCTATCTCTCTCTCCTTTCTTCCTAACCTCTCTCCAGCTACTGTGGTCTTCTCATCTCTCTTGGTCTCCTTCTAGTCTCCTCCTCAGTACACCTTTTTAGTATCTCCTCATCTCTCATCTTGACTTTTTCCTAGCCTCTTGTCTGAGTATTTAAGGTATATTTTCTATATAGTCTTCTTTCTTCTCTCTCTCCTTCATTCTCTCCTCCTCTTCTCTCTCTCTTTCTCTCTCATATCTTGGCTTATTTGTGTCTTCTTGTCTGAGTCTTTAAGGTATATTCCCTATGTAGTCTTCTTTCCTCTCTCCCTATTTCTCTCTCTTCTTCATTTCTCTACTTTTCCCTCTCTCTTGCTCTCTCTCTTCTTCCCTCCCCCTCTCCTTCCGCCTCACTTTCATTTTCCCTCTCACTCTATCCTTCTCTCTTTTGCTCTCTTCCTTCCTTCTTTTCTCACTCTTTCCCCTTCTTTCTCCCTGTAATGGATCCTACCCGTTACTTGAGTCCTTGTCTGGACCTCAAACAATTTATCCAAAGACTATGGACTTTTTGCCCTGTTTGGACTTATCTGTGGGCTCTAACATACGAACTGGCCACCCATTCCCTATGTTAAAGGACTTATGTTTTATGTACTGTCCAACGTCGTATGTTTAATGTATGTCGAACTGTTTTAAGAATCGTATGTAATATGTACGAGGGATACACGGTCACCGAATAGAAGCCGGTGGTTTCTGGTTCCGTGTTTGAGTCATCAATGCTGCATCGAATGCGGGAAACCGGAGGCAGTGAGTCAATGCTGGATTGGTCGACAAAGGACTCACTGCGCGCATTGATTGGCCAGGGTTGAATCCGCATATTCATACTAGTGTGTACGTGCTTCAAGCCCTGGTCTGGTCCCCTGAATGTGTATTCCCGCTCATCAAGTCTTTGTCTTTGTCCAGACTTAATTAAACATGTTCGTATTACAAATGTTGTAACATCCTGAGTATCATGTTTGTTAGGTCATCTGCCATTGGCCCTTTTGTCGCCCTCTGCCATTGGCCCTTTGTCTCCATTTGCCATTGGCCCTTTGTCCCCTGTGTGATATACCTAACGTGCTTGATTGGTTCTTGGGCCAAGTCAGTATTAGAATACTTGGCCCCTCCCGTCCCATTGTTGTATTGTATTGTACTGTATAAAAGATGTGCTGTTCATCAATAAAATTAGTTATGTTTGGAGTGAACCAGAGTCCTGGAGTCTTGTGTTCCTATGGTTTTAAAAGCGGCCACTCTGACGCCCATGTGAGCCCAGGTTCCTGTATCGTTCATCCATCTGCTGCCAGGATCCCGCTACCGAACTTCGGATCCTGTCAAGTGGCAACGTGGACTCTGCCTTGCTTTTTCCTGTTCCAGCTACAACCTTTGAGATGAGCACTGGAGTGCTCGAACGTCTTGGCTGCCGCTACCTTGGTTCCTGCGACATTTTCCCTGTTCTGGTTCTGTGAAGGTTGACGGTTCGAGAGCCAGTTGACCCCTCTTCCATCCGCATCCTTCGAGGTAGAGTCGGCTATCCTGGGGTTCAACGGCACTTTGAGTCGACCACCGGACTGGTTATCTGCTCGACCGGTGCATCCGACAGCGCCAGTCCGGCGTCGAGAAGGAGAGACCCAGGAACGACGGCAGAAGGTGACGCGATCCCTTCCCAGCTTCCATTACACTCCCCCTTCCTTTTTCTTTCATTTCTCTCTCGCCTCTCTGATTCTCCTGTCCCTCCATCCCTTTCTCTCTTCCACTCTCCTTTTCTCTCTCTCCCTCTCTCTCCTTCTTCCCCCTCCTTCTCTCTCTTTCTCTCCCCCTGTCTCTCATCTTGGCTTATTTGTATCCTCTTGTATGAGTCTTGTATGTAGTCTTCTATCCACTCTCTCCTCTTCCTGCCCCCTCTCCTTCACCCTCTCTCCTTTTCCCTCTCTATCACTGTATACTTCTCTCTCTCTGTCTTGTCCCTCCTTCTATCTTTCCTTCCTTCTCCAATTTTCTCTCTCTCTCTCACAATTTCCTTCCCTCTCCCTCCCTCTTTCTCTCCTTCCCTCTTTCTCTTGTCCCTCCTTCCCTTTCTTTCTTTCTTTCTTTCTTTCTTTCTTTCTTTCCCTCTCCTTTTCACTCTCTCCTTCTCCCTCTCCCTCTGTCGCTCCTTCTCTCCCTCCATCTCTGCCCCCTATTCTCTCCTCTTTCTCCTTCTCTCTCTCGTTTTTCTTTCCATCCTCTCTCTCTCTCTATTCTTATTAATCTCTCTGCAGCTACAGTGGTCTCATCTCTGGTTCTGGTATTCTTCCTACTCCTGATTCTCTTCTTGATCTCCTTGTCATCTCTCCTTCAGTAAAAGTTTTTGGTCTCTCCTCATCTCATCTTCTGTTATTTGTAGGATCTTGTTGGAGTCTTTCATTTGTATCCCCTCTTTAGTTTTTGTGACGGTACCAGCTGACAGTCCGCCTGGGTGTCACAGCTTCCTCCCTGGAACAAGAAAAACCTCTGCCGGTATCCCACAGATCACCCCCAGTCACCAGGCAATACTAGTGTGAGGGCAAACATGAACTGATTTATTGGAGAACAAACAGGGTTTTTATACCCACATAAGTTATCCACCCATCTTAGGATCCAATAGGACACAGGTATTGCAAATCACATATGGGAAGACAATGAGACTGGTGGTAGAGGCACAATGGTACAATGGGAATACACATCTTTACAAAGGGTGAATGGGTGGGGAAAGACACAATAGTGTAGAAACCTGGTGTACATTGAATACAATGGGAGTGTAAACATACTGCATGATAGAACAATGGCTATAGGGTACAATGGGGCCAGACATGAGTGAAATAACTAGACAATGGGACAAAAGAACAGGGCTGTGTACAAGTGTCACAGAGGGGTCAGAATACACAAAACGGGCTGAAGCATCTTCATATCTTTCAAAGTATTTATAGTTTTTTGGGAGGTAGTTGGGCAAGGCTCTGATGGCCCTGTTCCCATGACATTGTTTTCCTCTATCTTGTTTTTTGCTCTCTCTCTCTCCTTATCTCCTTTTTCTATATCGTCCAAGTATGACATACAGGTACCATGGGGCAGAGACTTCCTTCTTTAGTAAAACTGGAAAATTTCAAAAGACAAGGTCTTGGAGGTGGAGCCTTCACTTCTCCCTAGCCCCACCCATTTTCTGTTTAGGTTTAGCTTATTATTTTTTTTATGCTTAGATATGGGGATGTCACAATTTCCTCTTTAGGTGAGTTACCATTCCTGGCTTCTCCTGGATGACTGTTCAGTATACAGGTGCTGTTGTGGTCCCTTGCAGCCCTGTGTTTCTCTCTCCTAATTGGGTCTCTCTGAGGCTGTGGTTCTTCATAATTGTAACTTGAAGACAGAAGTTGAAGATTGGTGAGTAACCCTTTGAGTGCCATGGTCCACTTGCTCCCTGTCCTGCAGGGGTTATATTGGAGTTTTGAACTCTTGCAATCATTTTGGGTATTTTATTCTGGTTGTCTCTGGGTTTCTGGAGCATGAATGGCTGTGTTTGAAGTAATTAACCCCTTCCCTGCTCTTTTCACCAGGTTTGGGGCATTTTCCTTGGTTTTCCTTTTAGAGTTAGGTATTTTTATTACCCCCACACACACATGTCCCATTGGATCATTGGGTGTTTTGGTGAATTTTTCGCAATTTTTTAAATTTTTTTGTGTGTGGCGTCTTTAACCCCTTAACGACCCTTGACGGTCATAGTACGTCAAGGGTCGATTTGACTTAACGACCGATGACGTACTATGACCGTCATCGAGTTCCGGGCTCCTCCCGCGGCTGCACGCCGTTCGGGGAGTCCGGAACCCAACGGAGCAATAAAAAAAAATTGCTCCGTGGTCATTAAGTCACTTCCCCTTCCGGATTTCCCGGTCGTTAAGGGGTTAAGGCGTGCCACACCTGCTCCATTGACTATGGGACAAACTGCTTTAGGACATATCTCTGCAACCGTGCAACGTGAAGAGATGAAAGAGGAGTCATTGTTCTTGTCTTCTCATGCCCTACCATCCACAGTGTCTCAGGAGCTCCTGGGGCCCCGCGAGTTCAATTTTAGGTGTTGCTAGGATACAGCAATTGGGAAAGACTACAACTCCCAGAAGGCTATTTCTCGGACTTCCTTTCAATTGGCTGTTGGTTTTACAGATGCTGTTTTATTCCTTTTTGCTTATCCTATGCAGATGCTGCCACTTCTTGCTCATTTCAGATTAACCCTTCATCTGCCAGATATGATTGGTAAGGCTGCATCCAAGGTCACTATTGCTTTCTGGATTAAGTCTACCATTTGCTTATCAAACTCAGGAAGAAACCTGTTCCCTTTTATGTTATAGCACACTGAACCAGGTCTGTTGGGGTCTTCTGGGCCTGCAAGAATCAGGCCTCCACTGAACAGCTGTACAAGGCTGTAACTTGGTCCTCAGTGCGTACTTTTGCCAAACACTATTGTGTTGACGTTCTGCCTTCTGCCAGTCTAAGGGCCTAATCCTTCCTGTGCCTTACAGTTATTTAACTGTTTGAGCCCAGTTGGAACTCTGCCATCCTGGGGACTGGCGCTAGGTCCTTTCTATTACTTCCCACTCTGGGAGCCTACTGTTCGTATATCCCCATGGTTATTATATGTCATATTGGATGATAAAGAAAAGAGGATTTTAGTCTTACCTGTTAAATCCTTTTCTCTTAGTCCATATGATGTACAGGTCTCCCACCTAGAGAAAGAGAACCTTCATTGGTCTCACTTCGCTGAATGTGTGAGTCCTCCTCGGTCCTTCTTACTCACAGGAGTTTACCTTTTTTTCTTCTCTCGCTATCCTGTCTAGTAAGTTTGTCTCAAACCTATACTGAAAAGTGCGGGGCTAGGGTAGCCTGATAAGGAGAAGGGAGGCTTCACCTCCAAGACCTTGTCTTTTGAAATTTTCCAGCCCTAATAAAGTAGGAAGTCTCCTCCCCCTGGTACCCATATGTCATATGGATTTAGAGAAAAGGATTTAACAGGTAAGACTAAAATCCTTTTTTCTCTCTCTCTCACCTTCTCCCTCTCTCATTATGACTCTCTCTCCCCAACCTTCTCTCTCTTTCTCTCCTTCCTTCTTGCTCTTTCTCCCTCCTTCTCCCTCTTTCTTTCCCTCTCTCTAACATCTTGGTTTATTTGTATCCTCTTGCCTGGGTCTTTAAGGTATAGTCTCTATTTAATATTATTTCCTCTCCCTCTCTCTTTCTCCCCTTCTCTCTCTCTTCTACCCTCCCTCTCTCCCTCCCTCATAGTAACATAGTAGATAAGGCTGAAAAAAGACATGCGTCCATCAAGTCCAGCCCATGCCAAAAACACCCCTGTTGAGCCAGAGGAAGGCAACAAAAAAGCCCTCTGGAGCCATTTCCAATCTAGTCCCAAGTGTGTGTGTGTGTGGGGGGGGGGAACTATTCCTTCCTGACTCCAATTGGTAGTCAAATAGTTCCCCAGATCAATATCCTATCTGCTTTGAAGCCATCTGTCATAATTGTCAATATTGTTCTGTGCTTTTTTGAATGTTGCATTATCTGCAAGCACAACATCCCAAGGCAAATAATTCTATAGCCTTACTGTAAAGAATCCCTGTCTTTGTTTTAGTCAAAAGTGCCTTTCCTCTAGTCTTAATGGATGACCTCTCCTTCCTCTCTCTCTCTCATTCTTTCTCCCTCTCACTGTCTCTCTCCCTTCCTCCTTCTCTCTTGCGCTCTCTCTCTCTCTCTCTCACTGTCTCTCTTCTCACCAATTTTCTCTCTCCTTCTTGCACATTCTCCTTCTCTCTCTCCTTTCCTCTTCTCTCTCGCTCTCCTTTCTTCTAATTTTCTATCCTTTCCTCTTTCTCTCTCCTCCTCCCTCTCTGTCCCTCCTCTCTCTCCTTCAACCTCTCTCCTTCTCCCACTCTATCCTTTGCTCTAGTTCTCTCTCTCACCAATTCTCTCTCTCTAATCTCCTTCCCCCCTCTCATTTTCCCACTCTCCTTCTTCTGCTTTCTCCTTCTCTCTCTCCTTTCCCCTCCTTCTCTCTCTCTCCTTTCCCCTCCTTCTTTCTCGCTCTCCTTTCACCTCCTTCTATCACTGTCCTTCACTCTCTCTCCTACTCACCCTCTCTATCTCCTTCTCTCTCCTCCCTCCTTCTCTATCTCTCTCTCTATTTCTCCTTCTATCTCCCTTTTTCTCTCTTCTCTTCTCTCTCTCTCCTCCTTTCTTTTTCTCTCCTATCTCCTTCTTCCACTCTGACCCTCTTTCTCTCCTTTTTGCTCTCTCTTCTTCCCTCTCTTCTTGTACATGTACTTGTGGAGTCTTCAGCTTTCTGGTACACTTCTGCCCTTCCCTTCTCTTCAGTCTTCTCTTTTGTCATCTTTTCCATCTTCTCTTCTGTCCTTCTCTTCAGTCTTCTATCTTTTGCCTTCTCTTCAGTCTTCTTCCTTCTTGCTGTAAATATATATAAAAAAGAGTATTAGTAGAACGCATAAACTATTACATCGTTTACCGCTTGAGTGGCAGATGGGTATGCAACACATTGCAAAGCAATGCATTGTGGACCTCTGTGGGGTCAAAGAGTTAACCATTGTATCCATACCCAGGATCATTTAAATATGACTCCATGCCTCAGAGGCGGCAGCAGCGGAGACAGTGGCACAGGTTCCCCTCCTCTCCCTCTCGGCCTATGCCCGTTCTGCAATGAGGGAATTTGGGCGACTGTGCTTTAAACGGATTGGCTGGGAAGCGCGTAAGCACATCTCAGCCCATAGCTGTTAGGGAATTGGATCAGAGACTGCCTATATATAAAGGCAGTCTCTGTTCAGATTCCCTCATTGCGGAATGGGCATTGGCCCGAGAGGGAGATGAGGGGGAACCTGTGGCATACGGCACTGTCTCCGCTGCTGTTTGCAGCTGCAGAGCTAAGCAAACAACTAGAGCAAAACTAAGGACAACATAATTATATTTTTATATATATTATATTGGCACAAGTTTTCATAGAATAATGACTTATTTCAAGGACAAATAATGAAGGCATATTTAAATTATCATGGGCACTGATACATTGCTTAACCCTTTGAGCCCAGAGACGTCCACAACACATTGCTTTGCAATGCATTGCGCACCCTTCTGCCACTCAAGGGGTTAAATTATGTAATAGTTTATGTATTCTGTTAATACTTTTTTTTTTATATTTACAACAAGAAGAAAAGACTGAAGAGAAGGCAGAAGAAAGAAGAGAAGAATGAAGGGAAGGCTGAAATGAAGACAGAAGGAGGAGGACAGTGGATGACAGGTAAGTTTAACAGAGATTAGTTAACGATCTGTGCTTGGCAGTATGTCAGGCACCGATCGTTAGCTTTTTTCCTTTGAAGTTCCCAATACTGAAGTTCCCAACACTGCCGCTACTGCTGTGGCTTTTTGGGAACTTAATGTTCAAAACGGTAGTTTGGCCGCAAGACCTTTTCTGTGCCTAATGTCTGTGCGTTAAGCCGGTAGGACATTTGGATACCTACCAAGACATTTTCTTTTGTTGGTTGGTATCCATTTTGCCCTCATGGCTTTTTTATCTCCAACATTTGGGCTGAGCCCTATATCTTTTCTAGAACATTACCCGGCCTATGGGATTCATGCCTAAATAGATGGATAACAAAAATACAAAATATTCCCAAAGTCTCAAGCACCGAAAGGGAAATAAAATGCATTCATGTAAACATGCAACTCTTGACTAATGCCCCTGTCCCTTTAGTAGACCCTCTCTTTCTGTCTGAAATGTGAGGGTTATGTCTGCCTGTTCATTGTGTTTCTGATCATACACACTTTGACAGCTGTACAAAAAATGTAAAAATTCTATCTCTGCACTGGTAGGGTAAATATGCCTCTCTGCTGTATTCTGCATCTATTTTAAAGTCTTGTATCTCTCTCTCCTCCTATTCTACTTATCATTTCTCTCTCTTTAGATGCATCATGTGGCTTCCAAGCTCCGCCATCCTCTTTTCTGTTTTCCTCTTCTCAGGTAAGTTGAATTGAATAAATGGCATCATATTTTTATCTAGATTCTTTGCTTCAATCTTTCCTCTTGACTAGGCTATATTATGTCTTTAGCTATAATCCAGTATTAACACAGAATGCAGTTCATACTTTCATTCATTTACTTTACTTTTCCTTAACAGTTCTTCACTTTTTTTCTACTCATTGTGCCTCTCAGCAATGCACTGCAGCTGTTAAGGGGTTGTCTCATATTTTTGCTATCTTTTATCCCTTAGCTTTGTTCTCTGCAGGAAGCTTAATGGGGGGATATGGTCCAGTATTTGAAGAACAGCCCCAGAACACCATTTTCCCTGAAGAATCCGCAGAGGAACAAGTTATCCTGTCCTGCCATACACGGGCCAGCCCTCCAGCCACATACAGGTCAAATAACCCTACGCAGAAGTTAATATGCTAGAGAAAAATGTGACACGGAAATCTAAAATTGAATACAGATAACTCTGTACTCTAACCATTTGTTTAACTTCTAATTGAGTATGTATGTTCTATTTAATTGTTTCATTATCACATCCAAGTTAAATAATTTTTGGGTGGTTTATTTGCTCCATATATGCCATAGATATTTAATCCCAGATGGTCAACTATTCTTTTCTTAGTGATACTAGAGGAATTTATCAGCTGGAATGAATTCCCTATCTTTATGCCTGTCTAACACCAATAAAATTCTTCCTTAATGCTGCTTATGCCACGGGCAGGGTAGTGGGGCAGTGTCTAGGCATGCCTTTCCTTTGTGCCTTGTTTAGTGAAATGTATTAACCCCTTCAGTGCCAGAGGCTTGGGCCATTTCCTGTACCCTGCAGGTCAGACACTTTTTCAGCGTTTTTGCTATCCTTCCGTTTATGCTTGATTTACTCTGGGGATTTTTAGTTACATATGGAAAACTATATATTATTTTTTTCAGAACGAATTGAGCTTTCTCGTGATACCTTACATGAAGAGAATTTTACATTGTGCAAAAAGCTATGATGTCATAATGACAAAAAAAGTGAAAATTTACTTTTTGCTAAAATCACATACTATGTATCAAAAACATTTACCTCGATTGAAAAAGTTTCAATTATTTGAAAAAGCCACGAGTCCCCCGAGTAAAAAAATACCAAATTTGTATAGTTTTACCTACGTCCATGGCTAGCGCAGAGCCCTAATCACCAGCAGCGCAAAATGACATTTTCAACTTTATAAACTAATATGCGCATTCTAGGGTTTTTGTGGTAAAACTACCCTAAAACAGTGGAACAACTATATAAAACTATATATTTCTGAAAAGTAGACAACCTTCCACATCTAATGAGGGGTAACTTGCCTTCTTACCCCAAGCCTGTTGTGCTCAAATGCTTCCAGAAAGTGGCACTAAAGGAAAAAAATTGTATTTTCCTACATTTCTGCCCCTTAAAATGTACTGAAATCTGTGAAAACTATGGAATTTCCAACTGTATTCATTAGCTAGTGCTCTTAGGAGAAAAACAACGCCTCACTGGTATGAGTTCACTTACCTTAGGGGGTGCTACAAGGGCAAAACTACACCTACTACAACCTCTAAATTTTCTAACATTTTTCTCAAATATTACTTGTCTGTACAAAAATGGTTATAACAACTACAGAAGTGAAGAAAAGCTACACAAACCATACCATTTTGGAAAGAAGACAACCTGTCGCATCTAATGATGGGTGAATTGCCTTGTTACCCCAAGCCTGGAGTGCACAAATGCCTCCAGAAGGTGGCGCTAATGAAAAAAAACGGCATTTTCTTACATTTCTGCCCCTTCAAATGTACTGAAATTTGTGCAAACCATGGTATTTCCAACTGTATTCATTAGCTAGTGCTCTTAGGAGAAAATGACACCCCATTGGTATGAGTTCACCTACCTTAGGGGGCACTACAAGTGCAAAACTACACCTACTACAACCTATAACTTTTCTAACATTTTCTCAAACATTACTTGTCTGTACAAAAATGGTTATAACAACTACAGAATTGAAGAAAAGCTACACAAACCATACCATTTTGGAAAGAGGACAACCTGTCACATCTAATGAGGGGTGAATTGCCTTCTTACCCCAAGCCTGTTGTGCCCGAATACTTCCAGAAGGTGGCACTAAAGGAAAAAAAATGACATTTTCTTACATTTCTGCCCCTTCATCTATACGGAAATCTGTGCAAACCAAGGAATTTCCAACGGTATTCATTAGCTAGTGCTCTTAGGAGAAAAACGACACCTCATAGGTATGAGTTCACCTACCTTAGGGGGTGCTACAAGTGCAAAACTACACCTACTACAACCTCTAAATTTTCTAACATTTTCTCAAATATTACTTGTCTGTACAAAAATGGTTATAACAACTACAGAAGTGAAGAAAAGCTACACAAACCATACCATTTTGGAAAGAAGACAACCTGTCGCATCTAATGATGGGCGAATTGCCTTGTTACCCCAAGCCTGGAGTGCACAAATGCCTCCAGAAGGTGGCGCTAATGAAAAAAAAAGGCATTTTCTTACATTTCTGCCCCTTCAAATGTACTGAAATTTGTGCAAACCATGGTATTTCCAACTGTATTCATTAGCTAGTGCTCTTAGGAGAAAATGACACCCCATTGGTATGAGTTCACCTACCTTAGGGGGCGCTACAAGTGCAAAACTACACCTACTACAACCTCTAACTTTTCTAACATTTTCTCAAACATTACTTGTCTGTACAAAAATGGTTATAACAACTACAGAATTGAAGAAAAGCTACACAAACCATACCATTTTGGAAAGAAGACAACCTGTCGCATCTAATGAGGGGTGAATTGCCTTCTTACCCCAAGCCTGTTGTGCCCAAATGCTTCCAGAAGGTGGCACTATAGTAAAAAAATGGCATTTTCTTATATTTCTGCCCCTTTATCTGTACGGAAATCTGTGAAAACCATGACATTTCCAACTGTATTCATTAGCTAGTGCGTTTAGGAGAAAAATGACACCCCATTGGAATGAGTCAACCTACCTTAGGCTTGCCAGAAGCACATAACTACACCTACCTGTTTGCTCCCTCGAAAATGGCTGCTTGTACTAAAATGTTTATAACTGTTAGAGACATGAAGGAAAGGTATAAAAGGTATACCATTTTGGAAAGTAGACATTCTTCCGCATCGAATGAGGCATCACTTGCCTTTCTACCCCCTGGGCTGAAGTGCACAAATATTTCCAAAAGGTGGCGCTATGGGAATAAATGCATGTTTTTTTACATTTCCACCACTTCAAAGATACTAAAATCTTTGAAAACCATAACATTTCCTGCTGTATTCAGTATCTGCTACCAACATGAGAAAAATGGTAGCCCATTTGTGGGTGCTAGGAACACGTACGTAAACCTGACACTTTTTTTTTTTTTAAATTATCTGCTTGCACTAAAATGGTTATAACCATAATAGATATGCAGGAAAGGTAGAGAAACAATGCCATTTTGGAAAGAAAACAACCTGCCGCATCTAATGAGGGGTCACTTGCCTTCTTACCCAAAGGCTGGTGTGCACAAATGCTTCCAGGAGGTGGCGCTAATGAAAAAAAAAGGCATTTTCTTACATGTCTTCCCCTTCAAATGTATGGAACTCTGTGAAAACCATGGAATTTTCAACTGCATTCGTTAGCTAGTGCTCTTAGGAGTCAAATGACACCCCATTGGTATGAGTTGACCTACCTTAGTTGGTGCTAGAAGTAGAAAACTACACCTACTACAACCTCTGATGATTCTAACATTTTCTCAAACCTGACTTGCCTGTACGAAAATGTCTATAACACCTTCAGAAGTGAAGAAAAGGTAGATAAACCATACAATTTTGGAAAGAAGACAACCTGCCGCATCTAATGAGGGGTCACTTGCCTTCTTACCCCAGTACAGGTGTGCATAAATGTTTCCAGAAGGAGGCGATATAGGAAAAAAATTGAATTTTTTTACATTTCTGCCCCTTGAAATGTATGGAGCTCTGTGAAAACCATGGAATTTTCAACTGCATTTGTTAGCTAGTGCTCTTAGGAGTCAAAAGACACCCCATTGGTATGAGTTGACCTACCTTAGGGGGTGCTAAAAGTGCAAAATGACACCTACCACAACCTCTGATTTTTCTAATATTTTCTCAAATAATACTTGCCTGTACAAAAATGGTTATATCAACTACAGAAGTGAAGGAAAGGTACAGAAACCATGACATTTTGGAAAGAAGATAACCTGTCGCATCTAATGAGGTGTCACTTGCCTTTCTACCCCTAAGTTAGAGTGCAGAACTATATCTAGAATATGGTGCTACAGAAAAAAAAATGTTTTTCTTACAAATCAGTCACTTCAAAGATACGTAAATGGTTCAACACCATGGGAATTCCTAGGAGGACCTCCTACCAGCCTACAAAAAATGGTACCCCACTGCTGTGGGTTGACATACCATATTGGGTGACAGGAGCGTGGCTACTGGTGGAACAAGGATGGGAAAGCAAACAGTGTATGTGTGATTCTATTGCTACCAGTGGTCATTCAGAGTGTCTGCCAGTGAAACCAGGTCGGGGAAGGGACGAGGGGTCAGGCTATGTAAGTGGGTATATCTACCAGTGGGCAGTGAGCAAGTGCGGCGGTGGTGATAGTGGGGAGGTAAGTGCATGTGGGGGATTTGTGGTTACCAGTGTGCACTGTAAGTCCCCTCACACACTGTTTGATTCCCAGCCTGAATCCAGTGCGTACTGGCACTTGGGTCTACCAGTAGGCAGTGGAATCAGGCTGGGGAGTGACTGGGGGAATGGGACTGCCAGTAGACTGTGGAACTAGGCTGGTGGGTAGGGTATGTGGTGGTGGTGTGGGGGGGGGGGGGGGTTGGAAGCATTTTGTGTGCATGCCACAGGGGTATCCAATGCATTGCAATGCACTGGACACCCTGTTGCACACAAAGAGTTAATTTTTTTTTATCTATAATTTTTTTTATCATACCTTATTGGGGGGGCGGCATCAGTACCACTTCTCATGCCCCCCAACGATGTCTGAATAAAAAATAATGGGAAAAAAATGTGTGTGTGCCACAGGGGGTCCAGCGCATTGCAAACCACTTGTGTTGGACCCACCTGTAACACATACATTTTTTTTGTGTTTTTCCCAAAAAAATATATTTTTGTGTAGACCTCATTGGAGGGCATTAGAACTGATGCCCCACAATGAAATCTGAATAAAAAACAATGAGGGAAAAAAAAGAAAAATCCTTTGTCCGTCATAGGGGTGTACAATGTAATTCACTGGACCCACTGTGGCACACAAAGGGTTAATTTTTTTTCTGTTATTATTTGTTAGTCATACCTTGCTAGGGGATCAGGTCTACTTCTGGTGACCCCCCAACAAGGGCAGAATAGAAAATAAATAAATGTGTGTGCCACAGGGGGGTCCAACGCATTGCAAAGCACTGCGTTGGATACCCCTGTGGGGCACGCATTGTTTTCCTATTTTTTTTTTTTTTTTTACACCTTGTTGGGGGGCTTCAGGACCCCTGATGTCCCCCAATGAGGTCTAAATAAAGTAAAAATAAATTAAAAACAAAACAAAACACTTTGTCTTCCACAGGGGTGTCCAATGCATTGCAAAGCAATGCATTGGACCTCCTGTGGCACACAGAGGGTTATTTTTTTTTTTTTAATATTTGTTATTCATACCTTGTTGGGGGATCAAGTTTTCTTCTGATGACCCCCCAACAAGGGCAGAATAAAAAAAAAAAATGTGTGTGCCACAGGGGGGGTTCAACGCATTGCAAAGCACTGCGTTGGGCCCCCTTGTAGGGCACACATTGTTTTCCTATATATTTTTTTTTTTTACACCTTGTTGGGGGGCTTCAGGATCCCTGATGTCCCCCAATGAGGTCTAAATAAAGTAAAAATAAAGAAAAAATGCATTGGACTCCCTGTGGCACACAGAGGGTTATTTTTTTTTTTTACTATTTTTTATTCATAGCTTGTTGGGGGACATCAGGGCCCCCCAACAAGCTATGAATAAAAAGAAATCCAAAGCAAAGTCCTGTGTGTGCCAAAGGAGGGGGGGTCAGCATTGGACCCCCCCCCCGTGGCACACACAGGGTTAATTTTTCTATTTTTTTCATAGACCTCATTGGGGGTCATCAGGATCTCTCCTGACCCCCCAAAATGAGGTCTTTGTTAAAAAAAAATGTCCCCCAACACAATTGACCCTGTGAGTGCCAAAGGGATCTCCAGTGCATTGCAAAGCAATGCGCTGGATGTCCCCGCGGCACTAATAGGGTTAATTTTATTTTTATTTTTTTATTGCAGACCTCGTGGGGGGACATCAGGACACCTTCTGATGTCCCCCCAATTATTGATCTCCCAGCCGATTGTGCTGGGAGATCAATTTTGGCGACTGCAGGAGAGCAATAGCTCTCCTGCCTTTCACTCCTACCACCGGTAGGAGTGAATGGGATCGGGGAAACTGCCCTAACATCATCGGTGATCATGTCACCGATGACGTTAGGAGGCTTCCCCCGGTCCCGCCCACTCTTACCCGGAAGTTCAGGTAGGAGAGAGCAGGAAGGGGAAGCTCTGCTTCTCCATTGGAGATATTGATCTCCCAGCGCAATCGGCTGGGAGATCAATACCTGGGGGGGCATGAGGAGTGATCCTCATGCCCCCCCACGAGTGCCAGGCGCATTTTAGTCTAAAATGCGGCCAGTGCATGCCGGTTATACCGGCCTATGCACTGACCGCATTTTAGATGTACAACGTACGAGCGTGGCACAGCAGGTACAGCTGTGTCCACTCGTACGCTGTACCCACCTGGCACTCTAGGGGTTAAATGAGGCACAAAGGAAACAGTGTGATTTTATGCCATTGTTCTTTACAGTCTATGAGGCAGGCATGCAGCGCATGATGGCATTAAAGTCTTTACATATTATGACCTTGATTAAATTCTACTCGACTCCGAAAAAAACAGCCAGCTGTATTTTTTCAAGCACGGTAAGCTATTCCATTCCATATCACTTTGGTGATAAATGTGCGGGCATATTCACCCATTGGGGGAAAAAACAAAACAAAACAAAAAAAAACCAAACACTGAAATATGCTATTCATTCCATTAGTTAGGCACTAAGATCCATTAAGGTACCCTCTTTAATGTTTGAAAATCTGCACCCAGTTTTTCTCCAAAGTGCTGACACAGGAATTGAAAGTTTATAAAAAAAAAGTATAAATAAACCTAAGTCACCAGTGGATGTATTGATATAGGACCCTAAGCCCCATATCGATGCATCCAAAGTACTGAAAACATGTGTCAAATGTTAGTAGAATTAACCCTATTAGTGCCAGTGGGGTATGCTTACCCCACTGGCACTCACAGGGTTAATCAGACTAAGTTAAAAAAACAAGAAATATTTATCAGTAGTCTTCAGCACCCTGGTCAGCTACTGTCCGTCTACTTCTTCAGTCTTCATTCTCTTTAATCTTCTTATCATCATTTTCTTCTTTCCTATAAAATAAAATGTCAATGCAAGTTTAAAAAAAAACAAAAAAACAAGATATGCCTGAGTTAACGCTCTGAGCACCGGAGGGGTACGTATCTGGCACACAAAGTGTTAAATGAAGTGTGGCAAATCCTTTAACACTTAAGGTCCAGTTATGTGTCAGGAACGTCACTGCTGTTTTTGCCTAATGGACCATTGACAGTCCTGACACGTCACTTAATTTTTACTCACTGCACTGCGGGAGCACTGTGAGTAGCAGCATGGACTGAATTTGACCGCTCCAAGACCGGAAAGGTCACTATCCGTTCCCCATTCGGAGTGCTGGCACACATGATCATTCACGTGTGCCAGCACGTCAAACTTCCCTATGTGGTCCTTAAAGGACAACACACCCAGGAACTGTTGATCCTTAAGGGGTTAAAAATAATATTCAGCTATTCCATTATGAAATAAATGTAATTTCTGATGTTCTAGAAATAAAAGGCCTTCCAATGCTGAAAGAGAATTCTGCTGCCGCCACCTCCGTTGGCTCTGGTGATGCTGGCAGCAGCAATTTTAAGTGGCACAGAACCTCCCCTCCATAGCTTCCAGGGTGTTGCCCGAGTCCCAGTGAGGGAATATTGAACAGACTGGCTTTTTATATGGCCAGTCTCTGTTCAAAATGGATTTCAGCCTCCAATTGTCTGGCATGTGTGCTTATGCACCTCCCAGCCAGTCCGCTTCTAGTGGGTTTCATCATCCCCACCCCCACCCCCACCCCTTACAAGCTGTTTGGCTGGGAGGTGCGCACATTTTGCTAATGGACTGTTCAACAATATTGCCCTACTGGCTGTTTTACTAGCCTCAAGTGAATCTCGGCCTATGTGCAAAGTCATGCACTGGCTTTGGAGGGCACCGGTTTTTAACTGGCATTTTCTTTTTATGGAATTCAATGCACTATAATGATGGCATAATCTGCATGGTGAACTGCCTTTTAATGGTTTTTGAAAAATCAATACCTGTGTTAGGGCCCTGTGTTGGTCGCTACTTTCAAATTACTTTTATAGAATGACATTGGAACATATGTGGTTAAAAAAAAAAAAAGTTCCACCTCATACACAAAAAAATATTAATTTTAGTGAGCATTTTTCTTTGTTACAAAAGGTATAATAGGTTTGCTCCATATTGACATAATAATTTATGCTGCTTTCTAATAGTCATGATTATCAGTGGTTTTAACCTAATATGTCCTCATAGACTTCAATAAAAATCTGTGATGTAATTCAGCTGGTAACATTTATCACCATCTAAATAATTTAGCTAGTGATTTTCAAATAAATGA
Organism: Rhinophrynus dorsalis; assembly: GCA_037306005.1. NCBI lineage: Eukaryota > Metazoa > Chordata > Amphibia > Anura > Rhinophrynidae > Rhinophrynus > Rhinophrynus dorsalis. The sequence continues at coordinate 250,332,735 of CM074719.1, read as the reverse complement.
AAATGTCTTCCAATAAATGAAATTACTAGAGTATTGCACATTATTACACTTTTTTTTAATCCTTCAGATGGTTGTTGAATGGTACATATCTAAACCTGACTACAAACCCGAGCTTCCAGCTTGTAGGGGGGAATCTGGCAATCTTCAGTCCTATGCAATTTAAACATGCAGGCACCTATCAGTGCGTGGCCTCAAACCCAAAAGGCACCGTGCTCAGCAATGAAGCCTCCCTGCGCTTTGGCTGTGAGTAGGATGCTTAATTCCATCAATTATCCTTTACAACTGTCCTGTATGTTTGATATCTCATTTTGTTTAGCAGTGAACTAGAGAAGCTACATATAATGAAGTGCCAATACTCACCAAGTGACGTATCCTGTTTATATATTTCTCTCAGACCTGCAAGAGTTCCCCTCGGAGGAGCGAAGTCCTATCAGAGTGACAGAGGGAAGAGGGGTTATGGTGCCATGCAACCCTCCACATCATTATCCAGGTGGTAAGCATTTCTCTCTGCAAATAATTAACCTCGTTTTTATTATCTATTCATTGGAAGATATAACTCCTATTTTTTCTGTATGCTGAGTCTGCAACTATAAAAGTGTGGTGAACTGATGAATGAATCAATTAATGATATGTAATGAAATAGTCAATCTGAGTTTTTAACACAATATGCTACAACTTTTCCTCTAACTTATTTATATAATTGCTGAAGAGGTGCCAATAATATTTTACTAATATAAGTTGGATCAGCTTATGGTGAAAAGTGACAGATGTTATCACTGAGCTGGCTCAAACCAACAGATTGTGTGAAAATGTTGGTGAGAATATTCCAGAGTTGGCTGATTCTACTAGCATATACTTTCTACAAGTTTAGATTGGAGGCAGAGGACAGGACAGGTGGTTGTAATAGGGGACTCTTTTTATTGGGTGAGTAGAAAAGGTAATCTGTTGCCAGGAACATGAATGCTGAACAATGTTGTCTTGGGTTCTGCATGCTGCTGATAGGGCAGACATTGTTGTGACTGGGTAGAAAGCATACATCATTCTTGGTACATATTTGTACTAATGACAAAGCTGGAAGAAGATGGAGGTTGATTGAAAATGATTTCAGGGAGCAAGCTCAAGGAAAGAACCTCTAGGGTAGTATTTTCTGAAATACTAGTAGTGACATGCATTAGTACAGGGAAGAAGAAGGCGCTTAATGCATGGCTTAACCCTATGACTTCCATAGAAGTATCAATGCATTACAATGTGTTGACTACCCTTCTGGGGGTCAAAGGGTTACGTATTGGTGTAGGAAGGAGAGTTTGGGGTTTTTAGAGCACTAGACAGAGTAAGGTACAATCATTATGGTAGTAATGGAATGCACCTAAATGGAAATTGAGCTACTGGGCTAGTTGATAGAATGCTCAGAGGGCTGGATCAACTTTTAAACTATGAAATGAGTGTATTAAAAATGGGTTAGAGTGTAGATAGGAACTGGGCACAACTAAAGGGTCAATGGGTGGAGAAGAGGGAAGGATTAAATGTAGATAACAGGGACAAATCCGTATTAAAGTTAGATACAGTAAATATGGAATTAGTAGGTAAAATACATAATGAGAACAAAATTGTGTGCTGCTGAATGCAAGACGTATGGTCCAGTAGGCAAAATGGGAGAGATGGAAATGGTAGCGGTTAATGAGCATTTGGACATTGATATTACTGATGGGATTGATACACATGACTGGGGGGTAAATATTGAGGGCTATTTCATTTTTAGGAGTGACAGGGTTAACAGAAGAGAGGGAGATGTATGCCTGTACTTAATGCCACATCTAAATCCAGGTTTAACCCTTTGAGTGCCAGGGTGGTATGCAACACATTGCTTTGCAATGCATTGCATTCCATTCTGGCACTCAAAGGGTTAAAGTCCTTGTGAGTGGAAATTGATGATGTTGTGTGAAAGGTTAAAATAAAGTGATGGGTATATACTACAAACCACCAAATATTGTTGAGAATGATGAGGCCCAACTAGTTTTGCAAATAAAAAAGCTGCATACTTAAATTAAGGGACATTTTAACTATCCAGTTATAAAGTTGAGTAAGGAGACTTGCCCAGCAGCCAAGGGAAGCAGATCTATGAGCATGCTTGGCGTCACTAGTGTACGTGACAATCATAGGTTGTAAGAACTCAAATGATAGAATGGAAGAGATAGGGATATGGCTAAAAAGGTTCGTAAGGTAGGAGAAATAAATTGGAGACTTTTTTTGTAGTATAGGTTGGTGTATCAACACACCTGTGTTCTAGCAGGGAAATTCCTAAGTCCTAGCTTATAGGTTGGCCCTGAGGGCACGGGTTGTGAAACACTGATCTAAGACTAGAAGTATGTCTTCTTTATTGCCTTTGGAATAAAGTGTCTCAGGCATTGGAGTACATATTAAAATTATTCTGTTCAGAGAAGACATAAGAGAGGTAAGGGATGCTGTAGAGTTTGGTTAGTTTCATATTTCAATGTAAAGGTTCTTCAGATGCAGTGGCCTCTCAACAATGCCTTATGCGTTAACTAGAGAGACATGGAGGTATACACTTTGGGCTAGATTTAAAGGCTCACGTTAAACCAGCCGCTAAGTGAAAAAGGCACATCGCTCGCGAATAATAAATGAGTTATGGCAGATTCAATAGGTACTCTACAAGAATAGCTATCGAGCGTAGGCACAGCAAAAACAAGTAACACAAAACCCGTTGTTGCTCATGTTAATGCACAACGTGCGGCCAAATCACGCGATAACATAGCTCAAAACAACTTGTAACATAACGGCTGCCGTTGGCTAGCAACCCTGATTGATGCAACAACAAATTCAAACACACAGCCAATCCCAAAGCCCCAAACTATCCAAAAACTTCAAATACACCTATATATACCCAAAAATAACCGTCTCACACTGTCTGTTATTGAGTTCTTGAGAGTTAGATATCAGGACCCAGGAGCGGAGGATAGTGATCAGAGAGAGGGAGACAGGATCGTTCATTGGAGGTAGAGGAGTTTTTGAGTTTGGATTTTGGCGAGCATTGCACATAGTTCAACACATATCACACCTTTGCACATATTACATACACCCATACAAATACAAACACATACATACACATAGTCCTTTTTTTTTAAAAACACCTTACACATTTTAAATTTTATTTTTACAGTGTGAGTCTGTGAGTCAAAGTGTGTGAAAGAGAGTGAGTGGATCGATTGTGTCTGTGAGGGCCTGTGGGAATGCCTGGGTGTGAGTGGGTATCACGGTGCCCGTGCTCCAGGCTGCTGGCGGCAACATTGTTATCACCGTATTTCTATACTTGCATATAATTGGCTTGTTTCTTGTCTCCGCCCTGCCTGAGCCTTTATAGCCTCTGCCATGGCATTACTACAGTGCCCTTTCGTGGTGTTTTTGCTGCTGAACTATTTCCTTCGAGATAGCTGTTCTGTGTATGACCTGGCCTGCCTGACAACGTTTCCTGTTTGCTGACTTGTTCCTGCTCCGTTGCTGACCTGTTCTGGATGAGAACCCACTCCGTTACCTACTGTATCTGGCTGAGAACCCGCTCCGTTACCGACTGCATCTTGCTGAGAACCCGCTCCATTGCTGACTGTATCTGGATGAGAACCCGCTCCGTTGCTGACTGTATCTGGCTGAGAACCCGCTCCGTTGCTGACTGTATCTGGCTGAGAACCCGCTCAGTTACCGACTGCATCTGGCTGAGAACCTGCTCCGTTACCGACTGCATCTTGCTGAGAACCTGCTCCGTTGCTGACTGTATCTGGATGAGAACCTGCTCCGCTGCTGACTGCATCTGGAAGAGAACCCGCTCCATTACCGACTGTGTCTGGCTGAGAACCTCCTCCGTCGCCCCTGCTGATCCATCTCTGTAGCAGTAGTGTTTCCTGCCTGTTGGTGTGCACCGCGGGGCGCTTGTTGTTTGTCGACCGTGGGCTAAGTGTGTTGCGCTTTTCACTCTCATTACTGCCTCGAGCAGTGTGCACATTTGAACTACTGGTGCAGTGTGTTTACGCTGACTGTGTTACTCTGATCAATAGTGTCCACCTACTTTCGCTGGGCTCACTCCTTTTGGAGTTGCAGCACTTACTGGGAGTTCCTACCTGTCTCTGTATACACCTGGTGATCCAGGGTATTGTGCCTCCTGCTGCAGTAGCCTTGTGGCTCTTGAGCCAGCCTTGTTGTGCTATCCCTTAGGGGACACTGGTAGCCTTACCTCATCCTGCTTGCGATCCACCCCTAGCGTTCTAGGGATTTTTGAGAGTTGCCCGGTCTTAAGGTGGTCCATGTCGCACCAGTCATCTCCTCCTCTCTGGTCGGAAATTCCCAGGCGTCTGGGAAGGATCTATGCCAGTCTTGTCACCCTCCTCAGGGTTCTATAGGCTCCCAGGCAGCTGGGATTGTCAAAGTCATTGTCCATTGGGTTCCTAGACCTCCAGTCGTCTGTGAGGTACCAGTGTCAGAATGGTTGCGCTCCTGTTGGGTTCCTAGACTCTCAGGTGGCTGGGAGTGCCAGTAACAGTGTTGCCTCTATCCTCTGGGTGACGCCAGACATCCTACTTGCTCCTGTTGGTCGTGTTTCTGCACATTCCATTGTCCTGTGCTAGTTCACTCCACTGTATTCCTTTGCCTCCTGTTTATTTATTACTGCTGCTACTACGTACGATCTTTATTGTATTAATAAAGCTTTTAACCTTACTAAGACGAGTCTGAGTGTTCATCCAAAAACCGGGACAGTGGGTGAGTGACGGCCAGGAGAGGAGGACAGGAGAGAGGGATGGGGAGAGTAGTGGAGGAGGAGGAAGGTCAGGAGGGTATCCCTGAGCAGAGCAGGGGTGGTAGAGGGAGATCCGCAGGGTGGAGGGGGACCCGGCCCACAAGAAAAGGGCACACAGAGGACAGGGACAGAACCTGCAGTGGGACGAGGGGTAATTGCTGGGGAGCACCCCACACAGTCAGGGTCAGACCAGGCAGGACACTGCTCAGAATCCTCCCATGCCGGAGCTGACGAGGGCAGGATCAGGGATCCAAAATACAACGAGGAGGAGAACACGGCTCTCGTGGAGGCTGTCCTGGAGAGAATGTTCTCCACCCAATGGCGAAGGTCCCTGGCCTGTCAGTGAGGAGAAAGGCAGCCTGGAACCAGATCTGCAGCCGGGTGAATGCGTTGGCTACATGCAGGCGGGACGTGGAGTCCGTGAAGAAGAGATGGGGTGACTGCTGGAGGGTGGTCAAGAACAAGCTGTCTGACACGGCCAAACAAGCCCGAGGCATCGGCAGTGGCCCACCTGTCCCCATCACCTTCTGCGGGTGGGAGGAGATGGTGTGGCAGAACATGTCCCCGACCCTGATCTAGAGGGTCGTTGGAGGAGCCTCCACACTACCGGTAAGTGCAACACTACATAACCACACACTACATCAACCAACACCAGCTGCACACACAGTCACACCTCAACACATGCCCATCATTCATCCATACAACTGCACCAACACAGCACCCTGAGGGTTAAAAACAGGACACAACACCAGGACAAATGTCAAGGTCCAACTTGGAACAAAAATGTCAAAGTCCTAGTTCAACCCTCCTGTCGCTGTGCTCATCACACACAACACACAAACCGTGCTGTTCAAAATGTCGTCTGTTAAATATCATCACTGTTCACACACAATGTCACCTATGTCCCCACAGGGAAGTCAGCACCTAACCCCTTGAGTGCTAGAGGGATCATCAATGCATCGATCAACAATGCTTTGGCAACCCCTCTGGGACTCAAAGGGTTAACCAGACAACAAAAAAGTCAGTAGGCCAACGATCACATGCTACACAGGGGACATTCACTAAGCGGTGACAAAGAGATGGTGGAGAGAAAGTAACCCTCACACACCCTCACTTCACCAATACCAGTGTTAGTCTATGGAGATGCAAAAACAAGAATCAAGTTGATAGGGTCCTATTGTACAGACTCCATGGAAAACACTGGAAATGGGGAAAGGAGATCACTGGAGAAGTCAGCATCATGTTCACTTCATCAGTTCAACATCACTGCTTACTGAATCACAAAAAGGGTGGATCAGGTCACACATGACAGTGTCCCAGAGAATAACTGGTTGTATGTGCAACACACAGGCCGCAAACAATTCCCCAGAATTAAAGGTGGATGAAGTAGGCACTGGTGTTGTGGCTGCAATCATTTACTCTAACTTGAAATTACATACCCCACATCTGATTCCCACATCGATCCACAGGGGTGCTGATGCCATGGATGGATGGTACACCAGCCACTTTTTGCAGGATACACATGGAAACCAAATATCAACCATTGTACCTTGGTCATCAACAGGCCATGAATGATGGATATCTCAGATTGAGTACGGTTGCCTCACACAAAAGGATGGATGGGTTCATACATAGAGAAATCAGGCCTCAATCAAATATATCCCTCAATACTGGCTTGATTGTTGCCCTCAGGATTCAACTGGAACACACAACATGGACAGGATCTTGTCAAATTCATCTGTGACTGGCAGGGTGGTATCCCATGCATCAAAATGTAATGCATAGGATATCATCATGACAACCATAGAGTCACCTGTCAAGTAATCCAGAATTGTGCATTGTACAGGATCAAATAAGAAGATAGGGTTGAATAACACTTGAATCCCACTGCAGATCTATTCACAAGAAATATGGACACTAACAAAAACGGTCAGATATATACCTTTCAAATTTTTCAAAATATGTCCCAGCACAATGTGAACACAGAGATCAGTTCACTGGATGTGATTGCCTTACTGGCCAGATTTGTGCACCCATCAAAAATTAAACCTTTTCCCATAATAACTCAACTATCGAACAACACCTTTCAGCAGTGGGAGTACCCTTGTTTATCCAGGGGGATTAACCCAACCACATATACTTTTCTTCACCAGATATCAAAGTATAAACTGTGTCCTCAAACCTATGGCTAAGTTCACTAATCACAACATCTAATTTCTCCACACAGCTTACGGTCCTCAAGCCCAGCGGGAGCCCGTGGAGGAGGCTATGTCACCCCCCAATGAGGAGTACACAGAGGAGGGGACCAGCCAGTGGTCACCATACCCACCATCCCCATCTCCTGCAGCACAGGCTGCACCACCACCTTCTGCACCACCACAGGCTGCACCCCTACAAGCTGCACCACCACAGGCTGCACCCCTCCAAGCTGCACCTCCCCAGTACAGTGGCTGGATGCAACAGGAGGAGAGGTGGATGTATACAGCCACCTCCACCAGCTACTAACCTCCAGCAGCAGCAGCACCACCGCCAGGGAGGCAATGGCTGCCAGGGACAGTGGCCACCACCCAATATGGGCCATATGCATCACAGATAAACCCATCCTCCTGGATGGCTCCACAGCATGCCCCAAGGTATGATCCCAGGTAGGGTCCAAGCACCTATCAGTGGCCAACATATGACCCTTGGCCACTGGACTACCCACACCTGGGCCTGATTGGTGAGCCCCAGCGCCCTCTACCCAGGGACAATTTCACACCTCCACCAGCACACACATCATTGGGCAGCTTGGAGTCACTTGATGTGGTGGGCATATGCCCATCATCTGCACCAGCCACTCCAACAGCTGTCACAGCAGCCACAGCACTTCCAGCAGCAGCAGAAGAAACAGCACTTCCAGCAGCAGCAGAGGAAATAGCACTTTCAGCAGCAGTAGAGGAAATAGCACTTCCAGCAGCAGAGGACACAGCAGCAGCAGGGTAACCGGGCACATCCACCTCCAGCACTGCGCGCCTCACAGGGATGGAGGTGGAGTGTATAGCCCTGCAGAGGCGACTACTCCGGTCGAACAGGAGTACAGATGTCAACATCACCAGGAGCCGGAGAGAATCCAGGAGGAACACAGGGAGACTGGAGACCAGAATCCAAACCCTGGAGTCGGAGGTGGCCAGGGTGAACACACAACTCCACCAGCTCCAAATGGGGATCATGGACATGTTCACACAAGTACTTGTGGAGTTGCGAGAGATCAACCGCAGGGAGACCCTGAGGATGGAGAGGGAGAACCTGTGTTCCAAGGAGGGGTCTACTGCACCCACCACCCCCTCCAGTGTTACCCCTGAAGCCACACCTAGGGGGCAGAGGGTGACCAGGCGATCAACAAGGGCATCCACCTCTTGCACCCAGTCTAAGGCCCCCCCAAAAAAAGAAAAAATGAAAGGCCCAACCTGGTAATTGCCCCCTCAATAAAGAAACATTGTGCTTTTGATTCCTGTCTGATCTGCTGTGTCTTCAGTTATGGATTGGGTGGCAGGGTTGTCTCCAATGCATTGCCATACAATGCAGTGAACACAACCTCTGCCTGGGTGAAATGTTTGTGGGATGCTACAACATGGTTTCACACACACACACACACACACACACACACACACACACACACACCGTTGTCCAAATTCACCTGGCAACCCATCCCTGTTGCCATATAACACAACAGTGTTACATGGCCAAGTTGTGTGTTAGAATTGTTCTGAACATACCCCTCATCACAACAACTTGTGCAACACTTCGTCTGCATCTATTGTTGTGTTTGAAGGGGAAGCCAAACAAACACTTATGTGACTTAGCAGGGAAATGACAAGCAGGACAGATAGAACATGCTTCACTATTGACTTTGGATCAAACTCCTATTGTGCGGCTCACTTACTGGTGAACACAATGTACACCCTAGGATCCCAGTGTGTGTGCTACACATTGGGATCCTAGGGGGAGCATTGTGTTCTCCAGTAAGTCAGTTGCACGATAGGTGTTTGAATCACAGCCTAACTTACTGGATAACCCAATGATTTTCCTAAGATGCCAATGTGTAGCAAACACATTAAAAACTTAGGCTGGGAATTGGGTTATGTACTAAGTTGTGTTGTTGTTTAACTAAGGTTGTAACACACTTCACCAGTGATAACACTTGTCCACTTGGTCTTGTTGTTTTTTTGATATAGCCCATGTACTAAGATATGTCAACCTACAGCAATCTCAGGACATTGATTATATTGAGCAACGTGACATCACTGTGGAAGTAATGATGTCCCCTGTATCACCTGCTATCACCACAACACCCATTAGTGTATCACTGCCATCATCCCATTGCATGAATACATCACAATGTTCACTCATGGTCAAACAACCAGTGGACTCCTGAGATGTGGGTCATGCCTTCCTATGTATTAGGTATACTCTAGCCCTGAGTATGGTTCATAATTGATTGATATCAAATCCAACATTTATTCATACAGACAGACACATGCTAAATAGTGATGGTACTCCTTTACTGTGTCTCAAATTACAGTAACACATACATGTGTTTTCTGGGTATATAGCCTATATGCATGGAACACTTGTATGAGCACACAAACGGTACATCTGAACTAAATAGGGATACTCTAGTAACACTGGGTAACTGCTCATGTGTTTTTCACATGGTTTGTCTACTCTGTGATGAGCAGTCTTACTGTACAGGTCTGGTACCTGGGTGGTAGTACACAGATGAATTTGTGTCTATATGTGAATGTTCCAGTAGAGGTTGCTGTGAACATCAGGTCACACATTGCATCACCAACACAATCACTGGAAACACCAAGGGGTGAGCTTCATGGAAGTGTTGTCCAGACTTCAGTCCAGTCACATGGAAACTCCTCTGTTCAAGGATGGATCATGCTAAGGATGCCTGTGGGACAAGAGGACAGGATTTGAAACATCAGCCTCGAAGTGTTCATCATGCAACAGCTAAAACATCATGATCCTCTTCATCTTTCTCCTTACATGGGGCTACACGAACCATTGCTGTGGAATGTGTTGTGTACTAGTCTATGAACCATCATGGGGGATAACTAAGGGGATGTTATCCATCTTTAGGGATCTATGCCCCTGACATGGTTACACACATCAACAGATATGTCCTGATATAGCTTCCTGACAACAATATATTTGGTCTGCCACTGTCCGAGACAGTCCAAATATGTTTGGATCATGGAGCTATCAGGACATATTTGTTGATGTGTGCATTTCTGTCTGAGGAACATATCACTGCACACACACACACACACACACACACACAGGTCAGCATGGTGTCCCTGGAGACGTGATCCACATGTAATGAGCTCTATGTTGTGTAACTATCACGGTGCCCGTGATTGCTGTCTTCTGCTGTCAGTCAGGTGTGTTACTCTCCATTGGCCACCTGTTTATTGCCTGCCCAGTATAGCCTATATAGACTGGGCTGAGGCACCCTTTGGTTGCCCGTTCGTGGTGTCTGTATGTCAGCAGTCACCTGCCTTGTACCTGTATCTTTGGGCCTGCTCGCTCTGCTACCGGTATCAGCATGTCTCCAGTAGTCAGTGCCTCTCCTGCGTGGTTCCTGCCTCCGTTCCAGATCCGGTTGGACTGCCGTTCCTGCTTCCATTCCTGATCCCGTGCTGCCATTGTTCCTGCTCTTTTCCTGACCTGGTTGGTGGTCCCATCATTCTGGTAGTCGTCCTGGCTTGTCTGCTGTTCCTGCTGCTGTATCCTTACTGTCATCGTCTGGTTTCTGGGTCACCTGGGCGACATTCTGATCACTGGTTTACTCCACATTCACCGGTTGCTGATTCAGCTAGTATAGAACCGGTTGGGCGATACGATGTTCCAGTACAGGGTACTGGTTTACTCCACATTCACCGGTTGCTGATTCCGCTAGTATAGAACCGGTTGGGCGCCATTGTTGTCCAGTACGCCGTACTGGTTTACTCCACATTCACCGGTTGCTGATTCCGCTAGTATAGAACCGGTTGGGCGATACGATGTTCCAGTACGTGGTACCGGTTTACTCCACATTCACAGGTTGCTGATTCCGCTAGTATAGAACTGGTTGGGCATTTCTGTTGTCCAGTACGCGGTACTGGTTTACTCCACATTCACCGGTTGCTGATCCTGCCAGTATAGAACCGGTTGGATATTACTGTTGTCCAGTACGTGGTACTGGTTTACTCCAATTTCACCGGTTGCTAATCTCGCTAGTATAGAGCCGGTTGGACGTTACTGTTGTTCAGTATGCGGTACTGGTTTACTCCACATTCACCGGTTGCTGATCCTGCCAGTATAGAACCGGTTGGATATTACTGTTGTCCAGTACGTGGTACTGGTTTACTCCACTTTCACCGGTTGCTAATCTCGCTAGTATAGAGCCGGTTGGACATTACTGTTGTTCAGTACGCGGTACTGGTTTACTCCACATTCACCGGTTGCTGATCCTGCCAGTATAGAACCAGTTGGACGTTACTGTTGTCCAGTATGTGGTACTGGTTTTCTCCACATTCACTGGTTGCTGATTCCTTTATGACTAAACCGGTTGGGCATTCCTGTTGTACAGTACTCGATACTGGTTTACTCCATGTTAACAGTTGCTGATCCATCTTTTATAGTACAGGCTTGCTTTACTGTTGTCCAGTGCACGGTACTGGTTAACCCTACATTCACCAGTTGCTGCTGCCTCCATTATTGCACCGGTTTAGCCTCCCTGGTTGTGATACTGGTTTGCTCCACTGTTCCATCTTTTGCTGCTGTTCCATCTATTCAGCATTAGTGGAGCTGTCCTTCTGTTCTCCTGGCTGCCTTGCCCGGTATATTGGCAAGGCCAGTAGAGCCATTTTAAGATTGTCGTGTAACCCTCCAGGCTGCCTTGCCCGGTATATTGGCAAGGCAGGTAGAGCCACATTCAGATTGTTGTGTAATCCTCCATGCTGCCTTGCCCGGTATATTGGCAAGGCCGGTAGAGCCACATTCAGATTGTCGTATTACCCTCCAGGCTGCCTTGCCCAGTATATTGGCAAGGCCGGTAGAGCCTACCGTGCTGTATCTTGCAAAATTACTGTTTGAACCCATTATGTATATGTGATATATGTGTATGTTCAGGACCCATGAGGGTTCCCATTAAACTTTTCAATAAAGTTTGATTTTTATCTTACTCTTTGTCTGAGAGTCTAAACAAATAGTAACACAATACCACTGTAGATCCACCCCTCTGCTGCTCTTTTTAGCACTGGCACAGGTCCCATGTTCGCTCAAATGTCCCCTTAACCCCTGATGTGATAGAGTGTTATCCTATGCATTGCATTGGATGAGACTCTCTCACTACAGGGGTACCACAGTTGCTATGAGTGTGATCCTAGGAAAACCACTTTAGTTGGTGCCTGGGGAGTGTTGTACCTTGGTTTCCAGGGGGACATGCATGATATCCTTGGGGTGTCAGTATCAACATGGACGACAGGGTGTCAGATGTAATCGAAATCTCTTGGCCCAATCTGACTGGTCCATGGAATGGTTGATGATGGTGGTCCATACTGCAGCCAGTGTCAGGGCTGTGTCACTGATCCTGTGGGGTGAAACTGAAGATGTGTGTTGTGGTGGGTGTACATGCATGGATTGTATGCATACATGTATTATACTCACAGCTGAAGTGATCCCTGATCAATCTGTGTCTTGTCTGCATCCCTGTTAGGGTTTCCTCACCCTGGACAATGTCCAGTGGGTCATCAGGTCTGGGTGGGGGCTGTACAACGTTGATGCATCTGGTGGTGACCGCAATATTATGGAGGATGGCACATGCCATGACAATGTCGCAGACCTTGCCAGGTGCATACTGCAGTGCTCCCCCAGAGTGGTCCAGACATCGGAATCGGGACTTGAGGCGGCCGAAGGTACACTCAATGGCATTGCGAGTTCTGGCATGAGCCTGGTTATATCTTTCCGGGGCATCAGTTTGCGGATTGGCGAGCGGGGAGAGGAGACATGGTTTGCAGCCATAGCCAGCATCACCTGTGGTAAGTGAGTGACATGGTGAGACAAGGAGCACATGTGTGAATGCTGTTTCATGAGGTGAACGTACTAGCATGTATGTATGTGGTGTGATTTGGTATTGTTAACTCACCCAGAAGCCATCCGCCTGTATAGGTCCCATTTTCAAAATCTCTGTGCACAGATGAGTTTCTGAGTATATGGGAGTCGTGACAGCTTCCGGGATATTTTGCACAGACATTCATGATGGCCAGGATGTTGTCATACACCATCTGCACACTCATGGAGTGGAAGTTTTTTCGGTTGATGAACACATGTCCCCGACGTGCTGGTGCTTTGATTCTGACATGGGTGCAATCTATTGCACCCATGACCCTGGGCATGCCTCCCCTTTCGTAGAAGCCCTGCTTGAGATGTGTCCACTCCATGTCGGTGGTGGGGAAGTGTATGTACCTACTAACCTTGCCTTTGAGGGCTGGCAACACCTGGGCCAGAACCCTGGAGAATGTGGCCTGGGACATGCCAGATGCGTAACCCTCTGTCGACTGGAAGGCACCACTTGCCATGAAGTGTATGGTACACAGGAGTTTTTGCAGTCCAGTTAGGGCATGGTTGTGGGTGCATATGGGATCCACCTGATCCTTGATGACCTCGTACAGGGCAATGATGTTGTGCGGCCTCAACCTGTAGCGATCAATGACCTCGTCATCGGTCATTCCAAAGAGAGTGACCCTTGGGTGGTATACCCTGGTCCTTGGTGGTCGTCTGTGCATCCTGGGCTGCTCCAGGGGTCCCTGTGACAGCTCAGGAGCATCCTGTTTCTGCAGTTGTGCATCTGCAGACAGGTGTCCTCCAGGGGGGGATGGGCTCCTGTGTAGCTCATGAGCCGGAGCCTCCTCACTTGCAACAGGTGAAGGCTGTTGATCAGGTGTGCATGGGGGTTGCTGGTGTTTCCTAGCTCGCTCCCTTGCACGCCTTCTCTGCAGTCTTTGCAACAATATTTAACCCAACATACTGATTGAGCTCTCTCTCTCTATCTCTCCTGAGTGGAAAAACAAGCCACAAGTGAGTGTGGTTCGCTTTCTGTTTAAGTAGGTGGTGGGGCGTTGTGTAGGTGTGGTGATGAGGTGAGTGCTGACCAATGGGAATGTGTTTGTTGTCCAGGTAAGTGTTTGCAGGTGTGTCTGTGTTTACAAGTGTGCTGTGTTGTGGTTGCTGTGTCCCTGTCAGTTGCGGGTGTGGAGCTTTGCAGTGCAGGTTGTGTCTGGATCGTCTGGTGATGTTGCACAGGTGAGCTTGTTTTGTGTTGGCAGGTGTCCGTGTTGTGTGCTAACACCCATTGTTCCGTGGCATGTTGTGTTGGTGTTTTTTTGTTGGGCCATGTCCATGTGGTGTTGCTTGGTTGTTGTGTTGTGTGCGCCAGTGATCTGTGGTGTGTGGACATGTTTTTTGTGTTATTTTGGCATTGCATGGGTTAATTTTCCCATTTGTTTTCTTGTGCGGGGAGCAGTTCGTCTGTTTTACCATATAGCGTTTTTTTTTTTTTGTCCGTTAGATGTCTAACATCTAACAAAACTGGGTCTTAACTCTTGGCCGCTAAATGCATCTTTTTCGCTGCCGTTAGCAGTCCCGCACTCCTTTGAATTGCTCTGGGGAACTTTGTTCTACGGGTTCCAATGCATGTAAATGTATCGTCTGTTGTGACTTGTGCTCTGCCGTTAGCCGAAAATAACACAGAGCTTTGAATCGCTTACTGCACCTTAACGCACCCGTTAGTCTTTTTTTTGGCTAACGGCTGCCTTTTAATCGAGCCCTTTGAATCTAGATTAAAAAATCTATATATGCCTGTAGACATTATGTGGAAAGTGCCAATGTTGGTTAGGTTTTTGCCGTGCGCCGGAATGCTGGCGCATGAGCAGTAACATGAAGGAGGCCAGGAGAGGATGCTACTTTCTCCTCGCACGCCACATTGATCCTTCCAGGTACCGACAATCCTCAGCATTCAATTCCCTGAAATATATTTTGTTTAAGCTGATTCCAACTGGGGCAGGATTTGTCCAAGTCATCAGGCCAATGTTGTGTGATCTGAAAAAAGGAAGCTATCCGTTAGGAGCCTGTCAGTATGTGGGCACGAGTGACAAAAATGTATAATCCTTTTCTTGTGGCTGAAATAATCTCCAGGCATCATAAATTGATGATAGTAGGGTTTGGAATTGTTTAGACAGGTTATCTGGCTGGATCAAAAACTAGGCTGAATTCACCCCAATCAGTAAGTGGCCTCTCCTAGCTTTTCTAGTTTGTGAAACTGAATTTGATCCAAATTTGGGCAATATGTATATATTTGTGGAAGCTGAGATTACAAGTCAGAATCAAAATAATCTGTTTCATGTGATATTTCACCTGTTTTCTGACTTTGTTGCATGGGCGTCCACGGGGGGGGGCAAGGGGGGGCACTTGCCATTTAAACATGAGCGTGGCCTGTAGCCCTGGCTCGCACTCTGAAGCACCGCTCCTTCAGCTGCCTGCGGCAATCACCTCTCCTCTCCCCTCCGCTACGCGACACCCGTCACGCACAGTTGGCAGCCAATGAGAGAGGGGTATCCAACTCTCCTGTCTCATTGACTGCAGTGCGGTCTGCACTGCAGCCAATAAGAGAGGAGAGTTGGATACCCCTCTCTCATTGGCTGCCAACTGTGCGTGACGGGCGTCGCATTGCGGAGGGGAGAGGAGAGGTGATCGCCGCGGGCAGCTGAAGGAGCAGTGCTGCAGAGAGCGAGTGAGAGCTACAGACCCCGCTCAGGAGGAGACCTGGTGGACTGCATTCAAGGGAAGGCTGGGTGCACATCATCTGAGGCTGAGCCAAGGAGGTAAAGGAAGGTCATGCTGTGACTGAGGTCTGACAGGCCCTGGGGTAAGGTGGGCGAGATATAGTTCAGTTTTCCTGCCCCAAAATTGTTTCCCTTTGACTTTATTTATATGGTCCTTTGTTTTTACCATGTGAAGCTTATGGGGGCAACGTGAGGGCAAATTAGAAGCTGATGGGGCAAGTTATAAGCTGATGGGGGCAATGTGAGAGCAAGCTGGAGCTGATGGGGGCAAGTTGAAGCTGATGGGGCCAATGTGAGGGCAAGTTAGAGCTGATGGAGCAATGTGAGGGAAAGTTGGAGCTGATGGGAGCAAGTTGAAGCTGATGGGGCAAGTTGGAGCTGATGGGGACAAAGTGAGGGCAAGCTGGAACTGATGGGGACAATGTGAGGGCAAATTGGAGCTGATGGAGCAATGTGAGGGCAAGTTGGAACTGAAGGGGCAAGTTGGAGCTGATGGGGGCAAGTTGGAGCAAGTTGAAGCTGATGGGGGCAAGTTGGAGCTGATGGGGGCAATGTGAGGGCAAGTTGGAGCTGATGGGGCAATATGGAGCTGATGCGGGGCAACGTGAGGGCACTATGGTTATATGGGGGGTAATGCAGAGATTTGGAGCATTGTGTAGGTGTCCAGTGGAGCTGGCCAATGGGGGGGAGCTTCAGATTTATATGTCTACAGATGGTACCAAGTATATTTGATATTGCTATACTATTCTCTTGCATGCTGTGTAGACCTAGCATCCCAGGCATTAAAAGGTTGTATGAAGGTGAAGTATGAAAGTACCGAGAACATCCTCCATTCCCATCCACCAGATTCAACCTTTCAGTAGGCGACCTGATAATCTCACGCTGTCATGCAGCGCAAGATTTTCAAGTTGCCATTTAAATCATTGCGCCAAAGTTAGTGTTATTTGGTCGTATGCTCTTTTGCATGCAACCTTTTAAAAGTAAACCCCTAATTACAATCATACCATGTCAATAAATGCAAGCGAAAGTGTTATGGTCCATTTATAATTTGTTAGCATTAATTTTTATGTACCGCAGATCTAATATGACCTAAGCCATAACTATACATATCTTTTCAAAAAAGAAATCAATGGGAATCATGCAGGACATTCGAATATAAAATCAAATGGTCAAAATATTAATTTATTTGCAAGTCCTCTTGAACCCTTAAAGGGATCCGTTCGGTACTACACTATTATAAGATCTATTGTTTGCCTAAAACTTAACCTTTAGTCACCAAAATATAAAAAGTACTTAAACAGTGATCATCATTTTTAGCCAACATAGTGTTAAAAACATCACAGCCTCTTTTTTTATCAGCTATAGACATGCAAATAAGTAAGCCTAAGGGAATAGCGATATAGTGTTGATATTATCGTGGCACACTATAGGTTGCCTGACAGCTTTCAACCTTGTTCTTAAATCCTGTGTCAAATAATAATAAAACACTAGTGCACATATATTGTGACTTATTCTCTTTTATCTTTCAGTCACAATTCAGATAGTGTTAGATTCCTCCAGACATGAGGCTTTTTTGCATGTGTTGTTTAGTTTCATAAACACCTACACTTAAGTCTGATAGCGACCAGAGACAAGAAACTTCCTTTGTTCTTATAGGTGATACTCATTCATTTGTTTATTGGTAACTGCAGGTCTTTTATTGGCACATCTATTTATTTAACACACTTACCAGGGTTCCAAATCTTAGTTTCACCTTTATTAGTTCAGTCCAACATTTCATATATTTTAACAAAAGTGTTTATATTGTAATGTGGTCTTCAGTTTAATATTGATAAAAGCTATTTTACCACATTTAACTCAAGATAATATCTACTATTGGCCATGTTACACACCATTTATTCAGAGTGTTTATATTAATACTGCTGATTTATCTTAGTGTTTATTGCTATAAGCACCCACTAAGTTACCATTTTCTGTAAGAGGTTACTTGTTCTTCTTTGACCAAGACTTGCTAATCTGGCCTGGTATTTGCTAAGCAGAAACGGAGGTGTTTGCAGTTAATGCGCCATTGCATGCATTTGTAAGCCTCTTCACTGTTGATCTCACTGTTGTGCTGGATTTTTTAATTGTTATACCTTAAAATAGATATCAATTAACCATTTATAATCAAAGGTCTCTTGAAATTATGTAACTAAGACTTATTGTTCCATCCTGGTGGTTTCTTAGTAAGATCGGAGGTAATATCATTAAGCACACAACTGTAATCCTTTACCTCTTCCTTGCTGGTCTCGCTTATTATCAAGAATTGTAATTCTACTATATAAACGCTACTGATAGCTCCTACAACAGTATGTACTAGCTAGTTCCTGGCTGTATAAGCATTTAGAGGTATTTCTTTCTGATACTCATGGACTCTCAAGTAAATTGAAGGTGAACTATAATGGCAGAATCCCTTACTCAGCCATATAGTCCATATAGACTATAAACCCCTGACGAAGACGCATAAGCAGCGAAATGCGTTGGGCCAGGCCGCTTTAGTATTTGGTTTATTCATAACTCACAGTGCACCTATACTTGACGATTCAATAATATAGCATGCAGCCTTAGAATGTGGTGACATCAGTGACAGAATTAGGTTGAGTAAGGGATTCCGCCATTATAGTTCACCTTCAAGCTACTTGAGAGTCCGTGAATATCAGAAAGAAATACCTCTACATACTTAAACAGCCAGGCAATAGCTAGAACATACTGTTGTAGGAGCTACTAGTAACGTTTATATAGTAGAATTACAATTGCTGATAATAAGCGAGAGTAGCAGGGAAGAGGTTAAGGATTGCAGTTGTGTGCTTAATGATATTACCTCCGATTTTATTACATTTTTCACGATTTACAAACCCTGTGAGTGTTGCTGCTATCTGGTTATATACCTGTGAAAAAGCACAAAAAGTGGAGGAAAAGCAGAAGGTGTATCCACCCGAGATACTTTCCCTCCATACTTTACCTCTCTGTCTCTAGTCCAATTAGCATACCTGGGAACTTCCAGTCGAGGGCTACCCGGAGGGTAGTCCTCTGTTCACCAGGGGGTGACAAAAATGACGCTAATCGCGTCAAAAAGGGGCGGGGCTTGCCGCGAGTGGGGGGGGGCTTAACCCTTTGAGTGCCAGAGTGGTACGGAATGCATTGCAAAGCAATGCATTCCTTACTACTCTGGCACTCAGAGGGCTAGGGACTGAGTATCAGCAGGAGAAAAAGCGGATGTGGCAGAGTTTCAATAGAAACTCTCCACATCCGGAGGAATCAGCCTCTGCCCCGGAGACCCGGTAAAGTTCTGTCAGAACCGGAGTCTCCGGGGCAAATCCGGAGAGTTCCCAGGTATGCCAATTAGCTTCTCAGTTTCATGCACTACTTTCCTGCCTTGTCTCTATTCCAAGCCAAAAATGATGTGAGAGGCTCTGAGTACGAACAAAAGCACAATGGCCTGTTCTCCGGCTAGTCACCGCTCAAGAGCATCACATTTTAGCACTCTAGTGCCATTACAGAGGAGAAATTTCCACATACATATTAGACTAATCCTGCCCATAAGGGCGGTCCAGTACCAAAATGATGGGCAAGTCCCCTCTGCTCCTCTCACATCATTTTTGGCATGTTTCTGCGAAACACTTAGGGTCTCTCCCTAAGTGTAAAGGGTAATCCAGACGTGGACCCCTTGCTCTCAGTGCCTAGGGAAGCCAGCTGCACCTCACTGACGAGGCCCAAAATAAGGCCGAAACATACGTCTGGGGTTAGCAGGTTTTTCCGTGCAGAGGAGACTTGCCCATCATTTTGGTACTGGACCGCCCTTATGGGTGGGATTAGTCTAATATGTATGTGGAAATTTCTCCTCTGTAATGGCACTAGAGAGCTAAAATGTGATGCTCTTGAGCGGTGACTAGCCGGAGAACAGGCCATTGTGCTTTTGTTCATGCTCAGAGCCTCTCACATCATTTTTGGCTTCTCTCTATTCCAATTAGCTTCTTCGTTTCATGATGAGGGTTGGACTAATGAGACTGACACCCAGACAGCCTGCATTTCCTGTTAGTGCTTTGTTGGAGCTCAGAGAGATCGGGAGATAGAGTGTCCAGTTTTGTGTAGGCAGGCAGGTAGCATTAGGCATAGGCAGGCAGCCAGCATTAGTACCTTATTTCCACTGCAAGGGAGAGTCATCTTTGTTTTTGTGCAAAATATAAAAAATATTAGAAATTTGTTTTAATAGTTTTCAGAGTGACACAGCCAGTCTCACAGTTGTGTAGGCAGGCAGGCCTAGTACCTTTTTGCCAATGCAAGGGAGAGACATTTTTTAAAGCATTTTAAGTTCGACGAATAATTGGGACTGTCGACGAATTTCGTCCGAGTCGAACAGGTCTGGTCCGAAAGTTGGATCCTTCAAAACCCCCCCCCCCCAAAAAAAATGTCCGAATTCAAAAATTTTTTACAAATCTCTTCTTACCAATTTAACTATATGCAAGGAAAATTGATTCTCATCTACATACAGAATATGTAATGATCCACACTTCTTTTTAGAAATGGACATCCGCAGATTTCTTTCAAAACGAAAATGGGATGAACTAGAATCTGGTAAGGAAGCAAGAGAAGAATCCAGACATGGTAAACAGGAGGCAGAACCAAGCACAAGCAGTTCTGCAGGTCCAATTTCAGCTCCAACAGAATGTAGCCATGTTGATGCTCCTGCAAATGATATCGGATTGTATTTTAATTCATCAAAAAAGCTAACAGATGATCTTAAATACAATTTGCTAATAAATACATATACCCCGCCACAAAATTATGACTTCAAGAAGGATTCAAGTGGACCACGCTGTTGCCGTTGGGTGTGGATAAGTCAATAGTCACCATGGCTTTGCTACTCTCCACAACTGAAAGGTGCAATTTTCAAGTATTGCACAGTTTTTCCACAGCCTGTTCGTCGTGGAATACAAGGAGCATTCATAACTATGCCTTTCACTAAATATAAAGACTTTCATGAAAGTGCACGCAACCATATTTCATCATCTTGGCATAAAATGCACAAATGGATGCAACTCACTTTTTGGATATCCGAAAGAAACCAGAAACAAGTATTGTTTGTCAAATAGACAGCGCTGAGAAGCGGCAAGTTGAAGAAAATAGAAGAAAGTTATATCTAATTCTGTCCAGTATCTTATTTTGTGGCACTCATGACATAGCTCTGCGTGGTAAAAAAAGTACAACTGGAAATGTTAAAAGTCTGTACCAATTTCGCATTGAAGCAGGAGATGTGGTCCTAAAGAACCATCTGGAAAATGCGCCAGTCAACGCACGTTATACATCAGTTCGTGTTGAAAATGAATTGATTACATTGTGTGAAGAAACATTAAGAGAAGATCTAGTTTCCTTAGTGAATAAGTCAAATGGCTTTTCAGTCATTGCTGATGAAAGTGCTGACATATCTGGGAAAGAACAGATGTCAATTGGAGTACGTTTTGTAGACACAACTAGCACCATAGCTGACATCAAAGAAGAATTCGTTGGATTTGCAACCTTAACCCCTTAACGACCGGGGAATCCAGACCCGGACGCGACTGAATGACAACTGAGCATTTTTTTTTTTATTGCTCCCTTGCATTCCGGACTCCCCGAACTGTGCGCAGCCGCGGGGGGAGCCCGGAATTCGATGACGGTCATAGTACGTCATCGGTTTTCAGTCAAATCGACCCTTGACGAACTATGACCGTCAAGGGTCGTTAAGGGGTTAAAAGACATGGATGCTATCTCAATTGCAAATATGATTCTGGCTACATGTTCCAAATTTGGATTAAACTTAGAGAAACTCCATGGCCAAGGATACGATAGATGTTCTACAATGGCAGGAAAGGAAGGTGGCGTTCAAGCCATAATAAAGAGAAAGTATCCCAAAGCTACTTTTGCTCATTGTGCTGCACATAAATTGAATTTGGTTGTAAATGACCTGAATGCTGTTCATGATATACGGAATTGTGTTGGCACAGTGAAAGCCATTATCAAGTTTTTCCGTGAGAGTCCAAAAAGAAGATCTCTTATTCCCAATGTGCCATTGCTGAGTGAAACACGGTGGGCAGCGAAATATAAGAGCATTAGAATTTTTAGCTCAAACTTTGAAGACATTTTTCAACAATTAAGCTTGCTGGCCACTACAGCCTCTGGTAAAACACGTCAGGACGCATATCAATTGCAATGTTCCTCAAGCACAGTGAGCTTCCTCTTTTGCTTGAACATCATTGCAACCTACTCCTCAAGATTGGAATCTGTAAGCCAGGCTCTCCAAGCTGTTCAACTTGATATTCTCCAGGTCTGTGATCACGTGCAAGACCTTCTGACTGTGTTCCGTGATCATAGAGGCAAAGCGGAACTGCAATTTAAGGAAATATTTTCAAATGTTCAAACAATGGCAGAAAAATTGAACATCGAACTTTCTGTTCCCAGACAGTGTGGCCGGCAAGTTTTTCGTTCCAATTTTGGTAGCTCTTCAGTGGAAGAATACTATCGCCAATCCATCTATGTGCCATACATGGACTCCATTATCGCATCATTAGAAAGTCAGTTTGGCAATGAAAATAAGAAAAACTTCAGTCTGTTTTCACTGTACCCAAAACAAATGGCAAAAATGACACTTGAGCAATACAAATGGCACATTGCAAACATCAAAGAAGTCTACAACTTAGAAAATCTGGATGCCGAAGCAATCATGTGGTATGAGATATGGTCAACAAAGGAAGAACAGTTTGACAATGGATTTAGGATTTGCTAAACAAAACAGATTTGTTTCCATCAGTCCAGCAAGCAATTCTCATTGCTCTCACATTGCCAGTGACCACATGTACAGTGGAAAGGTCGTTTAGCACTATGATAAGGGTGAAAACCTGGTTGAGGTCGACAATGATCGCTTATCAGGTTTGTGCATGATGAGCATACATAGAGCAAAAATTGATGAAAACAAACAACAGCTGATTGAAAAAATACTTGATAAATTTGCACAAGACCACAGACGTTTACAGTTACATAGTTACATAGTAATTTAGGTTGAAAAAAGACTTGCGTCCATCCAGTTCAACCCTTTTCCTATTCCTGTTTACCATCGCTGACCCAAAAGAAGGCATCTGACTCCAAATGGCAATCAGATTTCTCCCTGGATCAACAAGCCCTAACTAAATATTAATCCCAATACTAACGTGCATAGCCCTCTATATTATGCTCTTTTAAATAAGTATCCAGGCCCCTTTTAAAGGCATCTAATGTATTTGATAGCACCACCTCCTCCGGAAGTGCATTCCATACCTTTATTGTCCTTACTGTAAAGAAACCCTTCCGCTGTTGTAGACTAAATCTCCTTTCCTCAAGTCTAAGCGGGTGGCCCCTTGTCCTGTGTACTGTTCTGTTAATGAACAGGTCTTTTTAAAGCCCTTTATATGGGCCTTGAACATATTTATATAGTGTTATCATATCCCCTCTAAGACGCCGTTTCTCTAGTGTGTACAAGTTTAACTTTTCTAGCCTCTCTTCATAACTAAAACATTCCATTCCCCTTACTAGTTTTGTAGCCCTCCTCTGCACTCTCTCTAGTTCCATAATGTCCTTCTTCAGAAAGGGCGCCCAGAATTGAACAGCATATTCTAGGTGGGGTCTTACCATGGACCTGTAAAGAGGCATAATTATATCTTCCTCCCTTGAGTCAATACCCCTTTTAATACATGCCAATATCTTATTGGCCTTTGCAGCTGCCAGCTGGCACTGCATGCTACTGCAAAGTCTATTGTCTACCATTACTCCTAAATCCTTTTCATTAGTAGATTTCCCCAGAGAAACACCATTTAAACTATATGTTGCATTTTTATTATTATACCCAAAATGCATAACTTTACACTTGTCTATATTGAATCTCATTTGCCATTTGCCTGCCCAGTTACTCAATTTGTCCAAGTCCTCTTGTAATGAAGACACATCCAGTTCAGACTTTATTACCTTACTTAATTTTGTGTCATCGGCAAACACTGATACATGGCTTCCTATGCCCTCTGGGAGGTCATTAATAAACAAATTAAAAAGAAGAGGACCCAGGACAGATCCCTGAGGCACTCCACTTATCACGTTTATCCAACTGGAGAACTTGCCATTTACTACCACTCTTTGCATTCTATCTTTCAGCCAATTTCCAATCCACTCACAAACATTTTGCCCTAGTCCTATTTCATTCAATTTGTACAGTAACCTCTTGTGTGGAACCGTATCAAATGCCTTGGCAAAGTCTAAATAGATCACGTCAACCGCCTCTCCCTCATCTATATTATTACTTACTTTTTCATAAAATGCGATCAAGTTCGTTTGACAAGACCTATCTTTCACAAAGCCATGTTGGCTATTGCTAATGATATTCCTGTTCCAGCAGAATTCTTGAATATATTCCCTTAGCAACCTTTCAAACAGCTTCCCTACCACAGATGTCAAGCTTACGGGTCTGTAATTTCCTGGCTGGGAATTTGATCCCTTTTTAAATATGGGCACCACATCTGCTTTACGCCAATCCATGGGCACCATACCAGAAATAAAAGAATCCCTGAAAATCAGATATATCGGTCTGGCCAGGGTCTGGCTTAGCTCTTTAAGTACCCGTGGGTGTATACCATCTGGCCCCGGAGCTTTGTCTACCTTGACACCATTCAATTGTTTTAACACTTTTTCTTGTGTTAGCCAGTCCCATGCTTGCTGTGACTGTTCTGTAAAAGTAGTTTGCAGATTCTTGTCCAATGGGTCTTCCTTGGTAAAAACAGAAGAAAAGAAATTATTTAAAATATCTGCCTTCTCTCTGTCACCTTTGACCATCTCACCCGTTTCAGCTAACAAGGACCCAACATTATCAGACTTTAATTTTTTGCCATTAATGTATTTAAAGAATTTTTTTGGGTTGCTTTTGCTCTCCTTAGCAATATTTTTTTCATTCTCCAGTCTAGCTAATTTAATAGCCTTTTTACAGGTTTTGTTGACATTTTTGTATTCTGCAAATGCCTCTGCTGATCCCTCAGCTTTGTAATGTTTAAATGCCGCTTTCTTGTTATTTATTTCATGAATTACTTTACTGGTTAGCCACATTGGTTTCAATTTGCTTCTTTTGTATTTGTTTCCAACAGGGATAAATTTATATGTGTATTTTTGCAATGTTATTTTAAAGGCATTCCACTTACCTTCTGTGTTTTTTCCTGAAAATATTTTATCCCAGTCAACGAGACCAAGGGATGAATTAAACCTGCTAAAGTTGGCCTTTTTAAAATTCAGTGTTTTGGTGGAACTCATATCAACTTGTTTTTTTTAATTAATCTCAAACGATACCATGTTATGGTCACTATTCCCCAAGTGCTCCCTTACTTGGATGTTAGAGATAAGTTCTTCATGGTCAGTTATTACCAAATCCAGACATGCATTCCCTCTGGTTGAGGTCTGCACTAGTTGTGACAAAAAATTGTCATTCAACAAGTTCAGAAACTTGCTGCTTTTAGCAGAGTTAGCTGTTCCATTTTTCCAGTATATTTCTGGATAATTAAAATCCCCCATAATTATAGTTCTCCCTATTTGGGAAGCCTTTTCTATTTGCATTAATAGCTGTGTTTCTTCAAGGTCACCAATGTTTGGTGGTTTATAACAAATACCCACTAATATTTTCTGGGCAGTTTTATCCCCAGTGACTATTTCAACCCACAGGGATTCCACATGTTCACTACTGTCATCACATATATCTTCCCGCAATTGAGGAAATAATGCTGGTTTGATATACAGACAGACCCCACCACCTCTTTTGCTTGACCTATCTTTTCTAAATAACATGTAGCCCTCTAAATTGATTGCCCAATCATGTGTGTCATCCCACCATGTTTCTGTTATGCCTATCAAGTCATAGTTTTCAATTTCAGCTACCAGCTCCAGTTCCCCTATTTTACCAGTTAAACTTCCTTTTTCGAGATCACTAACCAGTGAACAAAAACAATACAAAATTATTCATTGAAAAATGTGATTTTTAAATTTGAGCAAGATTGTGGATGTTTACAGTTCCTAACGTACAACAGTTATTCAGTTAAAGTTTATATGTTTTACTTTCCAATTTGGATGAGAACAGTTGTTATATAATATATATAATATATTTATTTTTAAATTAATATATTGTTATTTATTTTAATATATGTCAGTTAATACATTTCGAAATAAATACATTTGTCTTATATTTTAATTGTCATGCATTTGTGCACGTTAACACCAAAAACAGATTCTGCATTTTTTATAATTCAGTTATAGTGCCTTGATCATGGGTGTATAACTAGTGTGGTGCATTGAATAGTGTTAACATTAAAAAAAGATTAGAAATTGCAACACTTAAATCAGACAATGACAACTTGATTCTTCTATTAAGCTTTTGTATTAGGTTTCTCAACCCTTTGCATGCCTGAGCTTTATGTGATGACTATTCCCCTCCCCTTCATGACATTGTGAAAAAAGGACAGAGTATGGATGTCATTAAAATTATGCCCCCCCTGGAAAAATTTCTGCGGATGCCCATGCTTTGTTGCAACCCTCTCCTATCCTTGTGACATGTATAAAACAATTAACAGATTACTAGTATCTGTTTTAACCCTTCTGTTTTTCATACAGTTTTTAATTTGTACCCACAATCCTAATCCTTACTTCATGGACTTCAGCATACATGTATACTGCTTTCTGAGTGCTGGTGGGGAATACAAAAACAAGCTCACCCAGTGCCAGTAATCAGAGCAACCAAATCGCAATTTCGCTATATGCTCCCCACAAACAACTCACTAAATATGCCAACACAGTCCCTCTCAGAGATAACCCAACTCCTCAATGAGAATGACACCCAAAACAAGAAAAGTGAGCTTTGGTTCTAATTGGCTGGACACCAGCAATGAAACATTGCGTTCACTGTTTAAGACACTGAAATTATCAAAACTGATTTCCTCCCCTACTCACATAAATCAAAAAGCATCCAACCATACTCTGCTGTACTGTATACTTTCATCCTTCCCAAGAAGAATCCAGGATTCAGGCATACTGGCAAATGTATTTAGTGATCACTCCATAGTGTAATGTGTTCACAAAATAAAACCAATCAAATAATGTTCCAAAGTCATAGTTACTAGATGTCATGGTTTGACTGATCTGGTCTAATACTTCACTGTTGATTACTGCTGCCTTTCCTTCCCTGTGTCAGGCTAAGTCAGCTGATGCTTAACGAGAACTGCCTTGACCTCTCAGTTTCCATGGTTACTCATCTCACTGTTATCAGCCAACCCCTTCCAGGGTATTTAAAGCAGCTAGGCTCACTTCCTCCTTGCCCTTGTGTCTGCTTCTGGCTGCAATTGCATTCTCCTGAGTTACTGATCAGTAAAACCATGACAGTACCCACCTCAATGACCCCCCGTGGGTCAGGACCAGGTTTGAGGGGAAAGTGTGCATGGAAAGCACGGAGGAGGGCAGGGACATGCACGTCTGTGGCTGGAACCCATGAGTGCTCCTCTGGAGCGTACCCCTTCCAATGGACCAAATATTGATGCCTCCCTCGGCATGGAGCAGCCCTCGAACTCCTCATAGCCGTCAATGGGCACTAAATGGGGTCAAGAATTGACCGTAGTGAAATGACTACATACCAAGGGTTTCAGCAGAGAGACATGGAACACATTGTGTATCAGTATATTGGGAGGGAGGTCTAGGGCATAGGCCACAGGGTTCACACGTTGGAGCATATGGAGAGGCTCCACAAAACACAGAGACAGTTTCTGAGAGGGCACTCGGAGGTGGAGATTCTGGAGGACGACCAGACCCTCTCCCCGACCTGGTAGGAGGGTGCAGGTAAGCGTTTATGATTAGCCTGTAGATCCTGAGATTGTT
Source organism: Rhinophrynus dorsalis (assembly GCA_037306005.1). Lineage (NCBI taxonomy): Eukaryota > Metazoa > Chordata > Amphibia > Anura > Rhinophrynidae > Rhinophrynus > Rhinophrynus dorsalis. The sequence goes on along the minus strand of CM074719.1, from coordinate 250,305,120 downwards.
GTGAGTACCGCAGTGACTCTTAGACCTGCACCCATTTGGAACGGATCTGCTGGAGGATCCTTCAGTGCCGGAATCCTCTGGGGAGTGAAAGAATATGCAATCATGGAGGGTTGATACCCGTAATTCACCATGGAGGGGGGAGCTGGGTAGAAGCTGAGACTGCACTGTTATGAGTAAACTCCTCCCAAGGTAGCAAGTACAACCAGTTATTCTGATGGTCCGAGATGCAGCACCTCAGGAATTGCTCCAAGGCCTAATTTTCCCTTTTCCGCAGCCCCATTCAACTGTGGGTAGTAGGTCGAGGAGAAGGAGAGTTGGATACAAAGTTGCGGACAAAAGGCCCTCCAGAATCTCAAAACAAACTGGCTACCCCGGTCGGAAATTATGAATTGGGAATCCCGTGTAGCCAATAGACCTCTTTGATAAAGACCGGTAGCCAACTCTTTAGTGGATGGGAGTTTTTTTTTAATGGTATGCAGTGGATCATCTTAGAAAATCTGTCAACAACCATGAGGATGACAGTGTTACCACTGGACAGAGGGAGGTCGACTATAAAGTCCAATGCAAGGTGTGACCATAGCTTCTCCCCATTGGGTATGGGTTGGAGAAGGCCCACTGGAAGGTAACTGGGTGATTTAGTTGGAGCACAGACTGGACAGGTAGCGACAAAGGCAGCAATATCGATGTTAAGTTCTGGCCACCAGAAGAGACAGGAAACAGACCAGAGAAGCTGTTTTTTCCGGGATGCTGACTTCGTATTATGGTAGTTTGAAAGTACCTTGGTACAGAGGTTAACAGGTACGAAACAGCACCCAGAGGGAGTCTCAGCAGGTGCATCTACTTGGGTGGCCTGTATTCTCTCCTTGAGGGGAAATGTTACGCTGGTACGTATGGTGGCCAGTACCCTGTCTGTAGGAATAATAGGACTAGGAGGGCTCTCCTCCTTAGCTCCCTAGAACTGTCTAGGTAGGGCATAGGTCAGGACATTTTTGGTATCTGGCAGGTACAAGACCACATAATTAAAGACAAAAATAAGGCCCATGGGGCCTGTCTTGGAGTCAAGTGCATAGCCTCGGACAGGTAGGTGAGGTTTTTACGCTTCATGAGGATTAGGATTGGCACGGCAGTTCCCTTGAGCAAATGCCTCCATTCTTTGAGTGTGATTATTATTGCCAGCAACTCACGGTCACCAATTTCATAGTTGCACTCCGCAGGACTTGGCTTTTTGAAGAAATACCCACATGGGTGCAACTGGCTCTCAGGAGTAGGACGTTGAGACAGGATGGTGCCTACTCCTGTCTCAGATGCATTGACCTCAACTATGAATGGCAGCTCAGGTTTCGGTGTACCAAAATGGGTGCTATGGCAAAGGCGGCTTTTAATGACTTAAATGCTTTCATGGCTTCCGGGGCCCAGTGAGTGGAGTTACTGTCTTTTTTGGTCATGTTAGTAAGGGATTTTACTATAGAGGAAATATTGCTGATACATTTCCTGTAGTAGTTACGGAACCCAAGTAAATGTTGGAGAGCGGAGACCTATGGGTCGTGGCTACTCGAGAACAGCCAAGAGTCTCTCAGGGTCCATAGCAAAACCAAACTCTGAAATTACGTACCCCAAGCAGATGACCTGTTTGCGGTGAAACTCTCACTTCTCTAATTTGCAAAATAGGTTATTCTCGCTTAATCTTTGCAGAACTAGGGCTACATCTGCGTGATAGCAGATGTCTTCTAAGTATACCACCACGCATTGCTGGAGCATGTCCAAGGGGACATCATTTAGGATTTCCTGGAAAACCAAGGGAGCATTGTAGAGAATGAATGGCATTACGAGGTATTTGTAATGCCCGCTCCTGGTGTTAAATGGGGTTTTCCATTTGTGGTGCTCCTTTATCCTTACCAGATTATATGATTCTCTCAGGTCAAGCTTTGTAAACACCTTAGACCCTTTCAATCAATCGAATAGCTTGGTAATAAGTGGAATTGGGTAGGTGTTTTTACCCGTGATACGGTTGAGACCCCTGTAATCAATACAGAATCTCAGTCCTCCACTCTTTCTTCACAAAGGAAAATCCGATTCCGGTGGGAGAGGAGGGCTTACGGATGAACCCTCAGTACAGTGCATCCGCAACATACTCCTCCATGGCCTTATTTTCCACAACAGAAATAGGGTAGACTCGGCCTCCAGGTGGTATGATGCCCAGTTGCAGTACAATGGTGCAATCGTATGGGTGGTGAGGCAGCAGCTCACCAGCCCGGCCCTTATCGAATACATCTCAAAACTCTTGGTACTCTTCAAGCAGCAAAGAGACCGGAGATGTGGTTAGTACCTTCACCACTTACTAGGCATGTCTTGGAACAGTTGGGGATCGTGCCATGACTTCGGCCCTTACCCAATCGAATGTGGGATTGTGTTTGTGCAATCATGGATAACCCAGGACCACAGGATAGTGAGGAGAGTGGATCACCTGGAATTGTATGATTTTGTGGTGGAGAGCCCCTACAGCCATAGACAAAGGAATGGTTTCAATGGGATGGAGTGCTTCTGGGCGAAGGCACTGTCGATAAAGAGGCCAGCTGCATTGGAGTCAATGAGTGCCTCTGTAATAATGGACATCTTGGTCCAAGAGAGCCCAACGGAGACTAGTGGTTTATTCTCATGGCTAGCCGGGGACGCCGAGAAGCCACCTAAGGTCTGTCCCCTATAGAGCCTCAGATACGGGCGTTTTCCGGATGTGTGGGGCAAGTTCACAGTAGGTGCCCTGCCTTACCACAGTAAAGGCACAGAGGCCCTCCCTCCTCCTAAAAGCCCAATCCGCAACCGAAAGGCGAGTGAACCCAAGCTGCATGGGCTCCACATCACCTGATGTCTCAAGACTAGGAGGGGCGGGAAGAGCGGGAGGCACGAGTGGGGATGAAAAGCTCGGGGCTAAATGGATGGGATGCCTCCGCAGGTGCTCCCTGAAGGAAGGTTTCTCACGGATTCAGGAGTCAATCAGGATTCAATATGAGACTAGTTCCTCTAATTCTCTGAGGAGGTCCCAGGCTGCAATCTCATCTTTAAATGTATCCGTGAGCCCATTAGAGAAAGCAGCCACGAGACCCTCATTATTCCAACCAACCTCGGCTGTCAGGGTCCGAAATTCTATAGCATAATCCAAAACCATCCTTCTACCCTGCCGGATGGACATTAGTTGCTTGGCAGCCGAAGTGGAGCAGACCGGTACATCCAATACCCTTTTAAAGGATGCCACAAACGCAGGGTAATTGTATACTATAGGTATCTGTGTCTCCCAAAGGGGATTAGCCCATGCAAAGGCCCTATCAGAAAGTAAATGAAATCATGAGGCCCACTTTACTCCTATCAGATTTTAAGGCCTGTGGTACCATTTCCAGATAGATACAGACGTGGTTCAGGAAACCTCTGCACTGGTTAGGGTCACCCCCATAATGCTGTGGAAGCGGGGCAGACCTAATTAGGCTTCTAGCAACACTGGAATCACCAATGGCAGTGGGAGCAGCAGCAGCTATAGGGGCAGCCTGCACTGGGGGTTACTGAGGTAGTGAAGCCAGAAGCACAGCAGGGAGCAACAAAGCCTGAGGGCTAATGCAAACTGGTCCGTGCGCTGGTCTATCTGGTCCAACCTGGTAAAAACTTGCACCTTCTGGGTTCATGACCCTTGTGTACTGTTAGTGACCAGGAACCAGACAGACATAAAAATGTAAAGTGCAAAACACCTTTATTAAAATAACCAAAGCAAAATTGAGATCCAGGAGCATAAACCAAAAGACAAGCCGGGGTCAGGAACCAAGGCAGGTACTCAGACAATCAGGGGTCAGGAATACGGAGATCAGCGATGCCAGTGCGTTCTCTTGAGTTCCTGATTTTCAGTGCATGAACTGGCTTCCTCTGACATCCCTTATGGCTCCTGACTCCTGGCTTGTTCCTGATATCGTTGATCTCCGTATTCTTGACCCTGGCTGGTATGAGTACCTGCCTTGGTTCCTGACCCCAGCTTGTCTTTTGGTTTACGCTCTTGGATCAGTATTTTGCTTTGTTTGCTTTGGTTATTTTAATAAAGGTGTTTTACACTTTATATTTTTGTGTCTGCCTGGTTCCTGGTCCCTAACAGTAGATCATTTAGGAAATGTAATCTCCAGTCTCCAGAAAATGCCTGTGGTATAAAATATACTGACCTAGACTCAGCAATTGACTTTTTACTTTGAGTTCTTGCAGGTCTGTAATACCCATGCCCCACTAAAAAAGGTCAGGGTAAAGGAGAACCATCTACCCCGGGTCTCTTCTAACCTACTTGGGTTATACCAACAAAATTTAAACCAACTTGCTTCACTTTGATCATATTGCGTGCAGACAATTCCTGCACAAAGCAAACAAAATTAGCCAAAGCCCAATATTTTACTAACAACTTGAACGCATTAACATATCAAAACTGGCAAACTTTTGGAAGATTAATAAAAATCTACAAGCCCTCTAACCATTCTCCCCCCTCAACTTTAAAACCGGCATTCAACTACTACTTTGTTGGATGTTCCACCTTCCTTATTACACAAAACAAAAGTAATTCTGAAGTAGAAACGTGCATGAAACAGTTTGTCACAGTCTACCTGGTCCAACGATACTAGTGAATACAATTTCATTCCAGTAACCAGCAGTGAAATATGACAACCACCACCTCAAGCCAAAAAAAAAAAAAAAAGAAACTGGGCATGACCAACTACTAACAATGTTACTAAAGCTCAAAGCATCAGCCACTGCCCATCCTATTGCATCCCTAATAAATGCCTCCTTTTTTTCAGTTATGCACCCAAAGACTGGAAAGTGGCTAGTGTTGTGCCTATCCACTTAAGTCGTCATAACAATGTAGTGTCAAATTACAGACCCTTCATTTTCTCAAGTCCTGGAAAAATGCGTTCACATGCAACTATATAAGTATTACCGATTGAAGAGGGTGAGAAAGGTGGACAATCAGGCCTTCATCCAAATCGGAACATATGCAAACAGTAGATACCCAACTGCAAAAAGCATGTAAGATATTGTAATGCAGGTCAAATTGAGAATACAAATACAAAGAAAAGAGGGGCTTAACGGAACTAAATAACTAAAGTCATGGTGATAAATGTCATGATTCTAAATATTAGTGTTCACATATATCCATAAGTGACCTGTTCAGTACTGATAAATAAAGGCCAAAGAGAACTGCTAAGACATAACCTTTAGTAACAGTTTATTAGAATACTATTTTAGTGCTACTCATTATAAGTAGAGTTGGTAAGAATCTAAATTACTCACTTTAACTGCACCATCAAATGCAGAGTGGGTAAATAAAAACAATGAAAAACGTGTTAAGGTATAATAATTAAACTAACAAATTGATGATGGGCAATTTGAATAAAATACTTGTTTCTTTACTAATACGATGTTACGAATGTATGAACTTTGATCTGTAAGATCATAAATAGATCACAGGGGATGTCCATTTCAGGGCTTTGTAACTTACTAACACATTGTATCAAGACAGGCTACTATTAGCATGGGAGTGATATTAGTCTAAAATATATGGCGAATAATTTAAGTGTTTTTATTTATTTGATGGTGTAGTTAGAGTGATTATTTTAGATTCTTACCAACTCTACTTATAATGAGTAGAACTAAAATAGTATTTTAATAAACTGTTAATAAAGGTTAAGTCTTAGCAGTTCTCTTTGGTCTTTATTTATCAGTACTGAACGGGCCACTTAGGGCCACATGAGAACACTAATATTTAGAATCATTACACTTCTTACCATGACATTAGTTATTTAGTTTCATAAAGTCCCTCCTTTCTTTCATCCAAATCACTTCACAGTCATTGTTCTTCTAAAAGTATGCAGTGATATCCAGAGTGGCAGAAAATGTTGAACTCACAAACTATTTTCCTAGATTTTTGCAAAAGCCTTTGATACAGTAGACCATAATATTCTGATATGTCAACTCAAAAGTTAAGGATTGGGTTATCATTCTCCAATATGGATCCGTTTATCAGTCCGAATGCAATATGTGTCTGTTGCTGACAATATTTCTCTTCCCATTAAAGTAACAAGTTGGGATCTCCAAGGCTCCATTCTTGGCCGTCTTCTATTTTCTTTATTTATATTTGATCTTCCTATGAATTGCAAAGCATCTTCTGTGCACATGAATGCAGATGACACCATAATCTACACTAAAAATTCAAACGTATCACAACTTGAGGCAGTATTGAAGGATGATTTCTCTGAAGTTGAAAAATGGATAGCTAAAAACAAATTGTTCTTAAACACTGGCAAAATCATCACCACATTATTCGGTACAAAGCAAAAACTACTTAAACTCCACAATACAATGTATCCAATGTAACAAAGTCTAATAGTAACTTGGCCCCAGGCAACTCCTACAAATATCTTCGTATGTGGCCTAACCCAAACTTCACTTTTGGTGTTCATGTTGATAAATTAACATCCAAACTTTATTTTAAAATTGATGCTCTGTTTAGAAGCAAATCCTATTTAATTCCACTGGTAAGAAAACTCGTTGTGCAACAGATGTTAATACCAGTCATAGACTATGTCCCGTAGTATATGCGTCTGCTCCACAAATCTTGGTGAACTTGACACTTTGTATAACTCATTATGCCCCTTTGTCCTCTAATCTAGACGTGCCCTTCTCCTTTCTTGCCTAGTTTATTAACACTTCTATGGAAAACTACCAGACTACATCAGCAATGTGCTCATTTCAGCTCTCCATACTAACTATAACCTCCACTCCACTGCTAAAAACTCATTGAGTATTCCACACTACAAGAAAGAATCCAGTCAATCTGGCTTCTTCATGCTCCGAAAGCCTGGAATAACCTACCTTAAAAAATCAGAGCTTTGCCCAGTCCAAAATCCCTAAAATTAATGGCTTCTCTGTATCTAAAAACAACATGTAACTGTATATATATTTTTGTATGTATGTTTGTGTGTGTGTTTGTTTTTCTGTTTGTGTGATTATTAGTGTTGAGCGAGCACCCCGATGCTCGGGGGTTCGGGTGCTCTGACCGAGCACCCCCGGAGGCTCGAGTGCTCGGCCGAGCACCCGAGCCCCATTGAATTCAATGGGAGGACTCGAGCATTACACCAGGCACCCCCTGCTCTGATGAGGGGAGGGTGCCTGGTCAATGCCCCCCTTCATCTCCACAATGCCCCTCTTCCACAATGTCCCCCTTCCACAATGTCCCCCTTCATCTCCGCAATGCCCCCTTCATCTCCGCAATGCCCCCTTCATCTCCGCAATGCCCCCCTTCCACAATGTCCCCCTTCCACAATGTCCCCCTTCATCTCCGCAATGCCCCCCTTCCACAATGTCCCCCTTCCACAATGTCCCCCTTCATCTCCGCAATGCCCCCTTCATCTCCGCAATGCCCCCCTTCTTCTCAACAATGCCCCTCTTCCACAATGTCCCCCTTCCACAATGTCCCCCTTCATCTCCACAATGCCCCCTTCCATCTCCACATGTCCCCTACCTCCAGTCCCTGGTGGTCCAGCGGAGCGTCTGTAAGATCTGTGCCTCCTTCGGCACAGATCCCTGCCACCCGAACATGGCGGGCGAGCACATGGCGGTACTCGTGTGCCGAGCAGAGCGATGCTCGAGCGGATCCGAGCATCGGCCGAGCATGCTCGCTCAACACTAGTGATTATGTAACTTTTTACTTTAAAGCTCTCCAGGATATACTTAAATACTTAAATAAAGAATAGAATTGGAGATAACACAGTGAAGAGCAACATTAAGACAATGGATTAACTGAAGTATGAATGTCTAGCCAAACTTGATTTACTTTAGAGAAAAGAAAACCTAAAAGTGATCTTGTCACATTGTATAAGTGTATGCAGAGTCAATAATATGATCTCTCTAGTCATACCAACGCCTGATCAACTGACGAGGGTCCATCCCTTAATATTACAGGAAAGGAGGTTTCAACTTCAGCAGAGGAGGGGTCTTTTTAGAGTAAGGTCTGTAATATTGTGGAATTCTTTGCCCAGGGAAAAAATTAGATACATTTCTAGAAGACAGTAACATACAGTATAACCCTGTGTACTAGTAGGTTAAACAAGAAGTACTGGTAAATAGACTAATACCCATCTTGAAACATTAATCTGTTCTCATTTTCTGGGTCATAATGTGGCAAAGGTTGAACATGAGGGACTCATGCCGTGTTTTTTTTTTTTTTTTTTTTTAAGCAACCTAATTTACTATTTAGTTATGAAACTTTTCAAGCAAAATTACCATATTAGCAAGTCCTCTCAGGCTTAGATTAGGTTCTATGTCAGTCACACATAAGCATGATCCTTGTCTTGTCTTATTGCTTATCTAATCTATATGGAATAATGTACCTCCAGCTGTACATAATAAGGATATTAAAAGTTTCAGAGGAATTCTTTGAGAACATAGAGCCACAATTGTTTTTATAAGGTCACAAAACTCCTTTGGGACATATCATAAATTATGTAGACTGAAATATTTTATTCCTTTTACTATAAAGTATATTAGAATTGTATGGAATACTTCCGTTAGAAATGTATTCTAAAACATTGTATAAAATGAGCACAGTGTTTTGTTTATGTCTTAAAATAATTATAGTGCTACTAGTTAAAGAGCCCGTTACACGGTCCACAGTGCCACTGCCAGCTGGTCGTGGGGCAGACATGCACAGTAGAGCCTGCCCACACCGCGGCTGATACAGAGATGGATTCTCCTTCGGAGTGCCCCGCTCTGTATCAGCCTTGTCACGGGCAGTCTCTTCTGCGCATAACTGCAGCACACACAGCAGTCTATACTGAGTATAACTGCATTGCTACAAACTTTCTAGCGAATTATTATATAGGATTGTGACATGGAAGCTATAGTACAGGTTTCTGATGCCAGAACTATCCTGTTACAATATTAACTCATATATGTTTTACAAAAAAAAGCTGTATTACATTTTACCTTGTATTATATAAATGTATCCTTTTTCATCCACACTTCCAGGTCTATCTTACAGTTGGTTACTGAATGCGTTTCCAAATTCCCTGACCACTGACACCAGGCGCTTTGTCTCTCAAGTAAATGGGAATTTGTATATTGCACGCACAGAGGCTCAGGATGATGGCGGCTATTCATGTCTGACCACAATCCATATGCCTTTCACTACCAAGAGTGTTTACAGCAGTTTCAGCCATCTCAGCATTACATCAGAAGGTCAGTTACTTGGCAATGAATACAATAAAGCAACTGGCATGAACATATACACACTAGCAGTGTGGGACGGAGTTGCCCATCATGTTATGTAGAATGTGTTTAAAATGAATGTTACACTGCTTGGTGTGCTGTCACTAATGTACACACAGGTATGCAACACAGAAAAACACAAAGATGCAGTGATATACAGAAAAAGTGATACACACAGTGAGAGACAAACACACAATGATAGACAGGGACGCATGTAACACACATACACACACACACAGACATGAAGAAAAGCACAAAGATGGTGTGATTTACAGAAAGCATGACACACATGCAAGGCACAACATAGAGACCCATATATAGACAGTGAGCAGTGTAAGTTAGGTGAAACAAATAAAGGACTTTCCAGTTGGCCTTAAAACAACCACCATTGTACTGTTGTGTGCTATCATGAGGCATAATAAAGTAAACACATTGCTTCTTTTCATGTACCTTTTGATAAAACACTAATTTGTAAGTCTGTGGGCTTATGTTTGGCTGAGGTGACGCAATGCACCGGATAGCATGTTTTGGTGTGGGTAAATGGGCTTCATTTAAAAAAAAAAAAAAGTTGTGAGAAGTGAAACACTTAACCCTTTGATTGGCAGAGGGGTATATAATGCAATTACAGTATAGATAGCAAGACGTATAGACAGACAGCAGGCTGTAGAAGACACAATGGTCCAATGTGCAGCATTTAACTGTTTGAGTGCCAGAGGGTTAGACAATGCTTGTAATGTGTTGCATACTCCACTGGCACTTAAACTGTTAAGGATATACTGGAGGTAATTGTTCCTGATATCCTGCGATAGTTTCAGCTCCCAGGATTTGCTGTCCCTATTTTAAAAAGGTATTTAAATTGCATTTTATATGTGATAGTCATGAAGATGTTAATAAGTTATGAGCTTCCCAGCATGTTAATTGTGAAGTATTTAGAGGTGGTGATGTGTATTTTGGTAAAGAAGTGCAGCTATACGTTTGTACATGGTTATGTGCTGCACTGTACTATATACTGTAACGATGCTCTGTAATGTAACTGGGCAAGGCAATTGTGCCCTTCGATATTTAATTGGAATGTTGGCAAGCATACCTGTAAAGTTTGTCTGGTGGACTGCTGTGCTGCTGGGATGAGAGGAATCCTGCAAATTGAGTAAAAAAGGGGTGGGGCTTAATCGTGAGTGGGTGCAGAGCTTAATATGCACATAGAGAAATTGGCTGGGGGAGGAGGAGAAATAGTAAAGAGTGATCAAGCAGTGTTGTACAGCAAACAAAGGGTTAATTAACATAGGCGGGGGGACACACTATAGCGTGTATTGGTCTGGAGATTTGTAGAATCTTGGCAGAGCTGAGTGAACCCTTTGAGTGCCAGAGTGATTGTGAACAGAGGCGTAACTAGAAGCCTCTGGGCCCTGGTGCAAGAAGCACCATGGCCCCCCCCCCCGGACCACATTCGCCCCCCTTGACTACATTGGCCCTCTCCAAAATGCCCCCATCTGGAGTGGCAGGAGCCCGAAGAGGTGTGTTGATCTCCCGCGCGGTCCTCTTCAGTAATGCAGAGCTCTGGGAGATGATGTCATCTCCCAGCGCTCTGCATTACTACAGTGTCAGACAGAGATCGCAGGTGCCAGGCAGAGGGGTCGCAGGGGGCGGCCGGGCCCCCAGGAGCGACGGGCCCAGTCGTGGGTGTGACCCCTATAGTTGCGCCACTGATTGTGAATGAATTCTGTAACCCTCTGCCACTGAAAGGGTTAAGGAGCATGGTCTTAGCTGTGTGTCAGTGACCCCCTCTCTCAGCTCCTACACTATGGCAGCACAGTTTGCAGGCACTTACATGTTTGTTTGCTGACAACTGTGCACAATGTAAAAGTTTGCATGCTGTATGGTTGGGGAGGGGATGAGAAAATGTGGAAGCATCTGAATTTTGTTTCCATATTCAGTCGCTAGTTTGCAAACTCACCCAACTATGACCCTCAATTCCTTTTTTTTATCTGTTTGTACCATCTGTCTCAAGTAAGATTTGCCCTGCACTGCACGATATTATGGGATGTGTGGCCACTTTATAAATATAAGTAGCTAGGGTTGCAACCCAGCCGGTATTTTACTGGCAGGCCGGTAAAAAATTGGCTTCTGTCCAATGTTAAGTCTATGGAGGGAATGAAGAAAAGGTGGCAACCCTATAAGTAGCAGACAGAGCGATGCACCTAGAAGGGGGGGGGGGGGTGAGGCTGCACGGCACTCCCATTATTCACTGTGAGTCCACTGAGGATCATGGGAATTTGGGTCCAAAAAATGTATGATGCCTCTCTCTGCCCCCTCTCTCCACTTGGCCCTGTCACTCTGCTGTATCCTTTTCTGTTAATAAAATTATAAGCAATCTACCTCTATCTTACTTTTCACATTGATGAGTGTTGTGCCGAGAAGTGGAGAGAGAGCCCGGAGCAGCACTCAGCAACATTAAAAATCAGATAGAGATAGATGGCTTATAATGTTATTAACATAAGAGGATACTGCAGAGTGACAGGGCCAAGCAGAGAGAGGAATCGTATGTTTTTTGGACTCAAATTCCCATGATCCTCAGCTGACTCACAGAGAATAATGGGAGTGCTGTGCAGCCTCTCTCTCCCCTTCTAGGTGCATCGCTAAGCAACTTTAAGAATCAGATTGGGACCCCCAGAGCAGAGTGAAACTCAGGAGGAGGGAGGTTGACGGGGCTAGGAAGGAAGGAGGCAATAGGACAGGAAGTGGGCAGTTTGGGAAAGCTTCAAGGTTGTGGGAGGCACAGGAAGTGAGGGCTGTGGGGATGTTAGGTCCTGCAGCCACTGTGAAGGAGACAGCTGTACAGTGAGGAGCAATGTAGCCATAGAGAGTGTTATTTCAGTACTGCGAGAGTTGTAGTTCAAGAGTAATTGAATGATAAAGTTTCCCCCTCCCGCCCCTTTTACCTAGTGTAAACCCCCACTCCTCAGATGTGAGCTGTCTGGTCTATGGACTGGATTCCACATGAAGGGTCAATGTTCTACTGTGAGAACAATTAAAACCCTGCCCCCATTTTTTCAGCTTTTTCCCTTATCTTAATTGAAGATTGTCTACCTGGACACTCCCTGCTGCTCTGAGGTGAGCAGTGTTATATCAGTAAAAGGTGCTTGAGGGGGAATCTTTATCATTCAATTACTCTTGAACTACAACTCGGACAGAATTGAAATAACACTCTCCAAGGCCCAAATACTATGATAATTGATTAAAGCTGCTTTTATTATGAAACACTACTATCCCTTTAAGAGTCGTTGGTATGTCTGTTGGGCTAACACTTGCCACATTCAAATAGTTCAGGGTGGATGGTGGCATGGGCCTCAGTCAAGTAGTTTTAATAAAGTGTGTGTATTATGTGGTTAAAGTCAAATAATGACTATGTATTAGCAAGCACTGGGGGGGGGATTAAGTTTACGGTTTATGTATTCAGTTTAAATTCATAATACATTGAATACATTTTCTTAAGTATTGTTTTATCTTGGTAATGCTGTGGCCTTTTCAACCCATCCAAGGTGTCTATGTGATTAAAGGGGGGAAGACTGGGAAAGTGGCGGATGACTTGACGATGCCCTGTAATGGGACTCCTGGAGCAGAGTGAAACTCAGGAGGAGGGGGCTTGACGGGGCTAGGAAGGAAGGAGGCAATAGGACAGGAAGTGGGGCAGTTTAGGAGAGCTTCAAGGTTGTGGGAGGCACAGGAAGTGATGGCTGCAGGGATGTTGGGTCCCACAGCCACTGTGAAGGAGACAGCTGTACAGTGAGGAGCTTCCTGCCCACCCACCTCTGTGCTGGGTATGTGCTTGGTACACACCTCGGTGTGTGTGCTTAAGGGCACATGGGTACAGGGTCCGAAGCGGTGGTGGATTGCGGGAGCATGTGTGGCTTGCTCGGTGCTGGCCTGGTGGTGGTATGTGTCACAGCATGGTGGGGTGCTTGCTGGGCGAAGCATGGGGCTTCGCTGTGATGATACAGGATCACTTGTCACATTCAAATAGTCCAGGGTGGATGGTGGCATGGCCCTCAGTCAAGTAGTGTTAATAAAGTGTGTGTATTATGTGGTTAAAGTTAAATAATGACTATGTATTGGCAAGCACTAGGGGGGTTTAAATTTACAGTTCATGTATTCACTTTAAATTGATAATAAATTGAATACATTTTCTTAAAGGGATAGTAATACTTCGTTTTAACTTTATTTTATTTTGTAGGCATTAAAAAAACATGAAGAATGATATGTCTTAACTCTCAAACCTTTATGGTTTAAGAGATATTCACAAGCAAAGTTTCCCCTCCCCGCCCCTTTTACCTAGTGTAAGCCATCTCTTCTCAGATGTGATTCTGGTTGTAAGACCAGAAGATAACAGCAGGGGACAATCTTCTTTATATGAAAAAAATGAAAGCCCTACCCCCCTTGACAAGCTTTTCAGGTTTTTCCCTTATCTTAAATGAAGATTGTCCCTCTGTGCAATCTACCTGGGCACCTCCCTTCTGCTTTGGCTGAGCAGTGTTACATCAGTAAAAGGGGCGGGAGGGGGACACTTTGTCATTGAATTACTCCTGAACTACAACTCTGACAGAACTGAAATAACACTCTCCAAAGTCCAAATACTATGATGATTAATTAGAGCTGTTTTTATTATGAAACATTACTATCCCTTTAAGTATTATTTTATCTTGGTAATAAATGCTGTGGCCTTTTCAACCCATCCAAGGTGTTCGTGTGTGTTTAAAGGGGGGAAGATTGTGAAAGAGGTGGGTGACTTGACGATGCTCTGTCAAGAGGTAAATGGCTTACTCACCCCCTTCCCAAGATAAAACTGACCTGCAGCTGGTCATGAAACACCTACCAGGGGACACCTGCAAGCACACGGAGCAGCTGTAGAGCAACCAAACTGAGTGGTCCACACTGTGACAAGGCCTGTTTGAAAAGGCAGTGTCCCACAGTTCTTAACCATCTGAGTCACAGAGGGCTACACAATGGCACTCAAAGGGTAAAGAACTGTGGGACACTGCCTTTTCAAACATGCCTTGTCACAGTGTGGAGCGCTCAGACTGGCTGCTCTACAGCCGCTCCGTGTGCTTGCTTGAATGTGTGCACCATGGCTCGGCAGACATACTCTGTGTTCTGTCTATAAACAATGTAAGCGAGAGATGAATACTATTGTATTCTCTGACATCGATTTGGGCACATGAACGTTGGCAAACGCACGCTAGCCCTGGACATCTAAGAGGAGATAGTGGGGAGGGGTGAAGTCCGCCCCTGTATATTTCTTGCTCAGTGCAACATGTAGGAGATATGGTAATCTCCTCCAAGCTGCGCCCTGGGGTGTGTATCTTGGCCACAGGCAGTCTATGAGAGATCTGGATATGTCCTTTTTGCTGCCAGCCCAAGGTGTGTGTTTATTATAATTTAGTGTGAAAGTTAGGATCAGGCAGTGTGAGGACATATGCAGATCTCCTCCCTGTGGGTGTGTGGCTCAGGTGTGGTCACCTGACACTTCTTCTTTTATAGTATAATAATAATGCAAAGAGGAGTTGCAGCAGGCACAGGACTTTATAAAGGGTTAATTTATTCAATCAAATTGATCTAAATGGAATAAATTCCTCTGTGTGCTGCAGCTCCCACTTGCATTATAATATTAGCCATGCCACAGCACCCAGGCATTTAATGATCTCTTGAAGTGTGTTGTGCTTCTATCCATGATTATTTATTTACATATATCCTATAACATAAAGTGATAGAATGCGTCGCTCCCTGTGAGCAGTAGAGACTGTGCATGTGTGGTTTTGCACACAGGGAGCTTCGCTGTGAGCCATCTGGAGCTCCCCATTGAGGATCAGCGTGTTCGGCGAGAGACTCGCCAAACGCGCTGATCCGGAGCGGGGAGCTCCGGATGGCTCACTGCCTGTCTCTGCTCCGGGGCAGCAGCTGGGGCCGCTGGGTGCACTTTAGCCCGTGTATATGGCTTCGATACTAGTGTGTATATATGTATATATATATATATATATATATATATATATATAATATAGTGTGTGTGTGTGTGTGTTTAACCCCTTAAGGAACATTTCCCTGCCAGGACCATCACAGCGGTCTGGCATTTAAGGACCAATGACGGTTCTGGCACGGCATGGAGTTCAGGGCTCCCGGCGCGGCTGCACGCTGCTCCAGAAACCCTGAACCGGAAGCCATAATAAAAAAAAAATGCCCCGTGGTCCGCAAGTGCCGGCCGCACGGGATCGCGTTGGTCCTTAAGGGGTTAAGTAATTGAGTAAATGGCATGACAACAGAGGTACATCAGGTAGATTTAAAAAATTTGACAGTTCCATGCTAAGACATTGTTACAAATTGAAATTAGTAATATAGGCATACCTCTTGCCATTTACCCAATTATTTTTGTTGGTGATAGCAAATATATCTCTATATTACCTCAAAACAGATACTGTTCATCTTTAGAGCAGTATAAGAGATCACCTTTCTTTCAACTGCTTTTAGCCTCCATTTTTAATAATCGTATACTTAATAATTCCCTACAACTTTTTTTTACCTTTTTTCATTCTGAACACACACACACCACAATACATATAAACAAACACCACACTACATACACACACAAGCACACACGCAATACATATGCACAACACACACACATGCACAACACACACACATTTATGCACAACAGTGCATGTGTGTCTGTTGTGCGTATATATTCAATGTGTGTGTGTATTGTGTGTGTGTTGTGGTGTGTGTTCCTTGTGTGTGTGTTGAAGGCACCTGCAATTCCTTACAGAGATTATCACAGGAGTGGCAGGAGGTGGAAAGGGCATGTTGTTTTTTTGGAAAAGGAGATAGTGGGGAGGGCCAACTCTTTGCGGAGAAAATCAGGCTTCCCTGTATGTCCTGGACAGGCAGTATAGAATGGATTTGAATATCTCCTCCTTACTGCCACCCGTGTGTGTGTGTGTGTGTGTGTTTGTGCAAATATATATATATAGTACTGTGCAAAAGTTAATAGTTTATTTTTATCAATTAACAAAGTGGTAGTGAACGAACAGAAGAAATATCAAAATCAAATCGATATTTGATGTAATCACCCTTTGCCTTCAAAACAGCATCAATTCTTCTAGGTACACTTGTACACTTGATAAGGAACTTGGCAGGAAGATTGTTCCAAACATCTTAGAGATGTAACCACAGTTACATGAACTTAGGCAGCCTCAGTTGCTTCTCTCTCTTCATGTAATCCCAGATAGACTCAATGATGTTGAGATCAGGGCTCTGTAGGGGCCAAACCATCACTTCCAGGACTCCTTGTTCTTCTTTACACTAAAGATGGTTCTTAATGACTTTGTATGTTTGGGGTCGTTGTCATACTACAGAATAAATTTGGGACCAGTAAGATGCCTCCCTGATGTTACTGCATGATGAATAAGTATCTGCCTGCGTTTCTCAGCATTGAGGAGACCATTAATTCTGACCATGTCCCCAACTCCATTTGCAGAAATGCAGCCCCAAACTTGCAAGGAACCTCTACCATGTTTCACTGTTGCCTGAATACACTCATCCTTTTATCACTCTCCAGCCCTTCGATGAACAAACTGCCTTTTGCTAAAGCCAAATATTTAAAATTGACTCATCAGCTCAGAGCATCTGCTGCCATTTTTCTGCACCCCAGTCCTGTTGTTTTTGTGCATAATTGACTCGCTTGGCCATGTTTCCACATCAGAGGTATGGCTTTTTGGCTGCAAGTCTTCCAAGAAGTCCACTTCTGACCAGACTTCTCTGGATGGGTGTACCAGGGTCCCACTGTTCTCTGCCAATTCTGAGCTGATGGCACTGCAGGACTTCTTACAGTTGCAAAGGGAAGTAAGTATTATTTGTCTTTCATCTGCTGCACTAAGTTTCCTTGGCCGACCACTTTGTCTGTGGTCCTCAGCATTGCCCGTTTCTTTGTGCTTCTTTAAAAGAGCTTAGACAGCACATCTGGAAACCCATGTCTGCCTTGAAATTTCTGCCTGGGAGAGACCTTGCTGATACAGTTTAACTACCTTGTGTCATGTTGCTGTGCTCAGTCTTGCCATGGTATATGATTTTTGACATTAAACTGTCTTCAGCAACCACCTGTTGTTAGCTGAGTTTGGCTATTCCTCACCCAGGTTTATTCCTCCTACACAGCTGTTTTTGTTTAATTTAATTATTGTATTTCAACCCACATATTAAATTGATGATCATTAGCACCTGTGTGGTATAATTGTTTAATCATACACCTCACTATATACCTACAAAATCCCTGATTTTGTGCACGTGTACCTAGATGAATTGATGCTGTTTTGAAGGCAAAGGGTGGTCAGGCCAAATATTGATTTGATTTCGATTTTTATTCTGTTCACTCACTTTGCATTTTGTTAATTGATAAATATAAACTATTAACATGTCTATTTTTGAAAGCATTCTTTACAACCTTTTTTCACACCTGCCTAAAACTTTTGCACTGTACTCTATATCAGGGCTCAAAATTTCAAGTCCTGAGCTACTAGCCAGGCCTGAAAAGTTACTCGCCACCAGTTTCCATGCCCACCCATAGCCCTGCCTTTAACCCCACCCATATCCACACCTTTTTCCCCACCCATCTCAAGTTCTCTTTGATGAAATGACACTGTTGTTCTGTTTTATTCAGAATAAAATTAACAAAAATATACAACTGGTCACACCTTGGAGGGGAAGTGGGGAACACTGATTGGCACACCTGGTCAGACCTTGGGGAACACTGCTTTGTACACCTGGTTACCGGGTGTGCAAATCAGTGTTCCCCTCAAGATGTAACTAAACCATGTGTACAAATCAGTGTTTCCCAAGGTCTGACCAGGTGTGCCAATCAGTGTTCTTACTGGGTGCACCCCATTGCTGACTTAGATGCAGAGAAAGCATGCCAGCCAAGGAAGACTGGGATACCAAGTCTGCAGTGCAGTCTAATGAGATTTCATCAGGTATTCCAGTCCCAGACCAAGACTAAGTGATGTAATCAGGGATGTTACTATAAGCACTGGGCATTTATTTAAATAAATGCTTTCTGTATAGGACGGTTTACACATGTTAAAAGCAAGTTTAGGATCATATTTTAGGGATGTAACATATGAATAATTCATATCAATAATATCATGCATGTACATGATATTTTAAAGTTAATCAGACTATTTAAGTAGCATATTTAAAATCAGAGGCCTGTTCAGTTTGTAGAGGTTATTTAGTAAACATGGGCCTGTTAATTCTAGTCCACCCAGTAACACCATAAGGTAAATTTTCTAAAAAATAAAAAATTACAAAGGCTGCAATAAAGCAAGTACATAAGAATGTATGTTCTAACAGAATGATTTGCATCCATACTTAATGTTAATTAAGGACTTAGGCATCCAGAGGCAGTAACGTCACAGTCTGAAGATGCACAAGGAAATAAAGAAGATGGCCTAAACTGCAGTCAGCTGCTTTCAGAGATGTCTACAAGAAGGGAGCATAAAGCCAGGCAACACAGTGCTGATGATATTATGTAAACCTAGATTTTTAACCCATTGACTGTAATTGAGGGCTTCAAAACACTGCATATTAATGATCTGGAGACCTCTCTAACACTCAGGGGGTTAAGGATATATTGCACAGATCCAGCCTGTTTGTGGCCCTGTAGGAGGATTCTAGTCCATCCCTGGCTTATTACCTGCAGGAACGAATGCAAAATGTCATGCCATTAGTGGATCTTACTCCGCACCCCTCCCCAGATTTGCAGTTTCAGCTGGGATCTGTCCAAGTTCTCCACATAATCCCCAAGGAATCTGTTAAGGAGATCTGCTATCACAGCATGATCGCTCTGGCAGGAGGAAGTGTAAGAGTGAAAGCAAAAGGGGCAGTGTCTATGTGTTTGGAAGGAATTGTAAGTATGTGCAAGGAGGAGAGCAGAATGTTTTCAGCGACCTGCAGTTGTACATTTATCCTGGGGCAGACTGCTCTGTGTGGGCAAATTGTTGTATTAATGTGTACTGACAGGGTGTCACCATACCTCCCAACATTTCAAATGGACAAAGAGGGACACTTTTTTTGGGTGATGTTTCTGATCTCCTAAACACAGGGACACCAGGGAGGGAAAGAGGGATTTGGGCCTCAAAAAAGGGAATGTTCCTCCTAAAGAGGGATACTTGGGAGGCGTGCCCTTGGGTGTATACCATGTGGTCCAGGTGCTTGATTCACCTGTACGTTATCTAACTATTGTTTTTGCTTTATTCTACTTCCTGTTAAAAATATTTCCAAAGTACCAGATAAAGCATGTAAAGGAAATGCATATTCTAAGCAATTTAACCCTTTGAGTGACAAACAATTGTTTCTCATAACCCTGACAATCAACACATTAACCCTTCTGTAAAATAGTTCAAGTGGTCAGGACAGGTTAGGCTCTACACTCAAGCATATTAAAAGTTTTTAGAAAAGGAGTGTATTTACAGTGCAAGCCCTGCCATAGCAACAAGAGACAGTGCCAGCCTCTGCCAATTCACATAATGCTCAAAACTGCCACATTGAAATCATTTTAGAAAATTGTTTTTATGTTATTTTTTCCAACTACTTTTTGAACTCAGCACAGTTACCACATAGCAATATTACAATGCTGCAATGCTAATGTACTTTGAGTGAGGACTACATCTGCATAGCTTTATTAGAGTTCTAGTTCTGTGTGCATTCAACAAATCATCTCTACAAATAGTATCCCTCTGCTGTAGCTATCACCACATCACTCAGCTGACACTATAAACTGACCAGTACAGTAAAGATCAGTGACAAGAGCACAAAGACAGCAAAAGAGAGACTCACAGTATTAAAGCACTAGGCTCTGTATTATACCTGCAGATATTAACGCTGTATAATTCCCACAGTACCTGATGGTCTGATTGAATTCTGCCTGGTATTGATAACACTGTGCTCGCTGAGCTGTTCCCACACTTCAGCTCACTCCTCTCACCGGAGGCATGGATGGACTACTACGTTGCGTGCGTGCGCATTTTTTGACATCCGACAAGTACATGTGGCCAATGGATCCGGTGTCTAGCGTGATGAAGCATGTAGTGTGGAGATGAATTCAGTGGTGGACACCACCAGGCTCCATTTGCCTAAATCACCTCTGTACAAGCCAGATTGTGTTCCTGTCTGGGCGTTTGTCACAGGACATGTCACGTGATACCATCTCTTGTCCTCTTAATGCACCCGGACACTCTCTTAACTTTTGATCCATCCTCCTAAAGCACCCAGACACACTTTTTACAATTAGACAGGGATTGTAGGGAAAGGGGCCTTTTTCATACAGGGCTTCAATTTCCACTCGCACTCACTCAATTTCTCCTCGCCAAATGCGAGGAGGCGAGTGGAAATTTTGAGCCCTGCTCTATATGTATCACGGTGCCCGTGATTCTGCCTGAGTGTTATTCTTCCGGGTTTACCTTGGCTGCATTCTTATTGGCTCTGGGTTGATAACTACTACCAGGGCTTGCCTTTATATATGCCCCCCTCCTGTCACTATACCGGTGCCCTTTAGTTTGTTGCTGTGTATCCTGTTCTGTGTATGATCCGGTTTTGTCTGACCTTGCTCCTGTCTTCGCTGCCCATTTCGTTTACGACCTGGTTTGCCTGACTACCGATTCTTGTGTTCGATTCCATTTGACTACTGCTCGCTGTGTACCGATCCAGGCTTTGGCTGACTACCGCTCTCTGTGGACCGATCCAGGCTTTGGCTGACTACCATTCTCTGTGTACCGACCCCGGCTCTGGCTGACTCCCGCTCTCTGTGTACTGATCCAGGCTTGAGCTGTCTTGCTCTCTGTACACCGATTCTAGCATTGGCTATTACTCCTAGCATTAGCTATTCCGCTAGTGCCTCTGTTGTCTCCAGTCTCGTGTCCTATAGCCATTGCTCTATGGTTGCCCAGGTTGCGCTCTATACAGCCTGTGCCTTTGCGGTTGCTTCTGGTTGCACTACCTTTCAGCCTGTGCCTTACTGTTGCCTCCGGTTGTGCTACTATGCAGCCTGTGCCTTACGATTGCCTCCGGTTGCGCTGCTATACAGCCTGTGCCTTACTGTTGCCTCCGGTTGCGCTACTATTCAGCCTGCACCTTACTGTTGCCTCCGGTTGCGCTGCTCTACAGCCTGTGCCTTATGATTGCCTCCGGTTGCACTACTATACAGTCTGTGCCTTGTGATTGCCTCCGGTTGCGCTTCTATACAGCCTGTGCCTGTTCCGGTTGCCTCTGGGCATAACCTCCGAGTACATGTATCTGTGCCCATCACGTGGGCTGCCTATTCCTTACATTTATTATCTGGGCCTGCTCCGGTTGCCTCTGGGCATACCCACCGTGTACCTGTGTCTGTGCCTGTCACTTAGGCTGCCTATACCTGGTTTTCTGGGAAAGTCCGGTGGTCTTGTCTGTTTCCCCTGTTCCATTGGGGATTTTGCCCTGCAGTACTTATCATCGTCTAGGGCACCTCCTTGCTGGTACTGCTGAGGTTTTGTTCCAGTTCCTGTTCCAGTTCTACACTCTGCTTTATAGTTATTGTACGTACCTGTTTCTGTTTGTACCCTGACCTGTGTCAGATCCAGAAGAGCTATCCTCTGTCTGGGTCTGGACCTGTTGAAGGGCATCTCTGTTCTTTACTATTTATTTAATAAAGCTGCATTTTTTACCTTAACCAAATTGACTGAGTGTTCATTAAAACCGTGACAATGTGTGCGTATGTATATATTTGCACAGTACTGTGTGTGTGTGTGTGTGTGTGAGTGTGTGTAATATAATTATATTCTATTTTTTTTTTATAAAAAGGTCAAAAATAAAATGTAAATAAATAAGATATAAAAGCAAAGGGCACAAAAGCACTATCTAACTAGATTAGTATATACCACATATTTTTGTGTGTGTATATTTGTGTATATATATAGTACTGTGAAAGTTTTAGGTAGGTGTGAAAAAATGCTGTAAAGTAAGATTGCTTTAAAAAATAGACATGTTAATAGTTTATTTTTATCAATTAAAAAATGCAAAGTGAGTGAACAGAAGAAAAATCTAAATCAAATCAATATTTGGTGTGACCACCTTTTGGCTTCAAAACAAAATCACTTCTTATAGGCACTATTGCACATCATTTTTAAGGAACCCGGCAAGTATGTTGTTCCAAACATCTTGGAGAAGTAACCACAGTTCTTCTGTGGATTTAGGCTGCCTCAGTTGCTTCTTTCTCTTCATGTACTCCCAGACAGACTTGATGTTTAGATCAGGGCTCATACCATTACTTCCAGGACTCATTGTTCTTTTTGCTGAAGATAGTTTTTAATGACTTTGCATGTATGTACGGGTTTGTTGTCAAGCTGCAGAATAAATTTGGGGCCAATCAGATGCTTCCTTGATGGAATTGCATGATGGATCAGCATTGAGGAGACCATTAATACAACGAAATCCCCAACTCCATTTGCAGAAATGCAGCCTCAAACTTGCAAGGAACCTCCACCATGCTGCACTGTAGCCTGCAGAGACTCATTCTTGTACCTCTCTCCAGCCCTTCGCGAACAAACTGCTTTCTGCTGATAACTTATTTTATATGTTATGGCTGCAATTGTACAAAATGGATGCAGTGCAAGCCTTTCTTGGACTATGTCAGTGTGTGTAATGGTGTTTAAATGAGCTCATGGAGCTGGAATGTTTCCAAAAAAGTAACTGGTCTTCCAAAGAGCTTGCTTTGCTTCTTAATGTATACAAATGTCCAGATGTATAGATTGGAGTGGCCAGCATGCAATCCTTTGTATAAGGATTCTTCCTTTGTCCTCATATTTTGTATTCTGATGCAAGTCTATACTGAATCAATGCTGCTGTAATGTAGACAGAGATTACTGTATCTGTCAGATATCGTAGTATTAAAACCTCTATAAAGGAAGTATCCTGTTATGAAATTACTAGAAGAAAATTATTTCTAACATTTCTTGGTGAAGGCAGCGTGCATATACTTGAATTTGTTTTACGCTATCAGACTGCCCTTAAAAGGAGGAAGGTAACTTTTAACTCTACAGTCTGTGCAAAGAGCCACAGAATCATTTTTCTGGACTGCTTCAAAACAGAGAGAGGACTGTGGTGAGGAGAAGCCGGAAAAATTAAAAAGGGATGAAAGAGAGAAAGGGACCCAGGGTCCCCCTGCTATTGGATCTAAAGGAAAGCAGGACATGTGAATGTTGTGGGTGCCTCCAGTAAAGCAATACCTGAGGAAAACAGCAGAGTGCACACTGTCTAAAGTACCTATGTAAGGGTATGTAAAATTCTCTTATTTGAAACAAAAATATCTGGGTACTGCATCATTGTAACACATATAATTTAAAAGTTATACTGTAGCAATATGGAGTGACTTAAAGTGTTAGTAATGTCTAAAAAAACGTTTTTGCATTTAGAAGAGCTTAAAAAGCTGATCTAAATGCAAAAAAAACTTATCTCTCAAACCGCTATGGTTTAAGAGATATGGGCGTTTAAAGTTTGATTTCTCCTACTGACAGCTGTAAAGCTGTCAGCAGGAGATCCGTGTCAGTCGACATGGAGGCGCTTGAGAAGTGCCGAGATCTCGTTACTTACACGGAATCCCTTCATTGGAATGGTCTAAAAGGTGTGCCTAGTGTTCAGGCACACGTTTTAGACCATTCCAATGAAGGGATTCTGTGTAAGTAACGAGATCTTGGCACTTCTCAAGCTCCTCCGTGTCGACCGACACGGATCTCCTAACACTTTAAGAAAAAGGCCATAAAGAACCCCATAATCTATTCAGTGGAAGGTTCCGATCCCTTAGCCATCTGGGATAAAGTTATGTTGAATTGTTTTTAAACTGCAGCAGATATTCATGATTCAAAATGTTTTGCTAAAAATAAGAAAACGTTAGGAGCATTAACTGCAGAATATTTAAAAATGAATGATGTTATGCAGGAATGGGCTAATTGTGTGGGTGACACTGCTAAGTGTCAGGTGTGTGGAGTTCAGAAGAAGAGAAGAGATGAATTGCTGTCTAACTTAGAATACATTTGTTTTGTTACTGCAGACTCCTGAGTCAGCCACACCCTATTCCAAAAGTCCAGCTGAATTTAAACCTATGACTCTTCCATCTAAATGTTTTAATGAGCAAACAGTTAAGTCTGTGCAAAATATGTTAGATGAATTACAGACAGCTAATCTGAAATTGAAGGATTATTCAAATAAATCAGAAATGCCTACCAGAAGTATTTGGGCAGAGCAAGTTTAAAAAAATGAAGAGTTGATTACTAAAATATAAACTGTATACTAACTCTTCGGAGACGAAAAAGAGGGCATCATGAGAGATTCTAGACTATAATAGTGTATAGTCCAACTAACGGAGTACTGTAAATTCCCATGACCCTAAGTGATCCGTACAATACTATACTATTACTAGACCTAATCTGTTGCCTAAGACATAACCTTTATTCATAAAGTATTAAAATAATAATCATTAGTGATCCTCTTTAGTATTGGAATTCATGATTTAAAAACTACAACATGCCACTTATTGGCCAAAGTAGAGTTTAAAAGCAACTTATTCCACCAATATAGTATGATCTATAAATATATGTAACCTAATTAAAATGTATAACCAGCTATGTAGTCCAAACTTGCAAGCCAGTTATTCAAATATAAGTACCCAGAAAACAATTTTGTGCACGCAGTAACCCAATATTTATGCCTGACACCATCACTTCTGTGTATTTAGTGATATAATAAAATATGCATATATTAATGTTTAACAAGCTTTAAAGTGTCCTATAATCGGGATTCATAGTTATTATCAGTATCTCAGATAAGGCTTTATGAATAAATTGCTTAGTTGAAAAGTTGTTTTAAAGGTATATTGCCCCAACTGAAAAGTTCCTCACTTGGTCTGTTTCTAGAGCATTGACCACAATTGTATTTATTCTATTTGGAATTTTAGTAATAAGGCTTTTTTAGATAAATACTTTGATGGAGAAGCCAAATTTGTGAGATATATTATCTATATTTTTACAAGTGACTACACTTGATCTATTTATCATACATAGATCAGGACCAAGTTTTATTTTACTCGTTCTTGCATAGTGAGTCACGATAACTAAATGGGTTCCTGCACAACCATTTAAAAGCCCATATCACAAAATAATTTTATTCAAATTTGATTTGGACACCGTGAATAGCCCACTCCTTTAATTTAATCATGGGCCAGGGCTGTGGCATACTGCACTTAGATTAATGTCCGGTAATCTGTATTGTTCACAGAAGTACTGAAAAAAAAAGTGATTATACCTCAGTCCATTTATTACTCATAGACCCAGTTTATGAAAGATTTTTTTCTAGACAGGAATAAAGTATCTTAACTTATTAAGCTCACAAATAGTCTGATGTGTACTCTGTAGCATGCAGTTGTATAGAATTGCTACTGCAGCTCTTGTACCAATTGCTTCTCACTTATAGGTACAAATTAATGCCGTTCAATATCAGTGATATATACATGCTGTTCTATCCCCCTTTTTGTTGGTATTGGGTTAAGGGTCCTGTAGCAACCCAATATGACTTTTAACCTCTCCGTTACTGATACTGTCTTATTTTGGCAGCATGATATTTACTTAGCACAGATCGGAACACTCCAATATGTTGTTAAGATACTAATTCTAGAAATCTTATACTGAGTACTGAGCAAATAACTTGTGGCCAACTTTTACAATTGTAGAATGATATCTTAAAAAAAAAGTATATTAATTAGTATAGATCTCTTTGGAAAAGTGAATATCAATGGTTGGAAACCTGACATGTTCTGATTCCCTCGTGGTCTGGTGATAGACACTGCCACATTCTAAGGCTGCAAATTGTCTACATTGGTCGCCTAGATCAATTACATTGGTGGATATTATTTACATACGTATAAAGCAATCTGCCTGACGTGTTTTGTCGCGTTCATTGCTTCGTAAGGGGCTTATAGTCAGCACAACTCAAAAATGGCCATTTTTGTAATCGTAACTGGAGGTGTGTCCGAACTTTGTAATGTATGTAATGTAATGCTTTTGTTTACTAATTTAATTAAATTCCGTGGCACTCAAAGAGAAGCATGTAATGTTTCCCAATTTAAAATTTAGTTAGATGGAGGTATGTTGGTGAGAGATTTATGGGTACAACTATCCCTTGAGGTAATCATTATAGGTATTGACTGCATCAGCCAAAGTTCATTGTTAGTGGATCATATTAATATGATGCAAGCTTCAAGCCCTAATAAAGGCTGTATTATACAATAAGATCCACTTTGTCCGTATGATCAATGATTGCATGCAATCAAAGAAAAAGTACCCATGAATGATACTGATGTACTCTCAGTTACAAGCATTATATCCTAATTGCTGGGCTAAAGATAAACATGACTGTGGATGAATGGATATATAGGTGTCATATGAAGCACCAGATCCACCACAAGTAAGGCAATATAGGTTCCCCAAAGAAGCAGAACAACCTATTGCAGAAATTGACAGACCGGAGTTACTTGGTGTTATAAGGTAAATAAATTCAAAGTGTAACTCTCCAGTTTGGCCTGTTAAGAAGGCTGACAATTGTTGGAGATTTGTAGTTGACCTTAGGGTGATGAATAAATACACTCCACCTGCTGTACATTTAGTAGCTTCCTCTCCTGAAATTATCGCTCAGATTAATGGAGAGGCACAATATTTTAGTGTGTTAGACATCTCAAATGGATTTTTTTTAGTACCCTTTACTCCAGACTACATATATAAATTTGCCTTTACATTTTGAAATCAAGAATACCTTTTTCAGGTCCTCCCAATGTTTCCATTCCTCCTCATTTTTTTCAGCAAAGGCCTAACATAAGTTCTAGAACCTCTGGGGTATGGTAATAAGGTGTCACAGTATGCGGATCAATTACTGCAGAAGAAAATTGGCATATTGTCAGGTGAATGTGCAGCTTACAGGCTGCTGGGTTTAAGATCAGCACTAGGAAGGTACAGCTGATACAGTAATCTATAGCCTTCCTAGGAGTTGACATATCATTAGAAGGGAGAAAACCTAGAAGTAAGACCATAAGCAATTGCTCTATACCTATTACTATAGCAGACTTGAGGAAGTTTTTAGTATTGATTCATTTCAGCAGGGAATTCATAGGAGAGATGGGTGGAAAGGCCAAACCCCTCTATGACTTGTTGAAATCACCTGCAAATGAGGAACCAATATTGTGGACAGATGTTACCCAGCAGGCCTGGGAATCTCTGAAAGGGTATCCTTTTAAAAGGTCACACGCAAAATAGCATTCAACCACATGATACAGTAGCTATGTCACCAGGATAAAAATGGTGACATGAGAGTCTTGCACTGCATGACAGCGTGAGATTCTCATGTCACGTACTGAAGGTCACATACCTTTAATCACTAATAATTATAGAGCCAGGAACGGATCTCTCGGCTGAGTGGCTGGGAAGAAAGCAATGAATGAACATCAAATGCGTGATTATGATTGTCAACACATAGTATACTGAATAGTATCTTCTAATAAACAACCACCAAATACTTTGAGGTACACCATGATGTAGAAGGATCCATTATGCGATTACTCACAGCTAAGTAAGAATTACAACCCCTTAAATTGCCAAAGCATTTGAGAACCTCCCTGTAATTCACAGTAATACGCTGGCGTTGTATGACTTGGCAGCATCATGCTGCCCAGGCTCTATCGCCCATTCTACTACTAAAGAGTTAAAACTTTAAATTAGAATAATCCTTTGAGTGCCAGGGTACTGATACATTGCAAACCAATGCGTTCCGTACATCCTCTGCTACTCAAAGGGTTAAGGCACCTCATCTATGCTCTGCTAGTGACTGCTGCCAGGGAAGGCCTCACCTAGCCCGCCAGCTATTCGCTCTCCTTCTTTAACTCCAAGACACAGACTAGCAAAGTTCTAGGTGAGGCTTTCCCTGGGAGACAGTCACTAGCAGGGCATGGATGAGGTGTTTTAACCCTTTGAGTGCCAGAGGGGGAACAGAATGCATTTCTTTTTTAATGCTTCAGCACCCCTCTGGCACTCAAAGGGTTAATCTAACTAAATGTTTTACGCTTAAGTGGTAGAATTGGCGATAGCTCCGGGCAGCATGATGTTACCAAGTCATTACTGTGAGTTAGAGGGAGGTTCTCAAATGCTTTGGCAATTAAAGGGGTTGTAATACTTATTTAGCTGTGAGTAATCACATAATGGAATCTTCTACATCATGGTGTATCTCAAAAAGTATCCGGCGGTTGTTTAGTAGAAGACACTTTTCAGTATACTACATGTTGACAATAATAATCACGCATTTGATGTTCATTCACTGCTTTCTTCCCAGCCCCTCAACCAAGAAATCCATTACCGGCTCTATAATTATTAGTGATTAAAGGTATGCATTCTTCAGTACGTGACATGTGACTCACAAAATTCTCATGTCGCCATTTTTATCCTGGCAACATAGTTACTGTATCATGTGGTCGCACACTCCTTCATGTGGAACTTTTTAAAAGTAAACCCTCTGAAAGCAGCCTTGGCAAAGGAGTGCTCATCTTGGCTGCTCCCATAGACTGGTTACCATTTATCATACAGTGTCATGCAGGGAAGGAATCACTCATCTGTCCTTATGCAGAAACAGGGATCAGATGACAGGATATTGGGATATTTTTCCAGGATACTCATACATGTGGAAAAGGGGATGTATGAATGTGTTAAACAATTGCTTGCTGTCTACTGAACTGTGAAAGAAACTGAGCATATTGTGGGTTTTGAGAAAATTATTGTACAAAAACCACGCACACCCCTGAAGTTTTTATTTAAGCAAACCCACATAGCAATTGATCAGCACAGACTAGCCGAGTGGCTAAGTTTCAGGTTAAAGACTTGTTAGCTGAAACCAGTAGCAAGTATATCTTACTACAACTAATGCAATATGAAGAGACACAGCATGACTGTACAATTTGAAATACAGTCAGAGGCCGTAAAACCTTTTTCACCATTGCCACATGAACAAGCATTGTTTGAATATTGAGGGTATAAGGTTCTTTATGAATAGATCTTTTAGAACTTGGTTTACGATTTAAAATCCTACAGAATGTGCACAATACAACCCAAGGCCTAAAGGACAAAGACCAATTCTACAAAGGATCCCAATATCAAATGATGGTTGGCAAATGGTGTAAATGGATAATATCGGGCCTCTCCCTGTTTCAAAAGGTGGTCTAAAATATTGTCCTGTTATGGTTGATGTTTTCTCTAAATTGGTAGATGCCATTCCTTTAAGAACTATCACAGCTCTAGCCACTGCTTAAGTCCTTTGAAAATATCTGTTTGCCCACTGGGGATTTCCAAGGGTCATTGAGAGTTATAATAGCCCCCACTTAACTGGAGAACTCATGAAACGTGTTCTTATTCTTTTGGGAATACAGCAAAGAGTCTATGTACTGTATCATCCACAATCAGTGGATTGTAATTTAAAAAGGGATCAAAGTCACAGCCAGGAAATGACAGACCTGTAAGCTTGACATCTGTGGCAAGGAAGCTGTTTGAAAGGTTGCTAAGGGAATATATTCAAGAATTCTGCTGGAACAGGAATATCATTAGCAATAGCCAACATGGCTTTGTGAAAGACAGGTCTTGTCAAACTAACTTGATCGCATTTGATACAGTTCCACACAAGAGGTTACTGTACAAATTGAATGAAATAGGCCTAGGGGAAAATGTTTGTGTGTGGATTGGAAATTGGCTGAAACATAGAATGCAAAGAGTGGTAGTAAATGGCAAGTTCTCCAGTTGGATAACCGTGATAAGTGGAGTACCTCAGGGATCTGTCCTGGGTCCTCTTCTTTTTAATTTGTTTATTAATGACCTCCCAGAGAGCATATGGAGCCATGTATCAGTGTTTGCAGATGACACAAAATTAAGTAAGGTAATTAAGTCTGAACTGGATGTGTCTTCATTACAAGAGGATTTGGACAAATTGAGTAACTGGGCAGGCAAATGGCAAATGAGATTCAATATAGACAAGTGTAAAGTTATGCATTTTGGGTATAATAATAAAAATGCAACATATAGTTTAAATGGTGTTTCTCTGGGGAAATCCACAAATGAAAAGTATTTGGGAGTAATGGTAGACAATAGACTTAGCAGTAGCATGCAGTGCCAGCTGGCAGCTGCAAAGGCCAGTAAGATAATTGCATGTATTAAAAGGGGTATTGACTCAAGGGAGGAAGATATTATTATGCCTCTTTACAGGTCCATGGTAAGACCCCACCTAGAATATGCTGTTCAATTCTGGGCGCCCTTTCTGAAAAAGGACATTATGGAACTAGAAACAGTGCAGAGGAGGGCTACAAAACTAGTAAGGGAAATGGAAAGTTTTAGTTATGAAGAAATGCTAGAAAAGTTAAACTTGTACACACTAGAGAAACAACGTCTTAGAGGGGATATTATAACACTATATAAATATGTTCAGGGCCCATACAAAGGGCTCTCCAAAGACCTGTTCATTAACAGAACAGTACACAGGACAAGGGGCCACCCGCTTAGACTTGAGGAAAGGAGATTTAATCTACAACAGAGGAAGGCTTTCTTTACAGTAAGGACAATAAAGGTATGGAATTCACTGCCTGAGGAGTGGTGCTATCGAATACATTAGATGCCTTTAAAAGGGGCCTGGATACTTATTTAAAAGAGCATAACATAGAGGGCTATGTATGTTAGTATTGGGATTAATATTTAGTTAGGGCTTCTTGATCTAGGGAGAAATCTGATTGCCATTTGGAATCAAGATTGCCCCCCATTCAAGGCAGAATTTGAAATTGCTATATTGAGGGTTTTTTTGCCTTCTTTTGGATCAACGATGGTAAACAGGAATAGGAAAAGGGTTGAACTAGATGGATGCAAATCTTTTTTCAACCTAAATTACTGTTACTATGTTATAGTGGGGAGAATGAAAAGGACTCTGAAGTCTAGACTTGCTAAAATGTTTGTTTCCTATGGTAACACCTGGGTAGATCATTTTCCTGCAGTCCTTACTTCTATCAGGGCTACACCAAATGCCAAGAGACAAGTCTACCCTTTGAACTCATGACAGGAAGATGTATGCAATTACACTTCCCTCATGAAGTTCATGAGCCGGATACAGTAAAGATGGTGGTAGAACATAGCAAATGGCTGAGTCTTTTTCAGTCCAGTCTTTCAAAGATTTTGCACTTTGCTGTCAGTAACATGTTTTCCTTAGAGCCTAAGGGGGAATTGAAGGGTATTTCATATATTATTACTAAAAAATATGGGGACACAGTAGTACAAGTACATATATTTATTAACCCCTCTAAATGTGTTTGGAAACAAGGGACAAGTATAATGCATATTGATAAATGTAAGATGTCATCTAGTTAGAAAATGATGCTGCACTTGTTTCTTTCAGATGATTGACAAGCCTCTTGTATGTCTATTTGTTTGGAGTATTGTATGGACTAACTATAATATACCTTTTTTTGGACTTCCACCTACACTTACAGAAAAAGTGTTGATACCTCTGAGACACTCTTCAATGGATAGAGGAAAAAACCAAGTTTCAATTGAGTACAGGAAAAATTGTTTTCTTTTAAAACCAATTTACAACAATGGCTTTCTTGAACTGGTACGTTTGCAGATTACGGATCAGAAACTGATCTGTGAACACATCTCATTTCATTTAGACTCTGGACTAAACTTAACTTTTTATTATTATAATATTATTAATTTTTTTCAAGATGTGGTATAATGGTACTTACAGTATTAATGGAACATCATAGTGTCAATTATAGCATTTTTTGTACTCTGTTGTAGATTTGTTTCAGGTACAGATTCAGGTGTGAATCATCTAAGCTGCAAAGATCACTCAGTCGTTCATAAGATTTGTATGCATTGTTAAATGTCAAGTATAACAGAAAGTAATGCATTTTCATGTATCAAAGGGGGAATTGATGAATTGTTATGCATTATGGCTGCAATTATACAAAATGGATGCAGTACAAGCCTTTGTTGGAATATTTCAGTGTGTGTGTGTGTTTTAAGTGAGATCATAGTACTGGAATGTTTCCAAAAAAGGAATTGCACTTTTAAAGCTCTTGCCTTGCTTCTTAATGTATACAAACGTCCATATGTATAGACGGGAGTGGCCTGAATGCAGTCCTTTGTGTAGAAACAGTATAAAGGATTATTTCTTTGTTCTAATATTTTGTATCCTGATGCAAGTCTACACCTAATCAATGCTGCTGTAATGTAGACAGAGATTTGCCCGATATCACCTTATTAAAATCACTGTAAAGAAAGTGTCCTGTTATAGAATTAATAGAAGGAAAAGATTTCTAACATCTGGCTGCTACAGCCAAATATTTCAAATTTTGACTCATCAGTCTAGAGCACCTGCTGCCATTTTTCTGCACCTCAGTTCTTGAGTTTTCATGCATAGTTGAGTCATTTGCCCTCATTTCACGTTGGTGGTATGGCTTTTTGGCAACAAGTCTTCCATGAAGACCACTTATGACTAGACTTCTCTGGACAGTAGATGGGTATACCAGGATCCCACTGTTTTCTGCCAGTTCTGAGCTGATGGCACTGCTGGACAATTTCTGATTGTGAAGGGAAGTAAGCATGATGTGTCTTTCATCTGCTGCAAGTTTCCTTGGCTGACCACTACATCTAAGGTCCTTAACTTTGCCGGTTTGTTTGTGCTTCTTCAAAAGAGCTTGGACAGCACATCTGGAAACCCCTATCTGCTATGAATTTTATATCTGGGAGAGACCTTGCTGATGAAGTTTAACTATGTTGTGTCTTGTTGCTGTGCTCAGTCTTACTGTGGTGTATGAATTTTTGACATTAAAAGGTCTTCACCAACCACACCTTGTTAGCTGAGTTTGGCTATTCTTTACCCAGTTTTATTCCTCCTATTGTTTAATCATACCCCTGACTATATGCCTACAAAACCCCTGACTTTGTGCATGCGTACCTAGAATTGATGCTGTTTTGAAGGCAAATGGTCACACCAAATACAGATTTTTCTTCTGTTCACTTACTTTGCATTTTGTTAACTGATAAAAAATAAACTACTAACATGTCTATTTTTGAAAGTATTCTTACTTTACAGTTATTTTTTCACACCTGCCTAAAACGATAGCACAGTACTGTATATATAATGTGTGTGCATATGTGTATGGATGTATTGTGACAGTGTATGTGAGGATTGTAGAGGGAAGATATATCCCTTTGAGTGCCAGAGGGGTATGCAACGCATTGCAAAGCAATGTGTTGCGTACCCCTCTAGCACTCAAAGGGTTAAAGGACCCAAAATCCACCATAGCCTTTACCCCTCCACCTGGTCCCAATAAGCAGATTCAGCAACCTGTAAATCCAAGGCTGCACTTATTGTATACAGAGTGGATTTGACTTGCTAGGAGAAAGTGCAGAGCAGTGCAACAAAGCAATATTTGAAAAAGGTTGTTTAAACCTGTGCTATTTTTGCTAGACTTAGTACCCTGAAGTAGAAAGGGAATTTGCTTCAAATAAGGTTAGTGCTCATAAAATTAAAATCAATAGAATTTTGGCGCTCTGTATCTAAAGTGCAGTAATTATCTGGATGGTAACTATATGAGATCATCCCAAATAACTATTATACTCAGACACAAATAAATAAAAGTGATATATGTACACATATACAACCACCTAGGCAATCCCTCATTTACCAGTATTAACCAAGACAATTATTAACAATTTGTAGTCGGGGCTTCCAGAGAAGGTAATGAAGGATTGCTGGGTCCCTGAGCTTTGCAGCTTCAGTGGACGAGCGACGAAGGTGACCTGAAAAAGAGGCCACTTCTAATGCCCTTGAAGAAAAAGGGGTGATGGGGGGACACACTGACGATGCGCTCCATGGGAGACGCTGCGGCCCGCTACTTAAGGGCTTGCAGCCCCTCCCACAAATGCAGGCCCAGCCTTTTACTTGTGGTCGGGGCTTCCAGAGAAGGTAATGAATGGAGGACTGCTGGATCCCTGAGCTTCTCAGCTTCAGTGGACGAGCAACGAAGGTGACCTGAAAAAGAGGCAAAGAGACTGGACTGGCATGCAAAACCTGTTTATTGCTTGCGAAAAGATGACCTATTTGGTTAGAGGTCAGGGCTCTATGAATTTCGGTAGATGGATTTGGAATATATTTGTTGAAACATGAGGACTGCCATTATTCAGAAACCGAGTTTCTGAATAATATGAGCGGATAACTGATTCATGGAGGCCGATGAGGGTGCTCCTATTGTGAAAATGTGACCGGAATATTGTGTGGTGTTGTAACCTAGGTGTGTCAGGATGGTGCGTAAATAGTAAGTGAAAGTGGTAATGGTAAGAGGGCCTGACAGTAGTGGAAGGAGTGCACTATCGGCTGGGAGTGGTTGGATTAGGTCAGTGAGATGAATTAGTGATTTGTAGGGGCACCATTGGTCCTGAGTAGCGAAGTAAGGGATAATGTGACTAGCGTGAGACTGATTGGTTTTAGAGTGCGTGATTAGTAGAGTGAAGTGATCAGAGTGACGGATGAGTTGTTCCTTTTGTGTGAAATCCTTAGATCCTGCAAGACTGTACATAGAAAGTAAAGACGGGTGGAAAGGGTGGTTGTAATGGTTTTTTAAGACACTCAGACCAGTTAGTAAAATAAAACACAGTTTTATTAAATGAAAAGTAAGGTAAACGATCGCCCTCTACAGGCAACACAAAATAATAGCAAAATATGAACAGATATGCCCCCACAGGCCCAGTATACAAAACCAGAGTCTCACATATACTGTCTCAGGACAGGCACATAGTATTAAAATACATTTAAGGGTTAGTATGCAATAAGCAGTCCGTCTCTGTGGAGTTTGGCACGCCCAAGGTGGTGATAGGGTAGTTGTAAGTGTATATGGTGCAACACTCAGAGTCCTTAAGACAGGAAAGCTGCTAGGCAATACGTGACCAGAGGTAGAATCAGCAGAACAGTTGCTCAGAATAACCCCCAGGGGCGTAGCCACGGATACAACTGAATCTGCAAGTGCGTGAGTCAGTAGCCCCCACGGGCTTAACAACGGTACAGCTTGCACTGCAAGAGCTGGCTAATAGCCCCCACGGGCGTACTAACGGAGACCAACTGAACAGAGATAGTTTGAGCCAATAGCCCCCACGTGCGTATACCAAAGACAACCTGCAAGAGCTTGAGCCAGTAGCCCCCACGGGCGTAACAACGGAGACCACACTATGCTGCAAACGGAGAAGCCAATAGCCTCCCACTGGGGACTACCCTTTGCTGTAATAGCTTGAGCCTTTAGCCCCCACGGGCGTATACCAGAGAACAAA
Organism: Rhinophrynus dorsalis; assembly: GCA_037306005.1. Taxonomy (NCBI): domain Eukaryota; kingdom Metazoa; phylum Chordata; class Amphibia; order Anura; family Rhinophrynidae; genus Rhinophrynus; species Rhinophrynus dorsalis. The sequence continues at coordinate 250,269,382 of CM074719.1, read as the reverse complement.
CGTATGAGCAAGAGCCAATGGCGCCCTACCGGGAGAGTTACCGAGCACGGCTACTCTGCGGTTAGACAGGATGAGCCGCCGACCAACCAAAACATATATGCGGCCGGCTCAGCAGAAGTAGTGCGATATAGATTAGGCTCTGTACAGGAGAGAGAAGGCTCAGCTAAGGATGTGGCAGCACAGCAAGGGTTAATATGCAGCTTTAAGGATCGGAGGCTCAGTATAGCGGAATAGCTCTGCAGGTATCACGGAGGCTCAATAACGGAAGCACAGCTCTGCAAGTGAGCACGGAGACTCATCACTGGGGACACGGTACTGCAAGGGTGAAGGAGGTCACACTGTCAGCCTGGCAGACAGCAGCAGCGGAAGTCAGAATGTCGCTACGGCGGCAACCGGAATGGAAAGCAGGAACAAGCAGGTCACTGGAACAGGCCGGTTCGGGTCACGGAGCGGGTAGTCAGCCAGGCTGGGTCGGACCACGGAGGTGGTACTCAGACAAGCCGGGTCAACGACGAACAGGAACGTCAGCCAAGCCGGGTCAGATCACGGAGGTGGTTCGCAGAGAAGCCGGGTCAATCACGAGCAGGAACACAGGAGCGTAGTCAGAACAGGCCAAATCGGTACACAGGAATCCGGAACACAGGAACTCAGCAACAGCAACACTGGCTCTGAAACACCACGAAAGGGCACCGGACAGGTGTCACAGCCAGGCATAAAAAGGTCACCAGGGGCAGGCCAAACCAACTCAGCAAATCAGAGCATACCACAAGCAAGAGTGACAGAGGAGGATCACAGGCACTGTGAGAGTGGTGCAATGCGTAATGGTGTTAAATGCCTGCAAGGTAAAATTTAATGGTAGAGGCTGATAATTTGAGGCCGAAGTGGCAGTGCGAAGTAAAAGCTAGGGTGCTGGATTGACTGAATGGGTTGTCGGGTTTGGTGGCTGCAACAAAGTTCTTGAATGACTCTCATGCGCGATCATAAGTCTTCCTGGTGTTTGGTGCTAAGGCTTGGTTTATGATAGAAAAAGCTTCTGTGAGTAGGGAATTTATGGCATGGTTAGTTCGGTGAAAGTTGGTGGTGTTACTGGATGTTTGCCCGCTGCTGGGTGTATGTCGAAGAAATGCTGTAAAAGAAATTGTGAAAGGGCGTTACTGTTGATGGTGAATTTGTGAAGTAAGGATAGCCATGTAAGTTTCCTGAGTAATGGTGTGATTTGAGCTGCTGAGAAGGGCCTCATAATAGTTCTATGGGTGGCCAAACTTGTAGTGTGAAAAGTAATGGATTGACCGGAACATAAATAACCCCAGATGGAGGCTGCTGCCACCATTGGGTAGATGTCTAGCAGGGTGTAATCGGGTTTGGTGGATGAAGTAGTAGTAATCTCTAATGGCCATGGATTAGAGAACCACTGTGTGCTGCACATGCCTGAGAAATCTTGGCCTATGGGTGCGTTGGAATACACCTCAGGGCTGGATGGGGTGGGAGATGGGGGAAACATTGACCTGCTGTTCCGATGCTTGCGAAAGTTTACCCACATGCAGAGGTCAGATAGTAGAGTTTGGTAGGTTACTGGCAGAAAGCAGAGAGAGAAGGTGAGAAATGAAGGCTCGTCCTTGTGGTATAACTCTCATGATAAAGCTAAGATAGCCTATTAGTGTTTGAAGATCAAGCTTAGACAGAGAAGGTTTGGGCATGAACTCTTCTATGATTGAGTGCGCTCTATTGATTTTCTCCATGGGTACTCGGGTTTCCAGTGATTTTGCGTCTTGCGTGATGCCCAGGAATTCAAAGATTTTGGAGGGGCTGCTAGTCTTTTGCTTAGATAGTGGAATATTTAGAGCCTTGAATAACTCTATGAGTTTTTGGAGACTATTAGGTTGGGATGATGAATTATCTATTACAAGGAAGTCGTCCAGATAGTGGACCACTGCTGGACATCTACAGTGATTGAGCAGTAGCCAGCATAGGATATCTGCAAAGTCATCAAAGATTTTAGGACTGCTGCGGCAGCCAAAGGTGAGTTTAGTTGCAAAGTAATATTGGCCCTTCCACTTAATGCCTTGCAGATGCCAGAGAGAGGGATGGACGGGAAAGAGTTTGAATGCATCCTTAATATCTGTCTTGGCGAGCCAACAGTCGAGAAGGGCTTGTTTGATGATGCTAATGGCATGATCTATAGTAGCATACTGCAGGGAGAAAGCATCAGGTGGAATAAGTAAGTTTATGCTAGGGACCAATGTGGAGTGGGGGGCAGAGAAGTCTATAATTAGGCATCTTTTATTAGAAAATTTATTTTTGGCTAGACCTATTGGATTAATGCGCTAGATAGGTAAAGGTGGGGATGGAAAAGGGCCTAAGAGAAATTCCTTTTCTGCTTCTATCGCTAAGAGGGCAGAGACTTCTGATGGATCGGTTATGGCAGACACTAAGTTGGGGCATTCCACAGAGCTGGTTGGGCAGGTTAAAATGCCTATATGGAACCATTCCCTGAGTCCTGTGATTATGTAGTCTGTCAGTACTTTGTTAGGGTGAGAAATAAGGAGAGACTGCAGCAGAGGGATGTAAATTCCACCCAGACTTTTATTGATTGAATTAAATCTTGGACAGATGATCCTAGAATGAGACTTCTTACAGTTAGAGCACAAACGGGAAAGACTGCAGCCACCAAAGAAACACCCCTTTGAATCAAAATTATTACAGATTGGGGTGTTTCTTATGTAATGAATAGGTCGGCCTAGCTTGTCGTGAGTTGGTGCTGATGAGCTACTAGCATGGGCTGACTGATGAGTAGTTGGGTTATCATACTGGTTGGGTTGATTATAGAAAGGTGGAGCTGAGGGGCAAAGGGAGGTGGAGTGATAAGAGGACTGACAGTGGAGGCACACCGGGGCTTTGAGCCCGGCGAAGTGCCTGCAAAATAGCTCCTTATCCAGACTGCTCCAATTGGCCACAAAGTTAAATTTAGCTAAAGCCGCAGCCGGCTTGGCAGCAAAAGACCGGTGGTAGTCGTAAAACATAGTAGATAAGGCTGAAAAAAGACATGCGTCCATCAAGTCCAGCCCATGCCAATAACACCCCTGTTGATCCAGAGGAAGGCAACAAAAAAGCCCTCTGGAACAATTTCCAATGTAGTCCAAAGTGTGTGTGTGTGTGGGGGGGAACTATTTCTACCTCACTCAAACTGGTAGTCAAATAGTTCCACTGATCAATATCCTATTTGCTTTGAAGCCATCTGTCATAATTGTCAATATTGTTCTGTGCTAGATAGGCATCCATTGCTTTTTTGAATGCAGTTGCATTATCTGCAAGCACAACATCCCGAGGCAAAGAATTCGATAGCCTTACCGCCCTTACTGTAAAGAGTCCCTGACTATGTTTTAGTCGAAAGCGCCTTTCCTCAAGTCTTCATGGATGACCTCTTGTTCTTAGCGCAACTCTTTGCATAAATAATTCATTGGATAGTGCTTTGTATTGACCTTGAATGTATTTGTAAATGGTAATCATATCACCCCTTAGACGTCTCTTCTCTAATGTAAACAAACCCAGTTTGGCTAGCCTCTCTTTGTAACTCAGATCCTCCAATCCCCTTATCAGTTTTGTTGCACGTCTCTGCACCTTTTCTAGTTCAGTAATGTCTTTTTTTTAGAACAGGCGCCCAAAATTGTACTCCATATTCTAGATGAGGCCTAACCAAGGATTTATACAGATGTAGGATAATATTAGCATCCCTTGCTTCTACACCTCTTTTTATGCAGGCTAGTACTCTCTTTGCTCTTGCAGCAGCTGAGTGACTCTGCACACTACTGTGAAGTCTATTGTCTATCAGTACTCCTAAATCTTTCTCTAATGAGGATTTCCCAAGTTGTTTCCCATTTAGAGTATATGTAGCAAGTTTGTTTCTACAACCCAAATGCATAACCTTACATTTATCTACATTAAATGTCATCTGCCACTTTTCTGCCCATTCACTTAGTTTATCTAAATCCTTCTGTAGGGAAAAAACATCCAGCTCTGTATGTATTTCCTTACATAGCTTAGTGTCATCAGTAAAGATTGAGATGCTACCTTCAATTCCCACTTCTAGATCATTAATAAACAAATTAAAAAGCATTGGGCTCAGGACTGAGCCCTGTGGCACCCCACTTATAACCCTAGACCAATTTGAAAAAGTTCCATTTACAACAACTCTCTGCCATTAATCATTTAACCAGTTCTCAATCCATGTACAGATAACACCGCCCAAACCGAAGCCTTTTAATTTATGCAGTAACCTGTTGTGAGGCACTGTGTCAAAGGCTTTTGCAAAATCCAGGTATACTACATCAACAGCAATTCCCCTGTCCAAATTACTACTCACTCTTTCATAAAATGCAAGTAAATTAGTCTGACATGATCTGTTCTTCATGAAACCATGCTGATTCCTTCTAATAATATTGTTTGTCTTCACATAGTTCTGAATACTGTCAGTTAATAACCCTTCTAGTATCTTACCCACTATGGAAGTCAAGCTCACAGGTCTATAATTTCCTGGTTTGGATCTTGCTCCCTTTTTAAACAATGAAACTACATCAGCTTTCCTCCAATCACAGGGCACTATGCCTGATGAAAGTGAATCAATAAATATTAAGTATAATGGTTTTGCTATTACTGAACTAAGTTCCTTAAGTACCCTTGGGTGTATACCATCCGGTCCAGGTGCTTTATTCACTATAACCCTTTCCAGTCTCTTTTGGACCTTGTCCTCAGTAATGTCACCTCTCTCGAGCGGCTCGTCTCCGCTCCGTTGCCGACATCTTCTCTTCTCTCCGCTCGCTTCCGGTTTGTCTCGTGCATGCGCAGTCCAACATTTAGAGGCTGTCCTGACTATAAGTGGATACCCTTTTCCAGTAACGGGCGCAGTATAAAAGTGTTCTGTTACCAGCTTCTCTGGGTGTATCTTGTTCCTGGTTGTCCTGTTCCTGTTGCTGACCGGCTTGTCTGACCATTCTCTGCCTGCTCCAGTGTTCCTGACCTAGTTGCTGACCGGCTTGTCTGACCATTCTCTGCCTGCTCCAGTGTTCTTTCTCCAGTTACTGACCGGCTTGACTGTTCATTCACTACCTGCTCTAGTGTTCCTGTTTTTGGAGTTGTTTCTCCCTGGGGTTTTTGGGGTATAGTCCAACCGCGGTGTGGTATCCAGGGTCCCCGGAGGCTCAACCGAAGGGGGCTATCTAGCCTTGCGGCTAGCATCTTTAGACGGCCTTGGCCGCAGCACCCCCCCTGCGGTTGGCCAACAATATCCAGCTACGCTCACTAGCGCCGCTCCCCAGCTTCTCACCCCAATCATCCTTGTTGGAGGAGTCTCTCTTCTATCTTGACTCTCGGGGTCCTGTCTGATTGTGACAAGTAAGCCATGTAGATGTTGGAGGAAATTCCATGGTTTTGTCTGTTTGCCCACAGCTTGTCATTGCTGCTTCCTTTGTATATACTGAAGCAAAGAACGTACTTAGGGTGTCAGCCATAGCTTTATCCTCACTAATCAATTCACCTGTTTCAGTCCTAAGAGGACCAATATCAACCTTAACTTTTTTGTTGTTAATATACTTGTAGAATTGTTTAGGGTTTTTCTTGCTCTCATTTGCAATGTTTCTCTCATTTTCTATTTTAGCTAGCTTAATTGCTTGTTTGCAGATTTTATTACATTCTTTATATTTTTTTAAATGATGCATCTGACCCATTTGACTTAAAAGGTGCTACCACCGTACTTGTGCACCAAGTCAACCACGATGCCCAGAAACAGCCCGCTGCTCCCTCCTGGGTAGGGTACAATGGACTGATTGGGTGAATTCGTCCTCTGACTCAGCCTAGTGAAAAGAGGATAGTAATTCAGGAGAGACTGTATTCCCTTTTTAACGTGACGTGCCTGTGACAAAGTAAATAATTATACATCTTACCTTGTCTTTTATGGTGAGGGTCTAAAAGGAAAATAGTATTGAAACGACTAGTACTGAGTGAGTAATTAATGTGTCTAGAGTAAACTAAATGGAACTTGAAGTGGATATACCTTAGACTATGAATAATGAGAAGTCCTGTAGCACAATGGGTTGATAGCAGAAAATGTGAGCTGTATAACAGACCAGGAGGATAATCATGAATATAAATAACATTGCAATGTTTGATAGAGTGTTAGAAGTGCAGATACCAGACTGGAAATGGAACCAAATGATACATACTTATGACAGTAATTTAGGATTCTGATTAAGTGGGACCAGATAAGGATCTGGGGATCTGTAACGAATAATCAGAATAGGCTAAGCAGGTAATAGCATGGAATAGTAAATGTATATAGTATACCAATTAAACATATTGACATGTATAGGACTATAGACACTTGTAGTAATTATTAGTTGATACCATCACTTAGTAAATAGCATCCAGACTAACAATGTTAGGATTACAGCAACCAATGCCTACCGTGCCAAGACTTGTAGAACAATAGTGGCAGAGTGTGATACGTTTGCTGATAATAAAGATATGTGTGCAGGAATGAATGGTACAACCATACCCATGATACTAATACTAGATGCATGTCCACCCCTAACAACCTTGTTGTGCTGATTATAAAGGCTTGAGCATATTCTGAAAGCAGTAAAGCATTATAATATGTTGAAAAACCATGCTTAGCACGGACATGTATGTGAACGCATGTTAAAGTTCTGTAATAATGTGTAATGGAACGGGTGGTAAATGATAGTTGAAAGCTAATGCCTGAGACCATGTAACATAGTAGTACCATGACAATCTAAGCTAGCAATAAGTGGTTGAAGTGGGTTGCCAGTTTAGTGTTTGTTATATAATAGTTGCGGTTTGGTAGACTCTTACGGTATGGAGGCAGGGTTTGCCGCCGAAAGCGGCCTTGATGCTGGAATCGTGGACCGGAAGTGACGTGCCTGAACTTCCTGAAGGCTGAAGGCGCCAGGCAGCAACTGAAGGAACACTCGGTTGATCGGCGATGACTGTTACGGATTTGTACACTCAGAAACGGAAGGTTTTGGTAAAACACAGTTTTATTAGCACACAAGGAATAACAGTAACCCTCGCGGGTCCAGCATACAGATAAATGGTAAACTGACACAGGACAGGTTACAATTATATGATAAACCCCCATAGGTCCAGTATGTAGAAAAATATTCAGTACTGACACAGGTCAGGTAAATCTCATATGATACAGTGTAAATGTGACAGAATGATCCTTATTAGGCCAAGGACAGTAGTTGGCCCTAATAGTGGAAGGCCCAATGTAGCTCTCTACGCAGAGAGTAGCAATAGCGACTGGAATCACAAGGAACAGGTGAAGCCAGAATAGAACTGGCTACAAGGCACCAGAGGAAGGTGGCTGCCAACTATATCGTGAACGCCCACCGGAGACTGCAAGGATAACGTGACCCAGTACTTAGCACCGTAAGGAGCAATGTACGCCAAACTGAGACTACAGATACGAGTGCCCAGCACCGCCCCACAAGGGGTTAACGAACGCTCTGGTCTGCAGATGTGAAGTAGCCTGAGGAGCCCCACAGCAACCCAACCTCAGGGACAGCAGTAACAGACCAAGCAATCGTGGTGCAACCGGAAACTACCGGGAAGGAGCAAAAGGCACAATGAGCGAGCGGATCACAGACTGGACTACTGCACAGAACTGAGGCAACTGGAGGTCTGGTAAGAGCACAGCAAGCGAGAGCAACTCGAGTACACAGCAGGAGCAGCAAGCAGGAACAGTACAGGAACAGGAACTTCAATCCAGCTGGGTCAGTACACGGAGCAGGAACGTCAGCCAAGCCGGGTCAATACACGAAGCAGGAACGTCAGCCAATCCGGGTTGGTACACAGAGCAGTAATGTCAGTCAATCCGGGTCGGTACACGGATCAGGAACAGTAAACAGGCAGAATAGTCAGGCAGTCCGGGTCATACACTGGTATCATATAAGAGTAACGGAACAAGCGCTAGGCAACAGATACACCACAAAAGGGCAGCGCAAAAGTGACAGCCCAAGGTATTTAAAGGCTGTCAATGGGAGGAGCAAAGACAGCGTAGCCAATAAAAGATATCAGGAAGTAAACATGTCAAAATGTCGCCCGTATATCACGGGCACCGTGATATTAATATAGACAAAAAGCACCAATAATACACTAATATGACCCCACTAGATTCTGTCTTGAAAAACAAATATATGTATGGTCAACAATAATATGTACAAAGCCAAGACATTACCCAATATTAGAAATCATAAACAAAATTGATCCCATATAAGATATCACAATAGACTCAAAGTGGATGTATCAAATTATAAACATTTTTTACCATAGCTTTTGTTAATAACGTAGTAATAGGAAAGCTCCCACCTCCCTTCCAGCTGCCCCAGGTAGCGCGTTCACACTTTCCTTCGGTGTGCTGTGAACGGCTTCTATCATTATATCAAGCTCTGGTTAGCGTTATACTGAGGTTGCCTGGGGCAACTGGGAGGGAGATGGGAGGAGAATTAGACGGTCAAGAAGAGATGTGCTTGTGATTCAGTGTGCTGCATTATGAAGATAGTATAGCTGTTAAAGTTCTTGCATAAAAAAATAGCTTTCCTATGACTACTTTACTTTATTAAAAAAAATGTATAAGGTGATACATCCACTTTAAACCCATGAAAACTAACATCAGTTATTGGATGACAGAAGAAAAAAGAAGCATGTTTAAACAATAAAACATACATAATAAAAGATATAGACTAATCATATATGTTTAAGTCTACATGACAGCCGAGGAGTCAATCAAACAACTATGTACTACTGATTAAGATACTGTATAAAAAAGACTATACATTCATGGTCCATCAGTGTCCATCACTAAAGATGATCAAACTATAAATAAAGCAAGTTAGTCCCAAGATGTTCAGGAAGAGACTTCAAATTAATAAATTTGTGAATTCATAGACCATCGATGTCCATCACAAAAGTTACTTTAATAGAAAATAGAACAAATTGATGCCAGGAAGTTCTAAAGCACAAGATATCACTAGTACGTATTCCAAGCCCAGAAATTAAGTGATCAATTCAAATGAGTGCTGAAAGACCATACCTCAAATTTAGTGAGCACAGTGCTGGTAAGCATGAGAGATACTTCCATCCAAATAGTGCTTGTCAGTAGTCTACCACCCCCTTCACAATCAGGGGGAAGGTTGATCAATTAAAGCTCACAGGCAGGTCTACATGCTCAATCATCCATGCCATCTCCTCTGTGTCCTCATAAGTCATAAATGCAACATTCTCTGAAAAATAAATATTAATGCAAAAATTAATAAACAATAATCCCATTGTGTTTGTACAAATGCTATATGATAACCTAGTTGAGATAGCAGGAGAACAGCATATTATTGTTCATACCACCTAGGGCACACGATTGGAACATAAAGATCCACCAGGTCTTCCTAAGTAACAGTTTATTTACACCATGACCTCGTTGAATGCCTAAGACAACTTTTTCTAGTCCAATAATTTCTAGACCACTCAAACAGCCTCCATGTTTTAACAGAAAATGTTCAGCCACCGTGGTGAGAGTTTCACCACGAACTGTATCTCTGGCTGCATTCCTGATCAATGAAATATGTTTATTAACCTGCATTTTTAACATTTGGGTGGTTTGTCCTACATAAATGCAATTTTTGGTACAGAAATTAATAAAATCTCTCAGCCATAAGTTCTTATTAAGAACAAGACTAAATAATTCTTTGGATGAAGAAACATAAACACAAATGGAGCAATTCACTCAGGAAAAGGTACCTAAAATCTTTTCACCAGAGATGTTCATTTTGGCCTTCATAAAGTGGCTATGAACTAATTTGTCAGCAAGATTACAAGACCTCCTAGCTGTGATAAGGGGATAATCCTTAATATGTTGTTGGAGAGTACAGTCAGACAATAAAATCTGCTAATACCTTTTTAAAATGTTGTTGACATCTCTCCATTGAGATTTATACCTTGTAATGATGCAGACCATCTGTTCGGCATTATGGTTACTCTATTTAATACCTGAATTCAACAAGAGGCTTCTCTGAGTAGATGATGAACTCTGATGGCCCTGATTTAGGCAAGAACGGGGATAGCCCCTGTCTCTAAAACACTGATGGAGATCCTTAGCTTGGATCTGAAATTGTTCCACAGATGGGCATTTGTGACAGTGTCAGAGTAATCAGGCAAATAAGGACAAACACAAAGATAAAATATAACCACCTTTTATTTATTATAACAACAATAATGGTAGAGCCCATACAGAACTCCAGACATATGTAAATAGGACCCAAGGTCCCTCCGGAGCTGCACACTGTGCTGTGCACTGTACTACTCAAGATCTCGAGACTAGGGAAGTGGCTCAAGTGGGACAACAGAAGAATGGTAGAATATGTGTAAGTCACCACTTGGTCTGCGAACGGAGGCAACAGAGAGTGAGAGCAGACCAGAGCCAGGAGGCACAGAGACTACAGGTCAGGCAAGCAGGTAGTGTAGGGAGTGAGTAGGCAGCCAGAGTCACAGGTCAGACAAGCCGGGGACTACACGGAGCGAGAGTAACCAGGCCATTGGTCAGGCAAACCGAGGACTACAAGGAGCGAAAGTAACGAGGCCCTCCGGAAAGGCAGCCGGAGGCTACACTGAGAGGTTAGTAGCCAGGGCCACTGGTCAGGCAAGCTGGGGTCATACACAAAGTGAGTAGTCAGCCAGAGCCACAGGTCAGAACCGATGCGGGTAGCCAGACAAGCCGGGGTCATACACAGATCGAATACTTAGACAAGAGTGGATCACAACAGAGCAAGCAGAAGCTATCAGAAACACCACATAAGGGCCATGATTCCTAGCCCCAAGGAGGATTATAAAGGAACAGAAGGAGGCGGGACCCAATTAGGACACCCAGAATAGGCCCATAAACAGGCATCCGAGCCAGTGCCTGTAACAGACATCGTAATGCAGAGGTGGCCTCAAGGATGCAGGCCGACACACCACAGAGGAAGGAAGCACATGCTAACTAGGCCACAAAGGTAGACTTTAATAGGTTCTTAGATGCTGCCCAATTGAGATAGGCCTTTTATGTGTATCAGGATAAGCACTTGAGAAATGAAGTAATGAGTTTACCGCTGTGTCTCTTCGAAACAAATTTGTTTGGATATTGCCACCAGAATCAATGAGGATAGAAAGAGCCAAGAAATCTACCACAGTGTCTTAAGCAGAGGAGGTAAGATATATATATATATATATATATATATATATATATATATATGTAAATCATTAATACTCAACTGCATAAATATTGTGGGCCCCTCCACACAAAGAATATGTCTCAGTGTAGCGAAACCACAAAACGACATGTTTCATAATGTTCTCGATTACCTCTGAGAACACTGTCTCCTTTCCTACCAGCCAAAAACAGCCGTAACACATACTTTAATTTTCTAGGGATTACACTGCATTATACATATATTTGGTTTTCATTTTCATCATGAAGTATATCGCCATGATTAATTGGGGGTTATCACATGATTTCTATTTGATTGTTTTTTGGCCCGTTTTCTCTTTATCAGTATAAACCTTGACAGCCTTACTCATTACCCCTGACAAAGCCATGTGAATGGCAATACGCATTGGGTTGTGGATGTGAGGACCGGCTGTACCTTTTGACTTATTTTTATACACCTATATATCATGATTGATAAGTATATTGCCAAATATTTTTCTATTTTATTATTTTATTATCCTAAAACTGATTTATTTGTGTATATGCACTTTATACTTTATTGCTTATGACTATTTGGGACACATGATTGTAGCACTCTGTTGTTAGGTAGTCATTGTGTGAGGCACAACATAGTTATATAGGGCGGATTATATTCTATTATCAATAAGACTGATTATCTCAGTACAGCCTGTCTTCAGTGTTTTTTAAATGTTTTTGTTATCTCTATATTTGGTGTTGATGTAATAAAGTTTTGTTATAGTTTTTGGTCACCTTATTGAATGCCCCATTCTTAAGGGTTCTTTTTTTTTTTTTTTTTTTTAGGAGACCGTGGGAAGATTCACTAAGGTGTGAAAAAGAGGTGATAAAGTGGAGATAACTTCTCCAGTGTTATCACTTTTCCAATTCCTATGTTATTCTATGGAACCTATTCACTAAGACTGCCAAAGCTGAAGAAATCTTAGTGCATAGGCTCCATATAATATCACTCCTACAATTCCTGTGTTAACACTGGAGAAGTTATCTCCACTTTATTACTTTTTTATCACCACTTAGAAAAATCTCCCCCTAGGTGTGCAGTCTATGCACTCATGGTTCCCTGTTTATGTCATTAAACATGACATAAATACTGAACCAGGAAAATGGTTAACTTGAAACCCTATAGGCTCATCAAAGCTAGAAGGGAAGCAATTAGTGCAGAGGAGTGAAAGATGCTTGAGCTAGGGGTTATTGAAGAGTTCCAAACAGAATGAAATAATCCCATTGTTTTGGTTCCTAAGCCAAATGGAGAAATCTGATTTTGTAAAGACTTCCAAATATTAAATGAGATTTCTAAGTTTGACGCCTATCACATGCCCAGGGTTGACGACTTGATAGAGAGATTGGGACTATCCCATTATTTGACTACATTAGACTTGACCAAAAGTACTTGCAGGTTCCCCTGGCCAAGACAGCCAAAGAGAAAACTGCTTTCTCTACACCATAGGGATTATTTCACTATAAGGTATTGCCCTTTGGGTTCCCTGGTGCCCCAGTGACTTTCCAATGTATGATGGATAGGATTCTTAAACCCCAACTTGCTGCTCTAACTTGATGATATGGTTATTTAAAGTACAGTTTGGGAAACACACCTCCCACGAGTTCAGGCTGTACTGGATTCAATCTGGGCTGCAGGCTTTACCTGCTAGCTTGCTAAATGCACTATAGGTTTAGAAGAGGCTAAGTACATTGGTTATACAGTTGGGAGAGGTCTCTTTAAACCCATTAAACAAGCAAGGACATTTTAGGCTTGACAGGCTACTATCGTAGGTTTATCCCCAACTTTGCTACTATTGCAAACCCTTTGACAGAGCTAACGAAAGGGAAAAGTCCAGTAAAGGTAAAATGGACTCCTGAAGCGGAATATGTGTTTAAATCAATAAAGGAGGCATTGTGTGTTGACACAGTTTTGGTCAACCCAGACTTCTCTAAGGATTTTTTGGTACCGACAGATGAATCTCATGTAGGCCTTGGGTGGGTCTTTCTCAAGTACACAGGGGAGAAGAATATCCTGTTATGTACATGAGCAAAAACTTAAATCCCCATGAACAGAGATACTCAGTGGTTGAGAAGGAATGAAACAAAAGGGGAGGGACAGACAGCGCAAGAGAGATCCTCTAAGTGTATTAAATAATGGCAATATGAGTACAGGCAAGAGTATGATAACGGCTATATATGAAACAATTTTCTTTAATTGCAAAATATACAGAATAAATGTATAGGAATCATATCAAATAACCAAAAAAATCAAATAAAATAAGCAATCTCAAACAAATATTTATACAAAAGTGAAATCATATTGGTGCATACAGTTGAGCACATAGAGATGTTAACTCTCAATAGGATGTTCTGGAAAATGTGCAGAAACACTGTCTATGAAGTTATAGACATAAACAATATGTTCAGTATGTCCAGTGTTAGACCAATGGGTCTCTCTGGTATAGTGGCCAGTAGGGAGTACACAATGATAGCGGGGGCTAAGTATATGAAGTTGGTGCTTACAGGAGAATCCTATGGTAGTATATACACAGTAACAAGCAGTATGGTGGAATCAAAGTAAAGTAATGGAGTGATAATAAAGGTGTTTGGTTACTAGGGGCTAGATTTAAAGGCTCACGTTAAACCAGCCGCTAAGGGAAAAAGGCATATCGCTCGCAAATAATAAATGAGTTACGGCAGATTCAATAGGTACTCTACAAGAATAGCTATCGAGCATAGGCAAAGCCAAAACACGTAACACAAAACCCATTGTCGCTCATGTTAATGCACAACGTACGGCCAAATCACCCAATAACATAGCTCAAAACAACTTGTAACATAACGGCTGCCGTTGGTTAGCAACCCTGATTGATGCAACAACAAACTCAAACACACAGCAAATCCCAAAGCCCCAAAGTATCCAAAAACTTCAAATACACCTATATATACCCAAAAATAACTGTCACACACTGTCTGTTATCGAGTTCTTGAGAGCTAGATATCAGGACCCAGGAGCGGAGGATAGTGATCAGAGAGGGAGACAGGAGCGTTCACTGGAGGTAGAAGGAGATTTGGAGTTTGGAGAGCATTGCACATAATTTGACACATATCACACCTCTGCACATATTACATACACCCATACAAACACATACACATACATACACATAGCCATTTTTTCATAACACCTTACACATTTTAAATTTTATTTTTACAGTGTGAATCTGTGAGTGAAATGTGTGACAGAGAGTGAGTGGATCAAGTGTGTCTCTGAGGGCCTGTGGGAGTGCCTGGGTGTGAGTGGGTGAGTGATGGCCAGGAGAGGAGGACAGGAGAGAGTGATGGGGAAAGTAGTGGAGGAGGAGGAAGGTCAGGAGGGTATCCCTGAGCAAAGCAGGGGTGGGAGAGGGGTATCCGCAGGGCGGAGGGGGACCCGGACCACAGGAGCAGGCACACAGAGGACAGGGACAGAACCTGTAGTGGGATGAGGGGTAGTTGATGGGGAGCACCCCACACAGTCAGGGTCAGACCAGGCAGGACACTCTGGCTCAGAATCCTCCCATGCCGGAGCTGACGAGGGCAGGATCAGGGATCCGAAATACACAGAGGAGGAGAACACAGCTCTCGTAGAGGCTGTCCTCAAGAGAGAGAGAGTGTCCTCCACCCGACAGCGAAGGTCTCTGGCCTGTCAGCGAGGAGGAAGGCAGCCTGCAATCAAATATGCAGCCGGGTGAACGAGGTGGCTACATGCAGGCAGGACGTGGAATCCATTAAGAAGAGATGGGGTGACTCCGGAGGGTGGTCAAGAACAAGATGTCTGACATGGCCAAGCAAACCCGGGGCACCGGAGGTGACCCACCTGTCCCCATCACCTTCTGAGGGTGGGAGGAGATGGTGCGGCAGAATATGTCCCCGACCCTGATCGAGAGGGTCATTGGAGGAGCAAACACTGGGGATGAGAGGAGCCTCCACACTACCGGTAAGTGCAACACTACATAACCACACGCTACATCAACCAACACCAGCTGCACACACAGTCACACCTCAACACATGCCCATCATTCATCCATAAAACTGCACTAACACAGCACCCTGAGGGTTAAAAACAGGACACAACACCAGGACAAATGTCAAAGTCCAACTTGGGCCAAACCTGTCAAAGTCCTAATTCAACCCTCCTGTCGCTGTGCTCATCACACACAATACACAAACCATGCTGTTCAAAATGTCGTCTGTTAAACATCATCACAGTTCACACACAATGTCACCCATGTACCCACAGGGAAGTCAGTATCTAACCCCTTGAGTGCTAGAGGGATCATCAATGCATCGATCAACAATGCTTTGGCAACCCCTCTGGGACTCAAAGGGTTAACCAGACAACAAACAAGTCAATAGGCCAACGATCACATGCTACACAGGGGACATTCACTAAGCAGTGACAAAGAGATGGTGGAGAGAGATTAACCCTCACACACCCTCACTTCACCAATACCAGTGTTAGTCTATGGAGAATACGCAAAAACAAGAATCAAGTTGATAGAGTCCTATTGTACAGACTCCATGGAAAACACTGGAAATGGGGAAAGGAGATCACTGGAGAAGTCAGCATCATGTTCACTTCATCAGTTCAACATCACTGCTTACTGAGTCACAAAAATGGTGGATCAGGTCACACATCACAGTGTCCCAGAGAATAACTGGTTGTATGTGCAACACACAGGCCGCAAACAATTCCCCAGAATTAAAGGTGGATGAAGTAGGCGTTGGTGTTGTGGCTGCAATCATTTACTCTAACTTGAAATTACATACCCCACATCTGATTCCCACATGGATGCTGATGCCATGGATGGATGGTACACCAGCCACTGTTTGCAGGATACACATGGGAACCAAATATCAACCATTGTACTTTGGTCACCAACAGGCCATGACTGATGGATATCTCGGATTGAGTATGGTTGCCTCACGCAGAAGGATGGATGGTCTCATACACAGAGAAAAACAGGCCTCAATCAAAGATATCCCTCACTACTGGCTTGATTGTTGCCCTTCAGGATTCAGCTGGAACACACAACATGGACAGGATCTTGTCAAATTCATCAATCTGTGAATGCTAGGGTGGTATCCCGTGCATCACAATGTAATGCATAGAATATCATCATGACAACCAGAGAGTCACCTGTCCAGTAATCCAAAATTGTGCATTGTACAGGATCAAATAAGAAGATAGGGTTGAATAACACTTGAATCCCACTGCAGATCTATTCCCAAAAGATATGGACACAAACAAAAATGGTCAGATATGTACCTTTCAAATGTTTCTAAATATGTCCCAACACGATGTGAACCCAGAGATCAGTTCACTGCATGTGATTGCCTTACTGGCCAGATATGTGCACCCATCAGAAATTAACCTACATTGCTACCATCCAAATACACATACATAGTATATCCCACTCTTCGTAGATGGGATATACGAGGTATGTTCATATCCATCATATCAATCCAATGTATTTTTGGATGGGTGCACATATATAGCCAGTAAGGCAATCACACGTACCGAACTGCTCTCTGGCTTCACATCTTGGAAGGATATATTTGTATCCATATGAAGGGTACATATCCAATACATATCTGACCATTTCTCCTTGTGTGTAACTGTAATGGGATAGCAATGGGTAATTTCATCATGATGTAATATTGTTGGCATCGTAAAAAGATGTGTCTCGATGTAAGTCCTATCCCTTCAACCCTCATGGTTATACAGATATTGCTCTATGTGACAGATGGAGATATCTGCCATTTGACCATACAGAGGCTCTACAGCAGAGCCAAATTTGCCACATTTCGAGATAAATACTTCTTTGGAATGGTCCGTAGAGTGTGCTTGCAAACCATGCACACTCTGTAGGCCATTCCAATTGAGTATTGTTCTCTAAATGGGGCAATTTTGGCTCTGCTGAAGAGCCTTCATGTGGACAAATGACTGAAATCTCCATCTGTCACATAGAGCAATATTTGAACAACCATGAGTGTAGGAGGGATAGGACTAACAGCGAACAACATCTGTTTTCACAATGCCTACAATATGACATCAAGGTGGACTTAACCTTTGCTATCCCCTTGAAGGGACAGCCATCCCTAAAATGTGTAAAGACAAATATATGTTGTGGGATTCACCCCCAGAGTAAAACAATGGTATTCCCACTGCTGAAAGGTGTGTTAATTCAAAAGGTATCACAGCTCCAACATGGATATAGTAACATAGTAAATTAGGTTGAAAAAAGACACAAGTCCATCAAGTCCAACCTTCGCCTCATACCTCAGTAACTGAGAATTTTATAGCTTTCCTGCTACCAATTAAATTAGTCTTTATCAGACCTTCCTGATCAGCCTACTGATAAACAGTATAACTCTGTATGTTCCCTTTTGAAAGAAATGTATCTAATCTTCTCTTAAATGTATCCATTGTATCTGCCATAACTACCTCCCTGGGCAACGAATTCCACAATTTGACAGACCTTACCGTAAAAAAACCCTTCCTCTGCTGAAGTTTAAACCTCCTTTCCTCTAATCTCAAGGTGTGTCCCCTGGTCACCTTGGAATAAATAGCTCACCGCAGAGATCCTTGTATTGACCTCTCATATACTTGTACAATGTGATAAGGTCTCCTCTTAGTAGTCTTTTCTCTAGAGTAAATAAACCAAGTTTGTTTAGTCGTTCCTCATATGTGAAGTCCTTCATTCCCTTAATTAATTTTGTTGCTCTCCGCTGTACCCTCTCTAGTTCTAGTATATCCTTTTTCAGAACCGGTGCCCAAAATTGCACTGCATACTGAAGGTGAGGTCTTACCAATGATTTGTATAATGGCAAAATAACGTTATCCACTCTTGCTTCGATACCTCTTTTTATGCAAGACAGGACTTTGTTTACCTTTGCTACTGCTTTTTGACACTGGTCACTGTTTCCAAGTTTGTAGTTGACAAGGATACCCAGGTCTTTTTCTAGCAATGAGTCACCTAAAATTATTCCATTAGGTTTATAAGTAGCCTTGGGATTGTTTCCTCCCAAATGCATGACTTTACACTTCCTCACATTAAACTTCATATTCCACATGTTTGCCCAATCTGACATTGTATGTAAGTCCCTCTGTAGAGAGAAAATATCCTGTTCTGAATTAATGACTTTGCATAATTTAGTATCATCTGCAAATATTGATATTTTGCTTTCTATATCTATTTCCATGTCATTTATAAACATGTTAAAAAGCAGCGAACCCAATACTGAACCCTGAGGTACTCCACTCTCCACTTTAACTGTACTGGAGAATTTTCCATTTACAACCACACACTTTTCCCTATCCTTCAGCCAGTTTTGTATCCAATTGCAAAGGTTATCTCCTAGCCCCAATTTTCTTATTTTATACACCAGCCTTCTGTGTGGCACTGTATCAAATGCCTTTGCAAAGTCTAGAAATACTACATCTACTGCCTTGCCATTGTTAAGGTTGCTGCTTACCTCCTCATAGAGGCTGAAAAGATTAGTTTGGCATGATCTATTCTTCATAAAACCATGTTGATTTGTGCTAATGATTTTATTTTTTTGTGTTGTAACCCTGAATATAGTCCCTTATTATCCCTTCTAACAGTTTTCCCACTACAGAGGTCAAACTCACTGGTCTATTATTCCAAGGTTCTGTTTTAGTTCCCTTCTTAAATAGAGGCACTATGTTAGCTCTTCGCCAATCCTGTGGCACTGAGCCTGTGGTAACAGAATCTTTAAAGAGTAAATATAGGGGCAATATCCCAGTGGCCTGAAATTGTACAGTGGTGCTGTTACTACACTATCATATGGACAGCTCTGGTACAGGGACCAGAAATCTACATGGGAGGGTGTTGCAATAGCCCCACTATTTCGGGCCACTGTGATATTGCACCTCAAAATGAAACCTTTACCGTAATAATTCAAGTATCAAACAACACCTTTCAGCAGTGGGAGTACCCTTGTTTACCCAGGGGGATTAACCCAACCACATATACTTTTCTTCACCAGATTTCAAAGAATTACTCTCTCCTCAAACTTATGGCTACGTTCACTAATCACAACATCTCATTTATCCACACAGCTTACGGCCCTCAAGCCCAGTGGGAGCCCGTGGAGGAGGCTGCGTCATCCCCCCCATTGAGGAGTACACAGAGGAGGGGACCAGCCGGTGGTCACCATACCCATCATCCCCGTCTCCTCCAACACAGGCTCCACCACCACCTTCTGCACCACCACAGGCTGCACCTCTCCAAGCAGCACCACCACAGGCTGCACCCTTCCAAGCTGCACCTCCCCAGTACAGTGGCTGGTTGCAACAGGAGGAGAGGTGGATGTACCCAGCCACCTCCACCAGCTACTACCCTCCAGCAGCAGCAGCACCACCACCACCAGGGAGGCAATGGCTGCCAGGGACAGTGGCCACCACCCAATATGGGCCATAGTCATCCCAGATCAACCCACCCTCCTGCATGGCTCCACAGCATGCCCCAAGGTATGATCCCAGGTGGGGTCCAAGCACCTATCAGTGGCCACGATATGACCCTTGCCCACTGGACTACCCACACCTGGGCCTGATTGGGGAGCCCCAGTGCCCTCTACCCAGGAACAATTTCACACCTCCACCAGCACACACATCATTCGGCAGCATATGTCCATCATCTGCACCAGCCAATCCAACAGCTGTCACAGCAGCCACAGCACTTCCAGCAGCAGCAGAGGACACAGCACTTCCAGCAGCAGAGGACACAGCACTCTCAGCAGCAGAGGACACAGCAGTACCAGGGTCACCGGGCACATCCACCTCCAGCACTGCACTCCCCACAGGGATGGAGGCGGAGTGTATGGCCCTGCAGAGGAGACTACTCCAATCGAGCAGGAGCACAGATGTGAACATCACCAGGAGCCGGAGGGAATCCAGGAGAAACACAGGCAGATTGGAGACCAGAATCTAAGCCCTTGAGTCGGAGGTGGCCAGAGTGAACACACAACTCCACCAGCTCCAAACGGGGATCATGGACATGTTCACACAAGTACTTGTGGAGTTGCGAGAGATCAACCGCAGGGAGACCCTGAGGATGGAGAGGGAGAACCTGTGTTCCAAGGAGGGGTCTACTGCACCCACCACCCCCTCCAGTGTTACCCCTGAAGCCACACCTAGGGGGCAGAGGGTGACCAGGCGATCAACAAGGGCATCCACCTCTTGCACCCAGTCTAAAGCCCCCCCCAAAAAAAGAAGAAATGAAAGGCCCAACCTGTTAACTGCTCTCTCAATAAAGAAACATTGTGCTTTTGATTCCTGTCTGATCTGCTGTGTCTTCAGTTATGGATTGGGTGGCACGGTTGTCTCCAATCCATTGCCAAACAATGCAGTGAACACAACCTCTGCCTGGGAGAAATGTTTGTGGGATGTTACAACTTGGGTTCACACACACACACGCACCTTTGTCCAAATTCACCTGGCAACCCATCCCTGTTGCCATATAACACGACGGTGTTACATGGCCATGATGTGTGTTAGATTTGTTCTGAACATACCCCTCATCACAACTGGTCAACACTAAACATTCGTCTGCATCAATTATTGTGTTTGAAGGGAAAAGCAAACAAACAGCTATGTGACTTAGCAGGGATGTAACAAGCAGGACAGATGGAACATGATATTGACTTTGGATCAAACTCCTATTGTGTAGCTGACTTACCGGTGAACACAATGTACACCCTAGGATCACAATGTGTGTGCTACACATTGGGATCCTAGGGTGAGCATTGTGTTCTCCAGTAAGTCAGTTGCACAATAAGAGTTTGAATCACAGCATAACTTACTGGATAACCCAATGATTTCCTTAAGATGTCAATGTGTAGCACACACATTGAAACCTTAGGCTGGGAATTGGGTTATGTACTAAGTTGTGTTGTTATTTAACTAAGGTTGTAACACACTTTACCAGTGATAATACATGTCCACTTGGTCTGGTTGTTTGTTGATGTAGCCCATGTACTGAGATATGTCAACCTACAGCAATCTCAGGACATTGATTATATTGAGCAACACACAAACCGTGGCCGTGACATCACTGTGGAAGTAAAGATGTCCCCTGTATCACCTCTTATCACCACAACACCCATTAGTGTATCACTGCCATCATCCCATTGCATGAATACATCACAACCAGTAGACTCCTGTGATGTAGGTCATGCCTTCCTATGTATGAGGTATACTCTAGCCTTGAGTATGGTTCATAATTGAGAGATATCAAATCCAACATTTATTCATACAGACACATACTGAATAGTGATGGTTCTCCTTTATTGTGTCTCAAACTACAGTAACACATACATGTGTTTTATGAGTATATAGCCTATATGCATGAAACACTTGTATGAGCACACAAACAGTACATCTGAACTAAATAGGGATACTTTAGTAACACTGGGGAACTGCTCATGTGTTGTCCACATGGTTTGTCTACTCTGTGATGAGCAGTCTTACTGTACAGGTCTGATACCTGGGTGGTAGTACACACATGAATTTGTGTCTATATGTGAATTTTCCAATAGAGGTTGCTGTGAACATCAAGTCAAACATTGCATCACCAACACAATCACTGGAAACACCAAGGGGTGAGCTTCATGGAAGTGTTGTCCGGACTTCAGTTCAGTCACATGGAAACACCTCTGTTCAAGGATGGATTGTGCTATGGATGCCTGTGGGACAAGAGGACAGGATTTGGAACATCCCCTTCGAAGCGATCATCATGCCACAGCTAAAACATCATTATCCTCTTCATCTTTCTCGTTACATGGTGTAACAGATCTTATCCGTTACTTGGGCCCTTGTCTGGATCTCAAACGTTTTACCTAAAGACTATGGCCCCTTGGCCTCCTTTGACCTCAGATGGGGGGTTTACTATCTTTATGTTAAAAGATTTATGTTTTATGTATTGTCAAATAGCGTATGTGTTTAATTGTACTTGTCCCTAGGATGTGTATTGTAGCCACTCCAGCCATTTGAATCAAGACCTCCTGCTGGGTGTTAATCAAGTCATTGTACTGAGAACTGTCCTGAGACCCCCTGCTGTGTGTGTTAATCCATTCACGCCCCTCAGTCTGTGAGTCACCTATTGTATAACCTGAAACTATGTTGCCAGCCCTTTGTATTATATGTTATGAGTTGATTACCTCTGTGAATGCTCCCATTGTGTCAGCCCTTACCATCTGCTGCTGGCCTTTTGTCTGATGTGTTATGATTTAATCATGTTCCCTATTGTATCAGGTTTCCCCATGTGATCTAATGTACTGTACTGTATATAAATATCTGTGGTTTGTGACAATAAAGTGAGTTATGTTTTGGAGTGAACAAGGAGTCCTGGAGTCTTGTATTGCTTATGGTCTAAAGTATTCACTCTGATACCCATCTGCGCCAAGTATCCTGAATCGTAAGCCGCCTGCTACCAGTTTCCTGCGACCTAACTTCGTGGACTGTCAGGCGGCGACGTGGACTCTTCCATGCTTCCCTGCTTCCAGCGATCCTGCGTCTGTTTCCAGTGACTGTCCATACTTCAACTGGTGCATCCGACGGCGCTGATCTGGCGTTGAGAAGGAGAGACCCAGGAACGACGGCGGAAGGCGACGCAGTCCCTTCTCAGCTTCCGTTACACATGGGGCTACACAAACCATTGTTGTGGAATGTGTTGTGCACTGGTCTATGAACCATCATGGGGGGAACTAAGGGGATGATAACCATCCTTAGGGATATATGTATCACGGTGCCCGTGATTGCTGACTTCTTCTGTCAGTCAGGTGTGTGTACTCTCCATTGGCCGCCTGTCTTTTACCCGCCCAGTATTGCCTAAATAGACTGGGCTGAGGCACCCTTTGGTTGCCCTTTCATGGTGTCTCTATGTCAGCAGTCAACTGCCTGTTCCTGTACCTGTTCCTTGGGTCTGTTTCTCTTTGCTACCAGTGTCAGCGTTCTCCAGTCAGTGCGTCTCCTGCGTGGTTCCTGCCTTCGTTCCAGATCCGGTTGGGCTGCCGTTCCTGCATCCGTTCCTGATCCCGTGTTGCCGTGGTTCCTGCTCCGTTCCTGACCTGGCTGGCAGTTCTGTCGTTCCAGTGGGCGTCCTGGCTTGTCTGCTGTTCCTGTGCTGTATCCTCGCTTCATCGACTGGCTATTGGGTCGCATGGGCGACATTCTGATCAATGGTTTGCTCCACACTAACCGGTTGCTGATTCCCCTGTATAGAACCGGTTGGGCTCCACAGTTGTCCAGTACGCGGTACTGGTTTACTCAACATTCACCGGTTGCTGATTCCGTTGTATAGAACCGGTTGGGCTTCACTGTCTTCCAGTACGTGGTACTGGTTTACTCCACATTTCACCGGTTGCTGATTCGCTAGTATAGAACCGGTCAGACGCTATTGTTGTCCATGACACCAAACTGGTTTGCTCCACGTTAACCGGTTGCTGATTCCGCTTATAGAACTGGTTGGGCGTTCCTGTCTTCCAGTACGTGGTACTGGTTTACTTCACAATTACCGGTTGCTGATTCGCTGTATAGAACCGGTTAGACGCTATTGTTATCCAATACACATTACTGGGTTCTCCACATTCACTGGTTGCTGATTCCACTTATAGAACCAGTTGGGCGTTCCTGTCTTCCAGTACATGGTACTGGTTTACGCCACATTCACAGGTTGCTGATTCGCTAGTATAGAACTGGCTAGATGCTATTGTTGTCCATTATACCATTATGGTTCCCTCCATCTTAACCGGTTGCCGATTCCGCTTATAGAACCTTTTGGGCGTTCCTGTCTTCCAGTACGTGGTACTGGTTTACTCCACATTTACCAGTTGCTGATTTGCTGTATAGAACCGGTTAGACGCTATTGTTGTCATATACACATTACTGGGTTACTCTGCATTTAACCGGTTGCTGTTTCCGCTGTATGACTGAACCGGTTGGGTCTTCCTGTTGTCCAATGCACGATACTGGTTTACTCCTTATTACCGGTTGCTGATCCAGCTATATAGAACCGGTTTGCTTACTGTTGTCCAGTACACGGTACTGTTATCGGTTTGGTTTGCCTGGTGGCGATACTGGTTTGCTCTACTGTTCCATCTTATGCTGCTGTTCCATCTATTCAGCATTTGTGGAACTGTCCTTCTGTCCTCTGGCTGCCTTGCCCGGTATATTGGCAAGGCCGGTAGAGCCATATTCAGATTGATTGTTACCCTCCAGGCTGCCTTGCCAGGTATATTGGCAAGTCCGGTAGAGTCTGTCTCCATTCCACTTTGCCATCTTTCAGGCTGCCTTGCCTGGTATATTGGCAAGGCCGGTAGAGCCATATTCTGATTGTCGTGTAACCCTCCAGGCTGCCTTGCCCGGTATATTGGCAAGGACGGTAGAGCCTAACATATTGTATCTTGCAAATACTACTGTTTGAATCCATTATGTACATGTGACATGTGTGTATGTTCTGGACCCGCGAGGGTTCCCATTAAACATTTCAATAAAGTTTGATTTTTATCTTAGAGTCTAATCAAACCGTGACAATATGCCCCTGACATGGTTACACTGTCACGGTTTGTTATGACTCTCAGACACACGTTTTAGGTAAAAACTCAATTTTATTAAAATAATAAAAATGATCACTAGAATGTAGTGATGAGCGAGCATGCTCGGCCGAAGCTCGGTTCGGCTCGAGCATCGCTCTGCTCGGCACATGGCGGTACTCGTACGAGTACCGCATGTGCTCGCCCGCCATGTTCGGGTCTCCTCCCCGCACGTTTCGCGGCTGCTGCGCAGCCAATAAACGTGCGGGGAGGCTCTGACATCAGTGTAATGCCAGCAGCCATGTTGGCTGCTGGCATTACACTGATTGGCTGGCCAGAACCCGTGATCGGGTGCTGTATAGCACCCGACCAGCGAGTTCGGCTCAGTCTTAGCCAGGGAGAGATGAGGATAGGAAGGGAAAGTCAGTGTAGGGAGAATAAAAGTGTTGGAACTCTATCAAGACCCAAAAGTCCTTTTTAGGACTGTTGTGTGTGGGGGCAGCATTTATATTTTGTTTGGGGGGGCACAATTTCATTTTTTTTTTGTGGGGGGGGGATATTTAGGTGACATTGTACTAGGTGCACAGGGACAAATAGTGTACAACGCAGCAACAAAAAGGGCCATTTTAATAGTGTGCCTAGCCGCAGATTATTTTCACATTCTGTTTAGTGTGCAAATTTTAAAATTAACGTCACATATTCCGTTCACTGTGCCTAGCCGCAGATTAGCGTCACATTCTGTTTAGTGTGCCTAGCCGCAGATTATTTTCACATTCTGTTTAGTGTGCAAATTTTAAAATTAACGTCACATATTCCGTTCACTGAAAATAGCCGCAGATTAGCGTCACATTCTGTTTAGTGTGCCTAGTCGCAGATTAGCGTCACATTCTGTTTAGTGTGCCTAGCCGCAGATTATTTTCACATTCTGTTTAGTGTGCAAATTTTAAAATTAACGTCACATATTCCGTTCACTGAAAATAGCCGCAGATTAGCGTCACATTCTGTTTAGTGTGCCTAGTCGCAGATTATTTTCACATTCTGTTTAGTGTGCAAATTTTAAAATTAACGTCACATATTCCGTTCACTGTGCATAGCCGCAGATTAGCGTCATATTCTGTTTAGTGTGCCTAGCCGCAGATTATTTTCACATTCTGTTTAGTGTGCAAATTTTAAAATTAACGTCACATATTCCGTTCACTGAAAATAGCCGCAGATTAGCGTCACATTCTGTTTAGTGTGCCTAGCCGCAGATTAGCGGCATATATTCCGTGTAATATGAAGAAGGCGGGTAAAAAGGGACGGGGAAGTGGACGTGATCCTGATAGTTCAGGGCGCGGGTCAGGACGCGTAGAAACTGTGCCTGGTGCCAGAGCACAAGACAGAAAGACATCCACCATACCTAGCTTCATGTCTCAGTTTACAGGGCGTCGCAGGACATCACTCTCGAGGTCAGACCACTGCGAACAGGTGGTTGGTTGGATTTCAGCTGATACTGCTTCCAGTCGGTTAAGCACCACCCTGTCTTCCACCAAGTCCACTCTCAGTAGCCAAGAGTCTGGTCAACATAATCCTCACCCTGATCATCCTTCCTCCCACCATAGAGGGTCTGGCCAAAGAAGTGATCCCACACTGGGATATAGTGAGGAGCTCGTCTCATCACCAATCCTTCATTTGAACCTCTCTCCAAGCACGCTTGCAGAGGAACATGAGATCTTGTGCCCTGATTCACAACCTCTAGAGGGTACCCAATCACAAGAAGATGACAGAGGGGAACGGCATTTAAGGTCAAAGGAAGTGGATGATGATGATGATGAGACACAGTTGCCATCAAATCAACCACAATTACTGTCTCAAGACCTTGATGAGGAGGATGATACACAGTTGTCAATGACTGAGTATGTGGTGGGATCAAGAAATGAGGAGGATGATCAGAGTGAGGAAGTGGAGGAGGACTTGGTGGACGATGAGGTCACTGACCCCACCTGGGAAGGTGGAGAGCCGAGCGATGACAGCAGTCCTGAGGGTGAGCCATCTGCAGCACCGCAACAGGCTGGAAGAGGCAGTGGTGTGGCTAAAGAAAGAAGGCGGACCGCACCAAACCGGCCCGCAAATGTTCCACGGAGCACCCCCTTGCGTAAATCTCCCTTGCCAAGGGCTAGGTGTTCCGCGGTATGGCGTTTTTTTAAGGAAAGTGCTGACGACAAAAGAATTGTAGTTTGCAACCTGTGCCACACCAGAATGAGCCGAGGCATGAACACTAGCAACCTCACCACCACCAGCATGATCCGACACATGGCATCCAAGCACCGTAATAAGTGGGAGGAACGCCCGGATCGCCAATCTGTGTCTGCAGGCCACACCACTGCCTCCTCTTCCCCTGTTTTCGGTGCCGGCCAATCGCCTGTCGAAGGCGCAGGCCCGCATACCTCCCGCCCTGCACCTGTACAATCTGAAGCACCATCAGCGACCACATCCACTTCCCTGTCACAGCGCAGCGTCCAAATGTCGTTACCCCAGGCATTTGAGCGCAAGCGAAAATACCCAGCCACCCACCCACAGGCCATAGCACTAACCTCACACCTTTCCAAATTACTGGCCGTCGAAATGCTGCCATTTAGGCTTGTGGAGACTGAGTCCTTCCGCAGCCTGATGGCAGCAGCTGTCCCTCGGTACGCAGTCCCCAGCTGCCACTACTTTTCCCGGTGTGCCGTCCCCGCCTTACACCACCATGTGTCCCTTAACATCACCCGTGCCCTGACCAACGCAGTTACTGGGAAGGTCCACTTAACGACTGACACATGGACAAGTGCTTGTGGCCAGGGACGCTACATTTCCCTGATGGCACACTGGGTGAATGTCGTGGAGGCTGGGAGCGACTCGGACCCTGGGATGGCACAGGTGCTACCCACGCCGAGGATTGCGGGCCCTACCTCCATCAGGGTTTCCGCCAGCACCTACGTTATTGGCTCCTCCTCCTCCGTTTCCACCTCCGAATTCTCTGCGCGCAGCGCCACTCACCCATCAGCCGGTAGCTGGAAGCAGTGTAGCACTGCAGTGGGGAAGTGTCAACAGGCCGTGCTGAAGCTGATCTGCCTTGGGGACAAACAGCACACGGCCTCAGAGCTGTTGCAGGGGATTAGTCACCAGACCGAGCAGTGGCTCTCGCCACTCAACCTGCAACCAGGCATGGTTGTGTGTGATAATGGGCGTAACTTGGTGGCGGCTTTGGAGCTCGGCAAGCTCACACACGTACCATGCCTAGCGCATGTATTTAATTTAGTGGTTCAGCGATTTCTAAAAACCTACCCCAATTTGCATGATCTCTTGACGAAGGTGCGCCGCGTGTGTGCACATTTCCGTAAGTCATCTACAGCTTCAGCCGGCCTGTTGAAGCTGCAGCAGCGCTTACAATTGCCAGCTCACCGGCTGCTGTGTGACGTGAGCACGTGCTGGAACTCCACCTTCCACATGTTGGCCCGGCTTTGTGAGCAGCAGAGGGCAGTAGTGGAGTACCAGCTGTTACACGGTCGTCGCCTCTCCGTTCAACTTCCTCTAATCAGAAGTGAGGAGTGGGAATGGATGTCAGACCTCTGTGAGGTTTTACGCAATTTTGAGGAATCGACACAGATGGTGAGCGGCGATAACGCTATTATCAGTGTAACCATCCCACTTCTGTGTCTACTGAAACGCTCGCTGCTCACAATTAAAACCGACGCTTTGCATGTGGAAGAGGTGGAAATGGGGGAGGAAGAGCTTACACAAGGTGATAGCCAGAGCACCCTCACTTCGTCTTCTCAGCAACAATTGGAGGAGGCGGAGGAGGAGGAGGAGGAGGAAGACACGGTTGCCTCCGCTACAGAGGGTAGCCATGGAACTTTAGTTCCATCTCTTCAGCGTGGGTGGGCAGAAGAGGAGGAAGAGGATGAGGAGATTGAGAGTCATCCTCCTGGTGAGGACAGCGAAATCTTGCCTGTTGGTACTCTGGCACACATGGCTGACTTTATGTTAGGCTGCCTTTCCCGTGACCCACGCGTTATACGCATTTTAGACAACACGGATTACTGGGTGTTCACCCTTCTGGACCCCCGCTACAAAGAGAATTTCTCATCTCTCATTCCTCCGGTGGAGAGGACAAGCAAAATGGTGCAATACCAGAAGGTTCTTGTCGAAAAATTGCTACAAAATTTTCCATCTGACAACGCTGGCGGCAGAGTACGTGCTACCTTGGCCAACCGAGAAGGGGAGAAAAGGGGAGCACACAGCAGTTCCGACAAAGGCAGGGCAACACTCTCCAAGGCGTGGGACACCTTCATGACACCCCGCCAGCACCCTCACCCTGATGCGCAGCCTAGTGTCACAAGGAGGGAAAAGTTTTGGAAGATGGTGAAGGAGTACGTAGCAGACCGTGTCAGCGTCCTCAATGATCCCTCTGTGCCTTACAACTACTGGGTGTCCAAGCTGGACACGTGGTATGAACTGTCACTCTACGCCTTGGAGGTGCTGGCCTGCCCTGCCGCCAGCGTTCTGTCTGAGCGGGTATTTAGTGCTGCTGGTGGCATCATAACAGATAAGCGTATCCGCCTTTCCACCGAAAATGCTGATAGGTTGACACTTATAAAAATGAACAAGGCCTGGATTTCCCCTGACTTCTACACTCCACTGGAGGAAAGCCCCGGGTGAACATAAAGTCACTTTAGATATGTTATTTACAGTGATGGGAATACTCTGTATTCCCATTCACCCCTTCCACCCAAAAAACGGGTATATGGTTGACTCTTAATATTCTCATCCTCCTCCTCCTCTTCCATATGCCCAGTGATATAATTTTTATATAGGGCCAGCTCACCAGCGGGCCCTGTGATATAATTTTTATATAGGGCCAGCTCACCAGCGGGCCCTGTGATATAATTTTTATATAGGGCCAGCTCACCAGCGGGCCCTGTTTGACAATTTTTGTATAGGTCAGCTCACCAGCGGGCCTTCTCATATAATGTTTTATTGGGTCAGCTCTCTAGCGGGCCCTCTCATATAATGTTTTATAGCGTCAGCTCACTAGCGGGCCTTCGCATATAATGTTTAGGATGGTCAGCTCCGCAGCAGACCCTCACCCATAATGTTTTAGATGGTCGGCTCAGCAGCAGACCCTCATTCCTAATGTTTTAGAATGTCAGCTTAGCGGCATGCCCTCGCCCCTAATGTTTTAGAGGGTCACCAGCAGGCCATTAATCCTAATTTTTCAAGGCTGTGTATGATGCCCTCCTTTATGTGTAATAAAGGGTGTATTGGAGTGACATTTCAGTCTAATTTTTGGCAGCCCTTTCACTTAGTGCATAGGCTTTATGAGTGTTGGACCACTACCTGAACTATTGTACCACAATGTGAATGAGGCCCTCCATTTTGTGATATACAGGTTGTATCGGAGTGCCTCAGGTCCTCCCATTGAATTAAATAGGGCTGGGGTGTTCGACAGAGCAGAAGGTAGTTCTTGGCTTCATCCACTAAGTCACTTCGTCACTTTTACTCAATGGATCAGACCCCACTGTTCCGACTATAAATTTTGGACTTAACAAGGGCAAACGGACATGTTGTAAAACCTGTGGTAGCTGCGGCCTCCGTTCCTGAATGCTGTACCTTACCCGGGCCATAACCACGTTGAACACCTGCTTTACGCTGCGCACGTTTCCCTCTTAATCATGGCCCCAGTTCCGAAAAATCGATGAAATTTTTTGCAGAATTTGCAGATGATATACAAGTAAATATACAGCAAATACTGTTTGGTAACAATTTTTCGCCTAAAATCGTTTTTATCTTCCTTTTTGTGTGTTTTACGGTCAGTCTGTAAAAATGGCGTACTACGGGCGAAACATCGTTCCCAGCAGCGACGTTGGAGTCCAAGATGCATCCAGACATCCTCCCTATGCTGTCCCTGAACCATTTCTGTGGTGTTTCCATCATTTTCTGACCTTTTCCTATGAACCAGGCACCCTCCCCTCATCAGAGCAGGGGGTGCCTGGTGTAATGCTCGAGTCCTCCCATTGACTTCAATGGGGCTCGGGTGCTCGGCCGAGCACTCGAGCCTCCGGGGGTGCTCGGCCAGAGCACCCGAACACCCGAGCATCGGGGTGCTCGATCATCACTACTAG
Source organism: Rhinophrynus dorsalis (assembly GCA_037306005.1). Lineage (NCBI taxonomy): Eukaryota > Metazoa > Chordata > Amphibia > Anura > Rhinophrynidae > Rhinophrynus > Rhinophrynus dorsalis. The sequence goes on along the minus strand of CM074719.1, from coordinate 250,238,377 downwards.
AATGGCAATCACATAGATATATATATCGTGAGTAAATAGCAAAGACAGTATGCAGACTCTACCGGTCCTGTCAATATACCGGACAGGACAGTCTGAGATAATGGAATAATAGGCTCTACCAGCCTTGCCAATACCGGGTAAGGCAACCTGCAGATGAAATAGCGTCAAGGTTCTACCGGCCTTACCTAAATACCGGGCAAGGCAGCCCAATAAGTACACAGTGTAGGCTCTACCGGCCCTGCCAATACCGGGTAAGGCAACCTCAGATGGAATGTGGCAAAAGGTTCTACCGGCCTTACCAATACCGGGCAAGGCAGCCCAACAACCCTCGATATAGGCTCTACCGGCCTTGCCAATACCGGGTAAGGCAACCTCAAGAGTAACGCAAGCAAGGTTCTACTGGCCTTACCAATACCGGGCAAGGCAGCCCAGAGGTATCAATAGCTGTCGGATGATAATGACAGAGTGACAGGATCATAAGCAACCCAGTGTCCGCACACTGAGACCAACAGAGGAATCGTATAGCCGCAAGGCTTAGGAGCAAACCAGTGTCCTCACACTGGACTAACAATTGAATCGGATAGCCGCAAGGCTTTGGAGCAAACCAGCGTCCGCACGCTGGGACCAACTACTGAATCGTATAGCCGATAGGCTTTGGAGCAAACCAGTGTCCGCACACTGGAGTAACAAGTGAATCGTATAGCCGCAAGGCTTTGGAGCAAACCAGCGTCCGCACGCTGGGACCAACCACTGAGTAGTGTAGCCGATAGGCTTTGGAGCAAACCAGTGTCCGCACACTGGACCAACAGGGAATCGTATAGCCGCAAGGCTTTGGAGCAAACCAGCGTCCGCACGCTGGGACCAACCACTGAATAGTGTAGCCGATAGGCTTAGGAGCAAACCAGTGTCCGCACACTGGACTAACAACTGAATCGTGTAGCCGCAAGGCTTTGGAGCAAACCAGCGTCCGCACGCTGGGACCAACCACTGAATAGTGTAGCCGATAGGCTTAGGAGCAAACCAGTGTCCGCACACTGGACTAACAACTGAATCGTGTAGCCGCAAGGCTTTGGAGCAAACCAGCGTCCGCACGCTGAGACTAACAAGCAATGTCGCCAACGTGACCAAGCAGAAGGTCACCAGGATCACAGGAGGCAGGCGAGGAGATGACAGGAACCAGCAGCGATCAGTCAGGTCAGGAAACAGCAGAGAAGAAGGTCAGCAGGAACTGCAACCCCAGAGTACTAGGCCGGAACCAGGACTGGAACAACTCAGCATGCAGGAGACACTGGAAGAGTTGTAATCAGGAACTCAGGAACATAGGAACAGAGGCCCAACCATCACTGGACATAGTGATACAGAAAGGTCAGAAACAACACGAAAGGGCACTCAAAGGGTGCCCAATCCAGGTTTAAATAGGCAATATGAAGCGGGCTAAATGCAGACAGCCAATAGAAGCCCCCTACTGGTGACAGACAAGGAAATGCATCAATCACGGGCACCGTGATATACACACATTAACAGATATGTCCTGACAGCTTCCTGACAACAATATATTTGGGCTGCCTCTGTCAGAGACAGCCCAAATATGATTGGTTCATGGAACTATCAGGACATATTTGTTAATGTGTGTATTTCTGTCTGGGTCACATATCACTGCACACACAAATAGGTCAGAATGGTGTCCCTGAAGACGTGATCCACATATCATGAGCTCTATGTTGTGTAACACACTACCACTCTAGATCCATCCCTCTGCTGCTCTTTTCAGCTCTAGCAAACTACAGGCCCCATGTTTGCTCAAATGTCCCCTTAACCCCTGATGTGATAGAGTGTTATCCGATGTATTGCCTTGATCCTAGAAAAAACACTTTAGTTGGTGTCTGGGGAGCCGTGGAATATGATGAACAAGGTTAAAGTCTTGTACCTTGGTTTCCAGGGGGACATGCATGATATCCTTGAGGTGGCAGTATCAACATGGACGACAGGGTGTCAGATGTCATCGGAATCTCTAGGCCCAATCTGACTGGTCCATGGAATGGTTGATGGTGGTGGTCCATACTGCAGCCAGTGTCAGGGCTGTGTCACTGATCCTGTGGGGTGAAACAGAAGATGTGTGTTGTGGTGGGTGTGCATGCATGGATTGCCATGACAATGTCTCAGACCTTGCCTGGTGCATACTGCAGTGCTCCCCCAGAGTGGTCCAGACATCGGAATCGGGACTTGAGGCGGCCGAAGGTACACTCAATGGCATTGCGAGTTCTGGCATGAGCCTGGTTATATCTTTCCGGGGCATCAGTTTGCGGATTGGCGAGCGGGGAGAGGAGCCATGGTTTGCAGCCATAGCCAGCATCACCTGTGGTAAGTGAGTGACATGGTGAGACAAGGAGCACATGTTGTGTGAATGCTGTTTCATGAGGTGAAAGTACTAGCACGTGTGTATGTGGTGTGATTTAGTATTGTTAACTCACCCAGAAGTCATCCGCCTGTATAGGTCCCATTTTCAAAATCTCTGTGCACAGATGAGTTTCTGAGTATATGGGAATCGTGACAGCTTCCGGGATATTTTGCACAGACATTCATGATGGCCAGGATGTTGTCACACACCATCTGCACATTCATTGAGTGGAAGTTTTTTCGGTTGATGAATGCATGTCCCCGACATGCTGGTGCTTTGATTCTGACATGGCTGCAATCTGTTGCACCCATGATCCTGGGCATGCCTCCCCTTTCGTAGAAGCTCTGTGGTGGGGAGGTGTATGTACCTACTAGCCTTGCCTTTGAGGGCTGGCAAGACCTGGGTCAGCACACTGGAGAATGTTGCCTGGGACATGCCAGATGCGTAACCCTCTGTCGACTGGAAGGCACCACTTGCCATGAAGTGTATGGCACACAGGAGTTTTTGCAGGCCAGTTAGGGCATGGTTGTGGGTGCATATGGGATCCACCTGATCCTTGATGACCTCGTACAGGGTGATGATGCTGGGTGGCCTCAACCTGTAGCGCTCAATGACCTCGTCATCGGTCATTCCAAAGAGAGTGACCCTTGGGTGGTATACCCTGGTCCTTGGTGGTCGTCTATGCATCCTGGGCTGCTCCAGGGGTCCCTGTGGCAGCTAGGGAGCATCCTGCTGCTGCAGCTGGGCATCTGCAGGCAGGTGTCCTCCAGGTGGGGATGAGCTCCTGTGTGGCTCATGAGTCGGAGGCTCCTCACTTGCAACAGGTGAAGGCTGTTGATCAGGTGTGCCTGGGGGTTGCTGGTGTTCCCTAGCTCTCTCCCTTGCATGCCTTCTCCGCAGTCTTCGCAACAATATGTAACCCAACATACTGATTGCACTCTCTCTCTCACTCTCTCTCTCTCTATCTCTCCTGAGTGGAAAACAAGCCACAAGTGAGTGTGGTTGGCTGTCCATTTAAGTAGGTGGTGGGGCATTGTGTAGGTGTGGTGATGAGGTGAGTGCTGACCAATGGGAAGATGTCTGTTGTTCAGGTGAGTGTTTGCAGGTGTGTCTGTGTTTACAAGTGTTCTGTGTTGCGGTTGCTGTGTCCCTGTCAGTTGTGGGTGTGGAGCTGTGGGGTGCAGGTTGTGTCTGGATCGTCTGGTGATGTTGCACAGGTGAGCTTGTTTTGTGTTGGCAGGTGTCCGTGTTGTGTGCTAACCCCCATAGTTCCGTGGCATGTTGTGTTGGTGTATTTTTCTTGGGTCATGTCCATGTGTTGCTTGGTTGTTGTGTGTGCCAGTGATCTGTGGTGTGTGGACATGTTTTTTGTGTTATTTTGGCATTGCATGGGTTCATTTTCCCATTTGTATTCTTGTGAGGGGAGCAGTTCGTCTGTTTTACCATGTAGCAGGATTTTTTTTGCCCGTTAGATGTCTAACACCTAACGAAACTGGGTCTTAACTCTTGGCCGTTAAATGTATCTTTTTCGCTGCCGTTAGCAGTCCCACACTCCTTTGAATTGCTCTGGGGAATTTTGTTCTATGGGTCCCAATGCATGTAAATGTATCGGCTGTTGTGACTTGTGCTCTGCCGTTAGCTGAATATAACACGGAGCTTTGAATGGCTTACTGCACCTTAACCTTAGTCTTTTTTTTCGGCTAACGGCTGCCTTTAAATCGAGCCCTAGACTACTTCTTGTGTTTTGCTCGTAAAGCCATGTCATTCATTTGACATATATATATGTGTGTGTGTGTGTCTACACACATACATAGACACACATATATACATATTATACATCCACACACACACATATCATACATACATGGTGGAGCATACATACATACACACACACATATATATGTACACATACATTGACACACACACACACACACACACACACATATAAAGTACATATTATTATACACAGAGGTGCACAAATACACAGGCACATACACAGCACACACACACACACACACACACACACACACACACACATACCATATGTGTCCTGGTACTCCAGTGAAAGCAGCTGAGGTTGGGGATGGGGCTAAACAAGGTCATGGTGTTGTAGTCTGGATAGAGGGAGGATGAGGACAGCAGTGCCAGGGCCCCTCGGCCAGAAGTGGAAGAGACAAAGGACAGGATACAGCCCCATGTGAACACTGGCTTAACCTTTCAGTGCCAGAGGGATACACAATGGATTGCTGTTCAATGCATTGTGCAGCCCTCTGGCACTGTCAGGGTAAATGGGAGTGATTTGTTTTGGCAATTACACAAACCTGTTGGACGAAGTGCTCCAGAGAAAAGTGTTGGTGTCCCTTGCTGTACTGGGCTCTGACAAGTAGGAGGCTGCTGGTGTACTGTGTTGGACACTAAGCCACATGGACTCATTAATAAATAACTATGGGCTGCAGCTGAATGATGGTAGGACTGGGGATGGATTCCTACTATTCTTTACCATGGCCACCAATCAGCTGTCCTTTAGTTTCAATTACAAGCAAATGCTTCTGAAGGAGGTGTCCCACATCCAGGCCCAACATGATGTTACTGAGTCCATACTACCACCTCCAGTGTTGGTAGACTCCCTGGCAGGCTGTGGCTGTGCAAGTGAAGGGCTGTTTGGAAATGGTATGTCCCATAGGTAGCATGAAACAGGGGAAGTGTTCTCCAAACATCCACACTATACACTTGCATATTGTGGATATTGTCACACTGTAGAGTTCCATATGCTGGGCAGACAACACAGTGCAGCAGCGGTGGTGGTGGTGGGGGGACAGTCCTAGAAGCGCTCACATGATATGCAAGGGTATGTTGTGAGCACTTGTAGGACTGTCCCCTGGTGCTGCACTGTGTTGTCTGCCCAGCATATGGAAGTCTGTGTGGAAAATAGCAAAGAAGGGAAGATAGAGCCGGGGCAGCACACCACCTCCAGGAACACAGTTTTTTTGTTTTTTTTTTAAACACACATATTAAAGGCACTCTGCAGCACACACATGAGCCAGCACTGCACTATGGGGGTAAATCAATGATTTACATTAAAATAGCATATAAGGGGAGATAGAACGGCAGATGGATTAGTCAACACCTTGAGTGCCAGAACATGGCACTAAACACTAACACATGACCGATGATGACAACGCTGTCACTGCACTAAAAGAGAGATGGATTGATGAATCAATGACAGTTGGCCAGCAAGACCAGAATGCGTCCTTTCAGTAGGCGAGAATCTCATGCTGTCATGTCGCCATTTTAATCCTTGCAACACAGTTAATGTGTTGCAAACAATAATTTTCCTATTTTAAGTGTTTATTTTCATCTATTAAAGTGAAAATACTAAACAAACAACTCAAAATTTACAAATAAACATTTGTGACGTTTCAAAAAAAAAAAAAAAAAAAAAAATCCGTGACCAATATAGCCACCCTTCTTTTCAATAACAGTCATAAGCCTTCCATTCATGGAGTCTGTCAGTTTCTTGATCTGTTGACGATCAACTTTGTGTGCAGCAGCAACCACAGCCTCCCAGACACTGTTCAGAGAGGTGTACTGTTTTCCTTCAGTGTAAATCTGCCATTTAAGAAGGGCCCACAAGTTCTCAATAGGGCTTAGGTCAGGTGAGGAAGGGGGTCATGTCATTATTTTATCATCTTTAAGGCCTTTACTGGTTAGCCACGCAGTGGAGTACTTTGATGCATGTGATGGAGCATTGTCCTGCATAAAAATCATGGTCTTCTTGAAAGATGCAGACTTTTTCCTGTACCACTGCTTGAAGAAAGTGTCTTCTAAAAACTGGCAGTAGGTTTGTGAGTTGAGTTTGAGTCCATCTTCATCCCGAAAAGGTCCAATTAGCTCATCTTTGATAATACCAGCCCATACCAGTACTCCTCCTCCACCTTGCTGGCATCTGAGTTGAAGTGGAGCTTTGTGCCCGTTACTGATCTAGCCATGGGCCCATCCATCTGGAAAGTCAAGGGTCACTCTCATCTCATCAGTTTATAAAACCGTTGAAAAATCTATCTTCAGATATTTCTTGGCCCAGTCTTGACGTTTCAAACTATTTGTCTTGTTCAGTGGTGGTCGGGTTTCAGCCTTTCTTACTGTGGCCATGTCTCTGAGCACTGAACACCTTTTACTTCTGGACACTCCAGGTAGGTTGCAGTTCTGAAATATGACAGCACTGGAGGATAATGGGTTCCCGGCAGCTTCATGTTTGATTCTTCTCAAATCTCTGGCAGTTAATTTGCGTCTTTTTTTCTCAACACATTTCTTGCGACCCTGTTGACTATTTGCAACAAAATGTTTAATGGTTCTGTGATCACGCCCCAATATCTTAGCAATTTCAAGAGTGCTGCATCCCTCTGAAAGACTTTTTACAATTTTTGACTTTTAAGAGTCTGTTATATCTCTCTTTCTCCCAATTTTGCCTGAGGAAATGAAGCTGCCTAATAATTATGCACACCTTGACATAGGGTGTTCATCTCCATAGGCCACACCCTCTCTCATTACACAAATACACATCACCTGATATACTTAAATCCAATAAGCATTCAAGTTTATACAGCTTGGATTTGGAAAATATGCATAAAAATTATGATATTGTCAAAATACTCACTTGCCTAATAATTGTGCACACAGTATATATATATATCTGTGTGTGTTATTGTGGTGTTCACAGAGGCCCCTTCGATATCAGGGAAGTTCAGGGAGAAAGTGTGGCGGTGTGCTAAGACCTGGAAGTGGAAGGGGACGTCTGGACATGACGTCTGCCTTGGCTATATGAGAGTGAGCATGCGCAGGAAGGGGGCTGAGAGAACAAAGGACCCAGGGCAGAACAGGGTGCTCCCAAAGCCTCCCTTGACTGGAACCCCACAGACCCACACCAGATTCCATAGAATAAATGAGGGTCGCAGTTTGCACCCCCAAAGAAACCACTGGTGTCATTATTGAAGTTCTGCTTAGACACCACAGTGGCGATGAGGATGACCAAAGGACCCTAATAAGGATCCTGTAAGTCAAAGTTCATTATTCCCTTGGTGGTTAGACTGACCAGAAGCCTTACAGACCACTAAAGACTTAGTCTGGGCAATAAGAAGAAAAAAAGCTTTGTGCTACTGCTTCTGTGCTGAAGATATTCACTGCTGTGCTTGTGCTACCACTTCTGTGCTAAGGTTATTCACTTCTATGCTTTATGCTACTGCTTCTTTGCTAAGAATATTCACTGCTGTGCTTTGTGCTACTGCTTTTGTTCAAAGGATTTACACTTTCATGTTTTATGTGCTTCCATTTCACTCCTTAAAACTCTCACTGCACAGTGTAAGAACCACATACAGTCTCTGCTTGCCACATCTTCAGCTATCACCTCCTGGCCACTGGTGGTAAGCTGATGAAGAACAACACACAAACAGAAATTCGCCAACCTAGCTAATAATCTACATCATCCAACCATCATGTCATACATTGGCACAGTATAAGAATTCAAGGTGAGAAGTCATGGAAAGCCTAAATAGAAAGGGTCAACATTTCTTTAATGTTAACAACATCCTGGACTCAAAACAGGCAAGGGCTTTCCTCACAGTAGTAGACCACAAGCCCTGTGTCATTCTACAAAATATATTAGCCCCAGCTAGCTAATCGAATAAATCATTCACAGAATTAGTGGTAGTGCTAATACAATACTACCAGCCCCGACATCTGGAGATAGCAAATAGTTTACGGTTCTTCTCACACAAACAAGCACCACTAGAAACGATTAAAACCTACATGATACCACTACACAAATTGGCATCTACTTGCAATTGAGAGATCAGTTGGTGTTTATCCAAAAGAGGCTAATGTCAGAGAGAACACACAAGTACTGGAGACAAGTGGCACTCTGTCACGGTAGCTGGTAAAAATGAGAATAAGACACAGGTACAGTATGATGAACACCACCTTTATTAAGTAGTAATACAGGTAAATATACACAACCCCAATTTCCCCTAAAATTCAGGCAGACGAACAGAGCCACAAATCCACAGCACCAGGATATGTACTCTGAATGTAGCCTGTACAACCCCACGGCCAACGGAACCTAGAAACGGAGGTTGAACCTAGACTATGTTCAGACCAGAACAGAAAGTCGAATGGAGAAACTGGAGACCAAGAGAGTAGTCTGACAATGCCAGGGGTACACACGGAATGGTAGTCAGCTAGAGCCACAGGTAAATACCAATGTTGGTAGTCAGACAATAGCCAGGGGTCACACACGGAGCAGGTAGTCAGCCAGAGCCACAGCTCAAGACCAATGTGGGTAGTCAGACAAAGCCAGGGGTCACACACAGAGCGGGTAGTCAGCCAGAGCCTCAGGTCAAACTAAAGTGGGTAGTCCGACAAAACCAGGGGTCTAGGCACAGGAAATCACGGAAGCCAGGCACAGGCCAATACACAACTCACAACAGAGCTACTAGGAGCTGCTGCACTGGAACACCACGTAAGAAGACTCTCCCCTGCTGCCACCGTGAGGTACACCGTGATACATTCAAATATATTGAGTGGGAAGCAAAAGAGAATGTATCTACTGGAAAAAAACATAATATGGTATTATACTACTGTTCAAAATGACTATATCAACCACAATCAAATATACATATATAAGAAGGTGAGGACCATATTTTCACTAGTCAAGTTCAGGTTGTCACTTTATAATCAAAAGATCTAAAAGAATCTGCCATGATGTAGTATTGATATAGTAGGTTCTATATAAATAGGTAAGTAGATATGATTAATTTGGACAATAGGGATTATGAAGTTGGTATGATTGTACATTATTGGTTGGGCTAGAAGGAGTTACATTTCTTTTGGACTGGATATGAGGTGAGATTATTTAGCCTGGTGAAGCGAAAGTGTCTGTAAACCCTGAGGAAGCGGACATACGATACGTGTCGGCTGTAGCTTTTAAGATGTGGTGGTGTTTTTTTATATGAGCAGTGTGTCTCTCAGTAGTGCCTGGAGTTTCTAAAAGCATACATTGAAGTGAGCAGTGGAAGGGTAGCGGTGATATCCACGGATCGACATTGAGGTCTGGAGTTACCTTATAACATCAGGACCTGAGTAATATTGAGATAAGCCTGTATCCATGAGTATTTTCTTAATGCTAAAATAGAAGGGCTATCAAGTGCCTGATACTTGTATTGCTTCCCTCCACATGAATACGAACATCTGTTGTTCATTCCCAGAAACCTCTCACATTCTATATGTTTAGCATGTTCAATCTCCAAGCCTCAGTGGATAGGATGCAAGTACAAGTACAGACCAACGGACAACCTCTACTCATGGATCTGGATACATGATTTGCTGTCTCAGTAGTCACCGGAAGCCAAGCACAAGCAGAGAGCTTGAATTTACAATTTCACCCACCCACAGTCAAGCTAAAGACCTACAGAGGTCATACTATGAAACCACCAGGGTATGCTAAAGTAACAGTCAGTTATAAAGATACATACTTTATCACAACATTGTAATGGTGGCAGAAGGTGGTCCAGCATTATTCGGCAGAGACTGGATTAGATTGATAGGAATTTTAGACCTACAATACCAAAATATCCATGCCTTCACAGACGAACAAACTAGTGAGACAAGGCGATGGATTTTGGACTTACAATGACAATTCACAGATGTCTTCTCACCATCGCTAGGAAAAGTAAGAGGGGTACAGGCACAATTACAACTCTGCCCCTGGGCCATACTAAAGTTCTGCAAGGCCCGCTCAGCTCCATTAGCGAACCGAGCCAAGGTGGAGAATGAACGACAGAAATTAGAGGCTCAAGTGACTATATTGAAGATCTTGCACAGTGACTAAGCTTCACTGATTGTATCTGTCCTCAAGAAAACAGGCAAAATCAGACTATGTGGGGATTTACGTATGGCCCTCAACATCCATTTGGAAGTGGAGCAGTACCCATTGCCTAGGTTACAATAATTTTTCACCTCACTGGCTGAAGGGAGCTCCTTCTCAAAGACACTTACAACACGCATATTTGCAGCTAGAAATGCATCACAGACAAGATACAAGCACTAGTTAAGACACCCACTCCAAAAGACATCACTCAGACTACCGAGCCTACCTCAACATGCTGAACTACTACTATCAGTTTATGCTAAACCTTGAACAGGAACTACACCACCTACACAGGCTACTCAAAGCTAAAACAACCTGGTGCTGGACAGAAGACTGTCAGTGAGCCTTTGCCACAATCAAATAACTAATCCTTTGGTCTAAAGCCCTAGTGCATTATGGTTTTCAGACGTCAGTCACCATAGTCTGCATACCTCACATACAGCTTGGGAGCAGTGCTGTCACACATCATTCCAGATGGCCCGAGTAACCAGTGGCTATCGCCTCAAAACCCCTGACCCCAGTGGAGAAAAACTGCTCACAGATAGATAAAGAAGCCTTAGTGATCATCTGAGCCCTGCAATGACAATTGATCTGTGAACATTTAAACAGATCACGGATCACAAGCCAGCGCTCACAAACTTTTCTCCGGTTACAGGGATCTCTGCAACAACAGCAGCCAGACTGCAGTGGAATGCCCTATATCTAGGAGCATTAGATTACAGTATATTGTACCATCCGCATGATCCACACTCAAATGCGGATGCATTATCACGACTTTTGTTAATACCCCTTGCAAAACCCCTGCACCTGGACACCTATACCTCAGGCTGGATGGCAGCAGCCACAGTACATGACCCAGATGTTGCAAATCTTACAATATGTCCAGGAAAGCTGGCGTGAATGCAAGACTAAAGCTTGAGTTGACATCCCAGGATGGATGCCTCCTGTGGGGTTCGCACCTGGTGGTTCCAACCTTCCAACAAGCTACCAATCTAGCCATACTGCACGAGGGGAATTAAGGTGTGGTTGGAATGAAACAAAGAGCACACACAGCAGTTTGGTAGTCGTCTTAAGATTCAGATGTGGCCATGTGGTTAGGCCAATACCCAGATCCAGATGTGGAACTGTCCATCAATCCCATGGGAAAGGATACACATAGACTTTGCAGGACCAATTAGAGTAGTCAATTATCTAATTATTGTGGATTCACACCCCAAATGACCAGATGTGCAGCCCATGGCAATCACCACAGCAATACTGAATCAAATCTTTGACACATTCGGCTTCCCAAAACACATGGTCACAGACAATGGCACACAGATCACATCACAACAATCCCAGAAATACCTGGCAGGCAACAGAGCTAAACACACTAGGACTGCTCAATACCATCCAGCTGTGAATGGACAAGCCGAGGGAGATGCCAAGAGCATGCACTTACCAACACTTCTAGTGGTGTATCGCACGTCTCCATGAACCACCAGACCTACTCGAGCTCAGCCGGCAGATCAGTACAACACTAGACACCATAAAACTGGATGTAGTGGCAAAAGTACAGCAGAGGCAAAAAGTCAATGATGCCACCCTTTGAAATACCCAACAAGAAGCAGGATATGGGCCAAGAAATGGATCCCGGAGAAGTATACAGAGTCCTAGGATCCCGGTCGTCATTTGCACAGAGACAGGCAAAGAATGGAGGTGACATTTAGACCAGATCTGTCCCTAGGCCCAGCCCGGACTGTGACACAGAAACAACCTCTCAGACCAGACGAAGAAGAACATTTTGTCTTCATACTCCTGCCAAAGGATAAGCCAGTAAACCAGGTGCCTGGCAGCCCAGGGGCACCAGTTCAGTCCCTGGAAGACCCTCCAGCAACTACAACACCCTCCACGAGACCGGTGCAAGACAGATGATCCTAGGATTGATGTGAGTGTCTTGAGACCTTGAGAAGATGAAGAAAACCTTGAGAGAAAGTCAGATCTCTTCTCTCTCTCTCTCTCTCTCTCTCTCTCTATCTCTGTTTTGTATCTGTACTTCTCTCTCATTTCAGAAGGAGAGAAGATGTGGTGTTCACTGAGGCCCCATCGATATCTGGGAAGTTTGGAGAGAATATGCGGTGGTGCACTAAGACCTAGAGATGTCATCATGGCAGCCTTCCAGCCCACTGCTGCCTGAGGGGAAGTGGAAGTGGACTTCTGAACATGACATCCGCTGGGCTATGTGAGAACACACATGCACAGGAAGGGGGCTGAGAGAACAAAGGACCCAGGACAGAGCAGGAGGCTCCCACACCTCCCTCAACACAGACTCAGCCCAGATTCTTGGCTAATAGAATAAATTAGGGTCTTGGTGTGCCCCCCAAAGAAACTACCGGTATAGTTCTTGAAGTCCCGTTAGACACCACATATATAATGTGTGTGTGTATATATATATATATATATATATATATATATATATATATATAAATCCTGTATCTCCTATGTATTTCTGGACAACAGCAAGGGGCCAACCTAGACTGTTCACATGGACCTTTGATTGTCATGATTCACTTATTGGATTCTGAAACAAAAGCTATATCGGACTGTTGGACTTCTAGATATGACTTTATATGGACTCTTGGCAGACTCCATCAAAGAGTCACATATCTCCCCTTTACCAATAACCAATAGTGCTCTTCACATACAGGGTATCTTGTATGTTTATTTTGGATGCAAATGGGGCCATGCGTAACTCCTCCACCCCATGGTTCTGATTATAACGTAAGCTGCCCTTAAACTAATGAAACATTTTGCCCATGAACTTGATTGGCTAGCGTGGGACGATTGGGATACATTACTGTGGACCTTAACATAATATGCATTTCCACTCTCAGGTTGCATCACAATGTGCCAGCGACCATCAACTAGCACTGTCAGCTGCTTACTGTTGAATCATAATATACATAATGGGTGTTGGTTCGCTTTCGCTTACCACACTCTGTTTAATGCCTCATTTATTCATGCTATGTACAACAAGGGGGCGGTCTATACAGGACAATACCGCAGCGAGTGGATGTCAGTCTGAGTCACCATTATGGGGATACCATTCACCCAGATGGAACTCTTTGGAATAACACTACGCAACTAGATTGTCTCTGTCCACCTCTCACTGTGGAGATCTCTATTAACCAATAGCAGATTCAGATGCCTCTCTGTTACATGATAATACACCAGCCTGCATGATATGACAACTGATGCAAATACTCCTGTCAGTATGTACCTTGAATGAACTAGGTTGCCTTGCCTTATACATGTTGACTTCAGCTCGTATAGAAGCCCAGTTAGCAACACCATATAAACATCATTTACTCCTCTTACATTATTTATTCTCTGTTCATGAAGATACATGATAAATGAAGCTCTTATATACAATAGTGCCTACAATATAATGATGACAAGTATTAGATCTCTATAACATAGAGTAGCATAAGGCCTATGTGTCTAATGAGCCACTGGCATTGTCGCTATGAAAGAGACACAATATTGGGATGGAATATTGGCATTAGGTGTTTACTATTTGGTTGAATTGGCAAACAAAACTTATGCAAGATAACATATCCCTAGAACTCAAAAGGCAATATTAGAGGACAATATCACATGACATGTACACTGAAAAATCATAGCATTATATGGTGAGATCGTCTTTATTCTGCTACCTCTACCTTGGCCGGTGAATTGGAGTAGCTTAACATAGGCACCTGGATTATTGGAATTCCTTAAATCATCCACAGCCACCTTCACCTGATGTCCAGGTATTTTGTACATTAAGTTAAATAACTGTAAGGCTTGTACTTAGTGCTCTTCATTCTATAATTATTTAAATGTAATTTGATGTCATGTCTAGGTGTCAACTCTAATCATGATTTTATTACACTTGGATTATATGTACATGGTGCTTTTCATGTCTTATTTAGGTTGATATTTACCTAATAATTATTATTTTATTGTCATTTTCAATAAATATATGTGTGTCAACACTTATTTGGACAGGTTTTTTTTTCCACAGGTCACAGGGTATATAGTAGGGGTCTTGTTTGTTGTCTTGAAAAAGATCCCAGTGTGGGATTGAAATGTTGATCTTCTATTAAAGCTATTGCTGATCACAGTTGTGCAGTCATGTGAGTGTTGATTCCACCATAGCTATTGTTTCTTCTTTCTGCACCCAGGCAATAACCTTTATTGTGAGTGCATCCTTTGTGTCATTTTGTACCAGTACTGTTGGATAGCACCCAGGCTTTTGTAATTCAACTTGCATTTCTCACATGTATACTTATCCACTTGATACTTCTGGATTTGGATCATGGAAACCACCAATCCTGACATCAGACATTAATGTGGAGCCACCCACTAAGTCATCTCATTTTAAGGAAGCCCAAGCAACAGCTATCCTATTTACTGAAACAGCCATCGAAGAATCTCCCCAACAGGTACCAACTGACATTTTTCTTAATTTATTGAGATTAAAAAAACAGGAAATTGACCTCCATCTCCATGGAGTATATCTGTCAGATTAGTATAGACAGAAAAAGATCCCCAGAGGTTTCAGGATTAATACTATCCCTACTATAGGTCACAACAATACAAACTTCTGCAGGCGATGGTGTTCTATACTTAATAAATGCTCCTTTGATCTAATATTATTAGTAACTGAAGAAGTAACAAGACTGCCAAATCAGAGGTGACGGCAAATGAAAATAAATACTTGACTACAATACAGAAGGACACACAGAATAACTGGCCAGATAAACTGAAGGACCAACTATTAACCTTTAGAACAGAATTACATAGATTTAAGCATAACAAAGTGGATAAAGGGAACTTGGTTTACAAGAAAAGGTGGGTATATAGATGATTGACAGGGTCTGATGAACGTAAAAACCTCAATTTAGGAAACAAGGAAGCAACAGAATACAGAAATCTAACCTTTCTACAGTATACAACTCATCAGGAAACTCATCTGGATCAGAGTGAGAAAGTAGTGAGTCCCCACTAGCTAAAGGAGGAGCTACAGCAGGGGCCACAGTGACTAATGCTAAACCTCAGGCAGCTTTTTTTAGGGGTAACCATCAGAAACCAAACTGCCAGAGGCAGGGGAGACCTCACAAAAGATGAGGGGGGGGAGGAGACATAGGAAATGAGGGACCTGGCAAACCGCCAATACGGGAGAAGAAGTGATATTCATTATTTCCTCACATATGGGTAGAAATCGAGACTAAATGTGGTGTGAAAGGTAAAAAAAAGTTGTTGGTGGGCATATGCTACAAACCACCAAATATCGATGACAATGATGAGGCCCAACTGCTATTGCAAATGAGGAAAGCTGCCCAGTTTGGGCATACTATAATTATGGGAGATTTTAATTATCCAGATATCAATTGGAAAAATGAGACCTGTCAGAGTGCTAAGGGTAGCAGGTTTTTGAACACGCTTCGTGAAAGCTACATGTCACAAATGGTGGAAGCGCCGACAAGAAATAACAATGTATTGGACCTAGTGATCACTAATAACACAGAAATGGTATCCAATATTAAGGTAAGAGAACATTTGGGAAACAGTGATCACAACATGGTTACATTTGAGATCTGTCTGGCAAAGCAAAAATGTATAGGTTCAACCAAAACTCTTAATTTTAAAAAAGCGAACTTCAAATTGTTAAGGGCCTCAATGCAACACATAGACTGGGATATTTTATTTAAAGGCAAAAATACTGAGGAAAAATGGTCAGAATTCAAATTTAGGTTGCAGAAATGTACCCAACAGTATATACCAATGGGGAACAAGTGCAAAAGAAGTAAGTCACAGCCAATGTGGTTAACTGCACATGTAAAGAAGAAAATGGCAAGGAAAAAAAAAAGCATTCAAATTATTTAAGTCTGAAGGAACTAAACAATCTTTCTTAAAATACAGGGAGTGTAACAAAGCTTGCAAAAAGGCAATTAGGGTAGCAAAAATAGATAATGAAACTCGAATTGCAAGGGAAAGCAAGACTAATCCAAAAAAGTTTTTCAAATATATAAATAGCAAAAAACTTAAGAGGGAGTGCATTGGACCATTCAAAAATGAGATGGGTGAGTTGGTTAGTGAGGATAAGGAAAAGGCCGATGTTTTAAACACTTTCTTTGCATCAGTATATACAAGGGAGCAAGGAATGGTAAAATACTCCGCAAGTAACAAATAAAACAATACAATTAATAGATATTGGGTTAACTCAAGGAGATGTCATGGGAAGACTGAACAAAATTAAGGCCAACAAAGCACCGGGTCCTGATGGTATACATCCAAGGGTTCTTCAGGAACTTAGTGCAGTGTTAGCAAAACTCCTATATTTACTCTTTAAAGATTCTGTTACCACAGGCTCAGTGCTACAGGATTGGCGAAGAGCTAACATAGTGCCTCTATTTAAGAAGGGAACTAAAACAGAACCTGGGAATTATAGACCAGTGAGTTTGACCTCTGTAGTGGGAAAACTGTTAGAAGGGATAATAAGGGACTATATTCAGGATTACAACACAAAAAATAAAATCATTAGCACGAATCAACATGGTTTTATGAAGAATAGATCATGCCAAACTAATCTTTTCAGCTTCTATGAGGAGGTAAGCAGCAACCTTGACAATGGCAAGGCAGTAGATGTAGTATATCTAGACTTTGCAAAGGCATTTGATACAGTACCACACAGAAGGCTGGTGTATAAAATAAGGAAATTGGGGCTAGGAGATAACCTTTGCAATTGGATACAAAACTGGCTGAAGGATAGGGAACAGTGTGTGGTTGTAAATGGAAAATTCTCCAGTACAGTTAAAGTGGAGAGTGGAGTACCTCAGGGTTCAGTATTGGGTCCGCTGCTTTTTAACATGTTTATAAATGACCTGGAAATAGATATAGAAAGCAAAATATCAATATTTGCAGATGATACTAAATTATGCAAAGTCATTAATTCAGAACAGGATATTTTCTCTCTACAGAGGGACTTACATACAATGTCAGATTGGGCAAACATGTGGAATATGAAGTTTAATGTGGGCAAGTGTAAAGTCATGCATTTGGGAGGAAACAATCCCAAGGCTACTTATAAACTTAAAGGGGAACTTTCACCCCGCAATAACTTCATGTCCACTTACTGCTCACCTGGCGACTAGCTGCTTAGTAGCGCTAGTCGCCAGAAATCTTACCCGGTTCTTCAGATATCGGCGTTTTACAGGAGCAGGAAGCACGGACGTCTCTTCACAGTGACTTCCGTGCGCCTGCGCTGTCAGTCCCTTGTCAGTCCCTTGTGCACCGTACGGGTAAGATTTCTGGCGACTAGCGCTACTAAGCAGCTAGTCGCCAGGTGAGCAGTAAGTGGACATGAAGTTATTGCGGGGTGAAAGTTCCCCTTTAATGGAATAATTTTAGGTGACTCGTTGCTAGAAAAAGACCTGGGTATCCTTGTCAACTACAAACTTGGAAACAGTGACCAGTGTCAAACAGCAGTAGCAAAGGCAAACAAAATCCTGTCTTGCATAAAAAGAGGTATTGAAGCAAGAGTGGATAACATTATTTTGCCATTATACAAATCATTGATAAGACCTCACCTTGAGTATGCAGTGCAATTTTGGGCACCGATTCTGAAAAAGGATATACTAGAACTAGAGAGGGTACAGCGGAGAGCAACAAAATTAATTAAGGGAATGGAGGACTTGACATATGAGGAACGACTAAACAAACTTAGTTTATTTACGCTAGAGAAAAGACGACTAAGAGGAGACCTTATCACATTGTACAAGTATATGATAGGTCAATACAAGGATCTCTGCAGTGAGCTATTTATTCCAAGGCCTGATCAGGTGACCAGGGGACACCCCTTGAGATTAGAGGAAAGGAGGTTTAAACTTCAGCAGAGGAAGGGTTTTTTTACGGTAAGGTCTGTCAAATTGTGGAATTCATTGCCCAGGGAGGTAGTTATGGCAGATACAATGGATACATTTAAGAGAAGATTAGATACATTTCTTTCAAAAGGGAACATACAGAGTTATACTGTTTATCAGTAGGCTGATCAGGAAGGTCTGATAAAGACTAAGTTAATTGGTAGCAGGAAAGCTATAAAATTCTCAGTTACTGAGGTATGAGGCGAAGGTTGAACTTGATGGACTTGTGTCTTTTTTCAACCTAATTTACTATGTTACTATGTTTACTATATGCTGACTTCTCCTGAAATACATTTGCTATCTAGAGGTTTGTCATTTATTCCCACCACCAGACAAGATATGCTGGATATAGCAATTGATCTATACAGGTTCCAAAGGCAAATTGAATTGAAAGATTTCTTTCAACATACATGCTCTACTCCAGTGCCTTTCAAACCCAAAGGCACTTTTGTTCCCAGTAACACTAATGGATCAATCAGTACATACTGTAAAATGGGGGAAGAAAGCATATCATCTCTATAACAAACAACCCACAAACAATACTCTAACATAGTAGCACAGTTGATGAGGTTGAAAAAAGACATGCATCCATCAAGTCCAGCCCATTCAAAAACACCTCTGTTGATCCAGAGGAAGGCAAAAAATACAAACCCTGAAGCCATTTCCATTTTAACCCAAAGTGGGTAAAAAAATCTGCCAAGTCATATATATCATCTAACCAGGTTTTATACACACCAATTAGATCATAATGCTCATATTTCGGAAATATTTCATTCTTTGTAAAATGTATTTGCCTTTTATCAGACTGTAACAATGTGTTGGAATGTATACCAACAAATGTATAAAGCAAATAAACTGAAAGTAATTTGTAAGTTAGGTTTTTGTGGAGGATGGCTATTCCTCACTTTTTCTTTGTGAAAAAAGCAGCTACTGCCTTGTACACCCAATCTCTTGTTAATTTGGTATGTTCTAGATGTTTGCTGAATAATCCTGGAACAGTACAATTGGGTGTCCTTCATAGGAGATAATTTAAATATGAAAGATGAGAGAATTTCTAACATATCTGTGTAATGCAGAAGTTTGAATATTATTGGTCTTGGTTCATCCTTGTCCAGTTTTTATTTTGGACGCAGTCTGTGGTGTTCTATCAAGATAACTTTATCTAGGGTGTTGGGAAATAGTTAGGGGTAGATTTAAAGGCAGGCGTTAGCAAAACAATATCACTGTCATGTGTTTTAACGTGCAGCAAGCCATTTAAAGGTCCCTGTTATGAACAGCTTACAGCAGTTCGCTAATCCTTATGGACAGTAATCTTAAGTGCATTGAGACTCATGGAACAAGATTCCCTAGAGCCATTTAATGAGTGCGGTACTGCTAATGGCAGAAAAAAAGATACATTTAACGGGTAAAAGTTAAGACCCAAGTTTTGTTAGCCGTAAAACACACAACTGCAAAAAGAAACCACCTTCGCACAAAACAAAACAGACTAACAACATACCGCACAAGCATGCAAATGGAAAAATTAACCTTTGCAATGCCAAAATAACACACAAACTATGCCCATGCACCACAAATCACTGTCACACACAACACAACAACTTGGCAACACCACAGGAACAAGACTGTCAAAAAGCACACCAACACAACTCATCACAACATTGCAGGGAACAATGGGGGTTAACACACAACATGGACAGCTGTCAAAACAAAACAAGCTCACCTGGCCAAAATCACCAAACAACTGAGAAACAACCTGCACTCCACAACGTCACACTCGCAACTCACAGCTACATACCAATCAAAACATAGCAGATTTTATAACACAAACACACCGGCAAACACTTACCTGGACACCACTCACTTAATGACCACATCTGGACAATGCCCCGACACAGTCTTAAAGGGACAGCCTACCATACTCACATGTGGCTTTTTTTCCACTCAGGGAGAAAAAAGAGAGAGACAGAGAGAGATACTCCAATAAGTATGTTCACATACCTATTGATGCGGTGACTGCGGAGAAGGAGGGAGGGCTAGGGAACACCAGCAACTCCGAAGCACACCTGATCAACAGCCTTCACCTGATGCAAGTGAGGAGGATCTGGCTCAAGAGCCACACAGGGGCCTATCACCACCTGGAGGACAACACCTGCCTGCAGAACCACAGCTGCTGCAACAGGATGCTCCACAGATACAGCAACAGGATGCTCCCCAGCTGCCACAGGGACCCCTGGAGCAGCGTAGGATGTACAGACGACCACCAAGGCCCAGGGCAGGGCTTATAATTTTAAGTCCTTTGCTACTAGCCAGACCTGAAAAGTTACTTGCCACTGCAAGACAAAACATACCCACAAGGGCTGAACTTGTACTCGCCAGGGCTAAATTGTCACTCGCCATTGGGTAGTGGCAAGTGGAAATTTTGAGCCTTGGCCCAGGGTATACCGCCCCTGGGAATGACCGATGACAATGTGATAGATAGCTACAGGTTGAGGCCAAACAGCATCATTGCCCTATATGAGGCCATGAAGGATGAGGTCGATCCCATATACAGTGGATATAAAAAGTCTACACACCCCTGTTAAAATGTCAGATTCTTGTAATGTTAAAGAATGAGACAAAGATAAATCATTCAGAACTTTTTCCACCTTTAATGTGATATAACGTGAACAATTCAATTGCAAAACAAACTGAAATCGTTGAGGAGGAAAAATAAAAAATAAAAAACTCACATACATCATTCACACAACATGTGTGTTACGGTTTTATTGACACTCAGACACAGTAGGTGAGATAAAACACAGTTTATTGAACAGGCACTGAAAAGATAACCCTCACGGGTCTAGCAGTAAATGTAAACACAATACAGTACTGACACAGGACAGGTTATAGCAAGATATATACCCACACGGGTCCAGTATGTGTACAATACAGAAATTACAATATACTGACAAAGGTCAGGCAACGTTCGTGTGAAACTCAAACCGAGGCAGCAAGGAATGGTTACTATTAGGCCAGGAATGCTGACAGGCCCTAATAGTGCGAGGCCCTTAAGACTCCCACTCTGCAGGGAGTGTTAAAATAGCGAGAAACGCCCAGTAGACAACGGAGGCCCAGGATCATCTTTAGGACTTCCTTAGCAGTAATGGAGGACTGAGACAGTATGCCTGGGAGGGCACCCAACGGAGACTGCACAGTAGAATAACCAGTGATATAGTGGCAACTTCCCCGAAGGGGTTAATGAATGCTAAGACCAGTAACGACTGCCTGATGTAAGCACAGCCTGAGGAGCCCAAAGTAACACCAACCGCAGCTATAGGCAGGAAGGAGGGTCAAGCGTACCGTGGTGCACTGATGGGATAGACACCAGAATGTCACCCACGCGACAATGACCAAACCGATACTAGACTGCAGGAGTAGCACTGAGGCCCAATGGAATTGTCCGGAGACAGAAGCCTGGAGGAGGACCCCAAACTGAGGACTGGAATGGGATCACAGGCAGCAGCGATATACAGGAGCAATAGCCCTACCGGGCTGGTACACAGAGAAGGAACGTCAGCCAATCCGAGTCGGTACACAGAGCAGGAACGTCAGCCGGGCAGGGTCGGTACA
Organism: Rhinophrynus dorsalis; assembly: GCA_037306005.1. Taxonomy (NCBI): domain Eukaryota; kingdom Metazoa; phylum Chordata; class Amphibia; order Anura; family Rhinophrynidae; genus Rhinophrynus; species Rhinophrynus dorsalis. Next base: position 250,216,506 of record CM074719.1, on the reverse strand, counting down.
CAGAGCAGGAACATCAGCAGGGCCAGGTCAGTACACTGAGCAGGAACGGATAAAGCACAGTAGTCAGGCAGTCCGGGTCGGTACACAGGCAGGAACAGATACAGCAGAGTATTCAGGCAGTCCGGGTCGGTACACAGAGATCACACGAAAACTGGAACAAGCGCTGGTAACGGAAACACCACGAAAGGGCACCGGAGAAGTGACAAGGTCCAGTATTTAAGGACAAATACTGGGTGGGACCAAGTCACTACAGCCAATAAGCATCAGAAGTTGACAGAGACTGACAGAATGTCGCCAGCATAGCACGGGCACCTTGATAGTACCCCCCTCTCAAAGACCCTATCACGGTGCCCGTGCTCCCCTTGCTGTTTTCTGTCAGTCTACTCTGTGCTTTGCTCCCACTGGCCATTGTCCCGTCCAGTATAGCCTTTATATACTGGGCTCTGACACCCCTCCAGGGACCTTTCGTGGTGTTCCTGTACCAGTGCTTGTTTCTGCCCAGTGATTCCCAGTGTACCGACTTGGCCTGCCTGACTACTCTGCATCTTGTCTCCTGCTCCTGTGTACCGACCCGGATTGCCTGACTATTCTTCTGCGCCTGCTCCTGTGTACTGACCCGGCTTGGCTGACGTTCCTGCTCCTGTGTATCGACCTGGCTCGGCTGACGTTCCTGCTCCTGTGTACCGACCCGGCGTGGCTGACGTTCCTGCTCCGTGATTCGACTTGGCTTGGCTGGCGTTATTGCTCTGGCTGCCTCTGTGTTGCCATGGCGACATTCTGATTAATCAGGCAATTGTGTCTCCATTACTGCTCCTGCAGAGTACAAGTGGCCTAGTCTCCGTTACTGCTATGGCAGTGTGCCATTGGTCTAGTCTCTGTTGCTGCGCCTGTAGAGTACAAATGTCTGTCTCCGTTATTGCTATGGCAGTGTGCCATTGGCCTAGCCTCCGTTACTGCTCCTGCAGAGTGCAAGTGTCTGTCTCCGTTACTGCTATGGCAGTGTGCCATTGGCCTAGTTTCCGTTACTGCTCCGGCAGAGTGCAAGTGTCTGTCTCTGTTTCTGCTACGGCAGTGTGCCATTGGCCTAGTCTCTGTTACTGCGCCTCCAGAGTGCAAGTGTCTGTCTCCGTTACTGCTACGGCAGTGTGCCATTGGCTTTGTCTCCGTTACTGCTCCTGCAGACTGCAAGTGTCCGCCTCCGTTACTGCTACTGCAGTGTGCCATTGGCCTTGTCTCCATTACTGCTCCTGCAGAGTGCATGTGGCCTGTCTCCGTTACTGCTACGGCAGTGTGCCATTGGTCTTGTCTCCTTTACTGCTCCTGCAGAGTGCGAGTGGTCTGGTCTCCTTTACTGCTACGGCAGTGTCCTATGTTGCTCAATTCCTGATATTACTCTAGCAGTTTACGTTTGTTCTGCTAACCTGTTTCTGGGCGTTACACATCCCTAAGATCTCTATATGGAGAGAGCTCCATCACAGACCTCTCTGCACATGGGACTGTTTACACTCATTGAAGACCATCAACCCATGCAGTACCTTTCTCCTGGGAATTCAACATATTCTGCCTGACCTGTGTCAGTATAGACTGTTATGGACTTTATGGTTATACTGGACCTGTATAGGCATATGTATATGTAACCTGTCATGTGTCTGTATTATTCTGCTTAAATACTACAGGACCTGTGAGGGTTATTATATTACTGTGATTTCAATAAAACTGTGTTTTATCCTAAACCACTGTGTCTGTGTGTCGAACAAACCGTTACAGTACGAAAGGGCCATGACCTCAGACAGTAAAGGTGAGGGAAATACACAGAACATTCACTGGAGGATGGATGTACATGAGCAGCGTTTGGACCAATTGGCACTGGCCATACAAACTATTCTTGAGCGCACGGTGCATCTCGATAAACCATTCAGAATCCGGTGGTCTCCCCAGTTTTGACCCCGGAGAGTCATTCCTTGACAGCTGTTGCCTCAGTTAAAGGGTTAACTGCTTCTGCTCCGCTACCACTCAGATACGATGGTGAGCCCACCTTGTGCAGAGGGTTTATTAATCAATTGGAGATATTTCTGGAACTAACCCCTCACGCCTTTCCTAATGACCACAGTAAGGTCGGGTTCATGATATCACTATTGACGGGCAGAGCCTTGGCGTGGGCCAATCCCTTGTGGGAGAATGCTAAACCTTACACCAGGGACTTCAGAGAGTTTGTACGGACGTTCCGGAGAGTATTTGAAGTTCCTGGGAGAGCCGCCTCTGCTGATTGATGTAGATACAACAGGGCAATCGTACTGTGGGCGATTATGCCATAGAATTCTGTACATTGGCAGCACAGGTAGGTTGGAACAACGAGGCTCTGGTGGCAGCCTTTGCTCAAGGACTTGCTGACCGTATTAAGGATGAAATCACAGCTAGAGAAGTACCTAGTGATCTGGACAAATACATTGATTACGCCATTCTAATTGATTCTCGTATTTGTGAGAGACTTATGGCTAAAGACCGTATGCTACGGCCTAGAAACAGTGGGCAAAACAGTTTTTTGATCCCACCCATGCCTCCTTCGCCTCCCATGCCTCCTGATCGTATACAGGAGTCCTGTGAACCAATGCAACTTGGGTTCACCAAACTAACTAAGGAAGAACGGTCACACCGCAGGAGGCAGGGGTTATGTCTGTACTGTGGCAAAGCTGGGCACCTATTACGTACCTGTCCTGTACGTTCGAGAAACTAACACACCTAGGGTACCTTGGGAGACAGGCCCTAGGTGGTGTTCAGCAGTCCCTAGACCCGATTATGCAGAAACCCACAATCCAGGTGGTGTTTTCGTGGGCAGAACACTCAGTATAGGTTCTGGCCCCGGTTGATTCCGGCGCGGCCGGTTACTTCATGGATAGTTCATTTGCTGCATTACATAAGATTCCGTTGGTCAGGAGGGAATCTCCCTTAGCCATTGAGGCCATTGATGGCAGACCGTTAGAACCAGCTCAGATAACTGTGGAAACTATTCCGATTTCTATGAATATTGGGGCCCTCCACTCGGAGGAACAGCGATTTCAGATAATCCATTCTCCTCATCATGCGGTCATTCTGGGGTTCCCATGGTTACATTTGCACAATCCCCAGTTTGACTGAGTTGTGAGATCACGTCTTGGTACGAGTACTGTATGGAGCATTGTGTGACTTATCCAGTTAAGATTTTGTGTACCTCTCCCTCCATGCTGGCCGAGTACCACCAATTCAGTGACGTTTTTAGTAAGGGAGAGGCTAGCACATTGCCACAGCATAGGGTGTACGATTGTGCCATTGATTTGCCCCCTGGGGTTGTGCCCCCTAGGGGCCTCACGTATCCACTGTCGTGCGAGGAGAATCGGGCCGTGGAAGAATACATTGATGATGCCCTTAAAAGAGGAATTATTCGGAAGTCTACCTCACCTGCTGGTGCTGGGTTCTTTTTTGTGAAAAAGAAGAATGACAAGTTAAGGCCCTGTATTGATTACCGGGGATTAAATAAACTTATGTCCAAGAATGCCTACCCCATACCACTCATTACTGAACTATTTGACGGGATAAAAGGTTCTTCCATTTTTACGAAATTAGATCTACGAGCTGCCTATAACCTGATCAGAATAAGAGCTGGGTATGAGAGGAAAACGGCATTTAATAACAGATCTGGGCATTATGAGTACCTAGTCATGCCATTTGGCCTCTGTAATGCACCCGCGGTATTTCAAGAATTTATTAACGATATCCTCCGTGATATGCTACAGTCCTGTGTAGTAGTCTACCTTGATGACATACTCATACACTCAGCAAACCTGTCTCAACACATCAAGGATGTGTCCGAGGTCTTGCTTCATTTACGCAAGAATAAACTATTCTGTAAAATGGAGAAGTGCGAGTTTCACAGGTCCAAAGTGCCTTTTTTGGGTTTCGTGATCTTTAAGGATGGTATTGCTATGGACCAGGAGAAACTCGCAGCAGTCTTGCAATGGCCACGACCCAAGGGGTTAAAAGCTATTCAGCGTTTTCTTGGGTTTGCCAATTATTACAAGAAGTTTATCCAAAACTTTTCCACTATTGTTAAACCTCTGTCTGACCTTACGCACAAGGGTGCTAATCCATCCCAATGGTCTGATGCTGCTGATCATGCTTTTGAGACATTAAAATCCGCTTTCGCATCCGCCCCTGTACTGTCCCACCCCAACCCGTCCCTTCCATTCATGTTGGAGGTTGATGCCTCTGAAATTGGGGTAGGGGCAGTACTGTCACAACAACCAATGGCTGGGGATACTCTGAGACCATGTGGGTTCTTCTCCAAAAAACTGTCCAGTGCCCAGAGTCACTATGAAATTAGCGACAGAGAACTCCTGGCTATCATTCTCGCTCTGAAAGAATGGTGCCACCTGCTGGAAGGTACCAGAACTCCTGTATTAATTCTAACTGATCACAAATATCTGACTTATCTCTCGGAAGCTAAAAGATTGTCCTCTCGTCAGGCCAGATGGGCCCTGTTTTTATCTCGTTTTAACTTTGTAATATCCTACTTGCCGGGCTCCAAGAATGTTAGGGCCGATGCCCTGTCTAGACAATTTGGGCCAGAGATGGAGAAGTATGAGGTCCCCGTACCCATCATTCAGCCTGATCGCATCCTGGCCACCCTACATACTAGTATCACTTCACCACTGGGGGAGGAGATTCTGGCTACCCAGGCTACGGCACCCCCAGAAACCCCAGTGGGCAGGTGCTTTGTGGATGAGCCATTAAGTACCCGTTTTCTCGAAACATACCACTCTTCTAAGGCTGCTGGGCATATTGGGAGGGATCAACTAATATGGTCTCTCTCACAAGTCTTTTGGTGGCCTTCCGTACGGGCCGACTGCTCCACATTTACTGCAGCCTGTACCACCTGTGCTCATGCCAAGACCCCTAGACACCTCCCAGTGGGCTTACTCCAACCAGTACCTAATGGCGAACGTCCTTGGTCCCATGTATCCATTGATTTCCTGGGAGAACTGCCAGTGTCTAGGGGTTACTCGTTCATTCTTATGTTGGTCGATAGATTCTCTAAAATGGCTAATTTCATGCCCCTTTCTGACCTTCCCTCTGCCCAGGAGTTGGCACTTGTCTTTGCTAAAGAGGTGTTCTGGTTGCATGGGGTACCTAGAGTTCTGGTGTCCAACCATGGGAGCCAATTTGTATCCAGATTTAGGAGAGCATTCTGTTACCAGATGGGCATTCAACTGTCCTTTTCTTCTGCCTACCATCCCCAGACCAATGGAGCCACTGAGTGTGCCAATCAAGGATTGGAACAGTTCCTGCTCTGTTTTGTTACCGATCATCATGATAATTGGGCAGACCTGTTGCCTTGGGCAGAGTTCACCAGGAATTGTGCGGTTAATTCATCGTCCGTGAGCTCCCTGTTTCTCATCAACGATGGGTTCCAGCCATGTTTGCTCCCGGACTCATTCCAGTTGCAACAGATTCCAGCTCTGGACGAGCACATCGAGCAACTCCGCTCCACTTGGGCACAGGTTCAGAGGGTCCTCAGTCAGTCGTTCCAGCGTCATCAGCGCCAATCTAACCGTAGACGGCTGCCAGCGGTCTCTTTTCAGGTTGGGGATAGGGTATGGCTCTCCTCCAGAAACCTTAATTTGCAAGTTCCATCTAATAAGTTGGCTCCCCGGTTCATTGGTCCCTTCAGGGTGATCCGTAAAATTAACCCTGTTTCGTATGCCTTGGAGCTCCCAGCATCTGCGCATTCACAATGTGTTCCATGTATCCTTGCTGAAACCGCTGGTATGCAACCGCTACACTACCACTCCTGTGGTTCCCGGTCTGATAGAGGTTCAGGGCCAAGAGGAGTACAAGGTCCAAAGCATAATTGATTCAAGCAGAGTTAGAGGAAAATTACAATATTTGGTCCTGCTCCTGTGTACCGACCCGGCTCGGCTGACGTTCCTGCTCCTGTGTACCGACCCGGCATGGCTGACGTTCCTGCTCCGTGATTCGACCCGGCTTGGCTGGCATTCCTGCTCTGGCTACCTCTGTGTTGCCTTGGCAACATTCTGATCAATCAGGCAATTGTGTCTCCGTTACTGCTCCTGCAGAGTACAAATGGCCTAGTCTCCATTACTGCTATGGCAGTGTGCCATTTGTCTAGTCTCTGTTACTGCACCTGCAGAGTGCAAGTGTCTGTCTCAGTTAATGCTACGGAGGTGTGCCATTGGCCTAGTCTCCGTTACTGCTCCTGCAGAGTGCAAGTGTCTGTCTCCGTTACTGCTACGGCAGTGTGCCATTGGCCTAGCCTCCTTTACTGCTCCTGCAGAGTGTAAGTGCCTGTCTCCGTTACTGCTACTGCAGTGTGCCATTGGCCTAGTCTCCGTTACTGCTCCGGCAGAGTGCAAGTGTCTGTCTCCGTTTCTGCTACGGCAGTGTGCCATTGTCCTAGTCTCTGTTACTGCGCCTGCAGAGTGCAAGTGTCTGTCTCCGTTACTGCTATGGCAGTGTGCCATTGGCCTTGTCTCCATTACTGCTCCTGCAGATTGCAAGTGTCCACCTCAGTTACTGCTACGGCAGTGTGCCATTGGCCTTGTCTCCGTTACTGCTCCTGCAGAGTGTAAGTGGCCTGTCTCCATTACTGCTACGGCAGTGTGCCATTGGTCTTGTCTCCGTTACTGCTCCAGCAGAGTGCGAGTGGTCTGGTCTCCGTTACTGCTACAGCAGTGTCCTATGTTGCTCAATTCCTGAAATTACTCTGGCAGTTCACGTTTGTTCTGCTAACCTGTTTCTGGGTGTTACACATCCCTAAGCTCTCTATATGGAGAGAGCTCCATCACAGACCTCTCTGCACATGGGACTGTTTACACTCATTGAAGACCATCAACCCATGCAGTACCTTTCTCCTGGGAATTCAACATATTCTGCCTGACCTGTGTCAGTATAGACTGTTATGGACTTTATGGTTATACTGGACCTGTATAGGCATATGTATATGTAACCTGTTGTGTGTCTGTATTATTCTGCTTAAATACTACAGGACCTGTGAGGGTTATTTTATTACTGTGATTTCAATAAAACTGTGTTTTATCCTAAACCACTGTGTCTGTGTGTCGAACAAACCGTTACAGACCCCCTCTCCTAGAGGAGGGACCTGGTTTCTGAGGGTATTTAGAATGGAATATACGCAGTAACCTGGCCCTTTCGTACTGTTACGGTTTTATTGACACTCAGACAAAGTAGGTGAGATAAAACACAGTTTATTGAACAGGCACTGAAAAGATAACCCTCACGGGTCCAGCAGTAAATGTAAACACAATACAATACTGACACAGGACAGGTTATAGCAAGATATATACCCACATGGGTCCAGTATATGTACAATACAGAAATTACAATATACTGACACAGGTCAGGCAACGTTCGTGTGAAACTCAAACCGAGGCAGCAAGGAATGGTTACTATCAGGCCAGGAATGCTGACAGGCCCTAATAGTGCGAGGCCCTTAAGACTCCCACTCTGCAGAGAGTGTTAAAATAGCGAGAAATGCCCAGTAGACAACGGAGGCCCAGGATCAACTTTAGGACTGCCTTAGCAGTAATGGAGGACTGAGACAGTATGCCCGGGAGGGCACCCAACGGAGACTGCATGGTAGAATAACCAGTGATATAGTGGCACCTTCCCCGAAGGGGTTAATGAATGCTAAGACCAGTAACGACTGCCTGATGTAAGCACAGCCTGAGGCGCCCAAAGTAACACCAACCTCAGCTATAGGCAGGAAGGAGGGTCAAGCGTACCGTGGTGCACTGATGGAATAGACACCGGAATGTCACCCACGCGACAATGACCGAACCAAGACTAGACTGCAGGAGTAGCACTGAGGCCCAATGGAATTGTCCTGAGACAGAAGCCTGGAGGAGTACCCCAAACTGATGACTGGAATGGGACCGCAGGCAGCAGCGATATACAAGAGTAATAGCCCTACCGGGCCGGTACAGGAATGTCAGCCAATCAGAGTCGATACACAGAACAGGAACGTCAGCTGGGCCGGGTTGGTACATAGAGCAGGAACGTCAGCCAATCCGAGTTGGTACACAGAACAGGAATGTCAGCCGGGCCAGGTCGGTACACAGAGCCGGAACGTCAGGCAATCCGAGTCGGTATCCAACTGGGCCGGGTCAGTACAATTAGCAGGAACGGATAAAGCACAGTAGTCAGGCAGTCCAGGTCGGTACACAGGCAGGAACAGATACATCAGAGTATTCAGGCAGTCCGGGTCGGTACACAGAGATCACACGAAAACTGGAACAAGCGCTGGTAACGGAAACACCACAAAAGGGCAACAGAGAAGTGACAAGGCCCAGTATTTAAGGACAAATACTGGGCGGGACAAAGTCACTACAGCCAATAAGCATCAGCAGTAGACAGAGACTGACAGAATGTCGCCAGCATAGCACGGACACCGTGATAATGTGGTCCCTGCCTCACCATGTTACTCACTTTCCACAGGTGGCTTTGGCTGTGGCTGCAAATCCTGGCTACTGACCCAGGTCACAAATCCCCAAACCGATGCCCAGGAGTGATACAATCAGGCTCATTGCAGAACAAAGAATGCCATTGAGTGGATTTTCGGGCTCATAAAATCCCGATTCAGGTGTCTGGATCACTCGGTGGAGCACTACAGTATGTACCAGGCAAAGTCTGCAATATCATAACAGCATGTGCAATATCACGGTGGACACCAGACTTGTGGACAATATCCAGCCCCCACCCATACCTGATGACCCTGCAGACATTGTTGAGGGTGAAGAAACCCTAAGAAGAATGCAGATAAGAGACAGACTGATCAGGGAACACTTCAGCTGTGAGTATAACACATGCAAGCACACAATCCATGCATGTCCATCATCAGTCCTGTGGTGTGTGGTGTATTCTGTTTTACCCCACAGGATCAGTGACACAGCTCTGACACTAGCTGCAGTATGGACCCCAAAAATCTACCATTCCATGGACGTGTCAAATGATGTGGCTGTGGATTCCAATACCATTTGCCACCCTGTCATCCATGTTGACACTGCTCCCTCAAGGATATCATGCATGCCCCCATGTAAACCAAGGTACACTAAATTCCAGGGCTCGACAAGTAGCAACTAAAGTGTTTTGCTATGATCATAGCCATAGCAACCATGGTACCTCTGTAGCGAAAGAACATTATCCAATGTAATGCATCAGATAACACTCTGTCACATCAGGGGTTAAAGGGCCATTAGAGTGAACATGGGACCTGTAGTTTGCTATAGCAGAAAAGAGCAGCAGAAAGATGGATCTACAGTGGTATTGTGTTACACAACATAGAGGTCTTGAAATGTGGATCACATCTCAAGGGACACCAGCCCAAGTTTATTTTTTTCATGGAGCTATTAGGACATATTTGTTGATGTGGGGATTTATGTCAGGGGCACATATCTCTAGGGCTAACAGACATCCCCTTAGTTCTCCATATAATGGGTTACAGATGAGTACATAACACATTACAAAGCAATGGGCTGTGTACTCCCCTATAACGGAAAAGATTAATGTGATAGTGATGTTGGAGCTGGCTGCTGTTCCAAATCCTGTAGTATTTTCCCACAAGCATTCATAGCATTATCCATCCTGGAACAGAGAAGTTTCCATTGACTGGACTGAAGCCTTGACAACACTTCCATGAAGCTCACCCCTTGATGCTTTCAAGTGCTTGTGTTTGTGTTGCAATGTATAACCTGATGTTCACAGCAGCCTGGAATATTCACATATCCACAGAAGACCCAAATGTATGTGTTTCTTAACATCCAGGTATCAAACCTGAACAGTAAGAATGTTAGTCTGTAGAGTCACAATACCTTGTGAACAACACACAAGCAGTTCAGTAGTGCTTCTTCAGGATCCTTTAAGTTTTTATGTACCTTTTGTGTGCTCATAAAAGTGGTCAATGCATATAGTCAATATACCCAAAAAACACATGTATGTTTTAATGTAGCGTGAGACACATTAAAGGAGAACCATCACTATTTAATAATGTGTCTGTTAATTAAATGTGGGATTAGACATGTCTCAATGTGGAACCACACCCATGACTTGAGTATCCCTCATACATAGGAAGGCATGACCTACATCAGAGGAGTCCACTAGTTGTTTGACCATGAGTGGACTTTGTCATGTATTCATGCAAAGAGATGATGGCAGTGATACACTAATGTGTGTTGTGAGTGATAAAGAGGTGATACAGGGGACATACTTCCCCAGTGATCTAATGTCCATGGTTTCCATGTTGATCAATGTACTCAATGGTCTGAGATTGCTTTAGTTCGATATCTCTCAGTACATGGACCACATTAACAAACAAACTAAGTGGCAATGTGATATCACTGGTGAAGTCTGTTTGAACATTAGTAAAACCTGGATAACCCACTGCTCACCCTAGGGTTTCAATGTGTAACTTACTCATTGAAACCTTAGGGTGATCATTTGGTTATCCCATAAGTTATTTCCACAATCAGAATGTGAATCACAGCCTATCTGGCTGCATGTTCTAGCTATCCTGACTGTTAGTTTTTAGTTAAATCAAATTGCTGTTTAGTTAACCCCTGTAAACCGCAACAAATGCAAATGAATGTTCACAGTGTTGCACCAGTTGTTGTGCTAAGGGGTACGTATCTGTTGTTCAAATACAACACACATCATGGCCATACAACACTCAAGTTATTTGGCTCCAGTGGTGGATTGCAAGTTGAATTTGGACAACGTTGTGTAAGAACCTATGTTGAAACATTCTACAAGCATGTAACCTGGGCAGAAGTTGTGTTCACTGCATTGCTTGGCAATGCATTGGAGACATCTTTGCCACCTAATCTATCAGTGACCACAAACCATATCAGACAGGATTCTGAAATGCAGAAGTGCTTGTTTTATTTAGGGGGAAAATATCAAGTTGGGCTCTTTATTTTTTTCTTTGGGGGGGGGGCCTTGCACTGGGTGCCAGAAGTGGATTCCCTGGCTGACTGCCTGGTCACCCTTTGCACCCTTGATGTTGTTTCAGGGGTCATACCTGAGGGAGAGGTGGATGCAGTAGAACCCTCTGTCAACCGCTGCTTCCTCTCCAGACGCAGGTTCTCCCTGCAGTTGTGGTCTCTGAACACCACCAGCAGCTGCCCCATCATGTCCATCATCCCTGTACAATACTGATGCAGCTCTGCAGTCAGCACTGTGTGCTGTACCTCCAGGGCATGAATGCTGGCTTGCAGTCTGGCAGTGTTCCTCAGGGAATCCCTTTGGAGCCTTCTGATGTACCTGTTGGTCCTCTGGGATTCCCTGATTTGCTTGCTCTATAGCACCAGGCACTCCACCTCCACCCCCACCCCACTGCTGGAGGAGGATGTACCTGGTGAGGCTGCTGCTGGTGGGGCTGCTGGTAAGGCTGGTGCTGGTGGAGAGGCTGCTGCAGATGATAGTTATGTGCCCACCACATCCAAAGACTCCAAACTGCCCACTGATTTCTGTGGTGGTGGTGGTAAGGTGACGTCATCCCTCGGTTGAGGGCACTGGGGCTCCCCTATCAGGCCCAGATGTTCGTATTCCAGTGGCCAGGGGTCATACCTTGGCCATTGTTAGCTGCTTGGCCCCCACCTAGTATCATACCTGGTCCCATGCTGGGGAGCCATCCAGGAGGGTAGTTCCATCTGATGGGCATATGGCCCATATTGAGGAGTGGTCACTGTCTCTGGCAGCCAGTGCCTTCCTGGTGGTGGTGGTGGTGGTGGAATGCATCCACCTTTCCTCCTGTGGCATCCAGGTAATGTATTGGGTTGGAGCAGGTGGTACAGCAGGTGGTGATGGTGGTAACGGTGACCACTGGCTGGTCCCCATCCTCTGGATACTCTTCACTGACTCTGCATCCTCCATGAGCTCCTGCTGTGCTGGACGCCTGTAAGCTGTGTGGGTAAATGAGATGATGTGATTAGTAAACTTAGCAATGACAGAATGAATGCAAGATTTTGAAGTAATTGACATGTGAATCTCTGGTTGTCATGATGGTATCCTATGCATTGCATTGCGATGCATGGGATACCACCCTGGCAATCACAGACTGATGAACTTGATGGGATCCCGCCCATGAGGTCTGTCCAAGTTCAGTCCTCAAGGCCACCAATCAGGTCAGTAGTGAAGGATATCTCTGATTAAGGCCTGTTGTTGTTTGGATAAGTGGGTCCATCCTTCTGAGTGAGCCAGCCATGCTCAATGAGAGCTATCCATCATTCATGGCCTGTTGGTGAAAAACAACTGTGGTTAATATTTGGTTCCCATGTGTATCCTGCAAATAGTTGATGGTCTAACATCCATCCATGGCATCAACACTCCTGAGGATCCATGTGGAAGCCAAATGTGATATATATCAGTTCAAGTTAGAGTAAATGACTGCATTCAAGAGAGTTTTGTTTATTTTGGGGCTTGTGTGTGGCACTGTGATGTTTGACCTGATCCATCATTTTTGTGATACAGTGAGCAGTGATGAAGACCTGATGAAGTGAAAATCATGATGACTTCTCCAGTGATATCATTTCTCCATTTCCAATGTTTTCTATGGAGTCTATACAATGAAACCTTAGAAACTTGATTCATGTTATTGAATAGTCTCCATAGACTAACATGGGGATTGGTGAATTGAGGGTATGTAAGGGTTAATTTTGCTCCATCATCTCCTATTCACCACTTAGGGATTGTCCCCTGTGTAGCATGTAATTGTTACCCTCTCGACTTGTGTTTGTTTTCGGTTAACCCCTTTGAGTACCAGAAGGGTTGCCAAAGCATTGTTGAGCAATGTATTGATGATCCCTCTAGAACTCAAGGGGTTATATGCTGAGTTCCCTGTGGGTACATGGGTGACAATGTGGTGGAACATTGATGATTTTTAACAAACAACAGTTTGTGATACATGGTTTGTGTGGATTGTGTGTGATCAGCACAGCAACATGAGGGTTGTACTGGGATTTGGACGGGCTTGGGCCTGGTCGATCCTTGCCTTTTGTAAATGTATTGTTTCCTTTTTTGAACCCTCAGAGTGCTGTGTTGGTGCAATTGTGTGGATGAATGATGGGCATGTGTTGGGGTGTGACTGTGTTTGCGTGTTACGGTTGTGTCGGTTGATATGGTGTGTGGTTCTGTGATGATGCACTTACAGGTAGTAAATGTCCAATCTTCCAGGGACCCCCTCAACAAGTGTGGCTGACACATTCTGCCGCAGCATCTCCTCCCAACTGCTGTAAATGATGTGGTCAGGGGGACCACCTCCTGTTCCTAGGGCGTAGAGGGCAGCCTTACCCATCTTTTTCTTCACCACCTACTGTTATGGTTTTCTGACACTCAGACCACGGTAGAAAGTAAAAACACAGTGTTATTTGAGAAAATGATAAAGAACAGTGCCCCTAGGGGCCAGTACAGGTATAATCAGTATTGGCAAAATACAGATCAAGTAAGGATAATGCAATATATATAGACTAGTAAAATGCCTTACAGGGTTAAAGAGAAGAAACTGAAGCAACTCAGTGCTTGATTAGCCAACGCCTAGGATATGATAACAGTCTCTTGATGGTGAGAAGCAGGAATATAGTGTCTGCACTTAATCATTCTCAGTGGTAGTAAGATGGAACGCACCAACAGGCCAGAGCTGAGCTGATACCACCACAGTGGGATTCTCGGAGGAGAGCTACTGCAAGAGCTGACGAGACCAGAACCTGAATCGCCCTTAACATACACTCGCTAGTAACCTGGCGTGTGCCAACGGGATAGCGCCAAATCACCCTTGGGGTGCCAACATAGACTGACACTAGACAAGCTATATGAGAGCCGGAGCACTGGGTAGTGAGGAGGATAACGCAACACCTTGAGCACAAGGGAACCTGAGCCAGGACACCCTTCTGGTGCCGCACGGAACACACACTGCAAGAGCGGACAGGCTACCAGCGCCAACCGGCGCGGTCACGGTGCACACCGAACACCGGAATGGACACTGCTCTGCAAGTGTGATAAGTAGGCTAGGTCTTCCAGCACAGGCTCAGGACGGTTAAAGGCTCTAAGGAAAACCAGAGGCTTGGCCAGTGTATAGGATAGGCACATAAACAGAGACTACAGGCACTGCACGGGTTAATAGAGGTTCGGTCTAGGAGAGAACAGCTCAGCAGTAAAAGCGGATAGACTACTGTAACCTCAGGCAACAGCTCGGTATAGAGAGATGATTCATCAGCGTGACACAAGACAGTTCAGAATGTCGCCGCGAGCGACCGGAGCTACTCAGGAACACAGGAACAGCACACAGGACTGAAACGTCAACCGGAACCGGATCAATACACAAAGCAGGAACGTCAGCCAGAACCAGGTCAATCACGGAGCAGAGTCGTCAGCCAGATCCGGGTCAATCACGGAGCAGGAACAGCAGAATAGTCAGACAAGCCGGATCGGTACACAGGATACTCAGGAACTCAGCAACGATGCGCAGGATCAGGAACACCACGAAAGGGCAACTGACAAGTGCCCAAAACCCAGTATATAAAGGAACATCCTGGGCGGGCCAATCAGCTTCCTCCAATGCACAGGTAACACAGCAAAGATTGACAGGGAATCAAGGGGACCGTGATACCTGCTTACAGTCGCCCCATCTCTTCTTCATGGAGTCCACGTCCCGCCTGCAGGTGGCAACCACGTTCACCCTGCTGCACATTTGATTCCAGGTGGGATTCCTCCTCACAGCCAGGCCATGGACCTTCTCCCTCAGAAAGCGGACACTCTCCCTCTCCAAGACAGCCTCCAAGAGTGCCCTGTTCTCCTCTTCCAAATAGCAAAAATCCCTGAGCCTCTTCTCATCAGCACCGGCCTACGAGGTGTCAGAACTGAGTCCGGAATGTCCTTCTTGCTCTGCCCTGCCTGTGTGTGGTGCTTCCCTACAGGTACCCCTTGTCCCACTGCAGCATCTGTCCCTGACTTCTGTGTGCCTGCTCTTCTAGGCCGGGTCCGCATCCGCCATGCGGATCTTCCTTTCCCACTCCTGCTCTCAGCAGGGATGCCCTCCTGACCTTCCTTCTCCTTCTCCACTACTCTCCCCATACCTCTCTCCTGTCCTCCTCTCCTGGCCATCATTCATCCACTCGCAAGCAGGCACTCACACAGGCCCTCACAGACACACTCGATCCCACTCACTCTCTGTCACACTCTGCCACTCACAGATTCACACTGAAAAAACAATGTTTAAAATATGTGTAAAGTGTTATAAAAATGTATGTGTGGGTTTGTGTTTGTATGGGTGTATGTGATATGTGCAAAGTGTGCTATGTGTTTATTTAAGTGCAGATCTCTCCTCTCCAAACTCAAAATTCCTTCTACTTACAATGTCAGCTCCTCTGTCCCTCGCTTTAAATGCTATCCTCCACTCCTGGGTCCTGTGCTCTAGCTCGCCAAAGCTTGAAACACAGACAAGGTGTGAATGTAATTTTTGGGTATATATAGGTGTATTTGAACATTTTTGATACTTTGGGGTCTTGGGATTGGCTGTAGGTTTGAATTTGTTTGTGCATCTATTAGGGTTGCTAGACAATGTTGGCAGTTATGTTACAAGTTGACTTAAGACGAGTTTTATCGGGTGATTGGGACGCACAGTGATTTGAAAAAAGGTGCAACACAGGTTTTTGTGTTATGTGTTTTTGTTGTGCCTACACTCATTAGCTATTCATGTAGACTACCTGTCGAATCCGACTTAAAACATGTATTATTTGAGGGCAATGTGCCTTTTTTACTTAGCAGCTGTTTTAACTCAAACCTTTAAATCTACCCCTTGTTGTGGTAACCAAGTATGAAATAACTTGACTGTTTCTGGAATCCCAATCAAGAGAAAATTATCATCCAATTTAGTTATGTATGCCTGGTTTGTAGCTTGTTTTTTTTCTGCAATAAAGCTTTATTGAGTAAGGTGCGTATACATAGTACTGAATCAATAGTATAAAAAACAAATATACACAAGGTATAAAGGTGTCAAACACAGATACAAAGAAATTGTACAGAAACATAGTCCGTACATTGAGGACAAGGTAGTTTGACTACCGTGGGAGATCCTTGGGTTTCTAACACAGCAATCATGAAGTGTCAGAGGACCAGTCATGTGACAGACCAATCTGGGTTAGAGACAGTAGCGTAGGTAAGACTACAATCTCAGTATAGAAGAGAGAAAGACAAGGTAAGCATAAGAGAGAAGGAACAAAGAAATGGGGAGGAAAGCTGAGAAAAAGACAGGGGAAAGAAGCAGGGGGGAGGTGAATACAAGGGAAAGAACAGAAGGGCTGTGGACGGGGGGGGGGGGCGAGGGTGTGAAGCACCTCTGGACACCCAGTCCAAGAACTACGCCAGATATATAATAACGGGCTGGGTGGTAAAACGGAAGTAATTAAGACATGACCGAGAGCCAACCAGACCAGACAGCATGAAAGTTCTCCATGTCATTCAGAGTCATTAACATCCCGGGCAAATAAGAGAAACAGCATGTCAAAGGGTATACGGTATCCAAGAGTGGTGCATATAGAAGTTCACTTCTTTCCAAAATGGCAGAATCACAGGACAAAACCACCAGATGTGGGCCATAGTACCAACCTCTGAATGGCATCTCCAGCAGGACTTCGTGGCACTGGGGAAGGCTCGGGCCAAACAATGTGGAGTATAGCACCATCTGGTTAAGAGTTTAAAATTAATTTCCTTTGAGAGATGTCAACCACAGAATCCAAGATGCCAGAGGTAACTGTAAGCCATTCCTGTGCATACCATGATACCACTAGAGTTCGAAAGGCTAGTGTATTTAACCTGGGGGAAAAGCTGAAAAATGTATACCGACAAACATGGTGATGGGTACGGGGCTAAGACAAAGGTCCACCTCCATGACACCAGACCTCGAACAAAAAGCCCAGGATAGGGTGAGTTCTTTGAGAGCCATAGAACATTAGAAGGGGAGAGAAGGGGGAGATCATAAAACAGTGCCAAGATCCAGTCTTTGGAATCCACATAATAGTTCTCTAACAACTTCTGACTATTAGTAGCCAGGTAAAGATTCAAAACATTTGTTGGGATCCACAGTGCAAATGCACAGACCTTGAAACAGTGACATAATACACAGCTAGGATCAAGTGGTCAACATCCCCAAGAAAAATATAACTACTCTATCATCAGAAGGGGAGCATCCAAAAGAGTATGATAGAGGGGAGGTGGGCCAGGAGAAAGAAGGAAGGGGTGTAGAAATGGAAAGAGCAGGGTTATATAACTCCCAGTGTATCCTCACCAAGCCATAACAAAAAATTGTCAAGAGCTTAAAGGTGAGAACAGAGTGGGATGTAGGTATCCAGTTAGGAAGCCCAAGGCCATATGTAATAAAGTCTATTGGTGACCCTAAGAGTATGAGCTAATACCTGAGATTACCCTAGACCTACAACTGTACATTGGTGAAGGATGTACGTGCTACAACAGGACAGCCGGATGAACCTGGGTGCTAAGCCATTAAGGGTTGGCACAAGGCTAGTAGCCAACTAGGTACATTACTGCTGCTCGACTGCAGCCCGCAGCATTAAGGGAAGGGCCCCGTATAGGAGGGCAACGGAGAAGGGGAGAGGGACATCGGGAGTGAGTTGGGTGAGTTGGAGGGGGATCTCGTAAACTCGAGAGAAGGTGGCGCAGGACACATGACCCAGAGGACAAAGTTGCTCTTATCAATCACTTAAATGAATATCAAATTAAGATAACTCAGAAAAAATCCTCATTTTTGTCACGCGAAATCACACTTTCCCGCAACAGACCCAGGCAACTGTTTCGCACAGTAGAAAGGCTCTGCAAACCAGCATGCATGCATATACCCAACAACTTTTCTCAAGATAAGTGTGAAGAATTTGCAACCTTCTTCACAGACAAGATTTCCTCCATCCGAGCCTCCATCACAGCAGGCCAACCAGTTACCCACCAGAACTACTACAGTGTAAGACCAGATTCCCCCAGTTTATGGTCTACTTTTACAAATGTGGATATAGAGGAAGTTAAAAGAACCATGCAAAAGTTGCGCCCCACTACGTGTGACTTAGACCCTTCCCCAACTCGTCTTATATCTGCATGTAATGAAACCCTTGCCCCAGCCCTCACAAAAATAGTGGAGTGTTCACTAAAAACTGGAATCTTCCCAGATCCTCTAAAACAAGCAGTGGTAAAACCCCTCCTAAAGAAACCCTCACTAGACCCAGACTGCATAGCAAATTACAGACCAGTATCCAACCTTCCATTTCTGGGGAAAATCATTGAAAAAGTAGTGGCAACTCAACTGGAGGCCCATCTATCAAGCTATAACATCTTTGATCCTTTCCAGTCAGGTTTCAGATGCTGACACAGCACGGAAACAGCGCTAGTCCGAGTACTAAATGATCTCCTTTTGGCAAGAGACAAAGGTGATTACTCCATCCTAATCCTCCTGGATCTCTCAGCTGCATTTGACACCATTGACCATGGGATTTTAATAGCGCGCTTGCAGCACATCTGTGGTCTAGGAGGCACAGTTCTTAACTGGTTTAAATCTTTCCTCACTGGTAGATCACAGAGAGTAACATCAGGATCTTGCTCATCGGCACCAACAGAATTAGCCTGCGGAGTTCCACAAGGTTCCATCTTGTCTCCTATGCTATTTGCAATTTACTTACTACCACTGGGAGACATCATCAGAAGACACGGCCTAAGATATCATTGTTACGCAGATGACACACAACTCTACTTTTCCTTTGCTCCAGATACTAAAGACCCAACATGCCTCATCAACAGTTGCTTAGCAGACCTCATAGAGTGGATGAATGCTAGTTGGCTTAAAGTGAACCCTGACAAAACAGAGTTACTCTTGGTGAGGGGACCCCGGGCAACAAGAATATCTCAGGATCACCCAACTGGCCTGGAACTTGGAGGCTCTGAACTCATTAGTTCAACAGAGGTACGAAGTCTCGGAGTGATGATTGACTCTGGACTGTCATTTAAACAGCAGATCTCTTCTGTAATAAAATCTGCCTTCTTTCATCTGAGAAACATAGCCAGGATACAACACTTAATTCCACCAGATGATATGCCGACATTAGTCCATGCATTTGTGTCTTCTCGTCTAGATCACTGTAATGCACTCTACTTGGGCCTCCCAGAAAAAGAACTCCATCGCCTACAAACAGTACAAAATGCAGCAGCCAGACTACTGACCAATAAAACTCGCTCATGTCACATAACACCTGTTCTCCACTCCCTGCATTGGCTTCCAATTAAATGGCGAACATATTTTAAAATTGGCCTGCTGACCTTCAAAGCCTTAAATAATCAAGGCCCACAGTACCTGAAAGAGCTCCTGACACCATATATTCAATCCCGCTCACTGCGGTCAGCCAACAGATTCCTCCTGTCAGTGCCCAGAATAAAGACAACCTCAGGTTCCCGGGCATTCAGCCACGCTGCCCCCACATTCTGGAACTCTTTACCACCCTCAATCAGAGAGACACCATCACTACAGACTTTTAAAAAAAAGCTAAAGACCCATCTCTTTTATCAGGCATTCAGTCACCTCATGTGACCATAAGGAACTCTTACATTCTATGTCTGTTTATAGAATTGTAAAGCGCTTTGAGTCTCACAGGGAGAAAAGCGCTATAAAAAATCTCAAATTATTATTATTATTATTATTATTATTATGATAACATTCTGACAATCCCCTGGAGAGAATTAACAGAAAAGTAGGGGAGAACAATGCTAATAGACTTATCTACACCCTTAGCAATTTTTTTATATTGTAATAGTGCAGGGTACACAAAACAAGACAGGGCAGGTGCGAGGGGAGCCCGCCTTTAATTATCGGACAAAGGCGCCACCAACTACCCAGTAAGGGAGGGGAGGTAATCCCAGATAGGGAGGGGATGAAGGAGACAAACAAATGTAATAAGAATATCCATAGTGAGGGGATGTCCCAATGACTGAAAAGAGGGAAAATAATTAGGTGCCAAGGAAACCAGAGTGGCCTAGTCAACTGGTAGATCAACAGAGGTACAATTTGTGAAGTCTTAACTAGCCATAGGTTAAAGTGTCCCACCTAAATCCCAAAGGGGAACCACAATGGCCTGTCTTTTTACAGGAATCAACCCATTTAACCTGAACCCCAATATCAATACAGCTTGTTAGATGGAGTCTCAATAGAGGATTTAGCAGTAACGAATAATCCACAATGCTGAAGACCACATCAGAAGGTCTCTGGTGAAATGATCAATATCTGCCTTTGTAAGCGATCAGTCCTCTGTGTCTAGTACTGGAGAGTCTGGGCAGAACATACTGACAGCCAAGATTGGGCTAGAGGAATGGGTAGGGTCAGGCCAAGTGAACTTGCAATCCACAATCCCATCCTCCATAGTCCGTGTCCAGACAGATTTTCCCGCCATGGCGGGAGGAAGCTCAGGCATAAATTCAGTAATCTGTGCCATTTTTAATCTTCTTTTTCTTGGATGAGATGTATCGTACAAGACCAAGTACAATCCAAAATAAGTTTTTTAGCAGTCAAAAAAAGCTAAATTACCATCTCGGCTTAGGAGATGATCTAGTACATGTCCATAGAGTTCAGTGGTCACTCTGCTTCCCCGGTTTGTAGCTTCTAATTGTATAATTTTTTCCATGTAAAGTGAAGATCTAATTTTCAGTCAGTTGTTCTCAATTCAACTTCATCCAGGCACTCTTTTTGTTTTTTGATTTGTTAATGGAAGTCAGTTTTAGTTAAACTGCTGCTGCTGTAAGTATCCTCGAAATCCATGCAAGGAATATCCTTTTCAACTGACTCTAAAATCAACTTAATATACAGGTTTAAATTCAAATGTAGTATATTTTTAGATTCTGGTTTTATCCCAGTGAATGTAATCATATTTGTATGTACTCACCTTCTTTTTCTTCATTCCCACCATTTAGTATATCACACATGTCCCTTTCAACATGTAAATGCTTTAAATCTCTAAGAACTTGAAAATCAGTCTCTTGGATATTTCCTCATGATATTTAATGTGTAAAAATCTTAATAAAACCTACCTGGAGAAAAAGATTTAAGTCCTTAACCAACTCAAATGTATCATAGCTAATAGCTGGGGAAAATTATAGACCTTTATTTAATAGTGAAATACGTGCTTCATTTAGATTAAACTCCATTAAATTAAAAATGGTATAATTGAAGGCTGAGTGTGAATTTTCAATTTTCTGTCTACACCATCTACATTAACCATTTATTGTTTTTTTTTCCTTGGCTTTGTTTATCTTTTTGTCTTTCCATTGTCCTTGACCTCTTCCTGCCACCTCAACTTGTTCCTGTGGTTTCACTTAAAAAAAAAATAAAGAAAGAATTAGGCTCAACATCCTTTGCTCCGTTGTGTGAGTAATTTTCCTTGTAGATATATCATAATCTGACCCTGAATCTGATGAATTGTACTCAGATGATCAGACTGTGTCTTTTCTGATTCCCTTTAAAATACTATAATACATTTTATTGTTATTCTTGTGTCTCTAAAAAAATATATTTTTTCCTTACCTTAATTTCTCTCTGGAGTATCTCAGTTTCATCCTTGACACTTTCATTTATGCTGCTAAAATCAGACAATTCTTTGTATGTTAATAATACAGTTACATTTTCCTTTTCTGTTTTAAGGTCCTCCAATATACTCTTATTTTCATCAGTAATAAGACCAATCAACTCCAGAGAGCAATGTGTTAAAACACCTTGACATTTCTGCAAAAAACTATTAATTGGCAAGTACCTACTAGGAAGAATAGGAATTCTAAGCACCCTGGCAACTAGATATATGCCACTTTGAGCAAAGTTGTTTTACCAGACTTTGTCCTCGATTCTATTACCTCTGACAAAAAAAATAGCAGATGGCAGTTTTGTAAGCATAGTAAGTCATACAATTATGAACAGCTAACGGAAGAATGTAAGGACATTGAAAAGATGAGATTTTGTGGCATAGATAGAGTAGGTAAACACTGGAGAGGGGGTGATTACATAAAGGAGATGTCAGGAAAGGAAAGTCAGTATATATACAATATGAACACACTTGCACCGTTCAGCTTGAATGCTGAAATAGAAATATTTGGGTTTTTGTAATATTTCTTAAATATATACATATATGTTTTTGTATTATTAATATGTGCATTCACATATTAGGTGATATTAGGTACATATTAATTCATAATATATTTAATGTGATCACTTTTATATATTTTGGAATTTGAATTCATTTATATGGATTCATTTCATGGATTATTTTACATTATTTGGTGGGTTAATAATAAGTATGTTTTTCTAAATTTGGGTATTTTTCAGATATTTGGTAATTTATTTTGATTAATTTAATTGAGGAGTTTACACCCTTTGATGGGTTAACAGTATGTGTGCTCTTTTAGATTTAGGGCATTTTTTAGGTATTTGGTAATGTAGTTTCACTATTGTTAGTTATGGGTTGTTAGTCTTAATATATTGAATATTTAGTATAAGTAGGAACGTTAGGTAGGTTGGTTTGTTTCTTTAAGTAACCATGGTCTAACTACCTGTGTCCCCAGTGGGGAGGACCCTTGAGATCAAATATATGTGTATGGGGATGGACATATATGTCTATCGGTAACCTAGGTTTTTTAAGCAATGAACCCTTCCCTGTAATAGGGATGACCCTATAAGGTCAACAGGCGTAGTTAATGGGATAGGAGGAGTATAGGACTATATAGGGAGAGTTAGACATTGTTTCATTTGAACATTGACTCCCTGGGGAAGAGACCGGAGTAGTCTTGAAACGCTTTGGAGGTTGATGCAGAGTGGTGGCGATCCGAGGCTGTAATTGAAGATGCCAAGGTGGAAAGTATAATATATATAATAAGACATTCCATTGATTGGCACGATTCATTTAAAATAAGAGGACATGAGGAAAACTACGACCTAGCAGAGGTGTAACACAAGAAGCCTGAGAGTCACATGGTGTAAGCTTGAAGGTGCTGGTTATCGGCAATGAGAGGCACTCCACCAGAAGAGGGAAGAGGACACGGGAGGCACCAGATAAGTACAGGGTGGATGTATGTGTATAAAATCTATTTGTATTCACTGATAGCAAGTTTTCGTTACATATCATCACACTATATTCTTGAAATTAACCCTAATGTAATCAAGTGCCCTGTGATATCCACACCAATTTGTCTTTAAGAAGAATCCACCTCTGCATATTTTAAACCATCTTTCCCATGATCAAGTTGATAAAATACAATACATGGTTGGAATACAATTGTACCCGTGATATGAAGTATATCAAATAAGTGGAACTTTTGTGAAACATCATTAATCAGCTTGAATATTGCCTTTAAGGAATTTTCGGCTGGCAATCCGTGTCACGTGGTACTTTACTTTTTTTTTTTTTTTTTACAATATTTTTTTATTTTACATTTTTATATATACCAGTATATAGATAGGGATAGAATGGGGGATATGTCATTTAGATTGGGGTATCTATAGTGTAGGAATTTAGTATCAGTTGTTACATTCATATGTTTATGCTGGATGTACTGATACTTTGTTGCCAGGGGATGGAATGATTCCACCTATTGGCCACATTGTTTAAGCAATTAAAGGGATACATCTGTGGCATCCTAGTCTGTGTGTGTATTTGTGGTGTCCTAGAGGTTGATTCCAGCATTTTTAGGAGTAGAAGGACATAGGTATTATCTTTCTTCTTCAGTGGAGGAGTCATGACTATTGTGTCTTTCTGACTTCTTTGTAATTTATATTTTATATTGATATTATCTTCCATACAGTGAGAATTTATTGTCTTTTTGTATTTACATTATTAATATAGGTATTGGTTTTAATGTGATGTTAAAGTGTGATGCATTGTTTATTTTTTTCTGTCCTCTGTTATCTGATTTCTGAATTTAGTGTAGTTCCAACAATTACTCAAGCGCCAGACTAGATGTTTTTTTAAGTTTTTATTTTTCTTTGAACTCATAGAGTAGGAGTTCAGGTCAGGCAGCTGAGAATTGTTATACCTTCCGCTTCTTTTGACTAGCGCCACCCAAGTTGTATATTAGTTTTAAAATCACAATGGACCCAGGACCCACTCAATTCTGTGTGATAGTGCCAGTAAATGACAAATTGATACATTTAACAAATTAAATTCTAGATCCAGTTTTACTGGATGTATAGAACACAACAGAAATAAACCCAAAGTCGGACAGAACAAAGCAGGGAAACATTAGCTCACACAGCATCCAGCACATAGCATAAGCACACCAATGGCGACATTAACTCCTGCAAAGCTAAACAAACACAACAAAAATGCCCGCGTCTTACAAACAAGTCCTAGACAAACAACAGTCTCCCAAGGACAAGGGCTTCACAAAGCAATACAACACAATCTGTCACACCATACTCCGGAACAACATGGCTTAACACATAACAACACAAGACACACACACCTGTCAATCTCAAAGGAACCCGAGAGCACCTGTGCAACATCACCATCAATAGATACCTAGATAGCCAAGATGCACCTGATAATATCGCTCACACATACACACCTGACAGGTACATAGCAAGTACAACTAATTAGATGAACAAAAACAGTCACACTGCCAAACACCTACCTGGACAACACACACCTTCCCACTGGTCACTCCCTACCTCCTGACCATGCCTGGAAAACACCCCTCCAATGTCTTAAAGGGACATCTCACCATGCTCAGACGTGGCGTGTTTACAGTGAGACCACTCACAGACAGAGAGAGAGACATTACGACCTAGGTTTGCATACCTATTCCTGTGAAGACATCGGAGATGAAGGAATGTGAGGGCTAGGGATCACAATGAAACCTCAAGCACACCTGCTGAACAACCTTCACCTGTTGCAAGAGATGATGCTCCTGATGAAGAGGCACATAAAAGCCCATCCCCACCTGGAGAACAACATCTGGCAGCAGCACCCTAACTGCCTCAACAGGATATTCCACAGTTCCCACAGGGACCTGTGGAGCAGCACAGGGATGACAGACAACCACCAAGGCCCAGAATATACAGCACAAGGGTCACACTTTTCAGAATGGTGAGTGTTGAAGTGACAGACCACTACAGGTTGATGTCACACAGCATTATCAAGATGATGTTGACCCTATTTACAGCAATATCCATGCCGTATCTGACTTGCAGAAAATGATGTGTGCCACACATTTCATGGCAAGTGGATCCTTCAAGTCCACGGAAGGATATGCATCTGGCATGTCCCAGGCCACATGTTCAAGGGCACTGTCCTCAAGAGGAAGGCCAGGAGTAACATCCACTTCCCCTCCACCCAGATGAAGTGGAGACAGGGGAGGCATACCCAGGGTCATGGGTGCCATAGACTGCACACGTGTATGCATCAAAACTCCAATGAATGAGGAACATCTCTTCATCAACAGGAAGAATTTCCACTCCATCAATGTGCAGATGGTGTGTGATTCCAACACGAGGATAACCCATGTTTGTGCCTCCTATGCCAGGAGCTGTTGCGATTCAGACATCGTCAGACACTCCTCTGTCCACAGGGACCTAGGACGATGGCTTCTGGGCGAGTCAACAAACCAAACATCACAACAAATCCACAGGTGCACCCACAGGACTGATGTCTCCCTCACACAACATCATCCACACAACATGTGGTCTGTGTCTCATGATGTCGCTCTCTTTCCACAGGTGATGCCAGCTACATGGGTGTAAACTGTGGCTTCTCACTTCATTAACAAATCCACAAACACCTGCCCAGGAGTGCTACACTAAGGCTCATGTAAGAACAAGAAATGCCATTGAGCCAACCTTTGGCCTGCTCAAATCCAGATTCCTGTGCCTGGATCATTCAGGGGGAGCTCTGCAAAATGCATCAGGCAAGACGTATCATCCTGGCGTGTGTCATACTACACAATATAGCTGTGGACACACGTCTAGTGGATTATGATGAGCCACTACCCATTGTGGAGGTACCTGTTCCATGTACACGACATGAGAAGACCCTGAGAGTGGGGCAGTTACAAGACAGACTCATCAGGGACCATTTTAGCCATGAGTATAACACCGAGACAAACACAATCCATGTATGTCCATGATCAACTTTTGGGAATGTGTGCAAACACATAATGATCTGTTTTACCCCACAGGATGAATAATATACACAGCCCTGCTATTACCTGCTACAACATCACAACCACATAGTTGCTACAGTATATAACCCATGCAGCAGCTATTCCATGGATGTGTCATATTGAGGGTGTGAATTCAACTGGCATCTTCCATGCTTTCGGCCATGAGGCTACTTCAAGGAAATCAGCCATCCCCTATATGAACAAAGGTACAACATGTTCATCATCTTCCTGGGTTGAACTGATAGCAAACAACATAGATCGAGTTGACCATAGCTTTATCAATCATGGAACCCTTGGAGTGATAGAGGGATTTCCAATGCAATTCAGAGCATGGATTCTTCATTCTGGGTCTGTTTATTGTCACGGTGGGGGTTGAGTTAATACAGAACATTCCTTGGGGTGGCAAATTGCCGCTCCTGTCAAAATGCCACCTGGGTCCCATGGACCCACCAGGACCCATGTAAGGGCCAGCTCTGCTAGAGAAGTCCTCTTCACCTTATCAACTCATTACCACAGCTTAATGGATAACCCCCAATGTTCTCCCTGCTTGGTGTAATCCATTAACCAGACTAGTGGTTTCTGCATACTTTTGCCTTGTAGCCAAACACAACATTGGTCTAAATAATTAACCTTACATTACTAGGTGTGTGATGGTTATACCCTTATCAAAGTGTGAATTCCAGCATATGTTTTTTTTTATAATATATCCTGCAAGTGACTTATCTAAGCCCAATACATGCTTGGCTAACACAATTAAAATCACACCAGGGTATGGTACTATATGGGGACAGTCTGGCACCTAGCATGCTCTGGGGTAGGTGTCAGTTGTTCAAGTTCAACTCACATGTATGTATGTATGTATGTATGTATGTATCTTTATTTATATAGCGCCATACATGTACACATCGCTTAACAGAAGTTGAAATCATACAATAGAAAAATACAGAACAGGGTTAAGAGCATTAAGTTAAAGTGTGATCATTGCATTATTTTATGGGGACAGTGCAGCAAGGGGATCATGCACTGGGGAAGGGACCCTGCCCCAAGGAGCTTACAATCTAATTAGAGTTCACAATGACATACAGAGACAGTAGAAGGATGATTGTAAGTGCAAGTACAAGGTGTGGTGAAGGAAGTGCAGAAGGATCCAGATGTCACTATTGTTGTGCAGGGAGGAAGATCTTGCTATTGAGATGCTTCCTTGAGCAGGTGGGTTTTGAGGAGATACTTGAAAGTGATGAGTGTGGATGATTCGTGAATGATGATAGAGAGGCATTCCATAGTCGAGGGACAGCCAGTGAAAAAGCTTGTAGCCGAGAGATGGCTCGAGTTGTGTAGGGAGAGGACAGGAAGAACCCTTGGGAAGACCGTAGGGAATGGGACGGGGTGTAGCGGGAGATAGCTAAACAACATCATAGCTAAACAACAGCTTAATGTTGTTTTTCCTTACTAGGTGGATTGTGAGTTGAAATTGGACAACAGTGTATGTACTGTGTGTGCTTACAACATCTTACAACCAATTAATATGTGCAGGAGTTGTGTTCACTGCATTCTTTTGCAATGCATTAGAGACATCTCTGCATGAAGAAGTGCTTTTTTATTTTGGGAAAAAAATCACAAATGGGGCTTTTTTTATTTCTTTTTGTGGGGAGCTTTTGAAAGGGTTGCAGAGGTGGATGCCCTCGTAGACTGCCTTGTGACCCTGGGGATTCTTGGGGTTGAATTGATGGTCCCTCTCCATCCACAAGTTCTGCCTGTGAATCTGTTCATAATTTCTGTGAGCATCTGGCCCATTATGTCCATTAGTCCTGTGCATAATTGCCTGATCTCCATGGTCAGGATAGCCTGCTTTTATCACCTGTGCCATTATCTATTTCAAACTCAGATGATATATCTACATCCCATTTATCATCTAAACAAAAGGTAAATATATAAACCTTGCTAAATACCAAACAGAGCGAAAACAATATGTGGGAAGGAGAGCAACGATCAATATGGCAATCATTCCTGGAGTTAAAGAATATAACTGGTGCTCAAAATGGAACATTTGCACAGCATCAGTGATGAATATCAGTGCAATATTTAAGGTACAATGAAGATCATTTCTGGACATGTGTATACTAGCTGTGCATAATAATTCTACTTAACATCACTTGCTAAATGATTCTTGTTACTAACCACGTGACTTGGCAATATTGATGGACTTTCCATATACCAATATGTCTTCTGTTTCAAGTTTAATCTGGATCTGCTTTTATCTGTTTATTTCTACTTAGAATCTACTTGTTTGGATAGAATCTATTTGTTTGGATCAAATGTCATTGTTACCTGTGTCTCTAATTGTTAAGTCTTTAGCACAGCTTTTTTTGACCTCTATACACCCTCATTTACATTTACTTGCAAACGATCTTATTAGGTTGGTACTATTGTCACATGGCTGTATTACTATTTAGAGGGGGTATTAGGATACATTTTGGATTAGGAGTAGGGTTTTCTTTTAGCTTTATTTCTCTATCTTCCAATATGGAACACAGGTCTTGGGATTGAGATCCTGCTTTGGAGGGCAGAACACATTCTCAAACGAGACACCCAGCCACTTCTGAAGTTCAGCCCTAGCCCCGCCTCCAGTAATGATGGAGTAGACTGACCACAGTGCAGGTGCTGTGTGGACCCTTGCAGCCTTGTGGAGGGAATCTTGCAACCCAAGTTTTCCCTCCCGGCATAGCTCTCTGGGGCTTTGCTTCCTTCACAATGGTAACCTGAAGAAACTGAAGATTGGTGTGGAAACCTTTGAGTGCCTTGGTCCACTTTTTCCCTACTTGTACTGTTCATGTTAGGTATTTAATTACTGTA
The DNA here is from genome assembly GCA_037306005.1 of Rhinophrynus dorsalis. Classification (NCBI taxonomy): domain Eukaryota; kingdom Metazoa; phylum Chordata; class Amphibia; order Anura; family Rhinophrynidae; genus Rhinophrynus; species Rhinophrynus dorsalis. The sequence continues at coordinate 250,187,406 of CM074719.1, read as the reverse complement.
TACTGTTCATTCCATATGTTACTGGAGCAAGGATGGCTGCTAGGGGACTAGTTAACCCTGTATCTTAGGTCCCCCCTACATGTTGCCTGGTGTTATTGGGTCTATTGGGGGTACCGCATATTTTGTCCATTTTTTTGTGTGTGCGGCTCCTTTAAGAATGCATCCTGCTCCACCACCATCTATGCTTCTATGGGTAAAATTCATTGGACCAAAAGAAATAGAAGCACTCCGATATCTTATTGATAATAGGTTATTCAATGAATAAGGGGACTGTGCTTGGAGATATATATACACATAAAATAACGATAGCAGAGAAATCTCCTGACAGCACCAGACCCTCTCCTATGTCCAGCACTATAATGGGATTAGTTAGGTATAAGGTCACAGGAGGAAAAACAGGTAAAAAATATTTTTTGGAATAAAACATGATTTTTATTAGTGCCCTATTAAAAAAAAATAGTGAATAAGTAAGCCCAACTTCAAGCGTTTTCAGACTCTTAACATTACTTTCTCTCCCTGTTACTAACCATGGATCAAGGGCTGTATAGTTAGTTCTTATGTTTAGTACCTGTAGGTAGTAAGCAGCCCTGAATCCTAATATAACAATAAAATACCTGAAATTAATCTATCACTAATTAGAATAGTAAGTGACTGGATAATGTATTCCCTTTCCAGTCCAAATGAATTAGTCAGTCAGGACTCTGCCTGCCTGTCTGTAGTAAGCTAGTAGAAAGGAGAAGAGAGTGGCCACAAAAGTTAATCACCCAAAAATTAATTAAACAACGCACTCATTGCATACCAGTCTCAGTGGTTAAGTCCGCAAAAATCATTCTGTAATGGGCCCACTGGGTAAGTGATTCATAAAGGTAAAAAAATACAGTAAAAGAGGAGAGAAAGTAAATAATATGGTGATCATTAAGGTCTAATTAGGAACAACATGTTATCCGAGAAACATAGTCTGTGATCAGAGACCATGACAATCATTTTGCTCTGTCAGCTTTTTCAAAGGGTCCTTTGTGGCCCTGGAGGGGCCACAGTCAGGGAGACCATGAGAGTTATAGGCTGATTAGTGTCTACACTAGTGACAATGCCATACACTCAGGTACACACCAGGGAACTTCAGGGGCATGTCATCCAGAAGTGGCACGGGAATTTGGCTCTTCTGGATCAGCAGATCTACCTCTTTCTGGAAGCCAGACAGGACCTACATTGTTGGTTGCAATGGCGCAACCTGAAAGAGGGGAAGCCTTTCATGATCCTGGATTGGACTCTGGTCACAACCACTGCCAGCCTGAGTGGCTGGGGTGTGGTTCTGGGTCACCTTGGGATCCAGGGTAGGTGAACTGCTGAAGAATCTGTTCAGTCCATCAATGTTCTGGAGCTCAGGGCATTCCATCTTACTCTGACCTCTCAGATAAAAGGTCTTCCAGTACTAATCCAGTCAGACAATGCCATGGCGTCACTTACATCAACCATCAGGGGGGCACTTGAAACGTCACAGCCTGGTATAAGTTGAGGTACATTCTGGGTTGGGCAGAAGCCCATGTTCCAGCCATCTCTGCCGTTAAAATCCAATGGTAGAAAATGTGCTGCTAGACTTTATAAGTCACCAAGACGTGGATCCGGGAGAGTGGGAACTCAATCCAGAAGTGTTCTACCTGTGTGTTCTACAGTGGGGACTGTGGGGACAGTGGGGACTGTCAATGATTGACCTGATGGCCACGAGGGACAACAGGAAGGTTCCGGTCTTCTGCTCCTGGATCTTCTAGCCTTTGCTATGAACGCAATGTCTATTCTGTGGAACTTCTACCTCACTTATGTCTATCCTCCAATTCATCTCATTCCCAGGGTGCTCCAGAAGATCAAGATGTATGGTGCATCCGTGATTCTGGCCACTCCTTATTGAACTAAGAGGGCGTGGTTTGTAGAACTTGTGAGTATTTCCATTCAGGATCTGCTTCCGCCCAGGACAGACCTCTTTCTACCTTTGAAAGGGGATTCGGAAAAGCATTGCTGTTGAAGCCAACATCTTGAGGAGAAAGGGTTTCTCCACTGAGGTAATTTTATACTATGGTTCAGGCTGGGAAGCCTGATTCCTTAAGGCCTACCACAATGTTTGGTCTATTTTTCACTCCTGATGTGTGGACAGGAACCTGACTTCACAGGACTTTGACAATCAAGTAGTGCTCTCTAGGATGGAGAACACTCAGCTTGAGTTCCTTGAGGGTTCAAATTTCAGCTCTTTCTGTGTTTTTCCAGAGATGTATTGCCACTCTTCCTGATGTCAAGGTGTTTCTTCAGGGGGTCACTCATCCTTTTCCTGCCTTCAAGGCTCCCACTCCTCTGTGGGACCTTAATTTGGTTTTGGGTGTTCTGCAGAGGCCTCCATTTGAGTACCTTGCTGAAGCCAGCTTTGGCAGGAAGGTCCTTCAGGCGGTTCTGCCAGGGCCGGATTTACATCTCAGGAGCCTATAGGCATAGAAATCTTAAGCACCCCCCCCCATCCATTGGCCATCTCCACTGGACACCTCCACAATGCTCCAAATCTCCACATTGCCCCCAAATCCATATTGCCCTCACATTGCCCCCTATCAGCTCCATATTGCCCCATCAGCTCCAACTTGCCCTCACATTGCCCCCATCAGCTTCAACTTTCCCCCATCAGCTCCAACTTGCCCTCACATTGCCCCCACCATCTCCAACTTGCTTCCACCAGCTTCAACTTGCCCTCATATTGCCCACATCATCTCCACATTGCCCCATCATCTCCACATTGCCCCCATCAGCTCCAACTTTCCCTCACATTGCCCCCATCATCTCCACATTGCCCCCACTTTGCTCCCCTATCTGTTTCCTACCTACCTGGTGGTCCAGTGAGAGGAGAGGTCTGTGCCTCCTTCTACACAGAACTGTAGCTGTTGTTGTTCCCGCTTGGTCTTCTTCTCTTTTGGAATGCAGAGCGCTGGGAGATGATGAGGGAGCAACAGCAGCTACAGGTCTGTCCTGAAGAAGGCACAGACCTTACTATTAGGCGGGCGACAGGTTACTGTTGCCACTGCGCACAGCGCGTATCGCTGTGAATGAAAATGTAAAAATTATTATTCCAATGACAGGCACCCATCTGTGGCGTACGCCTATAGGCAGATGCTTACTCTGCCTTATGGCAAATCCGGCCCTGGGTTCTGCCTTTCTAAGGACCTATTTTTTCCTTGTGCCTTACTGTTGTTAAGCTGTTTGAGCCCGGTTGACTCTTGTTCTTGTGTGCTGTGCAAGTTTTTTTAGTGTCCGTTGACACAGTTTTGGTTTGGGCTGTTCCGGTTCTGCATAGTCCAAGGGACAGGATCATGGGGACAGGCGAGAGATCCTTTCTCCTTCTTCCAAACCAAATTTAGTGCTTGTATAACCCCATGGTACCTGTGTTCCATATTGAACGAAAGAGAAAATAGGATTTTAGTCTTAACTGTTGAATATTTTTTCTCTTAGTACATATGGAACACATGTCTCCCACCAGGAAAAAAGAATCTCTGTTGGTCTCTTCTGTCTGGGCATGGGAGTCCTTGCTTAGGGTCTTATTCTCACAGGAGCTTCCTTCGTTCGCTGTCCCTGATTTGTGTTGTTTTCTCAAATGATAACTGGAGGCGGGGCAAAGGTTGAGCTGCAGAAGATGCTGGGAGTCTCCACCCACAAGACTGTCTTTTTTGAGAATGTATTCTGCCCTCCAAAGGAGGATCTCAGACCCATGGTACCTGTGTTCCATTTGGACTAAGAGAAAATAATTTAACAGATAAGACTAAAATCCTATTTTTTAATGGTAGGGTTAAAGGTAAAGATGTTGTGGGGCAATTAATATTTGTTAATACAAAATTTAACCTATACATTTTATTATTTGTTATTTATGGTCTAATTTTTGAGAAGTAGAGTACTGTTTTATGATCCAGTCCTGTGTTTCTTTTATTCTATTTTTCTAATTTAATTGGATTACAAGCACACTGTGTGTGATACACATGATTCACCTCCTTAGATTTCTCTGATTGCCAGACTTAGTTCTAAATGACTACTTTTGAACCCTTGCTATCAGCCGCCTTGGGATTACTTTCTGTGAATGTTTCCTTTCTGGTAGCAGTCACGGCCACCATCAGAGTATCAGAATGCTGAAGTTTTTTACCCAAGCTGGTGTCCAGTTGTCCTCTTGTTCAGGACATTGTGCATGCATACAGTAATGTATCAGATCTGTACTCAGGTGTGAATAAATGCTTTCAAAGTATAAATGTTAATAGTTTATTTTTTATCAATTAACAAAATGCATAGTGAGGGACCAGAAGAAAAATCTAAATCAAACCAATATTTGGTGTAACCTTCAAAACAGCATTAATTCTTCTAGGTACACGTGCACACAGTTTTTTAGGGAACTCAGCAGGTAGGTTGTTTCATACATCATGGAGAACTAATCACAGTTCTTCTGTGGATTCAGGCAGCCTCAGCTGCTTTACTCTCTTCATGTAATCCCAGACTCAATGATGATCACATCAGGGCTCTGAGGGGGCCACACCATCACTTCCAGGACTCCTTGTTCTTCTTTATGCTGAAGATAGTTCTTAATGACTTTGTCTTTGTCTGAGGTCGTTGCCATGCTGCAGAACAAATTTGTGTCAAATCCGATGCCTTCCTGATGGTATTTCATGATGGATAAGTATCTACTTGTACTTTTCAGCATTGAGGAGAGCATTAATTCTGACCAAATCCCCAACTCCATTTACAGAAATGCAGCCCCAAACTTACAAGGAACCTCTGCCATGCTTCATTGTTGCCTGCAGACACTCATTCTTGTACCACTCTCTAGCCCTTCAGCAAACAAACTGCCTTCTGCTACAGCCAAATATTTAAAATTTTGACTCATCAGTGAAGAGCACTGTAAAGGATCCTACCCGTTACTTGAGCCCTTGTTTGTCCATAAGACTGTTTAGCTAAAGAGACTGTGGACATTTTGCCCTGGTTGTGCACTAAAAAGACTTTGGATACACTTTATGTGAATGGGGCTTGCTTCCAAGGGAATAGGCAGTGAGGGGTTAATTATTCCAATGTGTATTGCAGTCCCTCAAGCCATTGACTATGTGTACTGTAGCACAGGGAGTGCAACAAAGGCAATTAGGGTAGCAAAAATAGATAATGAAACTCGATTTGCAAGGGAAAGCAAGACTAATCCAAAAAAGTTTTTTAAATATATAAATAGCAAAAAACTTAAGAGGGAGTGCATTGGACCATTCAAAAATGAGATGGGTGAGTTGGTTAGTGAGGATAAGGAAAAGGCCGATGTTTTAAACACTTTCTTTGCATCAGTATATACAAGGGAGCAAGGAATGGTAGAAGAGCCTCCGCAAGTAACAAATAAAACAATACAATTAATAGATATTGGGTTAACTCAAGGAGATGTCATGGGAAGGCTGAACAAAATTAAGACCGACAAAGCACCGGGTCCTGATGGTATACATCCAAGGGTTCTTCAGGAACTCAGTGCAGTGTTAGCAAAACCCCTATATTTACTCTTTAAAGATTCTATTACCACAGGCTCAGTGCCACAGGATTGGCGAAGAGCTAACATAGTGCCTCTATTTAAGAAGGGAACTAAAACAGAACCTGGGAATTATAGACCAGTGAGTTTGACCTCTGTAGTGGGAAAACTATTAGAAGGCATAATAAGGGACTATATTCAGGATTACAACACAAAAAATAAGATCATTAGCACGAATCAACATGGTTTTATGAAGAATAGATCATGCCAAACTAATCTTTTCAGCTTCTATGAGGAGGTAAGCAGCAACCTTGACAATGACAAGGCAGTAGATGTAGTATATCTAGACTTTGCAAAGGCATTTGATACAGTACCACACAGAAGGCTGGTGTATAAAATAAGGAAATTGGGGCTAGGAGATAACCTTTGCAATTGGATACAAAACTGGCTGAAGGATAGTGTGTGGTTGTAAATGGAAAATTCTCCAGTATAGTTAAAGTGGAGAGTGGAGTACCTCAGGGTTCAGTATTGGGTCCGCTGCTTTTTAACATGTTTATAAATGACCTGGAAATAGATTTAGAAAGCAAAATATCAATATTTGCAGATGATACTAAATTATGCAAAGTCATTAATTCAGAACAGGATATTTTCTCTCTACAGAGGGACTTACATACAATGTCAGATTGGGCAAACATGTGGAATATGAAGTTTAATGTGGTGAAGTGTAAAGTCATGCATTTGGGAGGAAACAATCCCAAGGCTACTTATAAACTTAATGGAATAATTTTAGGTGACTCGTTGCTAGAAAAAGACCTGGGTATCCTTGTCAACTACAAACTTGGAAACAGTGACCAGTGTCAAACAGCAGTAGCAAAGGCAAACAAAGTCCTGTCTTGCATAAAAAGAGGTATTGAAGCAAGAGTGGATAACATTATTTTGCCATTATACAAATCATTGGTAAGACCTCACCTTGAGTATGCAGTGCAATTTTGGGCACCGGTTCTGAAAAAGGATATACTAGAACTAGAGAGGGTATAGCGGAGAGCAACAAAATTAATTAAGGGAATGGAGGACTTGACATATGAGGAACGACTAAACAAACTTGGTTTATTTACTCTAGAGAAAAGACGACTAAGAGGAGACCTTATCACATTGTACAAGTATATGAGAGGTCAATACAAGGATCTCTGCGGTGAGCTATTTATTCCAAGGCCTGATCAGGTGACCAGGGGACACCCCTTGAGATTAGAGGAAAGGAGGTTTAAACTTCAGCAGAGGAAGGGTTTTTTTACGGTAAGGTCTGTCAAATTGTGGAATTCATTGCCCAGGGAGGTAGTTATGGCAGATACAATGGATACATTTAAGAGAAGATTAGATACATTTCTTTCAAAAGGGAACATACAGAGTTATACTGTTTATCAGTAGGCTGATCAGGAAGGTCTGATAAAGACTAATTTAATTGGTAGCAGGAAAGCTATAAAATTCTCAGTTACTGAGGTATGAGGCGAAGGTTGAACTTGATGGACTTGTGTCTTTTTTCAACCTAATTTACTATGTTACTATGTTACTAAGACCTCCTGCTGTGTGTTAATTAAGCCATTATGAACTGCAGTCAGACCCCCTGCCATGTGGTAATTCGTTCAAAGTCCTCAAGTCTTTGTTCATCAAACCCTTTTGTATCTGAAATGTAATCATGTCTGAGTCATTGTGGTTGTTAAGCCATCTGCTGTTGGCCTTTTGTCTACAGTATTGTGATTGCATTATGTTCCCATTGTATCTGGTTTCCCCATGAGTTTCAATATGCTTGCTGTGTATAAATGTGTGGTTTGGTACAATAAAGTCAGTCTTATTCTGAGTGAACAAGGAGTCCTGGAGTCTTGTATTGCTTATGGTCTAAAGTGTCCACTCTGATACCCATCTGCGCCAAGTATCCTGAATCGTCGACTGCCTTCTGCCAGCTTCCTGCGACCCGACTTCGTATGCTGTCAGGCGGTGACGTGGACTCCATCTTCTCATCCTTGTGTTCCTGCGACATCTTCCAGTGATCCTTTGACCGGAAGTAGAGTTCTCACTCTCTACTGCCCGTGTTTCCCTGCTTCCAGCGTTCCTGCGACTGTTTCAGTAACCGTCCATACTTCAACCGGTGCATCCAATGGCGCTTATCTGGCGTCGAGAGGGAGAGACCCAGGAACAACGGTGCAAGGTGACGTGGTCCCTTCCTAGCTTCCGTTACAAGCACTTTCTGCCATTTTTTCTGCACCCCAGTTACTGTGTTTTCATTCATAGTTTAGCTGCTTGGTCTTGTTTCCATGTTGGAGGTATGGCTTTTTTGACCACAAGTCTTCCATGAAGACTCCTCCTGACCGGACTTCTAAAGGCAGTAGATGGATGTACCATGGTCCTACTGTTTTCTAGCAATTCTGAGCTGATGGTACTGCTGCACATCTTCCGACTGAGAAGGGAAGTAAGCATGATGTGTCTTTCATCTGCTGCACTAAGTTTCCTTGTCTGACCACTGCGTCTACGGTCCTCAACACTGCCTGTTTCTTTGTGCTTCTTCAAAAGAGCTTTGACAGCATATCTGGAAACCCCTGTCTGCCTTGAAATTTTTGCTTGGGAGAACCCTTGCTGATGCAGTATAACTACCTTGTTGTGTCTTGTTGCTGTGCCCTGTCTCGCCATGGTGTATGACATTTGACATGAAACTGTCTTCAGAAACCTCACCTTGTTAGCTGAGTTTGGCTGTTACTCACCCAGTTTTATTTCTCCTACGCAACTATTTCTGTTTCAGTTAAAGATAGTGTTTCAACCTACATATTAAACTGATGATCATTAACACCTGTTTGGTATAATTTTTTAATCATAAACCTGACTATATGCTTACAAAACATGTACCTAGAAGAACTCATGCTGTTATGAAGGCAAAGGGTGGTCACACCAAATATTAATTTGATTTAGATTTTTCTTCTATGTCTATTTTTGAAAGCATTCTTACTTTACATCATTTTTTTTCACAGCTGCCTAAAACTTTTGCTCATTACTGTACATACATCTAATAGTTGGCAAACACATACCTAGGTAAGTCCTGGGGGGTCCTGCACTAAGGTGTGATAAAGAGATGATTTCTCCAGTGATAATCATATCTCCATTTGGAGACGTTTAGTGTGTTGGCTGCATAGAATAACATGCGAATTGGAGAACTGATATCATTGGAGACAGTATCTCCACTTCACCTCTTTATCACACCATCATGCATCTCCCCTCAGGTGTTAACAGAAGAGCCACATATTCTTTACATTATAGGTTATACTAAACCTATGTGGTATAACAATAATTTCTACTGACATTACAGCAAAGAAAGAGGTTGAAAGGAACCAGCACTAGTAGGCACCAATGAGCGCACAAAGTATATTCCTACTCATATCAAATGCCTAGAGAGTGAACAAGTTTTAGGGAGTTCAGCATTTCTAGGAAACTCCTATATGTGCAATTAAGCATATACTTAAATATAATGCATGTCTGTTATTAAACACCATTCATGGCTTAATTTCAACCTAGCTTGTACATCCAATATGGAACACAGGTACCATGAGGTTGATTCCCTCCTTTTGGAGTGCAGGACACATCTCAAAAGACAGAGTCTTATAGATGGAAACTCCCAACCATTTCTCCAGCTCAACCCTTCCCCCTGCATTGCAATCCCCAGTATGAATGTGTCCTTCGTGGTGAAAGGATGAGCAGGAGATACTTGCTTTTTTATTATATTTCAGATAGATATGGGGCTGTCAAATTCCCCCATTAGGCAGGTTAACATTACTGGGCTTCCTCTGGAGTGGACTGACCAGTTTACAGGTGCTGTGTGGACCCTTGCAGCCCTGCGGAGGGAATCTTGTTGTCAAGTTTTTCCTCCCTGCAGAGTCTCGGGGCTCTTACGCTCAAACTACAATGGGAACCTGAAGAAGGAAGACTGGTGAGTATTCCTTTGAGTGCCTTGGTCTACATTGTCTATATCTTGTGCCTTTGTATACAGAGGTTATCTGGGGCTCCTGCACGCATATTGGGTACCTTTATTATCTATGTATTTTTCATCCCCTGAGCTATGGAGCAAGGATTGCTGCAGTTTAACTCTTTCCCTGCTGTTCTCACCAGTTTGGGGTTCTGTGGGCCTTCTTTGGCTCATTCCTTGGGCTCCTTTTTTACATCGTCATAGGGGGTTTTCGGGTCTTTTGGTGATTCTGTCACGTTGCCCCATTTAGTGCTGCAGCCCCTCTGCCATCTTTGTTCTATTGACGTCTATGAGCAAACTTCATTAGGGCATATCTCTGTACCTCTTTGACATACAGAAGTCAAATGGGGCTCTTTTTTCTTGTCTCCTCATGCCCTTTCATCTTGTTCATGCCCTGTCTTGTACGACTGTGACAATTCCACAGGCATTGCTAGGCAACAGCAAAAGAGAAGACTATGTTTCCCAGAATGCCCATTTCACAGGTTTTCTTCCGACTGCTGCCAGTTTTGCAGTCACTATCTTACTTCTCTTTGGCTAATTCTACATAGAGGCAGATTAACCCTTCACCTGCCAGATTAGTGCATTTTCTGGGCTTTCTAGAGTGAATTGTTAGTCTGGGCGATTGTTACTGGCATTATACTAGTGTGAAACACTTTTACTGTCAGGATGTTGGATTCTAAGGGGCATGATGGTAAATCTAAGAATAAGGACTCATTGGCATCCCCTACACCCTTGCTTACTGTTCCCCAGGTAAAACTGGGCTCCCTAGAGAGTATTCTGGATCTATCTGCTCCTCTTGTAACGTGGCACCTACTATTCCACTGTAGCCCTCCAGCACTGACCAAGATCTAGCTTGGATAAAAACTCTTCTGTCCTCAGTGGCCCAAATCCCTTTCTCCCTTCAGGGGGTTCTACACTCTTGTAAGCCCTCCACTACCTTTAAATATAGGCCCCTATCTCTCAGACTGTTCACCAGATTCTAGGGGGCCTATTCAGAGGAGGAATCTCAGAAGCGGATAATGAGGAGGGGGCATGTGAGGATTTGAACTCTTCCTAGTCCTATGGGGACTCTTATGAGAATGACCCCCTTCCCTGTGCTGTGGGACTCTTTAGATCTGTTTTGGAGACTCTTCAGGTCTCTGATAACTCTGCTGAGGGGTCTTCCTCTACAGATGTCTTCCAGAGATGTAAGAAGTGTTCACTCTTTTTCCCCCAAATGCCACTCTTGACCAGTTCCTTCTGGAAGTCAGACAAGCAGCTGTCTATCACCAAGAAGTTTTCTATGCAGTATCACTTTTCAGGGGAAACTTTGGAGCAGTGGGCCCCATCTCCAACCGTGGATCCCCATGTTTCCAGGTTGGCTAAGTCTACTGCCCTGCCTTTGGCAGATTCAGCAAGTCTCAAGGATCTGGTGGACAAGAAGCTGGATTATAGCCTAAGGGCCAACTTTGTGGCCACTGGAGCAGCACTGAGGCCTATTTTTGCCTCTGCCTGGGTTTACAGGGCTGTTGGCATGTGTGGTGAACAGCTCATGGAGGTTGTTCATGCAGAGGTTTCCAAGGTTGGTTCTTTTGGGCAAAATTAAGGAGGCCAACACTTATGTATCTGAGGCTCTTTTTGAGGCTGTCAGGTTGTCAGTTAAAGCCTCAATTTTCTCTGTTGCTGCACTACACACTTTGTGGCTTAAGATTTGGGCTGTGGATCTTCCAAGAAGCCATTTATTTGCTTACCATTTCAGGGAAAGTCTCTGTTTGGACCTGAATTGAAGCAGATCATTAATGATGCTATTGGGGCAAGAGCACCTTGTTGCCTCAGATGCCCACCAAATGTACAACTATGACGAGGAAACTGCATCTTTTTCGTTCTCCCCCCCCCCACCAAATTGAGAAGCAAAGGCTGCAAGGTCCGCAGGACTCACACACTCGCTGCACCGCCAAGGCCAGACAGAAGCAAACCGCTCCAAGTTAAAGGTATTAAGAGTTTACATGAATCACTTAAACCTGGTCTGCTGTTGCCTGTAGGAGGGAGTCTTTGCCTTTTTTGAGATCCCTGTGTCACAGCACCTACCCTAAGTCAAGCATCATCTGGCTGGGCACCTCTGGGGTACTAGCTACGGGAGTGGCGCCCTGGCGTCACTACCCGCTTCTCTCAGTGCCTGCGGCCTGGCCACATCTGGTGCCTCCCGTGGCCGGCCGTGTCCTTTCCCTAATTGATGCGGTGTTTCAGTATGACACAGGATTCAACGCATCTTCGTGGTCCACTGCGTCACTTACAGGCGCGCGTCTGTGAGAATGATGCAGTTACCTCTTATATACCTGGGGCAACTTGAGACTCCTCCCTGCTTCTTCCTGGTAGAGGTTAAAAGGGCGATGGACAGTTAGTCCAGTCACATTTACGTTGGTTTCTGTTGCAATTGTTTGTTTCCTGTGTGCTCTCCGTGTATGACCTAGGCTTGTCTGACCATCCATTCTGGTTCTGCTCTGTGGCTCTGTCTGACTATATTTCCTGCGTTACCCTCAGGCATAGTAGATACCCAATCTGGTGCAGACCTGTGGCTCTGGCTGACTACCCACTCCGTGTATGACCTAGGCTTCTCTGACCATTCGTCCTGGTGCTGAGCTGTGTCTCTGTCTGACTATTCCTGGATTACCCTCTTGCATAGTAGACACCCAATCTGGTGCAGACCTGTGGCTCTGGCTGACTTCCCTCTCTGGTATTGACGCCTGGCTAGTACTGGGTAATGCTCTACCTGGACTATCAGCTCTGGCTGACCCTCCACACTGTCTCACTCCCTGGTGGGCTCCGCTATACTTACTGGCTGCAGGTGTGAGTCAGTACAAGTCTCCCTTATTCCTTACCGTTAAGGGAGAACTCTGTTGCTACGCATTGTGATTACCGCACTCTCCATTCTGAGACTACCAGTCTGTCTGGTCTCTAGGAGAGAGGTTACTCCAAGTGGCATCCTATTTCTAGTAGGAATTGCTGGCTTTTTCGGTACCCTCCTCACTTTATTATTTTATTATCATTATTTAACACTCTTCAATAAAGGTGGTTGTACAATTACAGTACTGACTCCTGGTGTATTCTTGCTAAACCGTGACAGTACGTAGGGGCTATGACCATCGACGGTACTGGTAATCCACCTTTTCAGAACATTCTAGACAGGATGGAGGCTCAAGATCAACGCATTGATCAATTATCCTTGGCTATGCATACCTTGCTCAACCGAACCGCACACCTTGAACTGCTTAACCCTCAACCGGTAGCCACTCTCGCTCCTTCCCCGGCACCGGTGGCTCCTTCCGCTCCTGAGGAAGGCCTGATCAGAGGGTTGTCAGATTCTGCTCCATTTCCCCAACATTATGGTGGGGACCCTGAGTTATGCCGGGAGTTCCTTAACAAACTGGGCATATACTTCGAAATGGTACCATATGCCTTTCAGACTGAGCGCAGTGTGGTTGAGTTTATAATATTGCTCCTTTCTGGCAAAGCTTTGGCCTGGGCAAATCCCTTATGGGAGATGGATAAGCCCACAGTTCATAACTTTATGTAGTTTGTAGCCTCGTTCAAATGAGTTTTTGACTTACCGGTTCTCGTGACCTCGGCTTCTAAACACTTAATGGCCATCCATCAGGGGGCTCGAACTGTGGCGTACTCTAGCAGCCGAAGTAGGCTGGAATAATGAGGCCCCGGTAGCAGCCTTTTTCAAGGACTGTACGATACAATCAAGGATGAGATTACTGCCCGTGAATTGCCTAAGAGTTTGGATGCTCTAATCTCATTTACTATCGTAATCAACACCAGGGTAACGGAGTGATCCTTATTTAAGGAGCATCTGTGGAGGCCTTCATCTACAAGGGTTATTTCCACATAGGAGTGTATACAGGCAACCTTACTGATTATAATACATAAATCTAGTGCCACATGTATAACATGCACTAAATAAGCACCTCAATTTTTACTAATTGCTGGTGTTACCCCCCATATGCCCATTTTGTGGACACTGATCCACGTTTTAATTTGACTAGTAAGGTTTCTAATAGTATGAAACTTACCTGGTTGGTTACCATTTTATTTGTTTTTTTTATTCAATAAATATTAATAAAACTTATATTTTAAGACTGACTCCATTTTGTATGTGGGCCTTGGGTGCAGAACTGGTCTTCTCTTCAGCACTCAAAGGGTCCAGCCTATACAAATAAGGACCTACTTTGAAGTAGCTGATTTCTTTCTTCTTGTTTGTAGTTAATCAAGACTTGCTGCAACATCTACATAATTGACATAATTTTTTGATTTATCTCAACATAGGCCTTATGATTGCTCCGTGGAGCTTATGCCTGGTACCACACCTCCAAAGGGTCTCATTTACCCTCTGTCTGTGAAGGAGAATAAGGCTATGGAGGAATAAGTTTCTGATGCCCTTGCTAGGGGCATTATTGAAAGTCCACTTCCCCTGCTGGTGCTGGATGCTTTTTTGTTAAAAAGAAGGACTGAGAGTTATGTCCGTGTATTGATTTCAGTGGATTAAACAAATTGATGGTAAAGAACACTTATCCAATAACCTTGATTACTGAATTGTTTGACAGATTGAAGGGTTCCAAAATATTTACTAAACTTGATCTAAGGGCGGCATACAACCTTGTCCGAATGAAGGAGGGCCACGAATGGAAGACAGAATTTGATACCCGGAGCGGACACTCTAAGTGTTTGGTTATGCCCTTTGGTCTCTGTAAAGCTCCTGTTGTCTTCCAGGAATTTATCAATGACGTTTTAAGGAAATTGCTGCAAAGTTTTGTGGTGGTCTATCTGGAAGACATTCTTATTCCACTCTCCTATGCTTGAATAACACCGGTTGCATGTGTCCACAATATTACACTTATTAAGTGAGAATAACCTTAATTGCAAGTTGGAGAAATGTGAATTTCACAGAACTCAAGTAACGTTTCTGGGCTACGTTATTTCCGCTTCTGGTTTGGCCATGGACCCTCAGAAGTTGTCAGCCATGTTACAGTGGCCTCTTCCAGTAGGACTCAAAGTGCTCCAAAGATTTTTGGGGTTCGCCAATTACTATTGTAAGCTCATCAAGAACTTCTCTAGTGTGGTTAAACCACTAACTGATATGACCTGTAAAGGTTCTAAGGTCTCTGAATGGTAATCCAGTGCCCTGCTTACCTTTGAGAACCTCAAGGCAGCATTTGCAGTAGCTCCCATTTTGGTCCACCTGAATCCCGCCATGCCCTTTGCCCTAGAGGTTGATGCATCTGAGGTTGGAGTAGGAGCCCTACTCACAGCGCTCAGCTACAGAGGAATCCTTACTTCCTTGTTGGTATTTTCCGAGGAAGCTATCTAAGGCGCAGAGAGTATATCAGATTGGTGACAGAGAATTACTGGCCATTATTCTGGCCTTAAGAGAATGGCGACATCTCCTGGAGGGCACTAGCTCTCCTATCTTGATTCTGACTGACCACAAAAACCTCACGTATTTGTCCAAGGCTAAACGTATGTCATTCCGGCAGGCGAGTTGGGCATTGTTCCTTTCCAGGTTCAATTTCGTACTTTCTTACCTTCCTGGCTCTAAGAATGTTAAGGCGGATGCCCTATCATGCGAATTTTGTAACCAATCTAAAGAGGAGTCTCCTCCTACACCTATAATTCCAGCTGACTGGATACTTGCTATGATACGAACATGTATCACCTTTCCTCTGGGAGAGGAAGTATTGGCCGCTCAAACATCCGCTCCGGCAGAGAAACCCTGCGGGAGGTGCTTTGTACCTGCCCAATTATGCACTAAATTATTGGAAACATACCATAGCTGGCCACATTGGGCGAGACCAGTTGATTTGCTCTATCTCTAGATTATTCTAGTGGTCGAGTCTCAGATCCAACTGTTCTGCTTTCACAGCTGCATGTACGACATGTGCTCAAAACAAATCACGTCGACATTTGCCTGTTGGTCTCCTCCAACCGGTGGCCAACGAGGAACGTCCTTGGTCACATTTGTCCACTGACTTTATGGTGGACCTTCCAGCTTCCAAGGGCTTCACGGGCATCCTGATGATCGTGGATGCATTCTCTAAGATGGCTCACTTTGTACCATTTAAATGCTTACCATCTGCTCAGGGGTTGGAGATGGTGTTCGCTAGAGAGGTCTTTCGGCTCCACGGCATACCCAGGGTGATTGTCTCTGACGGGGGGAGCCAGTTTGTGTCTTGCTTCTGGAGGTGCTTTTGTGCTCAGATGGGGATTCAGCTAGCCTTCTCCTCTGCATACTAGCCACAGTCTAATGGGGCGGCAGAAAGGTCTAACCAAGCCTTGGAACATTGCTATGTTTCTGACCACCACGACAATTGGGCTACCCTGTTACCTTGGGCAGAGTTTGCCCGGAATTGTGCTATGAACACTACTTCACAGAGTTCTCCTTTCTTAAATCAATTATAGGTTCCAACCCTCAGTTCTTCCTAAAACTTTTGAAGCACAAGAAATTCCAGCTCTTGACGAGCATTTGAGGGTGCTCCATTCCTCTTGGGTGTGGGTACAGAATACCCTACGTGGTTCCGCGCAACGGCAGAAGAGACAGGCTGACCGTAGACGGTTGCTGGCACCTACTTTTCAAGTGGGGGAGAGGGTTTGGCTGTCATCCCACAACCTTAATCTCCAGGTTCCCTGTAAGAAATTTGCTCCTCGATTCATTGGTCCCTTCCGTGTGCTGCGGAGAATTAAACCTATGGCATATGCTCTGGACCTTCCGGCCTCAATGCGCATTCATAATGTATTCCATGTCTCATTACGCAAACCTCTGATTTGCAACTGGTACACCTCGGCTGTGGTTCGGCCAGCACCTGTTAGGATTGCAATCATGAGAAGTATGTGGTATAGAGCATATTGGACTCTCGGTGGGTCCGGTAAACTGGAGGAGCTACGGTCCGGAGGAGCGCTCCTGGATTCCCACCTGATGTTCATGCCTTGATCTTGGTACCTATATTCCGTCCTCGTTTCCCTAGTAAACCCTGACCCGGTCCACAGAGGGGGGGCCGATGGGGGGGTACGGTCACAGCACCTACCCTAAGTTGGTCTCTGTTGCAGTTGTTTGTTTCCTGTGTGTGCTCCGTGTATGACCTAGGCTTGTCTAACCATCCATCCTGGTGCTGACCTCTGGCTCTGTCTGACTATTCTTCCTGTGTTACCCTCTGGCATAGTAAACACCTAATCTGGTGCAGACCTGTGGCTCTGACTGACTTCCCTCTCTGGTATTGACCTCTGACTACTACTAGGTAATGCTCTACCTGGACTATTGGCTCTGGCTGACCCTCCACTCTTCCTGGGTGGTCAGTAAGAGTCGCCCATGTTCCTTACCCTTAAGGGAGAACTCTGTTGCTACACATTGTGATTACCACACTCGCCATTCTGAGACTACCATTGGCAGTCTCCCTAGTATCTAGCAGAGAGGTTACTCAAAGCAGCATCCTATTTCTGGTAGGAATCGCTGGCTTCTTCAGTACCCTCTGTGCGTTATTATTTTATTGTCATTATCACTCTTCAATAAAGGTGGTTTTATAATTACAGTACTGACTCCTGGTGTATTCTTTCTAAACTGTGACGGCCTGGGAGTCCTAGGTCGCGGGCCATTGGGTTTTGGGGTAATTTCAGAAAGATACTCTATCACGGTGCCCGTGATTGCTGCCTTTTCCTGTCAGTTGTCTGTGAGTTTCCCCATTGGCTGCCTGTCTTTAGTCCGCCCAGTATTGCCTATATAGACTGGGTTCTGGCACCCTTTGGTTTCCCTCTCGTGGTGTTTCTATGTCAGTAGCCACCTGCATTTGTATTCCTGTGTTGTATGGACCTTGGTTGAATCCTCTACTCTCCAGTGTTTGCCTGCCTACCTGCCTGACAGCCTTCTCTGCTGAAGTGGTTCCTGCCTCCATTCCTGATCCAGTTTGGGCTGACGTTCCTGCTTCTGTTCCTGACCCGGTTGACTGCCGTTACTGTTCCAGCTTCCTGTCCTGGCCTGGCAGTTCCTCCTGCGCCTGGATCGTCTTGGATTCTCTCCGTTATCCTGGTCGCTTGGGTGACATTCTGATCTCTGGGCGTATTACGTGTAGTCCAGTACGCGGGTACTGGTTTGCTCCTTTACAGCACTGGTTGAATATTCCTGTAGTCCAGTATGCGGGTACTGGTTTGCTCCAATGTTCTCTGGTTGCTTACTGCCACCTCTCAACACCGGTAGCGTCTCCATGTAGTCCAGTACACGGGTACTGGTTTGCTCCTTTACAGCACTGATTGTATATTCCTGTAGTCCAGTACGCGGGTACTGGTTCGCTCCTGTGTTTTCCGGTTGCTTACTGCCACCTCTCAGCACCGGTAGTGTCTCCGTGTAGTCCAATACGCGGGTATTGGTAACTCATTTACAGCACCGGTTGTGTAGTCCAGTGCGCGGGTACTGGTTCACTCCTTTATTCTCCGGTTGCTTACTACCACCTATCCAGCATGGTAGCGCCTACTTGTAGTCCAGTACGCGGGTACTGGTTTGCTCATTTACAACACCAGTTGTGTAGTACAGTACGCGGGTACTGGTTCGCTCCTTTACTCTCCGGTTGCTTACTGCTACCTATACAGCACAGTAGCGTCTCCGTGTAGTCCAGTGCGCGGGTACTGGTTTGCTCCTTTACAGCTCCGGCTGTGTTTCTCAGTAGTCCAGTACGTGGGTACTGGTTTGCTCCTATGTTCTCCGGTTGCTTACTGCCACCTATACAGCACCGGTAGCGTTTCAGTTTAGTCCAGTACGCGGGTACTGGTTCGCTCCGATATTCTCTGGTTGCTTATTGCCACCTATAGAGCACCGGTAACGTCTCCATGTAGTCCAGTACGTGGGTACTGGTTTGCTCCTTTACCGCACCGGTTGTGTTTCACTGTAGTCCAGTACGCGGGTACTGGTTTGCTCCTATTCAACGGCTGCTTGCGGACTCCTATACAGCAGCAGTAGGCCTCCTTGTTTTCCAGCACTTGCGACTGGTTTGCTCCACCTCGTCACCAGTCGCTGAGGCCACCTTCATTAGCGTACCCTTACTTGCTTACACTGAGTTCTTGTTAGGCTGCCTTGCCCGATATATTGGCAGGGCCGGTAGAGCCTACTCACTCGTTTTGCCAGTCCTAAGGCTGCCTTGCCGGTATATTGGCAAGGCCGGTAGAGCCTTCTCTATCCTCTTACCAATCTCCAGGCTGCCTTGCCCGGTATATTGGCAAGACCGGTAGAGCCTACTCACTCGTTGTGCCAGTCCTAAGGCTGCCTTGCCTGGTATATTGGCAAGGCAGGGAGAGCCTTCTCTATCTCCTGTTACCAGTCTCCAGGCTGCCTTGCCCGGTATATTGGCAAGGCTGGTAGAGCCTTCTCTATCTCCTATTACTAGTCTCCAGGCTGCCTTGCCCGGTATACTGGTAAGGCCGGTAGAGCCTATTCCATCGTTGTGCCAGTCCTTAGGCTGCCTTACCCGGTTATTGGCAAGGCCGGTAGAGCCTATCCTTATCCTCAGTACCATTGTTCTCTACTACTTTGTACAAGTTGTATGTTTATATATGTGTATGTCAGGACCCGCGAGGGTTCTCTTTAAACTTTCAATAAAGTTGTGTTTTTATCTTAACTCTGTGTCTGAGAGTCAAAACAAACCATGACATACTCATAAACTTCGGATCCCTTCCACTGCATCATTTCTTTTTGTTATGATGGACACCAGCCTGAGCAGCTGGGGTACGGTTCTGGGTCACCTGGGGGTTCAGGGCAGGTGGACCATCTCTTTAGTCCATCAGTGTTCTGGAACTCATCTGGCCCTTGTGTACTGAACCTCACCCTTGAAGGGGAGACCAGTGAGGGTCCAGCCAGACAACACATGATCCAGCCA
Source organism: Rhinophrynus dorsalis (assembly GCA_037306005.1). Lineage (NCBI taxonomy): Eukaryota > Metazoa > Chordata > Amphibia > Anura > Rhinophrynidae > Rhinophrynus > Rhinophrynus dorsalis. The sequence goes on along the minus strand of CM074719.1, from coordinate 250,167,998 downwards.
TCAAGGTGGCACTAGCATTTCCACCACCTGGTTCGAGGTGAAATATATTCTAGGCTGGGCAGAAGCCCACATTCAGGCCATCTCTGCTGTGCACATTCCAAGGGTAGAAATTATGCTGGTGGACTTCCTAAGTTGGCAAGATGTTTATCCTGGAGAGTGGGAACTCAGTCCAGAGGTGTTTTATCTGATTGTGCAACAGAGGGGTGTGCCGATTATAGATCACACCAGGGGAAATCGGAAGGCTCTGAGCTTCTGCTCCCAGCAGGGAGATCCTCTGGCTTTTGCCAGGGATGCAATGTTGATTCTGTGGAACTCTCATACACAGGGTACTAGGGAAGATCAGGATGGACTGTGAGGGTGTCATTCTGGTCTCTCCTTATTTGACCAGGTTTGCAGACATGGTCAATGTTTTTATTCAAGATTCGCTCCACCTTTCTCCCAGACAAGAATGTGGAAAATATGGCTTTCAAGGCATAGCTGTTGAAGCCCACATCTTGAGGATGTACTATGATTCAGGCCCATAAGCCTGTCTCTTCTAAGGCCTACCTTAGGGCATGGCCTATTTTCTACAAGTGGTGCATGGATAGGTATGTATCCTCGCAGGAATTTGACCTCCCTTTGGGGTTATCCTTTTCTTCAAGACACTGTGAACAAAGGCCTCAGTCTGAATTCCATTAAGGTTCAGATCTCAGAACTTTCTATGTTTTTCAGAGACGTGTTGTCACCATTAGGCATGTCAAGATTTTTCTTCAGGGGTGGCTCATGCATTCCCTGCCTTTAAGGCACCCACTCCTCCTCGGACCTCAATTTGTTTTTGGAAGCTTTGCAGAGGACTCCCTTTGAGCCCCTTGCTTCCATTCCACTGCGCCATTTGACACTCAAGATGGCTTGTCTTCTGGCAGTAGGCTCCGTTCACCAAGTCGCTAATTTGCAGGCCGAACTGTAGGAGATTGTTTGCCTTCCTTTTGTCCTAACCCTAAGTCTGACAAGGAGAATGATCTCCATCTGTTAGATGTGGTGTATTGCTGTTACAGCTTACCTTGACTTCAGCATGATTACAGGCATGAGGCTTCAAGCAGGCTGCAGGCCTCTGTTTTATCTGTTTGCTTACTGTAGTCTCCTCCTACCTACTTCCTACTTCCTCCCTCTGAGCTGCTCCTCCTACTTCCTGTGGAGGGGTTTAAAAGGCAGACTGAGGCCTGATTCAGATGCCCTTGCGTTGTTGTTCTTAGGTGAAGTACTTGGGCTCTGTGTGTGACCTGGCTATCTATGAAAACCCACTCTGTGTATGACCTGGCTATTTATGAGAACCCGCACTGTGTATGACCCAGCTAAGTAAGAGAACCCTCTCTGTGTATGACTCAGATATGTACGAGAACAATCTCTCTGTGTATGACCCAGCTAAGTACGAGAACCCTTTCTGTGTATGACCAAGTGATCACGAGTACCCCTTACTGTGATCAATTTGTGCTATTGACCTAAGACAGACCACTGTTGTGGACAGAGGGTCTGATTGGTGACTGCAGGCGTGAGTCACAGGGTTTCGATATAGTGACTGCAGACAGAGTCACAGGGTCTCTTAGTGGTGATTGCAGGCATGGGTCAGTTCTCCAATCCAGCAGTCCTTGTGTTCCTGTTCATCGGATCAAGATTACTGAGCAAGTGTTCACAGTGGTCGCCTGTTCCAGTGTTCCAGTCGATGGATGAAGAGCTGGCGTTCCTGTTTCCTGCTGAGACTCACAGGGGCTTCAGCCCAGTCTCTAGCATTGTGGTCTAGTGAGAGGCCTACTATTTCTGGTAGTAGTGTCGCCAGCTTGTAACCCTTTGCTTGTTGTACTACATATTTATTGCTGTGATTTATTCTAATAAATAGTTTGCATTACATTACCGCACTGAGTTCTGAGCATTCCTGGGTGCCCGTGACAATTGCCTTGAATTTTATAGGCACCTCACTGAGCCTTTTCACAAGGCTGACTCTCTTTTTGTCATACCCGAGGGTCCTAGGACAGGTCAGACGGCTTCCAAGTTCACTTTTGCATCTCGAATCAAAGCTACTAAATGCCAGGTGTATGATCTCAGGAAGAAACCTGTTCCCTTCAATGTCATAGCACATTATACTCGGTCTCTGGGGACCTCAGCTGAGCAGTTGTGTAACACAGAGACTTGGTCCTCCTTGCAAACCTTTGCTAAGCACTAGTGTTTTGTTGTTCTGACTTCGGATGAAGTCAGTTTTGGTCAGAAAGTTCTGCAGGTGGTTCTGCCTGATTTAAGGACCTGCATACTTGGTTGCCTTACTGTTGTTCAGTTGTTGAAGCCCCGTTGGCTCTTGTTCCTGTGTGCTGTGTTCAGTGTCCATTTGCCACTTTTCTGTTTGAGCTATTCTGGTACTGGATAGTCCTGGGGAACTACTGTGTCATGGGGACAGGCATGACATCCTTTCTCATTTTTTCCCAGCTCTGGGAGCTTAGAGTTGTTATATTCCCATGGTACATGAATTCCATATTGGGCATAAGAGAAAATCGGATTTTAGTTACATATATATAGTTACATAGTAATTTAGGTTGAAAAAAGACTTGCGTCCATCCAGTTCAACCCTTTTCCTATTCCTGTTTACCATCGCTGACCCAAAAGAAGGCATCTGACTCAAAATGGCAATCAGATTTCTCCCTGGATCAACAAGCCCTAACTAAATATTAATCCCAATACTAACGTGCATAGCCCTCTATGTTATGCTCTTTTAAATAAGTATCCAGGCCCCTTTTAAAGGCATCTAATGTATTTGATAGCACCACCTCCTCCGGAAGTGCATTCCATACCTTTATTGTCCTTACTGTAAAGAAACCCTTCCGCTGTTGTAGATTAAATCTCCTTTCCTCAAGTCTAAGCGGGTGGCCCCTTGTCCTGTGTACTGTTCTGTTAATGAACAGGTCTTTTGAAAGCCCTTTATATGGGCCTTGAACATATTTATATAGTGTTATCATATCCCCTCTAAGACGCCGTTTCTCTAGTGTGTACAAGTTTAACTTTTCTAGTCTCTCTTCATAACTAAAACTTTCCATTCCCCTTACTAGTTTTGTAGCCCTCCTCTGCACTCTCTCTAGTTCCATAATGTCCTTCTTCAGAAAGGGCGCCCAGAATTGAACAGCATATTCTAGGTGGGGTCTTACCATGGACCTGTAAAGAGGCATAATTATATCTTCCTCCCTTGAGTCTATACCCCTTTTGATACATGCCAATATCTTATTGGCCCTTGCAGCTGCCAGCTGGCACTGCATGCTACTGCTAAGTCTATTGTCTACCATTACTCCTAAATCCTTTTCATTAGTAGATTTCCCCAGAGAAACACCATTTAAACTATATGTTGCATTTTTATTATTATACCCAAAATGCATAACTTTACATTTGTCTATATTGAATCTCATTTGCCATTTGCCTGCCCAGTTACTCAATTTGTCCAAATCCTCTTGTAATGAAGACACATCGAGTTCAGACTTTATTACCTTACTTAATTTTGTGTCATCGGCAAACACTGATACATGGCTTCCTATGCCCTCTGGGAGGTCATTAATAAACAAATTAAAAAGAAGAGGACCCAGGACAGATCCCTGAGGCACTCCACTTATCACGTTTATCCAACTGGAGAACTTGCCATTTACTACCACTCTTTGCATTCTATCTTTCAGCCAATTTCCAATCCACACACAAAGATTTTCCCCTAGTCCTATTTCATTCAATTTGTACAGTAACCTCTTGTGCGGAACTGTATCAAATGCCTTGGCAAAGTCTAAATAGATCACATCAACCGCCGCTCCCTCATCTATATTATTACTTACTTTTTCATAAAATTCGATCAAGTTCATTTGACAAGACCTATCTTTCACAAAGCCATGTTGGCTATTGCTAATGATATTCATGTTCCAGCAGAATTCTTGAATATATTCCCTTAGCAATCTTTCAAACAGCTTCCCTACCACAGATGTCAAGCTTACGGGTCTGTAGTTTCCTGGCTGGGACTTTGATCCCTTTTTAAATATGGGCACCACATCTGCTTTACGCCAATCCATGGGCACCATACCAGAAATAAAAGAATCCCTGAAAATCAGATATATCGGTCTGGCCAGGGTCTGGCTTAGCTCTTTAAGTACCCGTGGGTGTATACCATCTGGCCCTGGAGCTTTGTCTACCTTGACACCATTCAATTGTTTTAACACTTTTTCTTGTGATAGCCAGTCCCATGCTTGCTGTGCCTGTTCTGTAAAAGTAGTTTGCAGATTCTTGTCCAATGGGTGTTCCTTGGTAAAAACAGAAGAAAATAAATTATTTAAAATATCTGCCTTCTCTCTGTCCCCTTTGACCATCTCACCCGTTTCAGATAACAAGGACCCAACATTATCAGACTTTAATTTTTTGCCATTTATGTATTTAAAGAATTTTTTTGGGTTGCTTTTGCTCTCCTTAGCAATATTTTTTTCATTCTCCAGTCTAGCTAATTTAATAGCCTTTTTACAGGTTTTGTTGACATTTTTGTATTTTGCAAATGCCTCTGCTGATCCCTCAGCTTTGTAATGTTTAAATGCCGCTTCTTACCTGTTAAATCCTTTTCTCTATAGACCATATGGAACACAGGTCTCCCACCCATGGAATGGGACCTCTGTCTGGGCTTGCAGAGTCCTTATTGAGCCTTTCTTCTCACATGAGATTTCCTTCTTCTTCTCTTGCTTGCCTCGTTAGTGTGGCTTCGGTCACATTCATACTGGGTATTGCAAGTTGTTGGAAGGGTTGAGCTGGAGGAGTGGCTGGGAGTCTCCAATAATAAGACTCTGTCTTTTGAGATGCATCCTGTCCTACAAAAGGATGGACTAAGCTCCATGGTACATGTGTTCCATATGTACTATAAAGAAAAGGATTTAACAGGTAAGAACACTAAAATCCTACTTTGTGTCCCTTTAATATTATAATGATCTTTTTATATATAAAATATTTCAATATTTCTTCTGCAGCTGAGCCCCTCATGTATGCCCCTACTATCAAGGTGCGGTTTCCAGCAGAGACATATGCCCTTTACGGGCAGACAGTAACCTTGGAGTGCTTTGCTTTTGGGAAGTAAGTAGCCACTGTTTCTCATTCCTTTAATGACCTTACATAGGATAATTTCATGTAGGTAGATAGATGAGTCAGATATAGAACCTATTTTTTGCTCTGGTGGTGTGCTCTATAAACCTCTTCGGGAGCAGAGGTCTTGAACTGCACTCTTAGAGGGCAGAGACAGAGCACAATGTTGAGATATTCTTGATTTTGGAAAAAATGTTATCTATATACAAATGATTGATATCTGTGCAGGGTTATCCTTAATAACTAGACTGGTTCACCCCTCTAGGACTGCAGTTTGAGACCTTTGACTTAGATGGTTAATGCAAGTGCAGTCAATAAAATCACAGCTGAAATAAATATATATATATATATATATATATATATATATATATATATATAATTGTGTTCTTGATAAAGGTTTGTGTAGGACTGAAATGTTGAATTATTAAATAATATATGTTTGTGATAAGTCCCGTGAGTGCTGGTCTCTCGGGGAAGCTATGTATGTATGTGTGTATATGTGTATGCGTATGCCCACGGGAGGCAGAAAGGAGGAGTTACTGCTCCCATTGGGTGATTCAATGGGGGCGTGGTTTTCACTCCAGTTGCAGTACCCGAAGGCCACTGCTACTGGTGTGAAAATCATGCAGGGAGTTGGCCCGCCCCGACTATGCAGCCCACCCACCACTATCAAAGTTAGAAAAAAACAAAATGGATGCCACTTGATCCTACACCACAGACAAACACACATGCCCCACTCACACAGCACCAAACACACACACACACACACATGCCCCTCTCACACATGCCCCATTCACACACACACACACGCCCCACTCACACAGCACCAAACACACACACATGCCCCACTCACATGGCAAAGCCAGAAAGAAATATGGCTGACTCACACAGTCACTCACCCTGACTCCCAGTGGCCTCAGCAGGACCTGTAGTACAGCCACTGAAGGGACGCTGCAACACCAGGGGAACAAAATGGCACTCAAAGGGTTAAGGTCGGCCTTTATTGCTGAATTATTTCTCGACTGTCATCATTTGCCATGCAAGACACAGGACAGAGAGCCATCAGGTACCAGGTACGCACTTACACAACCCTGTGGCAGTCAGTGGAGAATGAAAAAAATATTGCTAAGGAGAGCAAAAGCAACCCCAAAAAATTCTTTAAATACATTAATGGCAAAAAATTAAAGTCTGATAATGTTGGGTCCGTGTTATCTGAAATGGGTGAGTTGGTCAAAGGGGACAGAGAGAAGGCAGATATTTTAAATAATTTCTTTTCTTCTGTTTTTACCAAGGAAGACCCAATGGACAAGAATCTACAAACTACTTTTACAGAACAGTCACAGCAAACATGGGACTGGCTAACACAAGAAAAAGTGTTAAAATAATTGAATGGTGTTAAGGTAGACAAAGCTCCGGGGCCAGATGGTATACACCCACGGGTACTTAAAGAGCTAAGCCAGACCCTGGCCAGACCGTTATATTTGATTTTCAGGGATTCTTTTATTTCAGGTATGGTGCCCACGGATTGGCGTAAAGCAGATGTGGTGCCCATATTTAAAAAGGGATCAAAGTCACAGCCAGGAAATTACAGACCTGTAAGCTTGACATCTGTGGTAGGGAAGCTGTTTGAAAGGTTGCTAAGGGAATATATTCAAGAATTCTGCTGGAACAGGAATATCATTAGCAATAGCCAACATGGCTTTGTGAAAGACAGGTCTTGTCAAACGAACTTGATCGCATTTTATGAAAAAGTGAGCAATAATATAGATGAGGGAGCTGCGGTTCATGTGCTCTATTTATACTTTGCCAAGGCATTTGATACAGTTCCGCACAAGAGGTTACTGTACAAATTGAATGAAATAGGCCTAGGGGAAAATCTTTGTGTGTGGATTGAAAATTGGCTGAAAGATAGAATGCAAAGAGTGGTAAGTTCTCCAGTTGGATAAACGTGAAAAGTGGAGTACCTCAGGGATCTGTTCTGGGTCCTCTTCTTTTTAATTTGTTTATTAATGACCTCCCAGAGGGCATAGGGAGCCATGTATCAGTGTTTGCCGATGACACACAATTAAGTAAGGTAATAAAGTCTGAACTGGATATGTCTTCATTACAAGAGGATTTGGAAAAATTGAGTAACTGGGCAGGCAAATAGCAAATGAGATTCAATATAGACAAGTGTAAAGTTATGCATTTTGGGTATAAAAATAAAAATGCAACATATAGTTTAGATGGTGTTTCTCTGGGAAATCTACTAATGAAAAGTATTTGGGAGTAATGGTAGACAATAGACTTAGCAGTAGCATGCAGTGCCAGCTGGCAGCTGCAAAGGCCAATAAGATATTAAAAGGGGTATTGACTCAAGGGAGGAAGATATAATTATGCCTCTTTACAGGTCCATGGTAAGACCCCACCTAGAATATGCTGTTCAATTCTGGGCGCACTTTCTAAAAAAGGACATTATGGAACTAGAGAAAGTGCAGAGGAGGGCTACAAAACTAGTAAGGGGAATGGAAAGTTTTAGTTATGAAGAAAGGCTAGAAAAGTTAAACTTGTACACACTAGAGAAACGGCGTCTTAGAGGGGATATGATAACACTATATAAATATGTTCAAGGCCCATATAAAGGGCTCTCCAAAGACCTGTTCATTAACAGAACAGTACACAGGACAAGGGGCCACCCGCTTAGACTTGAGGAAAGGAGATTTAATCTACAACAGCGGAAGGGTTTCTTTACAGTAAGGACAATAAAGGTATGGAATTCACGTCCTGAGGAGGTGGTGCTATCAAATACATTAGATGCCTTTAAAAGGGACCTGGATACTTATTTAAAAGAGCATAACATAGAGGGCTATGTACGTTAGTATTGGGATTAATATTTAGTTAGGGCTTGTTGATCCAGGGAGAAATCTGATTGCCATATGGAATCAAGAAGGAATCCCCCCCCCATTCATGGCAGAATTTTAAATTGCTATATTGGGGGGGGGGTTGCCTTCTTTTGGATCAACGATGGTAAACAGGAATAGAAAAAGGGTTGAACTAGATGGACGCAAGTCTTTTTTCAACCTAAATTACTATGTTACTATGTAAGTTTTACCCCTCAGGAAGTGTGTTCAAACCCCTCACACTGTAAACTTGCATTTCCCTCCCACTTCTCCTCCTTCCCCAACCTATTACTAACACTTTTTCCACATTTCTCTTAAGCCCCGACCCCTACTTGAGATTAAGCCCTGCCCACTTTTACCCCAAATTGCCCCATTGCTCTCTCCACATCAACAGCACAGAAGTCCCTTCCAGGGACTCCACAAGTCAAAGTTCCCAGGTATGAATACACTTCCCACTGCTATTTAACTCTGACATGCCTCTCTATACCTTAACCCTTTGAGTGCCAAAGGGGTGCACAACTCATGCGCGCATGTGTTTCTGTGCATATATGTTGCTCGTGTGTGTGTACACCTCTGTTACATATGTGTGTTCATGTGTGCATCTCTGGTGTGTCTGTGTGTGCATGTCTTTTGCATGTTATTGCCGCTCACTGTCTGTATGTGTCTGCCCGTGTGTTGCATATGTCTGTATTTATCAGTGTGTCTATATTTCACACACGTGCGCCCAACGGTCATAATATGACGGGCAACGCCGTTCCACATTGCTACTATGTATATATGTGTATGTGTGTATATATATATATATATATATATATATATATATATATATATATACATAGTGCCTCTATTTAAGAAGGGAACTAAAACAGAACCTGGGAATTATAGACCGGTGAGTTTGACCTCTGTAGTGGGAAAACTGTTAGAAGGGATAATAAGGGACTATATTCAGGATTACAACACAAAAAATAAAATCATTAGCACAAATCAACATGGTTTTATGAAGAATAGATCATGCCAAACTAATCTTTTCAGCTTCTGTGAGGAGGTAAGCAGCAAACTTGACAATGGCAAGGCAGTAGATGTAGTATATCTAGACTTTGCAAAGGCATTTGATACAGTGCCACACAGAAGGCTGGTGTATAAAATAAGGAAATTGGGGCTAGGAGATAACCTTTGCAATTGGATACAAAACTGGCTGAAGGATAGGGAAAAGTGTGTGGTTGTAAATGGAAAATTCTCCAGTACAGTTAAAGTGGAGAGTGGAGTACCTCAGGGATCAGTATTAGGTCCGCTGCTTTTTAACATGTTTATAAATGACCTGGAAATAGATATAGAAAGCAAAATATCAATATTTGCAGATGATACTAAATTATGCAAAGTCATTAATTCAGAACAGGATATTTTCTCTCTACAGAGGGACTTACATACAATGTCAGATTGGGCAAACATGTGGAATATGAAGTTTAATGTGGGCAAGTGTAAAGTCATGCATTTGGGAGGAAACAATCCCAAGGCTACTTATAAACTTAATGGAATAATTTTAGATGACTCATTGCTAGAGAAAGACCTGGGTATCCTTGTCAACTATAGACTTGGAAACAGTGACTAGTGTCAAACAGCAGTAGCAAAGGCAAACAAAGTCCTGTCTTGCATAAAAAGAGGTATCGAAGCAAGTGTGGATAACATTATTTTGTCATTATACAAAGACCTCACCTTGAGTATGCAGTGCAATTTTGGGCACCGGTTCTGAAAAAGGATATACTAGAACTAGAGAGGGTACAGCGGAGAGCAACAAAATTAATTAAGGGAATGGAGGACTTGACATATGAGGAACGACTAAACAAACTTAGTTTATTTACTCTAGAGAAAAGACGACTAAGAGGAGACCTTATCACATTGTACAAGTATATGAGAGGTCAATACAAGGATCTCTGCGGTGAGCTATTTATTCCAAGGCCTGATCAGGTGACCAGGGTACACCCCTTGAGATTAGAGGAAAGGAGGTTTAAACTTCAGCAGAGGAAGGGTTTTTTTACGGTAAGGTCTGTTAAATTGTGGAATTCATTGCCCAGGGAGGTAGTTATAGCAGATACAATGGATACATTTAAGAGAAGATTAGATACATTTCTTTCAAAAGGGAACATACAGAGTTATACTGATAGGCTGATCAGGAAGGTCTGATTAAGACTAATTTAATTGGTAGCAGGAAAGCTATAAAATTCTCAGTTCTGAGGTATGAGGCGAAGGTTGAACTTGATGGACTTGTGTCTTTTTTCAACCTAATTTACTATGTAAAAAATTTACTATGTGTATATGTGTATATATATATGTGTATATATGTGTATATATATATATATATATGTGTGTATGTGTATATGTGTGTGTGTGTGTGTGTATATATATATATATATATATATGTGTATATATATATATATATATGTATATATTTTTATATGTATATTTTTAAATAAATATATATATATATATATATATATATATATATATATATAGGCCTTAAAAGTGGAAATTTTGAGCCCTGTATATATATATATATATGTACATAAATATATGTGTATATGTATGTATATGTATACTAGCAATGTGGGACGGCGCTGCCCGTCAGGCTATATAGGGAATTAATGCACACACACGAATGCAAGATACACACACACAGAGACACACACACAAATGCACACGCATACACTGAGATGCATAAAGAGCGACACAGTCATACACACATACATGCAATGCACAACATGCAGACACATAGAGTGATACAGACATGTAACACACACAGTGTGAAACACACAGGCACACACAGAGACACACACACAGAAGTGAGTCATAAGGGGGTGACTTATGTGTCATTGTAATGAGTTTGTGTTTGTACTTATTCCTCCACTGTGGCATTCATTCATATAGTTGAAATGCATGTGGTGATTGCAAATACTATGGAGGAAGGTGGATCGTGCTGGCTCCCGGGGTGTGTGAGTGGCATTCATTCATATAGTTGAAATGCATGTGGTGATTGCACATACTATGGTGGAAGGTGGATCCTGCTGGCTCCCGGGGTGAGAGTGAGTTTGAGTGTGTGTGAGTGGCATTCATTCATGTAGTTGAAATTCATGTGGTAATTGCACATACTATGGTGGAAGGTGGATCGTGCTGGCTCCCGGGGTGAAAGCGAGTGTGAGTAAATGTGAGTGAGTGCGAGAGTGAGTGAGTGTGTGAGTGATTGCGTGTGAGTGATTGCGTGTGTGTGTGAGTGATTGCGAGTGTGTGTGAGTGATTGTGAGTGATTGTGTGTGAGTGTGTGTATGTGTGAGTGTGTGAGTGTATATGAGTGTGTGTTTGTGCCTGATGTGTTTGTGTCTGTGGAGTAGGAGCGAGTGACAGCCATTTTGTTTTTTCAGTGGGGACAGGCCAACTCCCTGCATGATTTAAATCACTCCCCCTTTGAATCACCCAATGGGAGCAGTAACTCCTCCTTACTTAAGCTGATGTAACATAGCAATATAACACACGGTGGCTCTTCAGTTGAGGCACCGTAGCAATATGCTGAGGGAACAAGTAGAAAGTGATGTTTGAGGCTTACCCTCTGTAACATACAGCAAAGCATCTCTCTCCCTTTAAGGAGAAAGGGTGGGAATCAGGAAGCAGGAAGTGGAGGAGTGCCAGTTGAAAACCGACAGTTAGTGAGGTTGACTGAAGAGATGAAAAGAGTTAAATAAAAGAATTGCTATTAAGTTTATCCTTGTGTGTTTGTATTTTATGGAAACATTACACCGTCGTACTGAAACAGAGTGAATGGAGGGTTACAATTATCTGTGGGAGGTGAAACAGTGTGTTTGTGTGGTCATGATCCTGAGTGAGAGTGTGTGTGGACTGGGAGAAGTTATTGATATCCCCTACTTCAGTAGCGAGTGGCAGCTATATTTTTTTGTCAGTTGGATAGTGGTGGGTGGGCTGGAGGGGGCGGGCCAATGCTCTGTATCACCCATTGAATCACCCAATGGGAGCAGTAATGTCCCCACTGAATCACCCAATGGGAGTTGTGTCTCCTAATGAGACATAAATAATAAGGCATTCTGTGCAATGTGTGTGTGTTTTCTGAGGAGGCATAAATTATGTTCTGTGTGTGAGGAACCATAAATAATGCAATGAGGCTTATTCTTTTATATATAGATGTATGTATATGTATTTATATATATATATATATATATATATATATATAGCCAGGATGGGAAGTACTCAACGTTTCCTATTGGGAGTTCCAAGAGTGGTAGCAAGCACACACAGGACTTCAGCTAATGGTGTTTATTCAATCAACATTTCAGTTGCAATACATCCTGATGAAGGCTGCTTGTATTGCAACCGAAACATTGCTTGAATAAACACCATTGACACAATTTCGTCTGAAGTCCTGTGTGTGCTTGCTACCACTCTTGGAACTATATATATATATTTATATATATATATATATATATATGTGTGTGTGTGTGCGTGTGTATATATATATATGTATGTATATATATATATATATGTGTGTATATATATATATATATATATGTGTATATATATACATATATATATATATATATATATATATATATATATATATATAAATATAAAATTATATTAATGTAATGCAAAATGCATTTTCTGCAGCCTGTCCTTCAATATCATAATCACTCGTTCTTTCCTAAATACATTTTAACGATCTCTGAATTGTCTTTCACATGCACATCACACTGTAATCTGTATTAGATATTGCCCTGAAGCTCAAAACACTTCTACTTCTTCCATTAGCCCTGTTCCTCATATTCAGTGGCATAAGTTGGATGGGAACCTGGAACCCCAATGGTCAGGTTCAGGACCTGTTCTCTACTTCCCAAGCATCAGCTTTGAAGATGAAGGAACATATGAATGTGAAGCAAAGAACTCTCTGGGCCGAGAAACTCATCATGGACGTGTTATAGTGCAGGGTAAGATACTCAGGGCTCGATACAATTATTCCTGTTAGTTTTAAAAACAAGCAGTGTTTTGACTGTGCTTCCACACAAAAAGTGAAACTGGTGCAAATTTTGCACACATTGGACATCACATAAAAAAGCAGACTTTGCTATCATATTCCACGTGGTGGCTTCACCGCATGTGAAGGACCACACTTTTCATGGCGAAAAACCCGTGCAATGAAAAGGAGGCATAGAAATCCTAACACGCAGTGAAAACCACAGGTTTGTGTTGTAAAACTGGTTTCCAACACACACTTGTGGTTGAAAAATAGAACTAGATTAACTCTGAGTGCCAGTGTATAGAGTTGTGTACCCCACTGGCACTCATAGGGTTAATCTACAAGCAGTTCATACAAGTCCCGAGAAATAAAAATTTACCGGTAATCCTAATGTCCAGTGGGGTTGTGGCCATCTTCTTCTTCTTTTCTTTTTTCATGTCTTTCTTCATCCGTGTTTAAAAAATTCAGCTAGTGGTGTCCGCCACTTAAAGTAAATAAATGAAGCTCCCCAAAGATGTAACCTTTAACTCTTTGAGTACCAGAGGGGTAGCCCTCTGGCACTCAAAGGGTTAAAATAGGTGTCATCTTCATGTCCGCTTTAAAGAAAAATGTAATGTGTTTTACATTTTCCCATTAATATCATGTGGCCAATATCCCCTGCCCCCTTTGCCTCTGCCGCCGCTGTCTTTGCTTTCGGAGGAAAGCATTTGGACTGGTGCAGAACTCTACTGCCCACCTCTTGGGCCATTGCTCAAGTCAGGCTTCCAGGATTTCCAACTGAGACTAGCTTTTATTTGCCAGTCTCAGTTCAAAATAAATTGTCAGCCTCCAAATGACAGGGAAGTACTTATGCACCTCCCACCCAATCAGCTTCTTGTGTGATTTGTCACCCCCCCTTGTTAGAAGCTGATTGGCTGATTGGCTTAAGCACTTCCCAACCAATTGGAGGCTGGCAATTTATCTTGAACTGAGACTTGCATATAAAATCCACCATGATGAAAATTAAGACACAAATAAAATTGGGATGGCAAACATTTCAAAAACCTAGTAGTATTATCTTTAAGAGAAATTTACCACTCTGCCTCAAGTGAAAGATTTTTGACCACTGTCCTCCCATTTCTTATGTATGGCTGTGAAACATGGATACTGAATGCCAAAGCCATAAAAAAACTTAAGGTTATGCAGAGAAGTATGGACCGTTAAATTGTTAACCTAACAAAAAGACTGAAAATGTGTACATGGATTCATCAACACACAAAAGTTTGACATCATTGAAAAAGTAAATATCCTAAAATGATGAACCAAATACATTTTGAAATGGATTCCACTTAACGATCAAGAAGAAGTGTTAAGATGAGTTGATGAAATTACCAAATTTGTTAGTACACTATGGAAACCAATGGCATGAAACAGAAGTTGTTATATGAAGATGATACAGATAAACTATAAAAATATATGAATTATGTGACACCCTGTCTAATGATCATGAATTGTTCCACTGTCCAATAGTAGTCACAGAAACACGCATACTCTGTGTGATACCCAATATTGTTCCACTGGTACACAGATCCAAATACACTGTCTGACAATTCAGACTTGTTCTACTATCCACTGCTATCCACAGAGCCTCAACTACACTGTGCACTCTCAATCTCTTAATATGGCACAGGAAGAAAGAGACAGAGAGCTGCAGGCTGTAGAGAGAAATGGAAGTTGCTGAGATACATTTGGCTGCAGGTCAGTGCAGAGCATTTTGACTTTGCTGTTCTCAAATACAGTACAATTTGTACATATGAGTGTAGAGCAAATCATTTGGGCATTTTATTCCCTGAGTAATGTGGGTGTTGTGGATCTGTACATTAGTTTCTGTAATGCCACTGGAGCTGATGTACTAAGAAAAGTGGTGAAATTCTGGGCAAACAGAGTGCACCAAAGGAAACAAACCTCTTTAATGCTGGACAGGTGTTCAGTGCATTGCTTTGCAATGTTTGGAGACCACCTAGCATTTTTATACACTGGATAGATTCGCAGTGCAGTACATATTGTTGTATGTATCATTACAGAGTTCAGTGTTTTCATTGCATGTGCATAGAGATAATCAACATTGGTACATAAAATGTTTAATCTCCCTCCATCTTTCAGCTCAGCCAGAGTGGCTTCAGGTTATCACGGACACCGAGGCCAAGATCGGATCCCTTCTTCTCTGGAGTTGTACAGCTTCTGGAAAACCACGTCCTGCCATTCGTTGGCTGCACGATGGAAAACCACTGATAACACAGGTTCATATTTTTCTATATTATCCATTTGCTAGCTATGTGTTGGACTGGTAAAATATAACATATTTACAGTCAAGGGTAAATAGACTCTCTTCTAGTGATGAGCGAGCATGCTCGGCCGAAGCTCGGTTCGGCTCGAGCATCGCTCTGCTCGGCACATGGCGGTACTCGTACGAGTACCGCATGTGCTCGCCCGCCATGTTCGGGTCTCCTCCCCGCACGTTTCGCGGCTGCTGCGCAGCCAATAAACGTGCGGGGAGGCTCTGACATCAGTGTAATGCCAGCAGCCATGTTGGCTGCTGGCATTACACTGATTGGCTGGCCAGAACCCGTGATCGGGTGCTGTATAGCACCTGACCAGCGAGTTCGGCTCAGTCTTAGCCAGGGAGAGATGAGGATAGGAAGGGAAAGTCAGTGTAGGGAGAAGAAAAGTGTGTTTGAACAACATAAAGACCCAAAAGTCCTTTTTAGGACTATTGTGTGTGGGGGCAGCAGTTATATTTTGTTTTGGGGGGCAGAGTTTAAAAAAAAAACGTCACATATTCCGTTCACTGTGCCTAGCCGCAGATTAGCAGCACATTCTGTTTAGTGTGCAAAGTTGCAGATTAGCAGCACATTTTGTTTAGTGTGCAAAGTTGCAGATTAGCAGCACATTCTTTTTAGTGTGCAAAGTTGCAGATTAGCAGCACATTCTGTTTAGTGTGCAAAGTGTAAAAAATAAAAGTCACTTATTCCGTTCACTGTGCCTAGCCGCAGATAAGCAGCACATTTCTGTTTAGTGTGCAAAGTTGCAGATTAGCAGCACATTCTGTTTAGTGTGGAAAGTTGCAGATTAGCAGCACATTCTGTTTAGTGTGCAAAGTGTAAAAAATAAAAGTCACTTATTCCGTTCACTGTGCCTAGCCGCAGATAAGCAGCACATTCTGTTTAGTGTGCAAAGTTGCAGATTAGCAGCACATTCTGTTTAGTGTGCAAAGTGTAAAAAATAAAAGTCACATATTCCGTTCACTGTGCCTAGCCGCAGATAAGCAGCACATTCTGTTTAGTGTGCAAAGTTGCAGATTAGCAGCACATTCTGTTTAGTGTGCAAAGTGTAAAAAATAAAAGTCACTTATTCCGTTCACTGTGCCTAGCCGCAGATAAGCAGCACATTCTGTTTAGTGTGCAAAGTTGCAGATTAGCAGCACATTCTGTTTAGTGTGCAAAGTGTAAAAAATAAAAGTCACATATTCCGTTCACTGTGCCTAGCCGCAGATAAGCAGCACATTCTGTTTAGTGTGGAAAGTTGCAGATTAGCAGCACATTCTGTTTAGTGTGCAAAGTGTAAAAAATAAAAGTCACTTATTCCGTTCACTGTGCCTAGCCGCAGATAAGCAGCACATTCTGTTTAGTGTGCAAAGTTGCAGATTAGCAGCAAATTCTGTTTAGTGTGCAAAGTGTAAAAAATAAAAGTCACATATTCCGTTCACTGTGCCTAGCCGCAGATAAGCAGCACATTCTGTTTAGTGTGGAAAGTTGCAGATTAGCAGCACATTCTGTTTAGTGTGCAAAGTGTAAAAAATAAAAGTCACTTATTCCGTTCACTGTGCCTAGCCGCAGATAAGCAGCACATTCTGTTTAGTGTGCAAAGTTGCAGATTAGCAGCACATTCTGTTTAGTGTGCAAAGTGTAAAAAATAAAAGTCACATATTCCGTTCACTGTGCCTAGCCGCAGATAAGCAGCACATTCTGTTTAGTGTGCAAAGTTGCAGATTAGCAGCACATTCTGTTTAGTGTGCAAAGTGTAAAAAATAAAAGTCACTTATTCCGTTCAGTGTGCCTAGCCGCAGATAAGCAGCACATTCTGTTTAGTGTGCAAAGTTGCAGATTAGCAGCACATTCTGTTTAGTGTGCAAAGTATAAAAAATAAAAGTCACATATTCCGTTCACTGTGCCTAGCCGCAGATAAGCAGCACATTCTGTTTAGTGTGGAAAGTTGCAGATTAGCAGCACATTCTGTTTAGTGTGCAATGTGTAAAAAATAAAAGTCACTTATTCCGTTCACTGTGCCTAGCCGCAGATAAGCAGCACATTCTGTTTAGTGTGCAAAGTTGCAGATTAGCAGCACATTCTTTTTAGTGTGCAAAGTTGCAGATTAGCAGCACATTCTGTTTAGTGTGCAAAGTGTAAAAAATAAAAGTCACTTATTCCGTTCACTGTGCCTAGCCGCAGATAAGCAGCACATTTCTGTTTAGTGTGCAAAGTTGCAGATTAGCAGCACATTCTGTTTAGTGTGGAAAGTTGCAGATTAGCAGCACATTCTGTTTAGTGTGCAAAGTGTAAAAAATAAAAGTCACTTATTCCGTTCACTGTGCCTAGCCGCAGATAAGCAGCACATTCTGTTTAGTGTGCAAAGTTGCAGATTAGCAGCACATTCTGTTTAGTGTGCAAAGTGTAAAAAATAAAAGTCACATA
Source organism: Rhinophrynus dorsalis (assembly GCA_037306005.1). Taxonomy (NCBI): domain Eukaryota; kingdom Metazoa; phylum Chordata; class Amphibia; order Anura; family Rhinophrynidae; genus Rhinophrynus; species Rhinophrynus dorsalis. Next base: position 250,150,263 of record CM074719.1, on the reverse strand, counting down.
TTCCGTTCACTGTGCCTAGCCGCAGATAAGCAGCACATTCTGTTTAGTGTGCAAAGTTGCAGATTAGCAGCACATTCTGTTTAGTGTGCAAAGTGTTAAAAATAAAAGTCACTTATTCCGTTCACTGTGCCTAGCCGCAGATAAGCAGCACATTCTGTTTAGTGTGCAAAGTTGCAGATTAGCAGCACATTCTTTTTAGTGTGCAAAGTGTAAAAAATAAAAGTCACATATTCCATTCACTGTGCCTAGCCGCAGATTAGCAGCACATTCTGTTTAGTGTGCAAAGTTGCAGATTAGCAGCACATATTCCGTGTAATATGAAGAAGGCGGGTAAAAAGGGACGGGGAAGTGGACATGATCCTGATAGTTCAGGGCGCGGATGAGGACGCGTAGAAAATGTGCCTGGTGCCAGAGCACAAGAAAGAAAGACATCCACCATACCTAGCTTCATGTCTCAGTTTACAGGGCGTCGCAGGACATCACTCTCGAGGTCAGACCACTGCGAACAGGTGGTCGGTTGGATTTCAGCTGATACTGCTTCCAGTCGGTTAAGCACCACCCTGTCTTCCACCAAGTCCACTCTCAGTAGCCAAGAGTCTGGTCAACATAATCCTCACCCTGATCATCCTTCCTCCCACCATAGAGGGTCTGGCCAAAGAAGTGATCCCACACTGGGATATAGTGAGGAGCTCGTCTCATCACCAATCCTTCATTTGAACCTCTCTCCAAGCACGCTTGCAGAGGAACATGACATCTTGTGCCCTGATTCACAACCTCTAGAGGGTACCCAATCACAAGAAGATGACAGAGGGGAACGGCATTTAAGGTCAAAGGAAGTGGATGATGATGATGATGATGATGAGACACAGTTGCCATCAAATCAACCACTATTACTGTCTCAAGACCTTGATGAGGAGGATGATACACAGTTGCCAATGACTGAGTATGTGGTGGGATCAAGAAATGAGGAGGATGATCAGAGTGAGGAAGTGGAGGAGGACTTGGTGGACGATGAGGTGACTGACCCCACCTGGGAAGGTGGAGAGCCGAGCGATGACAGCAGTCCTGAAGGTGAGCCATCTGCAGCACCGCAACAGGCTGGAAGAGGCAGTGGTGTGGCTAAAGAAAGAAGGCGGACCGCACCAAACCGGCCCGCAAATGTTCCACGGAGCACCCCCTTGCGTAAATCTCCCTTGCCAAGGGCTAGGTGTTCCGCGGTATGGCGTTTTTTTAAGGAAAGTGCGGACGACAAAAAAATTGTAGTTTGCAACCTGTGCCACACCAGAATGAGCCGAGGCATGAACACTAGAAACCTCACCACCACCAGCATGATCCGACACATGGCATCCAAGCACCGTAATAAGTGGGAGGAACGCCCGGATCGCCAATCTGTGTCTGCAGGCCACACCACTGCCTCCTCTTCCCCTGTTTTCGGTGCCGGCCAATCGCCTGTCGAAGGCGCAGGCCCGCATACCTCCCGCCCTGCACCTGTACCATCTGAAGCACCATCAGCGACCACATCCACTTCCCTGTCCCAGCACAGCGTCCAAATGTCGTTACCCCAGGCATTTGAGCGCAAGCGAAAATACCCAGCCACCCACCCACAGGCCATAGCACTAACCTCACACCTTTCCAAATTACTGGCCATCGAAATGCTGCCATTTAGGCTTGTGGAGACTGAGTCCTTCCGCAGCCTGATGGCAGCAGCTGTCCCTCGGTACGCAGTCCCCAGCTGCCACTACTTTTCCCAGTGTGCCGTCCCCGCCTTACACCACCATGTGTCCCGTAACATCACCCGTGCCCTGACCAACGCAGTTACTGGGAAGGTCCACTTAACGACTGACACATGGACAAGTGCTTGTGGCCAGGGACGCTACATTTCCCTGACGGCACACTGGGTGAATGTCGTGGAGGCTGGGAGCGACTCGGACCCTGGGATGGCACAGGTGCTACCCACGCTGAGGATTGCGGGCCCTACCTCCATCAGGGTTTCCGCCAGCACCTACGTTATTGGCTCCTCCTCCTCCGTTTCCACCTCCGAATTCTCTGCGCGCAGCGCCACTCACCCATCAGCCGGTAGCTGGAAGCAGTGTAGCACTGCAGTGGGGAAGCGTCAACAGGCCGTGCTGAAGCTGATCTGCCTTGGGGACAAACAGCACACAGCCTCAGAGCTGTTGCAGGGGATTAGTCACCAGACAGAGCAGTGGCTCTCGCCACTCAACCTGCAACCAGGCATGGTTGTGTGTGATAATGGGCGTAACTTGGTGGCGGCTTTGGAGCTCGGCAAGCTCACACACGTACCATGCCTAGCGCATGTATTTAATTTAGTGGTTCAGCGATTTCTAAAAACCTACCCCAATTTGCATGATCTCTTGACCAAGGTGCGCCGCGTGTGTGCACATTTCCGTAAGTCATCAACAGCTTCAGCCGGCCTGTTGAAGCTGCAGCAGCGCTTACAATTGCCAGCTCACCGGCTGCTGTGTGACGTGAGCACGCGCTGGAACTCCACCTTCCACATGTTGGCCCGGCTTTGTGAGCAGCAGAGGGCAGTAGTGGAGTACCAGCTGTTACACGGTCGTCGCCTCTCCGTTCAACTTCCTCTAATCAGAAGTGAGGAGTGGGAATGGATGTCAGACCTCTGTGAGGTTTTACGCAATTTTGAGGAATCGACACATATGGTGAGCGGCGATAACGCTATTATCAGTGTAACCATCCCACTTCTGTGTCTACTGAAATGCTCGCTGCTCACAATTAGAACCGACGCTTTGCATGTGGAAGAGGTGGAAATGCGGGAGGAAGAGCTTACACAAGGTGATAGCCAGAGCACCCTCACTTCGTCTTCTCAGCGACAATTGGAGGAGGCGGAGGAGGAGGAGGAGGAAGACACGGTTGCCTCCGCTACAGAGGGTAGCCATGGAACTTTAGTTCCATCTCTTCAGTGTGGGTGGGCAGAAGAGGAGGAAGAGGATGAGGAGATTGAGAGTCATCCTCCTGGTGAGGACAGCGAAATCTTGCCTGTTGGTACTCTGGCACACATGGCTGACTTTATGTTAGGCTGCCTTTCCCGTGACCCACGCGTTATACGCATTTTAGACAACACGGATTACTGGGTGTTCACCCTTCTGGACCCCCGCTACAAAGAGAATTTCTCATCTCTCATTCCTCCGGTGGAGAGGACAAGCAAAATGGTGCAATACCAGAAGGTTCTTGTCGAAAAATTGCTCCAAAATTTTCCATCTGACAACGCTGGCGGCAGAGTACGTGCTACCTTGGCCAACCGAGAAGGGGAGAAAAGGGGAGCACACAGCAGTTCCGACAAAGGCAGGGCAACACTCTCCAAGGCGTGGGACACCTTCATGACACCCCGCCAGCACCCTCACCCTGATGCGCAGCCTAGTGTCACAAGGAGGGAAAAGTTTTGGAAGATGGTGAAGGAGTACGTAGCAGACCGTGTCAGCGTCCTCAATGATCCCTCTGTGCCTTACAACTACTGGGTGTCCAAGCTGGACACGTGGTATGAACTGGCACTCTACGCCTTGGAGGTGCTGGCCTGCCCTGCCGCCAGCGTTCTGTCTGAGCGGGTATTTAGTGCTGCTGGTGGCATCATAACAGATAAGCTTATCCGCCTTTCCACCGAAAATGCTGATAGGTTGACACTTATAAAAATGAACAAGGCCTGGATTTCCCCTGACTTCTCCACTCCACTGGAGGAAAGCCCCGGGGGAACATAAAGTCACTTTAGATATGTTATTTACAATGATGGGAATACTCTGTATTCCCATTCACCCCTTCCACCCAAAAAATGGGTATATGGTTGACTCTCTTCCATATACCCTGGGATATAATTTTTATATAGGGCCAGCTCACCAGCGGGCCCTGTGATATAATTTTTATATAGGGCCAGCTCACCAGCGGGCCCTGTTTGACAATTTTTGTATAGGTCAGCTCACCAGCGGGCCTTCTCATATAATGTTTTATTGGGTCAGCTCTCTAGCGGGCCCTCTCATATAATGTTTTATAGCGTCAGCTCACTAGCGGGCCTTCGCATATAATGTTTAGGATGGTCAGCTCCGCAGCAGACCCTCACCCATAATGTTTTAGATGGTCGGCTCAGCGCACGTTTCCCTCTTAATCATGGCCCCAGTTCAGAAAAATCGAGGAAATTTTTTGCAGAATTTGCCTCTGCGCACGTTTCCCTCTTAATCATGGCCCCAGTTCAGAAAAATCAAGGAAATTTTTTGCAGAATTTGCCTCTGCGCACGTTTCCCTCTTAATCATGGCCCCAGTTCAGAAAAATCAAGGAAATTTTTTGCAGAATTTGACTCTGCGCACATTTCCCTCTTAATCATGGCCCCAGTTCCGAAAAATAGAGGAAATTTTTTGCAGAATTTGCCTCTGCGCACGTTTCCCTCTTAATCATGGCCCCAGTTCCGAAAAATCGATGAAATTTTTTGCAGAATTTGCAGATGATATACAAGTAAATATACAGCAAATACTGTTTGGTAACAATTTTTCGCCTAAAGTCGTTTTTATCTTCCTTTTTGTGTGTTTTACGGTCAGTCTGTAAAAATGGCGTACTCCGGGCGAAACATCGTTCCCAGCAGCGACGTTGGACTCCAAGATGCATCCATACATCCTCCCTATGCTGTCCCTGAACCATTTCTGTGGTGTTTCCATCATTTTCTGCCCTTTTCCTATGGACCAGGCACCCTCCCCTCATCAGAGCAGGGGGTGCCTGGTGTAATGCTCGAGTCCTCCCATTGACTTCAATGGGGCTCGGGTGCTCGGCCGAGCACTCGAGCCTCCGGGGGTGCTCGGCCAGAGCACCCGAACACCCGAGCATTGGGGTGCTCGATCATCACTACTCTCTTCCATTTGGCTTTTTTTTTCGGAAAATATATTACTCTCTTCTTTTTTTCTGTCTTTTCTGTTACCAATCCATCTCTACACCACACCTACCCATTGTTTTTAAAGCAGAATCAAAGATTATGATTTAATGAGCTTATCAGATGTCAACATAGATCTCATACGGACTTTGGAACACTTAATGGCAATTTTTATACTTAAAAATATTACAATTCTCTAGAGTGTTTTTCAGTGTTACCTACAAGGTGTGCAACCTAGCACTTAAAGAGTTAGGAATAATAAAACATGTGAGGGTTTTATGCTGCATCTGTTTTTTGAATATAGCCCTGCAGCTTATAGGTAACACTGGGATTTGCAAGTCTTTGATTTTTCCATAAGTATGCATTATTGCATTTTTATAAAATAGAAAATACAAAGATATCACATTGACATACAACAAAAATATTTTTTCCTGATTATATGAAGGTAATTTAAATCTAAGCAGAAGAAATGGAGTGGAGGTCCCCCTTTCTCTTTTATTTGATACGCAGACTACAAAGCGAAAAGGGTGGTGTGCTTTGGTTTCACTCTCTCATTCATTGCCACCAGGGGCTTTAGTCACATTAGAGAAAGAGCCAGGGACCCAGTCAAAGTCATCTAGAGTCACTCTCATATGCCTGCACCATTTAATTGTATGGGAAACCCTCTCAAAATACATATTGATAGGGAAAGCATTCCCTGTGGAGTTGATGTGGTCATGGAAAACCACATAAAAAAGCATAATTGACTCTAAAAGGCAGTCTGATATCTCCCTGGATTTTTTTTCTGAATTGAAACTAAATGTCACATATAGTGACATAGTTGATGTGGATGAAAAAAGACATGCTTCTATCAAGTCCAGCCCATGCCAGATCACCCCTGTTGATGTATACAACTCCAGTTTGCCTAATCACTTGTTATAACTCCAGTCCACTCCAGTTGTTTGTTTGTTTTAAGAACTGGTACCCACAACTGTACTCCATATTCTAGATGAGGCCTTACCAAGGATTTATATAGAGGTAGGATTATATTTTCATTCCATATAGTGTTCTGATCTAAAAGTATCCAATACTTTTTGGGAATATCTACCTAATTTGCCAATGCAACCTCCTGGGGCAAAGAATTCTATATAGTTAATGCAATCAGTATGTAAAACAATACCTGCATATGTTGAAAGCAGATACATCTGTCCTATAGACTTAAAGAATGCCCCTTGTTCTTGCTCAGCTCCTTGAGTAAAATAATTCCCCAGATAGGGCCTTATATTGGCCTTTACTATATTTTTAAATACTAATCATATAATCCTTTAGATGCCTCTTCTCTAATATAAACAAATCTAGTTTGAATACTGGTCTTTCCTTATAACTAAAATCTTTCACTTCTCATATAAATTTTTTTGCACATCTTTGTGTTTTTTCTCAGTTCAGTAATGTATTTTTAAAGAAGAGATGCACAAAATTATACTATTCTACATATTCTAGATGATTTCTTACCAAGCATGTATAACAAGGTAGAATTACATTTATGTCCTTTGCATGTATACATACCCATTTTTATACACAATAGTAACTATTGGCTCTGAAGTGCCTAAAGTCAATTAGAAACTCCAAATGAGAAAGCATCCACACACTTTACCATGAACATATGCATACATATTCACTATGATGCATAGATGGTTTGTATACAAATCTGAGATAAAACTATCATACACAAATAAACTTCTGTATTTTAAGTGGAATGTGATAATTTTCTTTTTCACCCAAATATGGAATATAGGTACCACAGGAGGTGAACTTCCTTCCTTGGAATAGTGGAACATTTCGGAAGACAAGGGGGGCGATTCAATAAGCAGTGATAGAGGTGATAAAGTAGAGGTGACCTCTAAAGATTATTCCTTCTCCAATTCCTATTTTATTCTATAGAGCATATGCACTAAGATTTCTCCAACTTTGGAGATCTTAGTGCATAGGCTCCATAGAATAACACAGGAACTGGAGAAATGATAAAATGAAGAAGTCTTGAAGGTGGAGTATTCCCTCTCCTTCATCAGGCTAGCCCTGCCCCGCCCATGCAGTTTTGATTAGTTAGATTCAAGAGTCTTGGAACATTGCTGCTTAGTTTTTAACTTATTTTTGTTTTATTCTCAGATATGGGGCTGTTACAATTCCCCCATTAAGTAGCATGCCTTTCCTGGCTTCCCCTGCAGGACTGATCAGAGTACAGGTGCTGTGGTGGACCCTTGCAGTTTTGTGGAGAGAATCTTGCAGTCCAAGTTTCTCTCTCCCAGAAGCGTCTCTCAGAGGCTCTGTTTCTTCATAATGGTAGAAGTTGAAACTTGATGTTGTTTTAGGAGCCTTGAGCTCCTGCACTCATTTTGGGTATTTATTTCTAGTTTCTTTCCCTAAGTTATGGAGCTTGGATGATTGCTTTATAACTAGTTAACCCCTTTCCTGCTGGTTTCCCTGGGTTTGTTGCTGTTTCATGGGCTTTTCCTTCAGAGTTATACATTTTTATTACCCCCACATGTCCCCTTGGGTGTTCGGGTGTTTTAGACAACTTTGTAAAATTTTGTCAAAAACACCCAAAGACCCAAGGAGACGTAAGGCAAAGGTCTCTGGGGCGTCTTTGACCCCCCTTACTTACTGCCTCTCATGCCAAGCGGGGATTCCTAGAGAATGTGCTGTGGCTCCTACTATGCCTCTGGAGCCCTCCAGCCTTGAACAAGAGCCAGTATGGGTGAAAGACTTAAAGTCCACTATGGCACAATTTCCCCCTCTGTACAAGGGGTTCTCCATTCATGGAAACCCCTACTAATTTCAGATTTGTGGCCCCTAAGGCCCCAGGATTGGCTGACCTCATGATCTCCTCTGAGGATGATAAAATGGAGGGGGAATATGCAGAAGGGGATTCTTCCTTTTCCTTTGGGGATCCGTTTGAAGATAACTCTGCTCCCTCTGTAGAAAGGCTTTTTAGGGCTGTCTTACAGACCCTTCAGGTCTGTGACACTCCTGCTGAGGGTCCTTCTGATATATTTCAGAGAAGTAAAAAGTCTTAGAAACATAGAAACATAGAATTTGACGGCAGATAAGAACCATTCGGCCCATCTAGTCTGCCCAATTTCCTACTGTGTAAAAAAAAAAAAAAAAAAAACCTCAAACCTTTTTTGGTCCTTGGTCTTTTCTTATGTTAAGGACTGCCTTATGCCTATCCCATGCATGCTTAAATTCTGTCACTGTATTGACATCTACCACTGCTGCTGGTAGGCTATTCCACTCGTCTACTACCCTCTCAGTGAAGTAAAACTTTCTTACATTACATCTAAACCTGTGTCCCTCTAGTTTTAGACTATGGCCTCTTGTCCTAACGTTTTTACTCTTTTGAAATATACTTCCATCCTGTACTTTGTTGAATCCCTTCATGTATTTGAATGTTTCTATCATATCCCCTCTCTCTCTTCTCTCCTCCAAGCTATACATATTCAGATCCTTTAGTCTATCCTGATATTTCTTTTCCTGTAGACCAGTCACCATTTTAGTAGCCCTTCTTTGAATTTTCTCTAGAGTATCAATATCCTTCTGGAGATGGGGTCTCCAGTACTGTACACAATATTCTAGGTGAGGTCTAACTAGAGATCTGTACAGTGGCATGACTACTTCCTTTTTTCTGCTACTAATGCCCCTAGCTATACAACCCAGTGCCCTGCTTGCATTCCCCATCGCTTTATTACATTGCCTGCTTACCTTTAAGTCATTAGAAATAATTACTCCCAAATCCCTTTCCTCTGTTGTCTCTGACAGCACAGTACCCTTAATGGTATATTTTTCCTTTGGATTTTTATGTCCCAAGTGCATTATTTTACATTTATCAACGTTAAAGTGCATCAGCCACACTCTTGACCATTCTTCTAATTTACCTAAATCATTCGCCATTTGGCTTTTTCCCCCTGGAATGTCTACTACTGTCTTTCCACCCAAAGCCACTCTATATTAAATCCTTTTGGACAAGTGGAAGACACCTGATAAGAGGTGTAACCCTTTTCAGAGGCATCTTTGGTGCAGTGGGCTCCTCTTTCTGCTGTTGATCCCCTTATTTCCAGGCACTCTAAGTCCACTGTTCTTGACAGATGCTGTGGGTCTTAAAGACGTGACAGACAAAAAGCTTGAAGCTGTCCTCAGGTCCAATTTTGCCTCTGCCTGGGTTACCAGAGCTGTTGCTGTTTGGGGAGAACAACTTTCGGACGCTGTCCATGATGGCACGCCTAATGAGCACCTTTTGATTATGGCCAACATGTCTGAAGCTCAAACTTATGTTACTTATGCTCTTTTTGAAGGTGTTAGGTTTCCGGCAAGGGCTTCTGCCTTTTCCGTTACTGAGCGATGCACTCTGTGGCTCAAGATCTGGTCAGCGGACCTCTCTTCCAAACAGTGACTGGTTTCCTTGCCTTTCCAGGGCAAATTCCTTTTTGGTCCTGAACTGAATCAGATCATCAGGGCAAAAGCACCCTGTTACCTCCGATGTCCAATGCCCTACCATGGCATGGAAACTGCGTCTTTTTCATCCCTGCCAGAGAGAGGCAAAAAGGCCACAAGCCCCTCAGGCCTTTACCCAGAGCCTCCGCTAAGCCCAATCAGCAGTGGCAGTCAAAGTGCCCCACTCCCAAACCCAAGTCATGATTCATGGAATTCTGGTCCGCAGGCCCACTTTGGCGGATGTCTTTGCCATTTTCACAGTGCACAGGTAGACTCTATTGCAGAACAGTGGGTTTTGTGGATAATTTCAGAAAGGTACAGAATAGAGTTCAAGTCCCTTCCTCCCTGCAGGTTCTTCCAGTCCAGGGTTCCACAGGGACAGGAAGAGCTGCGTCTTTTTGAAGAAGCAGTTCATTTTCATCTTGACAAGGGAGTTCTTGTTCCAGTTCCACTTCAAGTCAGAGAGTCAGGTTTTTATTCCAACCTGGTTGTGTTGTGTTGTGTTGTCCAAGAAGGACTACAGCAGCAGTCCCATTCTGGACCTCAGTTTATATGTGTAGAATGCTAGCTTCAAGATGGAGTCCTTGCGCTCTGTCATCACAGCTGTGTGCCTGTCAAAGTGTTACTTTGCGGAAGCGGTGGCAGGGGCTGGCCTCTTCCTAGTCCCACTTGGACAGACTGTGTCAGTAGTGAGTGGCCGGCAGCTATGCACTGGCCTCTTCAGCATTCGATTGGCTCTCTAAAGAGCAGCCTGCTCTTGTAGTTGGCACCGCTCACTGCTCCGCTTAGTGGGATGATATATAAACTGCCTGGACACAGGGCTCAGTCACCTTTACGTGGTGTTCCAGTGCAGTACTATTTCATTTGCTCAGTGATCCGTGTATGACCCTTGGCTCGGCCTTTGTGTTTCCCTGTGGTTCAGTTTGAGTGCATTGCCTGACTACCCTCTCTGGTATCTGATCTAGGATGTGGCTGGCTATCTCCTCTGGTTCTGACCTTGGTTTGGCTGACTACCTTCACTGGTATCTGACCTTGGTTTAGGCTGTCTACCCACTCTGGTACCTGACCTAGGCACTGGCTGACTACCTCCTCAGGTGCTTGACCTAGCTTGGCTACTACCTGCTCTGGTATCTCCTTAGGCCTTTGCATCTTGGCTCAGGCCTTGACCCTGCTCTGTCTACCTCCTCACTGGGTCTGATCTGGGGACTAGATCATTACCTTCCCTGGTGCTACTGTCACGGTTTTAATGAACGCTCAGACAATTTGGTTAAGGTAAATATAATGAAGCTTTATTAAACAAATAATAAAGAACAGAAATGCCCTTCATAGGTCCAGACCCAAACAGAGAATAGCACTTTTGAATCTGACACAGGTCAGGATATAGAACAATAGATATGTACAAAATGCAGAAATGCAGAAAAATGACTGGAACAGGAACTGGAACAAAACCTCAGCAGTACTGGTTAGGAGAAGCCCTAAGAGAGGCAAGTACTGCAGGGCAGACACCCCAATAGCTTAGGGAGAGGATACGCTCTACAGGCCTTGCCTGTAACCAGGTAAAGGCAGCCCACGTGATGGCTCAAATCAATATACGGAGGAGATGCCCGGAGGCAACCGGAATAGGCACAGTCTGCACGGAGCGCAACCGGAGGTAATATTAAAGCAGACTGAGTATAACGCACCCGGAGAGGCAGCAGTACAGCAACGCAACAGGATACAACTGATAGGTGCAGACGGACAGGTCGTGCAACCACAAGTAGCCACTGAGGCAAGGCTGTATGGTAGTGCAACCGGAGGTAAAAGTGAGGCACCGACCTTATAGTAGCTCAACCAAAGGCAACGGATATGTGCAGACTGACAGGTAGTGCAACCACTAGTGACCGCTAAGGCACAGGCTGTATAGTAGTGCAAACAGAGGCTGCAGTGAGGCACAGGCTGTAAGGTAGCGCAACCAGAGGCAATGGATATGTGCAGACTGACAGGCAACCGTAAGGCAATGGCTATCAGACACGAGACCGGGGCAACAGATGCACTAGCGGTAAGCTGACGCTAGGCGAGTAGCCAATGCCTGGGTCAGACACAGAGAGCGATAGTCAACCAAAGTCTGGAATGGTACACAGAGAGAGGTAGTCAGCCAAAGCCAGAATCGGTACACAGAGAGCGGTAGTCAGCCAAAGCCTGGATCGTTACTCAGAGAGCAGTAGTCAGCCAAAGCCTGGATCTGTACACAGAGAGAGGTAGTCAGCCAAGCCGGGTTCGGTACACAGAGGGCAGTAGTAGCAGAATCGGTCACGGGATCGTAGTCAAGCAAGCCGGGTCATAAACAATACGGGCAATGAAGACAGGAGCAAGGTCAGACGAAACCGGATCATACACGGAAGAGCAACACAGCAACACACATCTGGTCAGGAACACCACAAAAGGGCACCGGTATAGTGACAGGAGGGCGTATATAAAGGCAAGCCCTGGGAGAGGTTGAAAACCCAGAGCCAATAAGAAGCAGCCAAAGCAAACCCGGAAGTAAGAATGTTGCTCAGGCAGAATCACGGGCACTGTGATAGTACCCCCCTCTCAAAACCCCCCACTCCTGCCTTGAGGAGGTCTAGGCTTGGCAGGAAACTTAGCATGGGATCTGCACAACAAAAGTGGAGCATGAATGTCAGAGTGGTTCACCCATGAGCATTCCTCTGGCCCATAACCCTTCCAGTGTTCCGAGTATTGGATCTGGCCACGGAATCTACGTGAATCCAAAATACTCTGCACTTCATATTCATCATGGTCCTGAATGCGCACTGGACCTGGGACTGCAGGAGTGGTGGTATAGCGATTACACCAGTGGTTTAAGAAGTGAGACATGGAACACATTATGTATCTTCATGGAGGCAGGTATTTCCAATGCATAGGAGACAGGGTTGACTCGACGGAGTACCCGGAACAGACCCAAAAACCGAGGAGCAAATTTGTAACAAGGGACTTGCAACCTAAGATTCTTGGAGGACAACCAGACACGGTCCGCCACCTGAAATACAGGGGCCGGCAATCATCTGTTGTTAGCATGCCGCTGGACTCGTAGGAAAAAATCACGTAGGGTATTTTGGACCTGTGCCCATGTGGAGCGGAGTTGCCTAATATGCTCATCCAGAGCCGGTATCTGCTGTGCTTGAAAGGTGTCCGGGAGCAAGCACGGTTGAAACCCATAATTGATCAGGAAGGGTGAGCTCCCGGATGCGCTGCATATTGCACAGTTCCTGGCGAACTCTTTCCACAGCAACAAGTCAGCCCAATTGTCTTGATGGTTGGAAATGAAACAACGTAAAAACTGTTCCAAGCCATGGTTAGAACACTCAGCGACCCTATTGGTCTGGGGGTGATAGGCGGAGGAAAAGGACAACTGAATCCCCATCTGGTTACAAAAGGCCCTCCAAAATCTCGACACGAATTGACTCCCACTGTCCGAGACCAGCACCTTGGACACCCCGTGGAGTCGGAATACCTCTCTGGCAAACACTGTAGCCAGATTCTTAGCAGACGGCAAGCCAGGGAATGGCACGAAATGAGCCATTTTGGAGAATCTGTCAACTATCATGAGTATCACCATAAAGCCTTTAGAGACCGGCAGCTCTCCCAGGAAGTCAATAGAAACTTGTGACCAAGGACGATCACCATTAGGAACAGTTTGCAGCAGTCCCACTGGAAGGTGTCTGGGAGTCTTAGAATGGGCACAAGTGGCACAGGCTGCAGTAAATGCCGCACAGTCATCTCTCATACCTGGCCACCAAACATCCTGGACAGAGACCAGATTAATTGATTTTTTTCCCACATGACCGGCCACCCGGGAGGAGTGGTAAGTCTCCATTAATTTAGCCCGAAAGGGCTCTGCCACAAAGCACTTGCTCACAGGCTTCTCTGGAGGAGCATTGGCCTGAGATGCCAAAATTTCCTTCCCTAATGGTGAAGTGATGCTGGTCCGCAATGTGGCGAGTATACGGTCCAGAGGGATAATAGGCACTGGTACAGAGTCAGCTTCTGGATCCGAACCAAATTGTCTGGACAAGGCATCGGCCCGTACAGTCTTAGTACCAGGTAAGTAGGAGACAATGAAATTGAAACGAGACAAAAACAGTACCCATCTCGCTTGTCTTGGGGATAGTCTTTTGGCCTCAGAGAGGTACATGAGGTTTTTATGATCGGTCAGAATCAGTATGGGCGCTCTAGTGCCCTCCAGCAGATGGCGCCATTCACGTAAAGCCAAGATAATTGCCAAGAGTTCCCGGTCACCAATGTCATACAGACTCTGGGCTTTGGTCATCTTTTTCGAAACAAATCCGCATGGTCTCAACGTGTTATCAGGACCTGGTCTTTGGCCCAATACTGCCCCTACTCCGGTCTCAGAGGCATCCACCTCCAACATAAATGGTAACCCAGGAGTAGGATGCGACAGAACTGGGGCAGTGGAAAATGCGGTCTTCAGAGTTTCGAATGCCCTAACCACCTCTGGGGACCATTCTGAGGCGTTGGCACCCTTGTGGGTCATATCAGTGAGTGGCTTAATGATTCTGGAATAATCGCAAATAAATTTCCTATAATAATTCACAAACCCCAAAAATCGCTGAAAGGGTTTGAGGCCCGTGGGGCGCGGACACTGCAGCACTACTGCAAACTTGTCCTTTTCCATAGCGAAGCCCTCCGTAGAGATCACATAGCCTAGAAAAGCCACACTAGACCTATGGAAATTGCATAAAATCGAGTTTGCAATATAGCTTGTTTTCTCTCAGCCTCTGCAAGACCACCGAGACATGTCTGTGGTGAGTCTCCAGGTTGGGAGAATATATCAAAATGTCGTCTAGGTATACGACTACACAGGATTGTAACAAGTCCCTAAATCGTTTATAAATTCTTGAAATACCTCCGGGGCATTGCACAGACCAAATGGCATGACCAAGTACTCGTAGTGCCCTGTACGAGTATTGAAGGCCATTTTCCACTCATCACCCTCCTTAATCCGAACTAGATTATATGCCACCCTAAGGTCTAGTTTGGTAAAGATGGTTGCACCCTTTAACCGATCGAACAATTCGGTGATGAGTGGAATGGGATAAGCGTTCTTTATCATTATTTTGTTGCGACCCCTGTAATCAATACAGGGTAGGAGCTCCCCATCCTTCTTTTTAACAAAAAAGAATCCAGCCCCCGCGGGCGAAGAAGATTTACAAATAATACCATGAGCCAGGGCATCACTAATGTATTCCTCCATGGCCCGGTTCTCGTCACAGGACAACGGGTAAGTTCTACCCCCAGGGGGCATAGTGCCTGGCACAATATCAATAGCACAATCGTATGGGCGATGCTGTGGCAGAGTGCTAGCCTCTCCCTTACTGAATACATCGCTGAATGACTGATATTCAATCGGTAGGGAGGGAGAGGTACACAAGATCTTAGTAGGGTGCCTTAGACAATGAGTGTTACAGTGCTCGGACCAAGACAGTATCTCACATGTCTTCCAGTCAAGTCTGGGATTATGCTTATGTAACCATGGAAAACCCAAAATGACCTCAAAATGGGGAGACTGGATTATCTGGAACTGTAAGGTCTCCTTGTGAAGTGCTCCGATACAAACAGATAACAGGCATGTCTCCTGCGTGACCTGTGGCGGTACCAGAGGCCTCCCATCAA
Organism: Rhinophrynus dorsalis; assembly: GCA_037306005.1. Classification (NCBI taxonomy): domain Eukaryota; kingdom Metazoa; phylum Chordata; class Amphibia; order Anura; family Rhinophrynidae; genus Rhinophrynus; species Rhinophrynus dorsalis. The sequence goes on along the minus strand of CM074719.1, from coordinate 250,135,237 downwards.
TGGCTTCAATATCAAGTGGAGATTCTCTGTTCAACAATGGAATATTATGCAGAATAGAAAAGTCCCTGTCCATAAAATATCCGGCAGCGCCGGAGTCAATCAGAGCAGGAGTATTCACCGAATCAGAAGCCCAAGAGACAACAATATTAAGTACCGGTTTGTTTAACGTGCCTTCCGGGGACTGGTTTATGCCACCTAGGATCTGTCCCTCACTTGAGCCTAGGTGCAAGCGTTTCCCGGCCGCACGGGACAGGTCTTTAGCAGGTGACCCACCTTGCCACAATACATACATAGGCCCTGTTTGCGGCAGAAGGAGCGTTCCTCCTCGGACAATCGTGTGAAGCCCACTTGCATGGGTTCTATACTCCCAGTAGCAGGACCCGGAGGTATGGGAGGAGAGGGAGGCAAGGGTTGGAAATTAGCCCTAGTAACAAACTCGCTTGTGGGTCTTGATTTACGATCCTTATATATACTCCTCTCCCTTATGCGGGAGTCAATCAGAATAGTATAATCAATTAACTTGTCTAGACCCTCTAGCAAGTCTCTGGCCACAATTTCATTTTTAATCCTATCCTCGAGACCTTGTGCGAAAGCAGCGACAATCGCTTCGTCGTTCCAACCTACCTTTGCTGCGAGTGTGTGAAATTCAATGGCATAATCGGAAACAGTACGTGTGCCCTGTTGGATTCGCATAAGACTCTTGGCAGCAGAGGTGGCACTCCCTGGAATTTTGAATACACTGCGGAAGGCCCTTACAAACTCGGCAAAGTTATTAGTGATTGGTTTACCAGTCTCCCAAATCAGATTTGCCCAAGCTAGAGCTTTGCCCGTGAGTAGTGAGATCATGAACACCACTTTGCTCCTTTCACTAGGAAATGCCTGCGGTACCAGTTCAAGAAAGATCTCAGGTTGGTTCAGAAACCCTCGGCACAAAGTTGGCTCCCCATCGTATCTCAGAGGGAGGGGGCGGTAGCGGATAGCCCCTTAGAGGAAGAACTGGATGTACTAGCCTGTGCCAATGGTGCCGGAACTGGAGTAGCCACCAAAGGCTGTACAGGTCTCTCAAGACAGGCAGTGCGCTACAAAATAGTCTTGATAGCCATAGACAACTGGTCTAACCATTGCTCCTGAGCGTCCATTCTTCATAAGAGATTCTGGGACCTACCTTCACCAGCCTTGTCTGAGGTCATGGCCCTTTCGTACTGTCACCGTTTTAATGAAAGCTCAGACAATTTGGTTAAGGTAAAAATAATGAAGCTTTATTAAACAAATAATAAAGAACAGAAATGCCTTTCACAGGTCCAGACCCAAACAGAGGATAGCACTTTTGAATCTGACACAGGTCAGGGTATATAACAATTGTGGCGATCTGATGGGACTACGAATGTGCGCTGCGAGAAACCTAACTCGGAACAGAACAAAACTGATCAGAGTATCAGCAAGCAGCTCAAATGGTTTATAAGAAGAAACACCCCCAGAAGGAGGGTAGAATGTATGACTGCTGGGAATATCGTAGGATCCGACGGAGAGCAACATGTGAGGAACGTAGATCTTGAACCCTCCAGGCAGCAGCAGGAACAGAAGGATTGGCAGCGAGGCAAGGATAAGCATGTGGGTGATATCCATATGTGGCATGGAATGGAGACGTCTTTATGGACCGGTGGTAGTGATTGTTGTAAGTAAATTCTGCCAAGGGAAGGAGTGAAAAACAATTATCCTGTAGGTAGGAAACATAACAGCAGAGGTATTGCTCCAGGTTTTGATTAGTCCTCTCCGTCTGCCCGTTAGATTGTGGATGGTATCCTGATGATAAGTTGCTGTTGATACCAAGGTTCTGACAGAAGGCCTTCCAGAATTGGGACGTAAACTGAGGTCCCCTATCAGACAAAATCGAACTGGGTACGCCATGAAGGCGAAATACCTCTTTGACAAACAAGGCTGCGGTGGTTTCTGCCGTGGGCACTCTTGTGGCCGGGATGAAATGGGCGAGTTTGGTGAGTCGGTCTACCACCACCATTATGGTGATGTGCTTATTGGAAGAGGGAAGATCCACGATGAAATCGACTGATACATCCCTCCAGGGTGCGGTAGGTATTGGAAGCAGTTGTACCAAGCCCACGGTCTTGGAATGGCTGCCCTTAGTCCTAGCACAGGTGCCACATGCTGCTACATACTGACGTATGCTTTGATCCATTCCTGGCCACCAGAATTGTCTTTTAACCAGGTCGATGGTCTGACGGGTGCCTCCGTGGCCCGCAGTGGGTGAGTCATGACAAAGGTGGAGCACAGTAGCCCGTAAAGGCACCAGAATGTAAATCAGATTGGGATACAAGAAAAACCCATTGCTCTTGACAAGGCCATACCCGAGTGATCATGGTAGGATCCACGGAGGCAGACCACGTTATGATCTCCTGACTGAGATCCTGGTTCAACAGAAGGAAGTGGTCAGGTCTTAGGATCGTATCAGGAGGGGACTGAGAGTGTGGAAGTGTAGAGTATCTTCTGGATAAAGCATCTGCTTTGGTGTTCTTAGATCCGGGTCGGTAGGTAATATGCAGGTCAAACCGATTAAAAAACAGTGCCCATCGTGCCTGCCGCGGACGTAGGCACTTTGCGGAATGTAGATACTCTAAGTTGCGGTGATCGGTATAAACCGTCACCAGGAGAGGAGAGCATTCTAAGAGATGTAGCCAGTCCTCCAAAGCACATTTGATAGCCAATAGCTCCCTATCACCCACGTCTTAGTTGGATTCAGTAGTGGTGAGACGACAGGAGAAATAAGCAATAGGTTGCAAAAGGTCTTTAGACCTAAGACACTGGGAAAGGATGGCTCCAACTGCGATCTCTGAGGCGTCCACCTCCACGTAGAAGGCTTTGGAAGGGTCAGGTTGGGCCAGGATATGGGCAGTAGTGAAGAAGGTATTGAGGTGTTCAAAAGCAGCTTGTGCCATCAGCGGCCAGGACAACTTGCGTTTGGGGCTAGTAAGGGCAGTTAAAGGGGCAACCACTTTGGAGAATCCACGAATGAATCTCTTGTAAAAGTTGGCAAATCCGATGAAACGTTGGACCTCCTTGACACAGGTAGGAGCTGGCCAATCCTGAACAGCAGTTATTTTTTGAGGGTCCATGGCTATCTTGCCAGGTGAAATAATGAAGCCGAGGAAATCGATCTCGGAGGATTCAAACGTACATTTTTCTATCTTTGTGTAGAGAGAGTGCTGCCGGAGGCGCTGAAGAACAAGCTTGACATGGCTTCGATGTTCATCGAGAGCAGAAGAAAACACTAAGATGTTATCCAGATAGATGATGACGAAAAGGTCCAGGAGATCTCGGAAGACGTCATTTATGAAGAACTAGAAAGTTGCAGGGGCATTACACAGGCCGAAAGGCATAACTAAGTATTCAAAATGTCCATACCTGGTGCGAAAGGCCGTCTTCCATTCATCGCCGTGGCGGATGCGTACCAGGTTGTATGCCCCCCGAAGGTCAATCTTGGTAAATATCCTGGCAGAGGCCAGACGTTCCAACATTTCAGGGATCAGTGGTAACGGGTGTTGGTTCTTCACTGTGATCTTATTGAGATCTCTGTAGTCGATACACGGTCTCAACCCCCCGTCCTTCTTCGCCACAAAGAAAATTCCCGCACCAGCTGGTGAGGTGGATGGCCAAATAAAGCCCTTCCTTAGGTTTTCTGCGAGATACACCTGAAGATGTGTTCATTCCGGGTCGGATAATGGTTAGATGCGCCCATACGGAATAGGGGCCCCAGGCAAAAGCTCGATGGGGCAATTGTAGGGACGGTGGGGGGGCAAGGAGTCCACCCCTCGTTCGTCGAACACATCCCTAAATTCATGATAGGGTGGTGGCAAAGCAGAGAGGGAGGAAGAGACCGAAGCACAATGATGCAGCAGGGTGCGGGGTAGACAATTCTGCAGGCAGTGTGTAGAGGAGAAAGAGACCATTCCTAAGGACCAGTGGATGACCGGATCATGCAACTTAAGCCACGGAAGACCAAGGATCAACGGAAATAATGGTGAAGGAATGATGTTGAACTGGAGAGATTCCTGGTGATGGTCGCCACTGAGCTGGAGTAAGGGCACAGTTTCATGAGTTACAGGTCCTAGGTGATGTGATCTTCCGTCAGCCATCTGGACCCCCAAGGGCTGTGGTTTCAGACGAGTAGGGATACGACGAAATGAGGCCAAGGAGGAATCCAAAAAAACAGCTACTAGCCCTGGAGTCGATGGCAGAGAGAGCATGGGTGCGGTTATTCCACTGCAGAAGAACAGACAAGGACAGATGAGTAGAGAAGGGACCCCAAGAGGACCCCACCACAAGGAAAGGTGGGACTAGCTTACCTCTCATATTGCGTGAGGAAACCAAAGCCCGAAATCTACGGGAACAGGACCTGAGAAGGTGGTTTGGGCTGCCGCAGTACAAGCAAAGGTATTGCTCTTCGTCGACGGCGCTCCGCGTCGGAGAGAGGACCGCTAACGACGCCCAGCTGCATAGGCTCCTCAGTTCCAGCATCCGGTGAGGAAGCAGATGAAGGAGTGGCCGGGAGGGGAGCGAGATGAACCGCATCCGACCGTTCACGGCGACGTTCACGTAACCACTGATCGATCTGTATGGACAACGTTATGAGGTCGTCCAAGGTGGTAGGCACCCCAACATGTGCCAGCTCATCCTTCAGTAGGTCAGAAAGGCCGAAGCAGTACTGGTCCACTAGCGCAGCCTCATTCCATCCTGTCTCTACAGAAAGTGCCGAAAATCAGCTGTGTAGTCTTCCACTGGGCGACGACCTTGATGTAGAAGCCGCAAAGCGGACTGTGAGGATGCCCTGCGAAAAGGATCCTTGTAGAGGTTATCCATTGCCTGCCGGAAAGAAGGCCAGAAGGCCAGAAGAGGGCTATGGTTTTGCAACAGGTAATGAGCCCGAGCCTGTGGCTCCCCAGCAAGCAAAGTGATCACTGTACGGGTCTTGATATAGTCTGAAGAATAAGTACGTGGTTGCAGGGAAAAGAGAAGTTCATAGGACATGATGAATCCCATGTAGAGTTCACGTTCCCCATGGAATCTGTTGGCATCGGCACCCTAGGCTCAGGATCGGGCAGAGAGACCGCGGGTGTTTGTCTTGTACTAGGACCTGCCTGAAGGTCCCGAAGGCGCTGTTGCAGGACTGCCTGATCTGTTTGTACAGAAGCCGCCAAAGAGGAGATCTGATTCCCCAACGAAGTAAGGGCCTCCACTAAGCCCGCAGTATCCATCTGTAGGCTCAGTTATTACTGTGACGATCTGACTACGAATGTGCGCTGTGAGAAACCTAACTCGGAACAGAACAAAACTGAGTATCAGCAAGCAGCTCAAATGGTTTATAAGAAGAAACACCCCCAGAAGGAGGGTAGAAGAGGTTGGACACAGTGGCAGGACAAGTGAGGCCCAAAGAACAGATATACATATATGGGTAAATACATATACAGATTAAATGGGTACCTGACACCCCTGAACCACTGAGCAGGAAAGATGGGCTGAAGGCCAAGCAGGAAGGCACCAAGGAGCAGGCACCAAGGACCTGAGAGCAGCAAGGCAGAGAGCAGAGACTGAAAACATTGAGGACCTGAGGCAGAAGGCAGAGACTGGAGACTGGAGACACTGAGGACCTGAAGCAGAAGGCAGAGACTGGAGAATGGAGAAGCTGAGGACCTGAAGCAGAAGGCAACGACTGGAGACTGGAGACACTGTAACACAGGAGAGATGCAGGAACCAGTCAAGAGAGCAGGCAGGGAAGGAGGTAGATCCAGGATCATATGAGAGGACCCAGGGAGCGAGCAAACCAGAGAGACTACAAGGAGGATGTGCACACAGGGAGCTCAATGAATAACTGAGCACCCGCTATTGCGCTTACCTCCTCTTTATGGGAAGACCTGGTGACGTCACAACGACACAAAGTGGTTGCCTGGTGATGCGAGCCTGACATCCGATCCAGTATGAGCCGCGCTTCCTCTTCAGCGCGGCACAGGAAGAAAGCCCCGACGGACGCCGACAACAATAGATATGTACAAAATACAGAAATGCAGAAAAATGACTGGAACAGGAACTGGAACAAAACCTCAGCAGTACTGGTCAGGAGAAGCCCTAGGAGAGGCAAGTACTGCAGGGCAGACACCCCAATAGAATAGGGAGAGGATAGGCTCTCCCGGCCTTGCCTGTAACCAGGTAAAGGCAGCCCACGTGATGGCTCAAATCAATACACGGAATAGGCACAGTCTGCACAGAGTGCAACCGGAGGTAATAGTAAAGCAGACTGAGTATAACGCACCCGGAGGCAATAGAGAGTGCAGCAGTACAGCAACGCAACCGGAGACAACTGATAGGTGCAGACGGACAGGTGGTGCAACCACAAGTACCCACTGAGGCAAGGCTGTATGGTAGTGCAACCGAAGATAACAGTTAGGCACTGACCTTATAGTAGCACAACCAGAGGCAACGGATATGTGCAGACTGACAGGTAGTGCAACCACTAGTGACCTCTAAGGCACAGGGTGTATAGTAGTGCAAACGGAGGCTGCAGAGAGGCACAGGCTGTATGGTAGCGCAACCGGAGGCAATGGATATGTGCAGACTGACAGGCAACCGTAAGGCAATGGCTATCAGACACGAGACCGGGGCAACAGATGCACTAGCGGTAAGAAGACGCTAGGCGAGTAGCCAATGCCTGGGTCGGGCACAGAGAACAATAGTCAACCAAAGCCTAGAATGGTACACAGAGAGCGGTAGTCAGCCAAAGCCTGGATCGGTACACAGAGAGTGGTAGTCAGCCAAAGCCTGGATCGGTACACAGAGAGCGGTAGTCAGCCAAGCCGGGATCGGTACACAGAGAGCGGTAATCAGCCAAGCCGGTACACAGAGGGCGGTAGTAGCAGAATCGGTCACAGGATCGTAGTCAGGCAAGCCGGGCAGTGAAGACAGGAGCAAGGTCAGACAAAACCGGATCATACACGGAACAGGAACACAGCAACAAACGTCTGGTCAGGAACACCACGAAAGGGCACCGGTATAGTGACAGGAGGGCAAGCCTTGGGAGGGGTTGAAAACCCAGAGCCAATAAGAAGCAGCCAAAGCAAACCCGGAAGTAAGAATGTCGCTCAGGTAGAATCATGGGCACCGTTATAGCTACCTCTGTATAGTCCTCGGTCTCCCCTGGCTCCTACCCTGGGTTCGAGCCTTCCTTATTCTTACCCAGGGACATTTACCTATCCGGGTTATGTCTCTGTTCTTGCTGTACTTCTATCTCTGGGGTATCAATAAAGGTGGTGTTCATTTACTGTACTTAACATGTTGTTATTGCCAACCGTTACAGTATGTAAGGGCCATGAGTATAGAAGGTACAGGGAACCCACAAGTTCATAGCATTTTGGCCAGGATGGATATGCAGGATCAGGGTATTGATCAATTATCTCTGGCCATGTAGACACTCCTGAATCGAACTGCTCATCTTGACCATCCTGTCTGACAACCGGTGGCCACCTCCAATCAGGTTTTTGACACCCTGGCTCTTTCTGCTGCCAAACAACTTATGACCATCTGCCAGGGTGCCCGTACGGTAGCGGAGTACGCGATCAAATTCCATACTCTGACAGCAGAGGTAGGTTGGAACAATGAGGCACTAGTAGCGGCCTTTTCATAAGTACTAAGTGACCCCATCAAAGATGAGATTGCAGCTAAATGATCTGGACGGCCTGGTATCCTTTACCATTCTGATCAATATCGGGATCAGGGAGAGACCATCTTTCATGGAGCACCTGCGTAGGCCTCTATCTCATTTGGTGCCGATCTTTGCTTACCCACCCATTCCTCCCACGCTTCCTGGTGCAGACTCGGTAGGGGGTGAACCCATGCAACTGGGGTTTACTCTCCTCTTGGTAGAGGAGAGGGCTTTCCGACAGCTGAAGGGCCTATGTCTGTATTGTGGGAAGCCTGTGAGCCTACTGTGTTCCTGTCCAGTCTGTCCAAGAAACACTCGTACCTAGGGTTCTGTTGGGGACAGACCCTGGGTTGTATCTCGCAGTCCCCGGAAGTTCTACAGGGCAAACCTATACTTGAGGTCATCCTTTCTGGGGCCAACTCGTCAGTGGTAGCTCCGGCATTGATAGATTCTGGAGCTGCTGGATATTTAATTTAATTTAATTAAACACTCGATTCCTCTGCAACTTCATTCTTCCCCACTGGCAATTGATGCCATAAATGGAAGGCCCCTGCAGCCTTCCCATGTTACTCATGAGACCCTTGCTATATTGCTGGTGGTAGGGGCTCTTCACCAGGAGACACTTCAATTTCAGATCATCGGATCTCCATATTATGCAATTATTCTTGGGCTTCCATGGTTGCAAAGACATAATCCAAGATTCGATTGGCATACTCGTGACATTTTACCCTGGTCTCCTCAATGTGCGGAGTCCTGTCTTCATCGACCTACGAGTATTGTGTACGGCCTCCTCTTCCTCCCTACCTGAGGAGTATCAGTCTTACAGTGATGTGTTTAACAAGATGCAGGCCAGTACCTTACCCTCCCCACAAGCCGTACGACTGTGCTATTTCCCTGATTCCTGATGCTGCTCCTCCCAGAGGTCGAGTGTATCCTCTATCAGTGGCCAAAAATTGGGCCATGGAGGAGTACATGGTGGACGTCTTGGCAAGGAGAGTTATTTGCAAACCTACCTCTCCGGCTGGTGAGGGGTTCTTTTTTGTAAAGAAAAAGGATGGTGAATTAAGGCAATGTATTGATTTTAGATGATTAAATAGGCTTATGGTCAAGAATGCCTACCTTTCCTGCTGATTACAGAGTTGTTCGATTGACTTAAGGGCTCGATCTCAGGGTATATAACTTGGTATGAGTCAAAAAGGGCCACGAATGGAAGACATTGTTTAACACTAGAAGAGGGCACTATGAATATCTAGTCATGCTTTTCAGACTGTGCAATGCCCCTGCTGTCTTCCAGGAGTTTATTAATGATGTATTGAGAGACCTATTACAAAGTTGTGTGGTGGTCTATCTGGATGACATTCTCATCCATTCTCCTACACTGGAGACTCATCATTCGGCTGTGTCCAAGGTCTTACAAATTTTGTGAGAAAATAGTCTGTTTTATAAATTGGGAAAATGCGAGGTGATATTTTTAGGCTATGTTATCTCCTCTTCTGGCTTAGCCATGGATCCACAGAAATTATCTGCAGTCCTACAATAGCCTATACAGAGATTTTTGGTATTTGCTAACTACTATCGGCAGTTTATCAAGAATTTCTCTACCATCAGAAAACCACTGATGGATATGACTCACAAGGGGGCCAATCCGTCTGACTGGTGTCCCAGTGCTCTTCATGTATTTGAGACTCTGAAGTCTACGTTCATGGTAGCTCCTGTGTTGACCCGAATCCTGCCATGCCCTTTACCCTGGAAGTTGATGTGTCTGAGTCAGGAGTAGGTGCCCTCCTGTCGCAGAGTTCGGTCCTTTGAGGAGCATTGCTTCCCTGTGGGTTTTCTTCTAAAAAATTGCCGAAGACTAAGAGTCTATACAAAACTGGCGACCGAGAATTACTGCCCATTATCCTAGCCCTCCAGGAATGGCAATATTCACTTGAGGGGACCAGCGCTCCGATTCTTATTCTCACGGATCACAAAAATTTTACATATTTGTCTGAGGCAAAATGATTATCCCCACGGCAGGTCAGATGGGCCTTGTTTTTGTCACAATTTAAGTGGTCTCATACCTTTCCGGTAATAAGAATATTAGGGCAGATGCCCTATCCCACCAGTCTGGTTCTAATTCTGAGGAGGACAGTACTCCCATGCCTGTAATTCCCCCTGATCGCATACTAGCCATGATACGCACTAGCATTACCTCACCTTTGGGGGGAGGAGATCATGGCAGCTCAAGCCTCCGCTCTGGTTAACAAACCTAGAGGGAGATGCTTCGTATCTGGACCTTTACGACTTAGACTGCTCCAAACATATTCTTCTAAAGCAGCGGGCCACATTGGGAGAGATCAGCTAATATGGTCTATCTCTAGGCTCTTTTGGTGGCCTAGCTTGAGAGCAGCCATCTCCACATTCATGGCTGCTTGTCCTACATGTGCTTAGAATAAGACTCCACAGTGGGCCTCCTTCAACCCATTCCTAATGGGGAACATCCTTGGTCTGACCTGTCAATTGATTTCATGGTTGAACTACCTGTATCTGAGGGCTTCACGGTCATCCTTATGATAGTGGATCATTTTTCCAAAATGGCTCATTTCGTACCCCTCAGGGGACTACCTTCTGCCCAGGAATTTGCCGTGGTTTTTGCTAGGCAAGTTTTTCGTCTCCACTGGGTGCCTAAGGTTATTATTTCGGATCAAGGGAGCCAGTTTGTGTCTCTGTTTTGGAGGGGTTTTTGCTCTGTTGGGTATCCAGCTCTCGTTCTCCTTGGCCTGTCACTCACAATCCAATGGGGCTGCAGAGAGGTCCAATCAAGCCTTGGAACAATTTCTTTGTTGCTATATATCGACCACCACGACAATTTGGCCAACCTGTTACTTTGGGCAGAGTTTGCCCGGAATTATTCTGTGAACTCATCACCCCAGAGTACCCCATTCCTGATAAACTATGGGTCCCAACCATCCATACTGCCTCAGTCTTTTGAGGCACAGAATATTCTGGCTCTGGAGGAGCATTTGAGGGAACTCCGTTCCACATGGGTACGGGTTCAGAGTACCCTACGTGGCTCCATACAACAAAAAAGGCAAGCAGACCATAAGCGATTACCTGCTCCAAATTTCCAGGTGGGAGAGAGAGTTTGGTTATCCTCACGCAACCTTAACCTCCAGGTACCTTGTAGGAAAAGGGCTCCTCATTTTGTTGGTCCTTTCCGTATACTCAGTAGAGTCAACCTGGTTGCATACGCCCTGGACCTCCCAGCCACTATACGCATTTCCAAAGTGTTTCATGTTTCTTTACTAAAACCCTTGATTTGCAATTGTTACACCTCTGCACCTGCCCATCCTGGTCCTGTCAGGGTCGAAGAGCATGAAGAATACAAGGTACAAAGTATTCAGGATTCAAGTAGAGTCAGAGGTCAGTTGCAATATCTTGTACACTGGAGGGGTTACAGGCCAGAAGAACACTCCTGGGTTCCATCGGGAGATATTCATGCCCTTGCTCTTCTCCGAAGGTTTCATTCTCGCTTCCCTTTAAGGCCATGTCCTCTTCCGAGGGGGAGGGATCGTTGAGGAGTAGGTACTATCATGGTGTTACCTTGCGGAAGCAGTGGCAGGGGAAGGCTGGCCACTTCCAAGGCCCATGTGAACGGCCTATGTCAGTAGTGAGCGGCCTGCAGCTATGCAGCGGCCACTTCTGTATTTGATTGGGTCTCGCGAGAGCAGGTGCGCATCAGCTGGGTCTGTTCCCCAGTGACATTGCACCTGCTCTTGTAGCTGGCCCACTTATTGGGATGATATACAAACTGCCTGGACACGGGACTCAGTCCTTCCTTACGTGGTGTTCCAGTGCAGTACTATTTAATTTCCTCTGTGATCTGTATATGACCCTTGGCTTGGCCTTTCTGTTTCCCTGTGGTTCAGTTTGAGTGCATTGTCTGACTCTCTGGTATCTGATCTCTGGTATCTGATCTAGGCTGTGGCTGACTACCTCCTCTGGTTCTGACCTTGGCTTTGGCTGACTACCCACTTGTCACGGTTTTTAGATGAACACTCAGACCAGATTGGTAAGGTAAAAATGACTTTATTAGAATAAAGTGCATACACGAATATAGGCCCTTAGAACCACAGTACAGAACATACATATACACATATATATATATATATATACAAATGGATACATCAATAGCAACCAGTATAGGTAATCTGGAGAAACTAGAAACAATACTGGCAATGAAAGTTCTGGCTAGAACCAGAGAGACTGAAGGCACACAGTCCAGGAGCTGACAGCAGGACTTCGGTGACATTGCTTAAGCACAAATGCTCAGCCTCTGGTCGACAAAGTAATAGCACCATGCGGCGCACACCGACAATTGTAACGAAATGGCCCAGCACGTATCAGTGGGCCAAACGGAGGCAACCAAGAGGTACAACCGGACACGATCAGAGATGGAATGGAAACTCGGCCGGTGCAGTTAGCCAAGGAGCGGTACACAGCCAGATACGGTCAGTAACGGAGCGGGTTCTCAGCCAGATACGGTCAGCAACGGAGTGGGTTCTCAGCCAGATACGGTCAACAACGGAGCGGGTTCTCAGCCAGATACAGTCAACAACGGAGCGGGTTCTCAGCCAGATACGGTCAACAACGGAGCGGGTTCTCAGCCAGATACGGTCAGCAACAGAGCGGGTTCTCAGCCAGGTACAGTCAGCAACGGAACGGCAGCACACAGGAACTCAGTAAGGTCGTCAGGCAGGCCAGGTCATACACGATAAGCGACAAATACAGATCAAATGTCAGGAACTCGTACACCACGAAAGGGCACCATAGCGTAGATATGACAGGGTATATAAAAGCCATCACTGGGCGGTGACAAAGGTACTTAGCCAATCAGCAAGAGGTAATGGAAATAGCAGTCAGAATGTCGCCGCCGCACAGAGCACAGGCACCGTGATAGTATCCCACTCTCAACGACCCCCTCCCCACGGAGGGGGACCAGGCTTAGATGGGAATTTAGCATGGAATCTACGCAACAATAGAGGTGCATGGATATCAGAATGTGAAACCCAAGAACGTTCTTCGGGCCCGTAGCCTTTCCAGTGCACCAGGTACTGGAGTTGACCACGCACTCTGCATGAATCCAAGATACTTTGAACCTCATACTCATCGTGGTTATCAATGCAGACAAGAGCAGGGACCACCGGAGCAGTGGTATAGCGATTGCAAATCAGAAGTTTGAGTGGAGATATGTGAAAGACATTATGAATAATCATGTTTGCGGGCAGTTCCAAAGCATAAGAGACAGGGTTGACCCTCCGGAGGACTTTGAATGGTCCAATAAAATATGGAGAAAACTTATGACAAGGAGTCTGCAAATTCAGGTTTCTGGAAGACAGCCATACACGGTCTTCAACCTGGAAAACAGGAGCCGGCAACCTCCTGTTATTGGCATGTCTGTTGGTAGCATTGAAAGGACTCACATAACGAGTTTTGTACTTGTACCCACATGGAGTGGAGTTGTCGTAGATGTACATCTAGAGCTGGCATCTGCTGTGCCTGAAAGGCATCCAGAAGCAAGGATGGCTGAAACCCACAGTAGACAAGAAAGGGTGAACTTCCGGATGAGGTATTAATAGCACCGTTTCTAGCAAACTCAGCCCAGGGTAGCAACTCAGCCCAATTGTCATGATGGTTGGCTAGAAAGCAACGAATGAATTGTTCAAGCCCTTCGTTAGCTTGTTCTCCAGCACCATTCATATGTGGGTGGTACGCAGATGAATACGACAGTTGAATGCCCATTTGGCTACAGAATGCCCTCCAAAATCTTGAAATGAATTGACTACCACGGTCCGAAACGAGCACCTTAGGCACACCATGGAGTCTAAATACTTCTTTGGCGAAGATTACCACCAGCTCTTTTGCGGAAGGCAGACCCGGTAGAGGCACAAAATGTGCCATTTTAGAAAATCTGATTACCACCATTAAGATATACGTATAACCATTTGAAACAGGTAGTTCTCCCAAGAAATCCATGGACACATGTGACCAAGGTCTGTCGCCATTGGGTACAGGCTGTAGAAGGCCCATAGGCAGGTGTCTTGGAGATTTTGAACGGGCACACACCGTACAAGCGGCAGTAAAGTTAGCGCAATCTTTCCTTAGAGTGGACCACCAAAATATACGCGACAAGGACCAGAACAATTGATCTCTGCCCACATCCTCTGCTGCTCGAGAAGCTTGGTACGTTTCCATTAGTCTGGTCCTAAAGGGTTCAGCCACAAAACATTTGCCCATGGGTTTTTCAGGAGGAGAGTCAGCTTGAGTTGCCAGGATCTCTTTGCCCATGGGAGAGGTAATGCTTGTCCGCAAAGTAGCCAGAATGCAGTCCGGGAAATAATAGGTACAGGCTGTACATCACACTTTACCTCAGGCCCATGCTGCCTGGACAAAGCATCAGCCTGCACATTCTTTGAACCAATCAAATAGGAGACTACAAAGTTGAACCGGGAAAGGAAGAGTGTCCATCTTGCTTGTCTTGGTGACAATCTCTTAGCTTCAGACAAATATAATAGATTTTTGTGGTCAGTCAAAATCAGAATTTGAGTCCTGGTACCTTCCAGCAAGTGATGCCATTCACGTAATGCCAAGATAATCGCCAATAATTCTTGATCACCAATCTCGTATACAGATTGTTCTTTGGTCAGTTTCTTTGAAAAGAACCCACTCGGCTTAAGTATGTGACCTGGATCAGACCTTTGGGACAATACAGCCCCCATGCCAGTGTCAGACGCATTTACTTCCAGAATAAATGGTAGGTCAGTCTTAGGATTGACTAGAACAAGTGCTGAAGCAAATGCAGCTTTCAGTGCCTCGAAGGCCTCCTCAGCTTCCATAGACCACTTGGATGCCTTGGCCCCTTTATGCGTCAAATCCGTGAGAGGCTTGACAATTCTAGAAAAGTCACAAATAAACTTACGATAATAATTGGCAAAGCCAAAAAACCTTTGAATGGCATTGAGACCCTAGGGACGTGGCCAATGCAGAACCGCAGACAATTTTTCTTTGTCCATGGAAATGCCCTGTTTAGAAATAACGTAACCCAGGAAGGGTACCACGGACTTATAAAATTTATTAATTTATTCTCCCTAAGTTTCTGAGGTACTGTGGCCACATGCGTGCCATGAGTTTCCAAGTCAGGGGAATAAATTAAAATGTTGTCTAAATAAACTACTATGCAAGACTGTAGTAGATCTCTGAGAACATCGTTAATCAAATCTTGGAACACAGCTGGGGCATTGCATAGCCCAAACGGCATCACTAGGTATTCGTAATGCCCTGTACGCATATTGAAAGCGGTTTTCCACTCATTGCCTTCCTTACTACGAATGAGATTATAAGCAGCTCTTGTGAAGATGGTGGTGCCCTACAACCGGTCAAACAGCTCGGTGATGAGTGGAATCGGATAAGCACTTTTGATCATAAGCTTATTGAGCCCTCTATAATCGATACACGGCCTTAGTTCACCGGACTTCTTCTTAACAAAAAATAATCCAGCCCCCGCAGGCGAGGATGATTTGCGAATGATGCCCCGAGCCAAAGCGTCAGCAATATATTCTTCCATTGCCCTGTTCTCTTCACATGAGAGAGGGTAAGTTCTACCCCTAGGGGGCACCGTATCAGGTGCAATATCGATAGCACAGTCATATGCCCAGTATGGTGGCAGAGTGATAGCCTCTCCCTCGCTGAAAACATAGCTGAAAGACTGGTATTCATGCGGTAGGGAGGGAGAGGTACACATAATCCTGGTAGGTTGTTGTATGCAATGGCTTAAACAATAGTCAGACCAGGCCAAAATTTCACAAGAGCCCCAACTGATTCTAGGATTATGCGTTCGCAACCATGGAAAACCCAAAATAACCGCATAATGTGGAGACCGAATAATTTGAAACTCCAGGGTCTCAAAATGTTGTGCTCCACTTTGCACTGAGAGTGGGCAAGTCTTGTGGGTGACCTGGGGAGGCCCCAAAGGACACCCATCAATAGCTTCAATTTGCATAGGATTGACCAGCTCGACCAAAGGAATGTTATGAGATGCAGCAAATTCTTTGTCCATGAAATAACCAGCAGCTCCTGAGTCAATCACAGCAGAGATGGAAAATAATCACCTCAATCACAGGTTTGGAAGGCACGTCATCTGAGGACTGCTGAATGCCACCTAGGACCTGTCCCCTTAGGAAACCTAGGTGCAGGCATTTTCCGGCCGTATGGGACAATTACGCAGCAAGTGCCCCCACAGTAAAGGCATAGCCCTTTCTTACGGCGGAAGAACCTTTCCTCCCTAGTTAGTCTCGTAAACCCAACCTGCATAGGTTCATTCAATTTGTCTTGCCCAGGAGGCACGGGAGTAGAGGGAGGCAAGGGTGGGAGTTCATTCTTGTTCCAATGCTCTGCTGAAGACCTTGGCTTACGGTCTTTATTCTGCATTCGCTCCCTGATTCACATATCAATCAGGATTACGAATTCTATAAATTTGCCCTATGTGACCGACAACTCTCAGGCTACTATTTCATCCTTGATACGGTCATGGAGTCCCTGTGCAAATGCCGCTACAAGGGCCTCATTGTTCCATGCCACCTCGGCCGCCAAGGTACGAAATTCTATTGAGTAATCAGCCACTGAATGATTGCCCTGCTGGATGCACATAATTTGTTTAGCAGCCTAGATGTTGCGTCCAGGAACCTCAAACACACTACGAAAGGCCCTCGCAAACTCACTGAAATTGGCAGTAATCGGTTTCGCAGTCTCCCATATAGGGTTTGCCCAGGCTAAGGCTCTGCCTGTTAATAAAGATATCATGAACCCAATCTTGCTTCTTTCAGTAGGAAAGGCTTGAGGCGCTAGTTCCAAAAAAATTTCTAACTGATTGAGAAAACCCTGGCATAGGGTAGGTTCTCCTTCATATCTCAGCGGTAGAGGTGCCGTAGCAGAAAGCCCTTTAAATTGCTGGTTAGCATTCAGGATTTGAACAGTTGGTGCCGGAACTACGGTGGCCACCGAGGATGAAGCAGGTTTGTCCAAGTGCGCGGTCCGCTCTAAAATAGTTTGCACCGCCACTGACAATTGATCGAGACATTGTTAGTACGTATTCATTCTCCAATGGATATTCACAGAGCTCATTTCACCAAAACCGTCTGAGGTCATTGGCCCTTTTGTACTGTCACGGTTTTTACATGAACACTCAGACCAGATCGGTAAGGTAAAAATGACTTTATTACAATAAAGTGCATACACGAATATAGGTCCTGAGACCCACAGTACAGAATATACATATATATATATATACAAATGGATACATCAATAGCAACCGGTATAGGTAATATGGAGAAACTGGAAAAAATACTGGCAATGAAGGTTCTGGCTAGAACCAGAGAGACTAAAGGCACACAGTCCAGGAGCTGACAGCAGAACTTCGGTGACAAGTGGTCCAATAATGGAGGATTGGCACAACCCGGACGCTTGGGCACAGAACCAACAGGAGCAAGGCAATACTGACCCTGGCCCTTAGGCCACAGATAAACAGAGGCAACCGCTTAGTAGGCAGCAGTGACTCTAGGGTAGGGTCACAAGGAGACGAAGGCAACTGCTATGTAGGCAAACCCTAGAACGCTAGGGGTGGATCGAGATATAGGTATATAGATGGAATGCAACCAGTGTCCCCTCACCCTGAGGGATGGTATAATGCAACTCTGGCTCTTGAGCCCAAGGCTAATGCAGTGAGGAATCAGCACTAACCCTACCTGGATGATCCAGACACACAAAGGGTCAATAGGTAACGCCCAGAGAAATACTGCAACTCCCAAAGGGAGTGAGCCCAGCGCTGATAGGGAGATGGACACAGAGAGTGATCAGAGTAACAAAGTCAGTTCTATGAACACTGTACCATTACTTCGCTTGTGCACACCACCGGAGGAGGTTAAGAGAGCAGCTTAAGCACGAATGCTCAGCCTCTGGTCGACAAAGTAATAGCGCCACGTGGCACACACCGACAATTGTAATGAAATGGCTCAGCACGTATCAGTGGGCCAAACGGAGGCAACCAAGAGGTACAACCGGACACGATCAGATATGGAATGGAAACTCGGCCGGTGCAGTTAGCCACGGAGCAGTACGCAGCCAGATACAGTCAGTAACGGAGCCGGTTCTCAGCCAGATACGGTCAGCAACGGAGTGGGTTCTCAGCCAGATTATCATGGTTCCCGTGATCTCTCTGTAACTCTCACTTGTGCTGCTCCCTGATTGGTTGAGCTGCGTTGGCCCGCCCCTGTTGACCTTTTTATTCTGGACATTGGCACCTGTCAGGTGCCCTTTCGTGGTGTTCCAGAGCCAGTGCTGCTGTTGCTGTGTTCCAGTGTTCCTGATCTCCTGTGTACCGATTTGGCCTGTACTGACTACGCTCCTGTGTTCCTGTCCCGTGATCCGACCCGGCCTGGCTGACGTTCCTGCTCGTTGCTGATCTGGCTTGTCTGCGAATCTCCTCCGTGATTTGACCCGGCCTGGCTGACGTTCCTGCTAGTTGCTGATCTGGCTTGTCTGCGAATCTCCTCTGTGATCTGATCGGGCCTGGCTGACTTCCTGCTCCTGGACCTGTTCCGGATTTCTACTGCTCAAGTCTACAGCTCCTGTTGTCGCCTTGGCGACATTTTGATCGCTGCATCGTGTGGGTCTGAGCCTTTCGAGATTGCTGTATTAACTCCTGCTGAGCCGCGTCTCCTGAGCTGAGCCTTCCGTTCTCTGTGCATTGTATCAAGTATAGCTGAGTCTCATTGGCACTTGCTGTGCTGTATCGCTACTCTACGAGCCTCTGATCACTTTTGTGCTTCCTTCTACCTCGCTGCCAGTGTTTAACCCTTGCTGAGCCATTCCCTTTTACACTGCTTCTGCTGAGTCGGCCGCGTTGTGGGCTCAATCGTTATCTGAAGAGCAGTAGTTCTCCGTTAACGCGCACGTGGGAGGTGCTATTGGCTCGAGCGGTGCAGAAACCGGTGGTCTCCGTTACGCCTGTGGGGGCTATTAGCTCAAGTGATTCCAATACTGTTGGTCTCCGGTATACGCCCGTGGAGGCTATTGACTCAAGCTATCACGATACTGTTGGTCTCCGTTACGCCTGTTGGGGCTATTGGCTCAAGCAATCCCAATACTGTTGGTCTCCGTTACGCCCGTGGGGGCTATTGGCTCAAGCAGTTCCAATACTGTTTGTCACTGTTACACCCGTGGGGGCTCTTTGCTCAAGCAATCCTGATACTGTTGGTCCGTTACGCCCGTGGGGGCTATTGGCTCAAGCGATCCCAATACTGTTGGTCTCCGTTATACGCCCGTGGGTGCTATCAAACAACTACCCTGCAGCTTCAGTCTCTTTCAGCAGCTCTACACATTTATGGACTTAAGGTGTTGTGTGATCTAGCACCTATTGCTGCCTTGTTCACCTAGGGCGTGCCTACACCACATTTGCGACTGATTAGCCTTTGTACTTTACCATTCATTGACAGTCGCTGTTTTGTCTATTCTGTGACTGTACTAAATATATATTATCCCTGTTCTGTATCCTGGTCTTGAGAAGGCCTATGTAGCCTATATTTTGCTATTCACAGTACTGCCTGTAGAGGGCAATCTTGTTATTGTTTTTTTCTAATAAAACTGTGTTTTATCTTAATCCTCTGTCTGAGTGTCTGAAAAACTGTTACACAGATACAGTCAGCAACGGAGCTGGTTCTCAGTCAGATACGGTCAGCAACGGAGCGGGTTCTCAGCCAGATACGATCAGCAACGGAGCGGGTTCTCAGCCAGGTACAGTCAGAAACGGAGCGGGTTCTCAGCCAGATATGGTCAGCAACGGAGTGGGTTCTCAGCCAGATACGGTCAGCAACGGAGTGGGTTCTCAGACAGGTACAGTCAGCAATGGAAAGGCAGCAAACAGGAACTCAGGAAGGTCGTCAGACAGGCCAGGTCATACACGATAAGCGACAAATACAGATCAAATGTCAGGGACTCGTACACCACGAAAGGGCACCATAGCGTAGATATGACAGGGTTTTTAAAGGAAAAAGAAAAAGAAAAACTCAAAGCGCTAGAACTCTCCATTTATTGTGAAATATTATAATTGTGAATATTAATGTGAAAGGTGTATAGAAAAAGAAGAGCAGCAAGGATAGAAGGAACCCTCTCAGTCCCTAAACAGGGCTAGCCCAGTACCAAAGAAGAAAAAGAAAACATCCTGCGCTTATCTATTCTAACACCCAAAAGCCTAAACATATACAGCTGCCCTGTAATTAGCATATATCATAAATGTTTAATAATTCATATGATCTAAAAAGGTATTAAATCTGGGGGTTTCGTACATAAGATGGCCAAATTATGGTTAAGCTCGCTGACCAACGCCAAGGTACCCCAATTTCAGCGAGTCCCTAACAAAAAAACTTCATCTTTTCTAATCTTGAAAGTCTCCAAAAGATGGGGACCAGAGCTGCGAAACGTTACTTTAATTGGTCTATTGGTCTCTAAAAAATTAAAATTGCCGCGAAACGTTACTCTATAGGCTAGAACATTTAAGATAAAACCTCAAACTCTAACCTAATTAAAAACACCCCAAACCCCCCCTCTAAGAACTCACAATAGAAGGACACTTGCTGACTTACATGCTAGAAAAGGCTGCAATGGGCGGGAGGAGCACACAAAAACAGAACCTGGTAATCCAGTCCATCCTTAAATATGTGCTCCTCCCACCCAGTCAAGCCTCATGCATTTTTTCATAAAGGGATATCCTCGGCTATAAAGCTATCAAAATGTATGGTCAGTTACTGTATAAGAAGAAACCCCCTCAAGATATATGCATAAAAGAATAGAAGCAACAAAGGCAGACTAAATTCTGTGAACATAACTGTGTATTTAAGACAGTGTAAAAGAAATATGTGTTTTAAAGAAATCAATAATTTTTTTAAAAATTGCCTTTAAATAACTTTACATATATATTATACATATTACTGGCATATTTCAAAAAGTATTACATTCTAAGTTCAGTGAGAACATATGGTTCTATTTGAAATGGAAGTTATTACCTTTCTGCTGATTGTTTTCTTATTTACATCAGAAAGCTTAAATTATTAGTATCAGAGTCTAGACACTGGCCACACCCTGTCCACCTTCACACCCTGTCTACTCTGTCCTTCTCCACACACTGTCCACCTTGTCTTCGTCCATATACTGTTCACCTTGTCCTCCTCCACACTGCCCACATTTTCGACCTCCATGCTCCCCACCTTCCCACACTGCTCTCTTTGTATTTTTCCAGAGATGTATTGCTATTTTGCCGGACGTCAAGGTGTTCTTTAAAGGGGCCGCTCATGCTTTCCCTGCCTACAAGGATCCCACACCTCTGTGGGAGCTTAATTTGGTTCTGGGTGTTTTTCAGAGGCCTCCCTTTAAGTCCCATGCTACTATTCCTTTGTGGCTCTTGGCATGGAAGATGGATTTTTTCTGGCTGAGCTGCAGGCTTTATCCTGAAAACCACATTTCCTGGTGTTTCACAAGGACAAGGCTGTTCTTCGAACCTCCCAGGAATTCCTTCCTAAGGTGGTCTCTGAGTTCCACATCAATCAGGAGATTGTTGATCCATCATTTTGTCCTGATCCTAAATTTGACAAGCAGAGGGATATCCACTTGTTGGAAGTGGTGCGATGTCTCAAGTTTTATGTGCACAGTACAGAGTCTTTGCATAAGACTGATGCTTTGCCTAGGGCAGATAAGGCTGCATCCAAGGTCACAATTGCATCTTGGATTAAGTCTACCATTGGCAGTGCATACTAACTCCAGAAGAAACCCGTTCCCTTTCATGTTACAGCACATTCTGTCAGGCATTGGCTGAACAGCTGTGCAAGGCTGCAACTTGGTCCTCTGTGCACACCTTTGCCAAACACTATCGTGTTGATGTCCTGGCCTTGGCTGAAGCCAGCTTTGGCAGGAAGGTCTTTCAGACAGTACTGCCTGTGTAATGGGCCTACTCCTTCCTTACAGTTTTTTAACTGTTAAGACCAGTTGGCTCTTGTTCTTGTGTGCTGTGCTACTGTTTTCAGTGCCTGTTGACACTTAGTTATGTTTGGGTTGTTCCTAGTTCTGGATAGTTCTATGGAATCCTGGTATCATGGGGACTGGTGCTAGGTCCTTTCTGATACTTCCCACCGCTGGGAGCCTACTGTTGGTATATCTCATGGTACCTGTATTCCATTTTGGATGAAAGAGATAATAGGATTTTAGTCTTACCTTGTTAAATCCTTTTCTCTTACTCAATATGGAATACTCACTCACTTGGATGGATGTGGGGTCCTTCTTGGGTCTTTTACCCACAAGATCTTAGATATTCTTCTCTTTCTCTCATATCTAGGGAGTCAAGACTGAAAAGGCAGGGATGGGGCTAGCCTGATGGAGAGGGGAGGCTCCACCTTCAAACCTTATCTTCTGAAATGTCTTGTCCTTCCAAGTAAGGAAGATCACCTCCCGTGTTATCTGTATTCCATATGGACTAACAGAAAAGGATTTAACAAGGTAAGACTAAAATCCTATTTTAGTTTATTCCTATAAAAGTGGGCAATGATTATTATAGCCTCAGCAAAAGCAGGAAAGCTGGTGTGATAGTATGAATCAGAGTTACTTCTTTACCAGATGATGGTGGCATGTCTACAAGGGACACAACATTTTCTTCTGAGCAAAACTGTGCCTTGATAAACAAAATGGTGCTTCCTTCAAAAATACCACTGGTAAGAAAGAAGGCCTTATGTAAAAATATATCAATCAGTTAATGCTGCATAATTTCAGCTGCATAGAGTAGACAAAAAGAATATATATATATATATATATATATATATATATATATATATATATATATATATTGTAAATATTAGTCTGTATTTTCTGTATTTCTCTGTTTGTCTTTACTCCCCGGGGACCTTGGACTTCCACACTGTTCCTCCGAGATATCCTAAGTCGCAGGCCTGGAGATAAGAAATGACTACACGCAGACACGAGTCTTGTGCTATAATCTCTTATCCAATTTATTAAGTGAAATTCACCAGTTTATATAATGCAAAATCAGTGGGTGGTAAGCATATTAATTAGGGGGAGAGATTTCCCCTCCCAGGCTACATGAACATATACGGACATTGTCGGTCATTTAACCAATGGGAAGACAGAGGGAGATCACTAGTTAAAAAGGTTTCGGACATACTGCACCTGCAAGTAACCTCATCATCTGGCAGAATGCCCCTTACCGCAGGAAGTTATATAAAGATTTGTTCTCGACATGTTTTTCAACAAATTTCCATGTCACAAGGTTGATATCATTTTCTTAATTAACTCTTATCAAACTATAACTCTCTATAACTATAGAGCAAACCATAGCTAGAAATATTATATTTTAGCAGAGCATAGCCAATGCGTATATGTAGCCCTTGCAGAAGCAAAATATTTTCCCTTTCAGTCCCCTCTTTTGTTCTTATTAAAAGAACAACGAATCAACCCTTGATCGTTACACAAAGCCCCCCCCCTCAGGTTGTTTGGTAATTATCCTGTGAATCATATTAGTAGGAGGAGGTACTGGTAATGGTGGAAGGGGGCGGAATTTTTCATAGACATCACTCAATGCTTGGAGGGGAACATCATAAGTGGGGTCTAACCTTTTAAGGGAAATGTCTTCACAGCTGTACTCCTTGCTTGACCGGTTTGTGGGAGCGTGAACAAAAGGGAAACTGACCTTACCAAATGAGGGCATAGTGAGGCGGGCACAACTAATAAAGAATGGGCAGCACTGGGCGAAACAGCAGACCATGAGAAGGATGGAAACACAATGGAGAAAACCTACCAACAGTGTCTTGAGCCAAGCAAAATTAGGAAGCCATGACCACAACCAATCCCACCACTCATCTCCTATTGTACTCTGTTTAATATTGTTAACTATGTCATGCAATCCCTGGATATGATCATGTATTGACTTAGAATGGTCAGATAGATTGAAGCAACACATTCCCTCAAATTCCTCACACCCATGATTATGCTTCAATAACAGATAGTCAATGGCGGCCCTGTTTTGAAGTGTCATGCCCCTCAAGCTCTTAACATCAGCCAAGAGTTCTTCCATAGCTATAGAGGTATGGTTGATAGCCTTGACATGGCACAGGCAAGTTTTCTAACGGTCTTTGCAGTGCCCACTGCCAAACCAGGGACCCCAATGACTGAGATACCTAGAGATAAAATTTCTGCATCACTCATTAGCCTGACACTGGAATCACAATCTTCTGGCAATTGTAATGCCTGCCTTTCAATCCGCCCGGTATCTAGGTTAGGTGGTTCTGTCGAAAGGGCAGCTCTGAAGGGGAGTGCTATGGCAATTCTGCTAATGGCACAGGGACCTCCCGTGGTATTCCCTGGGATAGAGGAATAGGAGGTATTCCCACAAGAGAAAAACCATCCTTTGGGCAACTTGATAGGGTAATAAATAGGCCCTAAATTATTCCCAATAGTCCAAAAAGGAGTATCAGTTAGGAGAATGGTAAAACTCAGGAGGGTTGGGAGCGGGACAGGAATGCTAATAAGGCAGGTGGTCAGGATGCTTGTGACACTACTCATTCGGGATAGACAGAAATCTGGGGTCTGCATTATGTGTAAAGCCATATATGACCATACATTTGGGGTATCTAGTTCCCCAAAACGTCTACAGGCTCTAGAAAGTAAGGGTCTAGTCTCATTACGGGTTATCATTGTGTCAGAATGATGTACAGAAATAAGCATAGTGACCATAGTGATTATCATTACCACACCTAAAATCACCATATAAACACGTTCAAAGTTTCTATATACACTGGGTCTGGTGCACGTGACCCCAGTCAGGTATAGCTTCTCCCGCCAACAGAGTCATTGTCCTAGTGATCTTGGAGGGGTTGTTCCTGTTGGGTTAGTGGCAGATAGAGAGTAAGGAATTCATCGAGTTGTTCATCGATAGAGGGTGTTATTTCATTGAGGGAGCCTTCTTGACGCAACATGCGTGTATCCATGTTGGGCTATTCTCAGTCAATACAGCTGTTTGGGTTCCTGCGAGGACGGTAGTTCGTTCACCAAATGGGGGGGTCCAAAGTCTTGTTTCAGACGAGTTATTTGACTAATACGGAGTCGCCTGGTTGGAATGGGTGCACTGGCTTGCCTGTAGGTAAGGGAAGAAAAAGACTAACATCACCATAGACGCCATTCAATTTATCAATAGATTGTGATACATAGTCATATTTAATACATTCCAAGTCACCTAAAGACTTGGGGCATTTATGTGGCTTTGCCTAGTACCTTTCCTCAATTTATCCTTAATTAAACTATTGTCCTATTGATCATCAGATGGCATCCAAATCCGGGAATTATTTCTGTACACAGTACTTTTGCAATGGTTTTGGCGTTTTCCCTGGCCAGAGGAAAAAGCTCTGACCCATTTGAAAATCTAATCACATATAACCAACAGGTATTGGATGCTTCCTGATTTGGGCATGTGTGTAAAATCTATTTGTAACTGTTGCATTGGTCCCTCAGGGGGTGGCAACTGGTCATGAGCACTATGCATTATTTTTTGTAAATTATTTATTATGTATATGAGACATCTATATATTTAATTCTCTACTAGTTCTATTTTTGTAAATTATTTATTATGTATATGAGACATTTATATATTTAATTCTCTACTAGTTCTATCAAATTCATAATTACAAACCTGGTGTGTATGGAGTTATACTTCTGTTTCTTATCACGTCTTTTAAGGTATCCCCATTCTACCCTCTTTGTCTGACCATAGACCATTATGGTCTAGTGTCAGACCCTCCTTTTACCAAAACTGTAGGTCATCCTTAGAGTCTAATACTTGCAATGAGTATATATTGGAAATGGAGGTATCATAACCATGTCTGTGGTAGTATTATAAACTGGGTGGGGTGGACCATGTAAGGCTGGGTCTTTAGCAATGTAATTTACAAACGCATTCACACTAGGGTCATTATTATCAACTGTACTATGGCCCTTGCATGTGATTACTGCTATGGTTTACGGCAATAATATAAAATCCAACAGATCATTAACCACTTGATGATGTAAAAAAATTATTTCTGTCAGCTGTCACAAATCCTCTATTTCTCTATATAATTCCAACACTATGCACCACACCAAAAGCATACCTGTAGTCTGTCACTATAGGCACATCTCTGTTTACTAATAATGAGCATGCTTGTGTTACAGCTGTTAGTTAGCAGCTTGGACAGATAGAAAAGGGAAATAGTTAGCCATTAATACCGTATCTGGTAATTGGACTACAGAAAATACTGCCATGTATATGCACCCTATCAGCTGGTTTTGCGCATGACCCCTCCACATATATTGTCTCATTGCATTCAAGGGGAACAGACTACAGGTCAGGTCATAATGAGGTATCCATTATTATTATTATTTTTCATATATATATTATATATATATATATATATATATATATATATATATATATATATATATAGCGCCAACTAATTCCTCAGTGCTTGTACAATAGGGAATGAATGATCTATAATTAATCATGTGCCTCAACCTCTGATATGTCAGAGGGAGAATATAAAAGTAATGTATGTAAGGTCACAAAGAGTACTGAGTGTGAAAGGTAATATTGAATATATAAATAGTGTCATAACCAAATCCTTTCTGTGCACTCATGTGTCTGAACCGCCCCTACCATCAGACCGCCAATGCTCCTAAGCATTCAGACAGGGCCTGAACCACTGATGATATTACTTTAAATAATAAACCACCAATCTACAGTGCAGCCATTTATTTTCCCTTGTAAGGACATCCAGAAACAGTGGGACCTCCCTCCTTACAGTACAGATGAACTGGAGAGAGTAGTTGGGCAGTCCCAGAACAGAAACAAAACATAAGGCTGTAGACTTTTGGCACTTTATATGCCATGTCCATAATCCATTGTATTACATCATGAACACCTCTCAAGGTACCCTGTCTCATTGTATAGTCATGGTGAGAACAGTCTGAAATCCATTATCTACAGTAAATACCATGCCTAGGAAAAATAACATTGCAGATTTTAGTCTTTGGCTTTGGGAGCAAGATAATGATTTTTTCTAATTCAGGAGCCAGCAGCCACTGTCCATGTGACAGTACGAATCCTCGGTAGTTCACAGTCTCTTGACAATACTGTAGTTTAGCAGGTGATACCTTATGACCAGATGTTACAACAAAGAAGATTTATCTTCCACACAGGACTCTTCATCTGGGCTACACATCAACCACAAATCATCCACATATGGAAACAATGTGGAGCCACAATCAGGTGACCAAGACGCTAGGATTTTCCTGACTACAGCAAAATAGACAGTGGGGGAATCTATCACACAATCTATTTCACGCATACTGATTCCCTTTATACGTGAAAGCAAACAGTGGTTGCATGTCAGGGCACCCCGGAATGCTAAAAACAGTGCTGCACAAAGAAAACAAGTGGCAAATGATGGTACCGCAAACAACATATAGTTTATATCAGGCACTAGAGTACTGAATTAACTCATTCACTATCCTTGTATGTGGAACTTTCAGCCAACAAATAATTGGGAAGTGTGTGCAATGTGTCAGGTAAAATGTTTTATAGATACCATAGTGTAAATTGAGTCTAAGGATATGAATACTGATGCCTGAACCAGATTTTCCCCACAGATCCATAGAAACATTCCAGCATTTGCAACAATGGGACCCTGAGTAGGGGTCAACCATATACCTTAAATTAAAACATTATTTCATACAATGCTGATACAATGCATACACACTGAGATCTAAAACAAACCGCTAACCTTAGTGGTGAGGGCACATTACAAGAAAATATTCTCATCAATAATATGTTAACATCCAAGTTTAATTATAAAGAACATACAGGTATTATAGGGTTAGTCATTTAGGTAGTTATGTGTTGATAAGCAGCAGGTTAACTGGACAAGTGTGAGTAATTTAGAAAAAATTACAGTCTGTGACACAATCTAAAAACTATAAGCATGATTCATTTGAAGTCCAAAAACAAAACAACTTTACTATATTTACACCCCTTGGCATCTGTGCCTATCTACATATCCCTCAACCACATCCAGTCATCTTTCATCCAATTTCCCAGTTCACAAAACGATAAATATTTAACACAGCAAAAGCAGCTGCGTGATCTTGAAACTAGTACACTATGAACAAAGAGATAGGGAAAGGAGTGAGGGAGGGGTAGCAGCTGCGGGGACAGAAAAACTAACTTCTCATAGAACTAAAATTTTACAAGTATGGCATCCTTAACCTCTCCTCTGCCATCATCATGTGAATAAAGCATATCAATATCACTGGAAGCCTATTTCTGGTTCTCTAGCACGCTAATTCCATCTACCTCTGCATTTCCCTCTGCCTCACACTGAAATTATATTTTCACATTCTCTGTATCTTTCTTAAAACAACCGTCACACCCATCATTCTTATTGCCATTTCCAAGGCATCACTTTCTCAGCTATGCCAATTATCAATACACATTCTGACTATTTGAGCCACTTCATAACAAAGTGGTCCCAAATCGTCTACCTTAATAAGTCCACATGCATATTCCCAACCATTACCAAAACTTTTCCACAAACATCCACTTTCCAGTTCCTTCTATCTACATGTTGTCCCTTTTTTTCGTAATATATATCACCTCCTACATCAGTCAAAAGGGAAATCATATATCTCACTCAAATTATCACAATTAACAGGTCATCTAGCACCCATGTGTTTTGTAATTATACTAACAAAAATCTGTAATCAGAAGTAGTCAATTGCTGTCTCTTAATACATATATTTTTGTAATCAATATTGTGATCCTAGGGGATTTAAATGGGATTAAGACAATATTTAGTCCATACAGTCATTACTAACATATCTGGGGACTTATTAACAACCTGGTCTCCCACAGTCATGAGCGGCATTTCTAGGACCAGGTCAATTTTTTTTTTTTCAGTCTTACCTTCTGTCTCAAATTCAACAATTTCTCTTCTAACTCCTTTTAAAAGTAAACCTATTTCTTTCTCACTTAACTATTCGGACTCTAGTAATGTTATATACCTATTACTGATGTGGGGGAGGTGGTACAGTATTTAACTCTTTAATTGTCTTACCAGTATTACACTTCTTAATGGGTATTGTAGAATTTCTAGGCTTAGATTGATTAATTCCCATAGTAATAATATCAAAGTCTCAGTCCAAAATAAACAATGTCCGTCAGGTCAGTATAGAGTGATATACAAATACACATACATACATATATATATATATATATATATATATATACATATATACATACACACAAACAACACAATTATAATTTAAGTTTAAATGGTATCAGTATATATATATACAGTGAGACCACTTACCAAGGTCAACAGAGCAATAAAAATAATATCATGCAAATGTTAGTTGTAACAGACAAAAATACAAGGACAGACAACAGACCAATATCATACAATCAGGCATTACAAGTCCTTTGTTTGTGTGTTTGGGTGTTTGTGTTTTCCTTTTAAATTAACTCATTTTCCTTCCGGTCAATAGGGTGCTCATGTACGCTGCCCCTAAAAATCATGAGGTAAAATATTCAATTCTTGTCTCCATAGGGCAGATTATTTACTCATGCCCGCATATATATATATATATATATATATATATATCTCATGGATAGACCTGGACAGATTATCTACTCTGTCCCGTACGTATATCAAGGGGACAATTTAGGATGAACTATATGATCTAACCCTGTAAATCATCTGGAGACAAAGTATTGTTATTATTATTTTTGTGAAACAAACAATTTACTTATGGACAAAGTATTAGGTACGTTCCGTACATAAGAATTATTGGTGAATAACAATTATTATGACGGCGTAGTATCCAGACATTATTACCAGAAAAGGAACCTTCTCATGCAGACTTAAACACATGCATTCAAGTTACATTAATAAGTGTTATATGAAAATGCAGGGAAATATAATGCCATATATATAACATGAAAAATGGTTAGTAACAGTCATATAACAAACAAGGACTAAAATACATATAATTCTGTTAAAATAACAATATGACTTATTCAATCCCGAGGAATGGTGTGTGTGTCCGTACTTTACAGGAGCCTGGATACCCTGTAATCAATACCTGCCTCCCAACCAGGTGTATTAATAACCTATCACCCACGCATAATAATTAAAATCATGCATGCCACCTGGTTAAGTTGGGCCTGGATACCCAACTTCAATACAGACCAATCAGGTGCCTATAATTAAATTACCGTATTAACCCACACATGACACTTTAAAACACTGAAAATCATAAAATCATGTGTGTCACCTGATTAAGTTGTGACTGGATACCCAACTTCAATACAGACCAGCATTAACAAATAATATCCTCAGAGACAAGTGAGTAGACCATATGTATAGCAGCATATATATGAAAACACACACATATATATATATATATATATATATATATATATATATATATATATATAAAATATAGTCAACTCACCAGTCCGTGAAGATCCTGCCCGACTACAGCCAATTGTAAATATTAGTCTGTATTTTCTGTATTTCTCTGTTTGCCTTTACTCCCCGGGGACCTTGGACTTCCACACTGTTCTTCCGAGATATCCTAAGTCGCAGGCCTGGAGATAAGAAATGACTACACGCAGACACGAGTCTTGTGCTATAATCTCTTATCCAATTTATTAAGTGAAATTCACCAGTTTATATAATGCAAAATTAGTGGGTGGTAAGCATATTAATTAGGGGGAGAGATTTCCCCTCCCAGGCTACATGAACATATACGGACATTGTCGGTCATTTAACCAATGGGAAGACAGAGGGAGATCACTAGTTAAAAAGGCTTCGGACATACTGCACCTGCAAGTAACCTCATCATCTGGCAGAATGCCCCTTACCGCAGCAAGGACAAAACAAGTTATATAAAGATTTGTTCTCGACATGTTTTTCAACAAATTTCAATGTCACAAGGTTGATATCATTTTCTTAATTAACTCTTATCAAACTATAACTGTTAGAGCAAACCATAGCTAGAAATATTATATTTTTGCAGAGTATAGCCAATGCGTATATGTAGGCCTTGCAGAAGCAAAATATTTTCCCTTTCATATATATATATATATATATATATATATATATATATATATATATATATATATATAATAGAGATCAATAGACAGTGGCACTCACAAAAATTAAACCAAATAAATCATAAATTTGATGGTGCACGCCCCATAGAAAAAATGTATAAATGTACTCAGCCTGGGAGAACCCCTTTGCAGAGAGAGGCAGCACAAATCACGTATCTTCAAAACGGTTTATTGCAGATGCATAAGATGCTAGAAATTACTAGCCAAACGTTTTCGGTCCAACCTCACAGACCTTCATCAGGGCAAATGATGAAGGTCCGTGAGGTTGGACCGAAAACGTTTGGCTAGTAGTGTCTAGCATCTTACGCATCTGCAATAAACCGTTTTGAAGATACGTGATGTGTGCTGCCTCTCTCTGCAAAGGGGTTCTCCCAGGCTGAGTACATATATATATATATATATATATATATATATATATATATATTAGTGTAAAAGCCAGTGTACAGGGGCCAAGGTCTGGGGATGTTAACCCTTTGAGTGCAAGAGGGGTAGCAACGCATTTCTTTGCAATGCGTTGCGTACCTCTCTGGCACTCAAAGGGTTAAGAGGCTGATGCAGTCATGCACTGTAGAGACTGCCCAAGAGCACAGAATGCTCCCAGCACAGAACTCCCAGCATTCTGTGTGTTTGGGCAGTTTCTACTGAGCATGATGGCTTCTGACAAACATCCTAGTGAATTATTATATAGGATATATATATATATAATACACACCTAGACATCAAAAGATTGCTAACAAAAATAAATGTCCCAGGAAGACAAACATGTTTCCTCCACTGTTAGTGGTGATCCACTGGACATGCAGTACCTTGAATGCGAAGAGGAATTTAAAAAATAGTGACCTACATTAATTAAAAATGTCTAAGGCCAATATATGTGAAGTTTCATTTATCTACTTGATCCAAATTTGCACACACAACTTTAGAATTTTTTTTCTCACCTGTAACACTGTCATAATCCAATTGACCTTCTATCCCATATTCATATTTAGGGAAGTTGTGTGTGCAAATTTGGATCAAGTAGATAAATGAAACTTCACATATATTGGCCTTAGACATTTTTAATTAATGTAGGTCACTATGGTACTTTATGCTAAAGAGGAGCAATATGCTGGATTTTCAAGCACCATTTATGTATTATTAGTTGTTTTCTTTGGGTGCTGTAGCTTGCATTGAATGCCATCTATTCCTCTTATGTTAATCAAAACATAACTTTCACTTCAGCGCATCAACTTTCTTCAAACTCAAAAAGTAAAATGGTTTCTTCCACTGCTCCAGTTGCAGAGAATTGGACTATGTTAACATTTGTAATCTGGATCCAATCTGCTACACTTATTAAAATTCTCAAAGGATGCTTTTAAACCCCACTATTGCTGTTTAGGTCTCCGTTTGCCTGTCTTGTCATGGAGTCTATTTAAAAAAAACAAAAAATAAAATCCCTCCATTTTTGAATTTTTATTTAATTTATTTAAGTGAATTCAGTTTCTTAAAGCTTTCAAGTGAGACCTGATCCTTGCATAATTCCAGTTGTCTGTCTCAAATTGACAGTGACGATATACTGAACCAGGTACTATTTATTCATTCATTCATTCAACAATTACAAGTGTATAGTTTCTCTTTAGCAATTATATTTTGACTTTTATATTATAGATTTCTCATTGGCTGATAAGGATATTATTGAAGAGGCAATGCATGCATTCAGAAATTAATGATACAGGTTATTACTTAGCAATGAGACAGGTAATAGTTTAAATGTTATCATTGCAACATCAGGATATTCAGATTAGCAGTCCATTATATTACTACTGTATCTTGTTCCTGCTGAAGAGGTTGTAAATGATCTGGATGCAAAGACAAATGAAGACATCAGTGCATAAGAGGAGAAGCGCCAGTACTCTTTGGTAGAAGTTCTATTGATTGAAATAACTACATATAACTATAAAAACACTTGAAAACCATACATTGTGATATATTAATGTCCTTAAAATTAGTTCAAATGAACACACATAAATATTTACAACCTTATAAAAAAGAGAATCATTCCATCAGAAAAGCTATAGTGCAAAGGTATTGGAAATTGTTAAAGAAAAAGTGACTTGTCGATTCAGCATAATACTAGTTTTCAGTTTTTAGTGTTAGGGGCAAAGCAAGCAACAGAGGAAATCGTTTCTGATTCACCCCCTGGAAACTGTACTATTGCCAGGCAAGCAGTTTTAAGAACAGCGACAAGAGCTTCAGATGAAGTCTCTGGATATAGCATTGAAACTCTGGTGGGATGGTGTGTGTGCAAAAGATATGTTAAAACAATATTGACATTGGATAATTTCTATCATTTCTACCACTGATTTTCCTTTGGTAAACAAACAATGCTGAAAGCTATATGTATGTGTGACAAATTTCATTTTAAATCTCATATCTTGTTTAAACATTTTATATAAGATGTTGTGTTTAGCCTTTGCAGAATTGTGGCCATATTTATCAGCTTATGAAAGTTAAACAATATTGACTCAAACTCCACTATGTCCACAGCACAAATGCCTAACGACTCCGTTAAAAATAAAATCATATTTATTAAACAATTTAAAAGTCCAAACTATGTTAGTACAATGTCAATGACTCACATTGGTATCACCTCAAAAGATCCAGAGGTCATGGTCACATCAACACGTTTTGCGCATACACCGCATATTCATGTTGGTGAAGTCCAGATGTTTGGCGTGCACTTTTAAGGTTATTCTATCCAATGGGCTCAGAGTCTCGATCAATCCACGTAGTGTGGGTGCCGTTAAACACATAGTAGTCTGTTCCACATCAATCTAAACAAATAATTAACCACTTCAACACTGACACTGCAGTCGAACAACATAACATATTTCACTCCGCTAGAGTGTATCCATCATCAAACAGTGTGAAAGAGGAAAATCTACTATGCATACAAAGCACCAATACACTATAAAATTGTAACGTTACGGTATCCAAACCTGGACTAATCAAGACTCCAAATTAACCCAGTGAGCAACTGCTCATACCAACAATTACATACCAGACTTCTCAATCATGTAAAATTCCTACAAATAGGAGAATAGTATCTAAAATCATTCAACACAATTATTTAAAATAATAAAACAAAAACCGTACACCAATAGTTACACCATAAAACACAGCATATAACATCCTGATGATAGTCATGAATCCAGCATGTTAGTCAAGGGTTAAAGGGATACTAATGTTTCATAATAAAAGCAGCTCTAATTTATTATCATAGTATTTGGACTTTGGAGAGTGTTATTTCAATTCTGTCAGAGTTGTAGTTCAAGAGTAATTCAATGACAATGTATCCCCTTCCGCCCCTTTTACTGATGTAACACTGTTCAGCCAGATCAGAAGGGAGGTGCCCAGGTAGACTGCAGAGAGGGACACTCTTCAATTAAGATAAGGGAAAAACCTGAAAAACTTGTCAAGAGGGCAGGGCTTTCATTGTTTTCATAGGAAGAAGATTGTCCCCTTCTGATATCTGTCTGGTCTATGGACTGGATTCCACATCTGAGAAGGGATGGCTTACACTAGGAAAAGGGGCTGGAGTGGAAACTTTGCTTGTGAATATCTCTCAAACCATAAAGGTTTGAGAGATAAGAGTTATATCGTTCTTTGTGTTTTTTTAATGCCTACAAAATAAAATAAAGATAAAACGAAGTATTACTATCCCTTTAAAGATAGAGTGCTGCTAGATAAACACTGAGAGATAAATGTAAATAACGAGAAAAGATAGTATTAGAGAGAGAATAAATAGGAGCTATCTCCATGCTAGATTGCCAGACCTGGGTTCCAAAATCACCTCCAATAGTTAAATATAACAGGAGACGTCATATTCACAATAAAGACCCAATGGGAATCTAGTTCTCAACCAGAAGATCCAGAAGACCTCCCTTTTTGAGAGGAGCCTTTCAAGATCTCCACCTCTAGTTCCCAGATATACTCTCCCTATACCCTGAATATGTAAAGTTTCATTGCTCTTATTGTGAAATAACTCAAAATGATCGGCCATTGTAGATCTTAACACACCACATCTTATATCACTTAGGTGTTCATTAATTTGTTCTCTCAAGGGTCTGCTAGTCTTACCTACATATTGCTTATTACACATAACACATGTCCATCAATAAACAACATTCTTAGTGGTACAATTTATGTATTGTCTCCTATCATAGACACATTTACTGACACTAGAACTAAAGCTATTAGAGACCACTATCTTTGAGCACAATTGACACCTCCCTCCATCACATTTATGCATGCCTACTGTAGATAACCAGGTTCTGCTAGATGTAACATCCTTACTCTTATACAGACTAGAGGACACTAGATTACCTATAGTTCCTGCTTTTCTTGATACACATCTAATGTTTTTATGCACCCCTTGTAACTTCTCATCTGCAGCCAACATAGGTATATGTTTTTATAAAATCTTCTTTATCCGATTAAAGTCCCCACTATATGTAGTAGTGAAGACTATGGGATCTTTCGATAGCTTATTCTTTTTACCAGTGTTGGACGCAACCGAAGAACCCAAGAGATCAGTTCTGTTATACTGTCTTGCCTGAATCAGAGCATGATCTACCATGGGTCTTGAATACCCCTTAGCTAAAAACCTCCTGTACAGATCATCCACCTGCATCTCAAAACTTTCATTAGTAGAGCAATTACATCTGAGGCGGATAAACTTCCCATAAGGTATAGCTCTAATAACATGCAGTGGATGACAGCTCTCTGACCTTAAAAGTGAATTACACGATGTGGGTTTACGAAAACCATTACAGTCAATGTTCCCCATGTCCGTGGTTAACCTCAAATCCAGGAATGAAATACTTACATTCTGAAAATCTGATGTAAACTGGAGGTTCAATTTGTTGTTATTGATGTAAGATACAAAATCAGTAGCTCTAGCCTCCCCTGAACACCAGATCAAAAGTAGGTCATCGATGTACCTCTTGTATACCACAACATCCTCTCGACAGGGGTTACCACCCCCAAAAGATGTGGACCTCCTCCCATCAACCCATAAATAGGTTAACGAAAGAGGGAGCAAAAAAAACCACACCATTGGAGGTAGTAAGCCCCATCGAAAAGAAAATAATTATGCGTCAAAAGGTACTCAATGACCTCTATAATATAAGACTTCAAAATGTTTGTATAACTGCTGTAACAATCTAAATGATACCTCACCGCAGCCATTCCTAGATCATGGGGTATACATGAATAAAGCGAAATAACATTGCAGCTCAGCAAAGAATAATTCCTTTCCCACTTAAAACCAGCTAGAATCTGTAAAAGGTGTTTTGTATTTTTCAAGTAGCTGAATAATCTCTGTACAATAGGTTGTAAATAGACATCAACCCATTCTCCTAGATTCCCGTTCAATGACCCTATACCAGACACTATGGGTCTGCCCTTGGGAGCTGTCAAAGACTTGTATGTTTTTGGAAGGTGGTGGAAGATCGGAACAACCAGATCCTCCACCACCAGACAACCCGCCTCGACAAGACACCCAGTTGCAGACCTCGTTCCACCAGTGTTTTCACAATACTCCCGTAGTCTTCATTAGTAGGGTCTCTAAGGAGCTTAGAGTATACAGTAGTGTCATTGAGCTGTCACATGGCCTTTCCATGATAATCTACAGTATTTATAATCACCACCACCACCCCTACAACTAATAGGGTAAAAATTAGATGTCTTAGCTTCATATAAATTCTAGAAATGGACTACTTTCTTGTTGGATATTGTCCGGATCCGTAATACAGCATAAATCTCTGTAAGACAGTTTGGAGTCATCCTGTTTGTCTATGACATCATAGATGTCTCTTAAGACTGGCAAGTCACCCCCTCCCTCACCATCCACAATTGGATTAGAGAAGAATTTCTTAAGGGTTAACTTTCTTACCAGTCTGACATCTAACAAAGTGTCAAAAGAGATTGAAACGGCAAGTAGGTGCAAAATTTAGTCCCTTTTGTAGGACCTTTTGTTCATCATCGGTAAGATGGTAATCTGAAATATTAACAACCATAGAGTCATTATATTTCACTTGTTCCTGCTCTGCCTCGTCACTCTAATTTCTTGTGGAGTTCTTCCTTGAGCTCCTCTCTCTTCTGGTTCTTTTGTACCGCGTCTGTGATGTTTTTTCTTCAATCTCTTGCTTTTGTTGTTGTGAGATTTGTTGGATATCTGTTTGATCTGCATCCCGAAAGACTTTTGCTACCTTCCGATCTCTTGCCTCCGACAAAAAAGAAGAGGATGGCATTGAAGAGGACCCAGACAATAAGTTAGAAGATGTCATCGGTGTAGCCATAGTGGAGAGCATCTCTATGGAACCCGAAGATGATTCACAAGTTATGTTAATATCTGTTACATCTGAATCTATACTTAAAAGGCTAACTCTTTTACTCCTCGGTATCTTCTTTAAAATGGATCTGCTCTCATTAAACCGTGAAAACCTGGAAACCTCCTTCTTCCACGTATACACACAATCACTATCATAATCTTGCTTATCACGTAGGAATTTCTTTTTCTTTAATTCCATTACTGTGTTTTCAAGGGATTCCAAGTGTTCTGTCAATTTCTTATCCAATGTTTCAAATTCAACAGAATCCCTTTGAGGGTTCACTATTTCTTGATGTTGCTTAATGTCCCTTTGTGAATTGAACAGTACATCTTGTTTATATTCTATAATTAATGTCATGAGTGAGTTAGATCATTAATTTAAGACATCATTCCATTTAGTAATGAAAGCTTTATTCTCTTAAATAAACGTTGGTGATTTCTTTATCCGTAAACCACGGGGAATTCTTTTACCCAATAGATATTGCTTCAAAGTCGTAACTTCTCACCAGGTTTTAATTTCTTTAGTCATAAATATTTTCAAATCAGAGAAATCTTCTTTCAAACTTAATTCCATCTCTTCACACTCTTTAGTTTCAGAGTCCAAAAATAAACGATCTGCATTGATTTGTCTGGCAGATACATCCTCAACGGATCTTAGTGATCTAACATCCTTATTCATTACTACTGCTGGGGTTGTGATATCCATTAGTAACGTTCTCTATTTCAGCTCTTCAAAAGAAAAGTCAGTAGTATATGACCAGACGTGTATGTGAGTTAAAGACAAAGTGCAACAGCTTCATATTCAAATACAGATACTTCTATAATCAACTCAACCCAAAATATTTGAGCTCAGCTTCGGACATCAAGTAAATTCATTTAGAACAAATTTAAGCAGCTCCAAGAAGAAAGGGTTGAAATACTTATGCGTCAGTAGTGCCGCAATAAAAGGAAATTTTCGGCATGTGCTAAATGGACCATGGACTTTCCTCAGTCCTATTAATGCAACTCAAACTCCACTATGTCCACTGCACAAATGCCTATCAACTCTGTTAAAAATAAAACAGTATTTATTAAACAATTTGAAAGTCCAAACTATGTTAGTACAATGTCAATGACTCACATTGGTATCACCTCAAAAGGTGCTTATACACCACTTATTCATGATGGCGAAGTCCGGATGTTTGGCGTGCACTTTTAAAATTATTCTATCCAATGGGCTCAGAAAAGTTCATTAGACCCCCACCACCCCATCCAATTACTGCCCCGAAATCCCTATTGCCCTTTTTGTCTAAGCTCCTTGAGCCTACTCTCATCTACTTACCATCCTCAACTCCCATAAAGCTCTGTACCCACTGCACTCTGGCTTTTGGCCCACTTTCTCTACAGAAACCACCCTTATCAATTTAACAAACGATCTCCACATTGCAAAAACCAATGGCCTTTCTCTATACTTATCCTCCTAGATCTATCAGCAGCATTCAACACAGTTGACCATACTCTCCTCTCCCAGGTTCTCCAATCACTTGGCATCTGAGGCCTGGCACATTCCTGGCTTCTATCCTATCTCTCTCAACGCTCTTTCTCTTTGACATACGCTAACACCTCCTCACCTCCGATCCCCCTCTCAGTAGGTGTACCCCAAGGCTCTGTTCTGGGACCTCTTTTCTCTGTTTACACTCTCCCTGGGGCAACTGAGAAAAACCTTTGGCTTTAACTACCATCTCTATGCAGATGATACGCAAATATATCTCTCCGCAACCTCAATATCACTTGAAATACAGCAGCGGGTCTCAGACTGCCTTACTGCTATCCTTTCCTGGATGTCTAAGGCTGACGTCCTTATCTTCCCTCCTAAATACTACACAACACCTCCCTTTTCTATAAATGTCAAGGGCTCCACAATTTACCCTGTAGACAAGGCCCACTGCCTTGGGGTAACTTTGGACTCTTCTCTTTCCTTCTCCACCCACATTAATTCCATAACCAAAACCTGTCACTTCTTTCTTCGGAATATAGCAAAAATCCGGCCATTCCTCTATCACTCTATAACAGAAACTCTCATGCATGCTCTTATCCTTTCTCTCCTGGACTACTGCAACTCTTTACTTATTGGGCTTCCTACTAACCATATTGCTCCACTCCAAACAATTCTTAATTCTGCCACCAAAATACTCTTCCTCTCCTCCAGAACAGTGCTCACCGCAACACTTTTAAAATCACTGTCATGGCTTCCCATAAAGCAGCGTATCACATTCAAAATCCTCCTCATTACCTTCAAAGCTCTTCGTCACTTGTTTCCACCTTATACTTCATCTTTGATATCCCGACACATACCTGCACGTCCACTACGCACCACGCATGGTGGACGACTCTCTGACCCAGTAACCACTACTGCTGTTTCACAACTGAAGGCTTTCTCCCTTGCTGCTCCCTACCTCTGGAACGCCCTCCCACCCAGTATTTGCCAAGCATCAACCCTCAACAACTTTAAATCCAAGCTAAAAGAGCACCTTTTAAATATAGCAACAGTGTTATATGAAATATGTCAAAAACTGCACTTCCTCCTCTACCAACTCATATCTGTATGTCACCAATCATATACTTAGATTGTAAGCTCTACGGGGCAAGGACCTTTTATCCTAATGTATACTCACCTGTTCCCCTTATGATTAACTTTATAAGCACATAATCACCACACTTATTGTACCCCTTCTATATGAAATGTAAACTGTAAAGTGCCAAGTACACTGGTTGGCATTGTATAAATAAAATATCCAATACAATACAAAAAAATCCCTGCCTTCATTTTAGTTGAGTTGATACCTTTATTGGCTAATTAAGCAGATTTAGGATGCAAGCTTTCAAGACCTCTTAGGTCTCTTCCTGAGGCATGTTATACAGATAAATATAAAAACATCTTTCTTAAGTACACATTGCATTGTTTAGAATAGAAATCGGATAAGATAGCTCAGTCCAGACCCAGATTCTTTGGTCAGTCAATGATAACGGATTTCTATACTAAACAATGCAATGTGTACTTGCACTTAAAAGGATAGTAAACCCCCCAAAAAACTATTAGCGAATTGATAGGAATAATAAAAAAAATGTAATGCCCTTATCCCCATCTCCCAGACCGTTATGGTTTGAGAGATGTAAGAAAATAAAGACCTCCACTTCCACCCCCTTCTCATGGGTCCACTGTATAGCGGACGTAAGATAAAACAATGAAGCTTTATTAAAACAATATAAAGCACAACAAGGCCCTACACGGGTCCAGACTTTAAACAGAGGACAGATATATGGTCTGACACAGGTCAGGGCAATACAGTTGACACAATATGCAAATGTGACTGGAACGTAGACAAGAACGAAACCTCAGCAGTACAGAACCGGAAAGGCACGAGGAGGGAACTATACTGCAGGGCAGGCAACTCAGTGTAGGGAGGTGAATAGGATCTACCAGCCTTACCTATAACCGGGTAAGGCAGCCTAGTAATTGGTGACAATATGGAATAGAGGAGGCTCTACCGGCCTTACCTATAACCGGGTAAGGCAGCCTAGTAAGTGGTGCCAACAAGGAATAGAGGAGGCTCTACCGGCCTTACCTATAACCGGGTAAGGCAGCCTAGTAAGTGGTGCCAATAAGGAATAGAGGAGTCTCTACCGGCCTTACCTATAACCGGGTAAGGCAGCCCAGGAGTAGCACAAACGGAGATAGCGCAATATATGGACTGACAGGAGGTATCACCTCTAGTGACCGGAGGGCACAGGCTGTATAGCACGTAACGGAGGCTGCAATGAGGCACAACCGGAGACAACAGAGAAACACCGACTGGCAGCTACTGTAGAGGCAAGGCATAGGGCACAACAGGGACAACGGAAGCACTAGTGACAATCGGATGCTAGGCTGAATAGCCAAAGCCTGGATCGGTACACAGAGAGCGGTAGTCACCCAAAGCCTGGATCAGTACACAAGGAGCGTAGTCATCCAAAGCCTGGATCGGTACACAGAGAGCGATAGTCAGACAAAACATGGATCAGTACACAGAGAGAGAGTCAGCCAAAGCCTGGATCGGTACATAGAGAGCGGTAGTCAGCCAAAGCCTGGATCGGTACACAGAGAGCGGTAGTCAGCTAAAGCCAGGATCAGTACACTGAGCGCGGAGACAGGAGCCAGGTCAGACGAAACCGGATCATACACGGAACTGGAACACAGATACAAACGTCAGGTCAGGAACACCACGAAAGTGCACCGGCCTAGTGACAGGAGGGTGTATATAAAGGCAAGCCCTGGAAGGGGCTAGCAAGCCAGAACCAATAAGAGGCAGCCAAGACAAACCCGGAAT
Organism: Rhinophrynus dorsalis; assembly: GCA_037306005.1. Lineage (NCBI taxonomy): Eukaryota > Metazoa > Chordata > Amphibia > Anura > Rhinophrynidae > Rhinophrynus > Rhinophrynus dorsalis. Next base: position 250,093,517 of record CM074719.1, on the reverse strand, counting down.
TAGGAATGTCGCATAGTCAGAATCACGGGCACCGTGATAGTACCCCCCTCTCAAAGACCCCCCCCCCTCCTGCCCCGAAGAGGTCTAGGCTTGGCAGGAAACTTAGCATGGAATCTGTGCAACAAAAGTGGAGCATGAGTGTCAGAGTGGTTAACCCATGAGCGTTCTTCTGGACCATAACCCTTCCAATGCACCAAGTATTGGACCTGGCCACGGAACCTACGTGAATCCAAAACACTCTGCACTTCATATTCATCATGGTCCTGTATGCGCACAGGACCAGGGACAGCAGGAGTGGTGGTATAGCGGTTGCACATCAGTGGTTTAAGAAGTGATACATGGAACACATTATGTATTTTCACAGAGGCAGGTAATTCCAATGTATAGGAGACAGGGTTGACTCGATGGAGTACCTGGAACGGGCCCACAAACCGAGGAGCAAACTTGAAACAAGGAACTTGCAACCTAAGATTCTTAGAGGATAACCAGACACGGTCCCCCACCTGGAATACAGGGGCCAGCAAACGTCTGTTGTTGGCATGCCGCTGGACTCGTAGGAAAGAATCACGTAGGGTATTCTGGACCTGTGCCCATGTGGAGTGGAGCTGCCTAATGTGCTCATCCAGAGACAGAATCTGCTGTGCTTGAAAGGTGTCTGGGAGCAAGCATGGTGAAACCCATAATTAATCAGGAAGGGTGAACTCCCAGATGTGCTGCACACTGCACAGTTCCTGGCAAACTCTGCCCACGGCAACAAGTCAGCCCAATTGTCGTGATGATTGGAAATGAAACAAAGCAAAAACTGCTCCAAGCCCTGGTTAGCACACTCAGAGCCCCATTGGTCTGGGGATGATAGACAGAGGAAAAGGACAACTGAATCCCCATCTGGTCACAAAAGGCCCTCCAGAATCTCAAGACGAATTGACTCCCACGGATCGAGACCAGCACCTTGGGCACTCCTTGGAGTCGGAATACCTCCCTGGCAAACACAATAGCCAGTTCTTTAGCAGACGGCAAACTAGGGAGTGGCACGAAATGAGCCATTTTGGAGAATATGTCAACTATCATGAGAATTACTGTAAATCCTTTAGAGACTGGCAGTTCTCCCAAGAAGTCAATAGGCACGTGTGACCAAGGCCAGTCCCCATTAGGAACAGTCTGTAACAGTCCCACTGGAAGATGTCTGGGGGTCTTGGAACGGGCACACGTGGCACAGGCTGCGGTAAATGCCGCACAGTCATCCCTCATGTCTGGCCACGAAAACATACGGGACAATGACCAAATTAATTGATTCTTTCCTACATGACCGGAAATGCGTGGTAGGTCTCCATTAATTTAGCCCGAAAAGGCTCTGCCACAAAGCACCTGCCCACGGGCCTCTCTGGAGGAGCATTAGCCTGGGATGCCAAAATCTCCTCCCCTAAAGGTGAAGTGATGCTGGTCCGCAATGTGGCAAGTATACGGTCCGGAGGGATAATGGGCACTGGTACCGAGTCAGCTTCAGGATCCGAACAAAATTGTCTGGACAAGGCATCGGCACATGCATTCTTAGTACCAGGAAAGTAGGAGACAACGAAATTGAAACAAGACAAAAACAGTGCCCATTTCGCTTGTCTAGGGGAAAGCCTTTTAGCCTCTGAGAGGTACAGGAGGTTTTTATGATCAGTCAGAATCAGTATGTGCACCCTAGTGCCCTCCAACAGATGGAGCCATTCACATAAAGCCAGGATAATAGCCAAGAGTTCCCGCTCTCCGATGTCATACAGACTCTGCTCTTTGGTCATCTTTTTAGAAAAAAAATCTGCATGGTCTCAAAGTCTTATCAGGACCTGGTCTTTGGCCCAATACTGCCCCTTATCACGGCGCCCGTGATCAGGCTACATTCTGACCATCTTGCTATTGCTGCCTTCCCATTGGCTGCGCTGTACTGCTCCTCCCAGTGACAGCCTTTTTATACCCTGGGCTGTCACTCTGCAGTTGCCCTTTCGTGGTGTACCTGATGACTAGCGCTAGTTTTGATTTCCTGATACCAGTGTATGACCCCGGACTGCCTGACCATGCCATTGTTTCTGTTCCTGATTCTGTGTACCCATTTGGATTGGCTGACGTTCCTGCTTCCTGTTCTGACCTGGCCTGGCTGACGTTCCTGCTACGTGTACCGACCCGGTGAGACCGACGATCCTGCTCCGTGTACCAACCCGGCGAGACTGACGTTCCTGCTCCGTTTACCGACCCGGCTTGGCTGACGTTCCTGTGCTGTGTACCAAATCGGCTTGGCGGTGGTTCCTGCTTTCTAAGTGCCCAGCTGGGCGAATACTGTGCAGTTCCTGCTACTGACTACCTTGCACAGTTCTCATGTTACTGTGTCTCTCTGTGTCACAGTACTCCGGTACCTTGCTCTATCCAGGCAGTGGGTTCAGAGTCTCAGTGTGCCAGTGCTCCTCCACACCATGCTAGTGATCGCTTGGTCTTACACTTGGGTTCAGTTGGTTGACTGCCGTTACCCAGACCATAGCATTCATTAACCCCTTCGGGGGTGGTGCCTTGTTCTACTGCTTGCTACACCAGTGTTGTTTGGCTCTGTTATCTGTGCGTTTGAGTTTCCATATAGGTACCATTGGGCACTTCCGGTTGCCATCCATTTTATACTATACGCACATTAACCCTTCATGGGTAGCAAGAGCACACTGTGGTGGATAGTCTCGGTAGGGCCTCCGTTCCTGGCACGAGCTCTGACCTGCCTTGTGTAGCCTACGGTGGACGTCCACCGTTGTATCCTCCATACAGGTGATCCTTGCCTGTTTGCTGTTGCAGTCCTGTCACTGTCGCTTCCTGCTGCCCATAGGCGACATTGGGCCTACTTAGTCAGTGGCTCCAGAGTTCAAATTGGACTTTCATACATTGTATTAATCTAGTTACCTGACCTGTTTCAGTATTGAGATTGTATATCTGTACTGGACCCGTGTGGGTTAATCTGCTTGTAACCTGTCTTGTGTCAGTTATTGCTGCTATTTACTGGACCCGTGAGGGTTACATTATTCCTTGTGTGTTTCAATAAAATTGTGTTTTTACCAACATCTACCATGTCTGCGTGTACTGAACTGTAACACCCCTTCTCTGGTCTCAGAAGCATCCACCTCCAAAGTAAATGGTAGCCCAGGAATCGGATGCGACAGAACTGGCAGTGGAGAAAGCCAGTTTCAGTGTTTCGAATGCCCTAATCGCCTCTGGAGACCATTCCGAGGCGTTGACACCCTTGTGGGTTATATCAGTGAATAAATTTCCTATAGTAATTTGCGAATCCTAAGAATCGCTGCAAGGGTTTGAGACCCATGGGTCGCGGCCACTGTTGCACCGCTGCAAGCTTGTCCTTGTCCATAAAGTAACTGACCGCGCCGGAATCAATTAAAGCAGGCATATTCACGGACTCAGAAGCCCACGAGACCACAATATTAAGTACCGGTTTGTATAACGTGTCTTCCGGGGACTGGTTTAAGCCACCTAGGATCTGTCCCCCATTTGAAACTAGGTGCGAGCATTTCCCGGACGCAAGGGACAAGTCTTTAGCAGGTGACCTGCCATGCCACAGTACATACATAGACCCTGTTTGCGGCGGAAGGAGCGTTCTTCCTTGGACAATTCTGTGAAACCCACTTGCATAGGTTCTATGCTCCCTGTAGCAGGACCCGGAGGTATGGGAGGAGAGGGAGGTATGGGTGGGAAATGAACCCTAGTACCCAATTCACTAGCGGATCGTGCTTTACGATCCTTATATAGGCTCCTTTCCCTTATACGAGAGTCAATCAGGATAGTATAATCATTGAAATTGTCTAGGCCCTCCGGTAAGTCTCTGGCCGCAATTTCATCCTTAATTTTGTCCTCAAGACCTTGAGCGAAAGCAGCGACAAGCTCCTCATCGTTCCAACCTACCTCTGCTGCGAGTGTACGAAATTCAATGGCATATTCGGAAACAGTACGTGTGCCCTGTTGGATTCTCATAAGATGCTTGGCAGCAGAGGTGGCATGCCCTGGAACCTCAAAAACACTACGGACGGCCCTTACAAACTTGGCAAAGTTATTAGTGATTGGCTTATCAGTCTCCCAAATCGGATTTGCCAAGGCTAGGGCCTTGCCCGTGAGTAGTGAGATCATGAATCCCACCTTGCTTCTATCACTGGGAAATGCCTGCGGCACTAGTTCAAGAAAGATTTCTAGTTGGTTCAGAAACCCTCGGCAGAGGGTTGGCTCCCCAACGTATCTCAGAGAAAGTGGAGCAGTAGCGGAAAGCCCTTTAGGGGAGGAACTGGGTGTACTTGCTTGTGCTAATGGTGCCGGAACTGGAGTGGCCACCAAAGGTTGTACAGGTCTCTCAAGACAGGCAGTGTGTTCCAGAATGGTCTGGATAGCCATAGACAACTGGTCTAACCGTTGTTCCTGAGCGTCCAATCTCCAGAGGAGATTCTGGGAACTACCCTCACCAGCTTTGTCTGAGGTCATGGCCCTTTTGTACTGTCACGGTTTTACTGAACACTCAGACAATTGGGTAAGATAAAACAATGAAGCTTTATTAAAACAATATAAAGCACAACAAGGCCCTACACGGGTCCAGACTTTACACAGAGTACAGATATATGGTCTGACACAGGTCAGGGCAATACAGTTGACACAATATGCAAATGTGACTGGAACGTAGACAGGAACGAAACCTCAGCAGTACAGAACCGGAAAGGCCCGAGGAGGGAACTATACTGCAGGGCAGGCACCTCAGTGTAGGGAGGTGAATAGGCTCTACCGGCCTTACCTAAAATCGGGTAAGGCAGCCTAGTAACTGGTGACAATATGGAATAGAGGAAGCTCTACCGGCCTTACCTATTACCGGGTAAGGCAGCCTAGTAAGTGGTGCCAACAAGGAATAGAGGAGGCTCTACCGGCCTTACCTATAACCGGGTAAGGCAGCCTAGTAAGTGGTGCCAACAAGGAATAGAGGAGGCTCTACCGGCCTTACCTATAACCGGGTAAGGCAGTCCAGGAGTAGCACAAACGGAGATAGAGAAATATACGGACTGACAGGAGGTAGCACCTCTAGTGACCGGAGGGCACAGGCCGCAACGGAGGCTGCAATTAGGCACAGGCTGAGAGTAAGTGCATCCGGAGGCAGCAGAGAAACACCAACTGGCAGCTACTGTAGAGGCAAGGCATAGGGCACAACAGGGACAACGGAATCACTAGCGACAATCGGACGCTAGGCTGAATAACCAAAGCCTGGATCGGTACACAGAGAGCGGTAGTCAGCCAGAGCCTGGATCGGTACACAGAGAGTGGTAGTCAGCCAAATCCTGGATCGGTACACAGTGAGCGGTAATCAGCCAAAGCTGGATCGGTACACAAGGAGCGGTAGTCAGCCAAAGCCTGGATCGGTACACTGAGCGCAGAGACAGGAGCAAGGTCAGACGAAACCGGATCATACACGGAACTGGAACACAGATACACACGTCAGGTCAGGAACACCACGAAAGGGCACCGGCCTAGTGACAGGAGGGTGCATATAAAGGCAAGCCCTGGGAGGGGCTAGCAAGCCAGAACCAATAAGAGGCAGCCAAGACAAACCCGGAAGTAGGAATGTCGCATAGTCAGAATCACGGGCACCATGATAGATCCTTCTTCCGGGACCAGACGGCGGCTCTTCAGGAGCAATGTCATCGAGATATCTAACTATGATTACTTCATTGGAATTATAGTTATAATTAATTATAGTTAGATATCCCAATGTCAGCACTCCTGAAGAGCCGCCTAAAGTCAACTGGATTCTGCCTGTGACAGTTTAACAGTTCATCAGGCAGAAAGGGGAGGGAGCTGAGGTCTTTATCTTCTTACATCTCTCAAACCATAATGGTTTGAAACATGGGAATAACAGCATTTCATGTATTTTTTATTTTTCCTATCAATTTGCGAACAGCTTTTTGGGGGGTTTATGTACCCTTTAAGAGAGATGTATTTTATTTATCTGTATAACATGCCTGAGGAAGAGATCTAAGAGGTCTTGAAAGCATGCATCCTAAATCTGCTTAGTTAGCCAATAAAAGGTATCAACTTGACTATATTTGACTCCTGTATTTCTACAGCTAACACGGTACCAACTCTGATTTGTTTTAGTCAACAGCACCTTTCTTCTAGTCTTAATGGATGACCTCTTGCTCTTTGCTCAGCTCTGAGTAAATCTAAATGAGGCCTTACCAAGGATTTATATAGAGGTAGGATTACATTTGCATCCCATGCATCCGTACCCCTTTTTATGCAGGATAGTATCCTATTGGCTCAAGCAACAGCCAAGTGACAATGCACACCACTCTGAAGTCTACTGTCTTCCAATACCCCTAAATCTTCCTATAATGAGTATTCTCCAAGTAGTTCCCCATTTACTGCATATGTAGCATGTTTGTTTCTACTGTGTACGTTTTCTAGCACTATGTGTAAATCATTAAGCAATACATTAATAATAGTCCCATCTGTGTGATGCATAATTGCAAAAACATAAATATTTAAATAGCAAATTATGCATTTCAAAGCTTGCTGATGAATATTTGCTATTTATTATAATGTATTTGTAAATTCCTGTTCTTTAATGCAAGTCTGTCAACAGGAAGTTGTATTTCCCAAAGAATTTTGTGAAGGATGTCGCCCAAGGAAACACCTGTCTCCTCATTGGAGTTAAGTACAATGGCCACTTGTCCAGATGTCTGACTACACAGTTATGATACCTGCTCCCCCCTACTAGGAAGGAAAAAATGCATACAAGCATTTGGTAATGAAAAATCTCATTAAAACTCTGGAGAAAAAACTGGAATAAGGTGTACCATGAAACAAGTTCAAGTCAGATATTCTGAATTTCTGACTGAGGCTAAATCAAACATAACTGAAAATATGTAACAATCTTTTAACAGGTGTGAGATGTTACAACTACCATTTGCTGTGTCAGAAGTAAGCGCGTGCAGGGAAAAATGACGACAACAATTCTAGCTCAATAGAAAATACATCTCAAGATATGTCATGTCTTACAATTCTATTTCAAGGAATCTAACACCTTTATAAAAATGTAGGCTTATGTGAACTAACTTTCAAAATCAGCTTTAATAATGCTAGCCAATTTTTATGTAAAACAATAATTTGAGATATTTGGCTTTGTTTATTTGTTAGTGTATTTATTATCGAACGCAGATTAAAGGTGGTACAGTGTTAGCTACAGAAATGTCATTAATTTTGTATTCAACATTCATTCTGAGCATGCCTGAAGAAGAGATCTAAATTGCCTCGAAAGCTTGCATTCTAAAACTACTCAGTTTAGCCAATGAAGACTGAGTAGCTTTATGACTAATTGGCACTGCAGAATACATTGTTAGTATGCAACAGTAAGTAGTTTGAATAAACTGTACTTAGCTGGAGTTCTATGTCATAGAATGGAATCTGCTCTCTTCCATGAGCTTCTCACAGAAGAAACTACAGATACTTTCTCTCTCCATTGGTTGAGAGATTGATTACATGACATGTATGTTTTCACAGTTACATCTAGTGTCCTGTTGCTGTATAATTCTACTAGAAAGTAGGACACTAAGCATAACAATGAAATCATACTGGGCATACTGAGGCTGCCTGGATATCTATAAAGTGGCCATCTGTAACTATTTCTGTGATAAGAATAGCATAGAAGACCGCAGATCTCATGCCACTAGATGGATCTACGGGACAAGTTACACTCTCCATACAACCCTTTGAGTGCCATAGTGGTGTCCATCTATCACGGTGCCCGTGATATGCTGGCGACATTCTGTCAGTTTCCCTACTGCTTACGCCTATTGGTTGAAGTGACTTTGTCCCGCCCAGTATTTGTCCTTAAATACTGGGTCCTGTCACTTCTCCGGTGCCCTTTCGTGGTGTTTCCGTTACCTGCGCTTGTTTCTGTTTTCGTGTGATCTCTGTGTACCGACCCGGATTGCCTGACTACTCTGCATCTCGTTCCTGCCTGTGTACCGTCCCGGACTGCCTGACTACTCTGCTACTTGTTCCTGCTCTGTGTACCGACTCGGATTGGCTGACATTCCCGATCTGTGTAACGCCCTGACCCGGCTGACGTTCCTGCTCTGTGTACCCACTCGGATTGGCTGACGTTCCTGCTCTGTGTACCGACCCGGCCCGGCTGACGTTCCTGCTCTGTGTATCGACCCGGATTGACTGATGTTCCTGCTCTGTGTACTGACTCGGCCCCGCTGACATTCCTGCTCTGTGTACCGACTCGGATTGTCTGACGTTCCTGCCTGTGTACCGAACCGGCCCAGTTGGGCTCCATTTGCTGTGCATATCTCCTGCAGATGCCCCATCCGGTCTCCGGTGGGGTTGTTATCCAGGATCCTTTCTGTCTCCGGACAGTACCTTGAACCTTTATATGCTTTCAGTCTAGTCTCCGTTATTGTTGGTGTCGCCCAGGCGACTTTGCTGGTGTGTTCCTTCCATCCGTGCACCACGATATGCTGGACCTCTTCCTGCCATTAACGCTGAGGTTGGGTTTACTCTGGGCTCCTCAGGCAGATCACCTGATTGTGCAGTCGACTTTGGTGTGAGCGTTGTTAACCCTTCAGGGTGGGTGCCAGTCACCAGCTATCTATCCGTGCAGTCTCCGGTTGGGTGCCTCTCCGGGCTCAACGATAGTCCCCCGCTACTGCTACAGCAGTCCACAAGTTGCTCTGGTCTCTGTTGTCTATTTGGGCATTACTCGATATTGTGCACTCTCTTCAGACTGAGAGTCTTTAAGGGCCTCGTGCTATTAGGACCTGTCAGTCCTCCTGGCCTAATAGTAACCCATTCAGTGCTGCCTAGCTACAGAATCACACGAAAGTTGCCTGACCTGTGTCAGTTGTTATTGTTGTATTTTGCATATACTGGATCCGTGTGGGTATATCTCATTGTAACCTGTCCTGTGTCAGTACTATATTGTGTCATATATTATTGGACCCGTGAGGGTTACTGTTTATTGCAACTGTTCAATAAAACTGTGTTTTAGCCAAACCGACTGTGTCTGAGTGTCAAACAAACCGTTACAGTACGAAAGGGCCATGACCTCAGACGGTACAGGTGAAGATAATGCACAAAGCATCCAATGGAGGATGGATTTACATGAGCAGCGTTTGGACCAGTTTGCACTGGCCGTACAAACCATTCTAGAGCGTACTGCTCACCTTGGTAAACCGGTTCAAGCCTCGGTGGTCTCCCCCATTTCGACACCGGGAGCTCAATCCCTGACGCAAGTGGCCTCGTGTAAAGGGTTAACCGCCACAGCTCCGTTGCCGCTAAGATACGATGGCGAAATCACCCTGTGCAGAGGGTTTATTAACCAATTGGAGATTTTTCTGGAATTAACTCCCCAAGCCTTTCTCAATGACCGCAGTACGGTGGGCTTTATGATATCGTTACTGACGGGCAGAACCCTGGTATGGGCCAACCCCCTGTGAGAATCTGCCAAACCATGCACTAAGAATTTCAGGGAGTTTGTGCGTGCCTTCCTCAGAGTGTTTGAAGTCCCAGGTAGAGCCGCCTCTGCTGCCAAACGATTAATGGAGATACAACAAGGTTCTCGTACGGTGGGAGATTACGCTATTGAATTTCATACACTGGCAGCAGAGGTAGGTTGGAACAATGAGGCGCTGGTGGCAGCATTTGCTCAGGGACTCTCTGACCGTATTAAAGATGAGACGGCAGCCAGAGATGTGCCTAACGATCTAGACGAGTTTATTGATTTTGCGATACTAATTGATTCTCACATCCGTGAAAGACTCGCGGCTAAAGACCACAGGCAGCGGGCCAGAAGTTTTGGACAAGCCAGTCAAAATTTCCCACCCATGCCTCACTTGCCTCCCATTCCTCCTGAGCATACCCTGGAAAGTAGTAAACCAATGCAGCTAGGGTTCACCAAGTTAACCAAGGAGGAACAGGCACATCACCGCAGCCTGATACTTTATGGACAATTCCTTTGCTACTCTACACCAGATTCCGTTGGTCGAGAGGGAAACTCCCTTAGCCATTGAGGCCATTGATGGCAGACCATTGGTACCAGTCCAGATCACTATGGAAATGATACCGCTGTCCATGAGTACTGGGGCTCTCCACACTGAGAAACAGTGGTTCCAGATTATCCAGTCTCCTCACCATGAGGTAATTCTGGGGTTCCCATGGTTACATTTACACAATCCCCAGTTTGACTGGCAGACTTGTGAGATAACATCTTGGTCTGAGTATTTATCACGGTGCCCGTGTTCCCCTTGCAAGATTCTGTCCATCTACACTGTGCTTTATTCCTATTGGCTATTCTGTGCTTGTCCCGCCCAGTACGGCCTGGGTTCTGGCACCCCTCCGGTGCCCTTTCATGGTGTTCCTGTACCAGTGCTTGTTCCTGCTCTCAGCTCCCAGTGTACCGACCCGGCCTGCCTGACTACTCTGCATCTCATCTCCTGCCTGTGAACCAACCCGGACTGCCTGACCATTCTTCTGTGCCTGCTCCTGTGTACCAACCCGGCTTGGCTGACGTTCCTGCTCCGTGTACCGACCCGGCTTGGCTGACATTCCTGCTCCGTGTACTGACCAGGCTTGGCTGACGTTCCTGCTCCGTAATTCAACCCGGCTTGGTTGACGTTCCTGCTCTGGCTGCCTCTGTGTCTCCTTGGCAACATTCCTATCGGTTAGGCATCTGTGACGCTTCCTGTTGGTTGCGACCTCAGGACGAGTTGCTCAGTTGTCCAGTCTGTTCCTGTCACGGCAGTGCTCAGAGGTGTGTCTCCGTTACTGCTAAGGCAGTGTGCAAGTGGCCTTGTCTCCGTCACTGCACCTGTAGAGTGCAAGTGGCCTAGTCTCCGTTACTGCTATGGCAGTGTGCAAGTGGCCTTGTCTCCGTTACTGCCCCTGCAGACTGCAAGTGGCCTAGTCTCCGTTACTGCTACGGCAGTGTGCAAGTTGCCTGGTCTCCGTTACTGCCCCTGCAGAGTGCAAGTGGCCTAGTCTCCAGTACTGCTACAGCAGAGTGCAAGTGGCCTAGTCTCCGTTACTGCTATGGCAGTGTGCAAGTGGCCTTGTCTCCGTTAGTGCCCCTGCAGAGTGCAAGTGGCCTAGTCTCCGTTACTGCTATGGCAGTGTGCAAGTTGCCTGGGTCCGTTACTGCTACGGAACCGGCAGTTCATGTTTGTCTGCTAATGTATTACTTTGTGTTACTTATCCTTAAGCTCTCTATCTTGCGTGAGCTCCATCACAGACCTCGCTTCACATGGGACTGTTTACACTCGCTGAAGACCATTAACCCATGCAGTACCGATACCCTGGGAATCCTTCATATTCCGCCTGATCTGTGTTAGTATATTCTGAATATGTATATGTAACCTGTCTTGTGTCTGGATTATTCTGCTTAAATACTACAGAACCTGTGAGGGTTATTATATTACTGTGTTTTCAATAAAACTGTGTTTTATCCTAAACCACTGTGTCTGTGTGTCAAACAAACCATTACAGTATTGTATGGGGCATTGTGTTTCTCATCCGACTAAAATCATGTGTACCTCTCCCTCCGTGCTGGCTGAGTATCATCAATTCAGCAACGTTTTCAGTAAGGGAGAGGCTAGCGCTTTGCCACAGCACAGGGCTTATGATTGCGCTATTGATCTGCCTCCTGGCGCCGTCCCTCCCTGGGGTCGCATGTACCCGTTGTTGTGCGAGGAGAATCGGGCCATGGAGGAATATATCTCAGATGCCCTCAAAAGAGGTATTATCAGAAAGTCAACCTCGCCCGCGGGGGCTGGTTTCTTCTTTGTAAAAAAGAAGAATGGTGAGTTAAGACCCTGTATCGATTACCGTGGTTTGAATAAGCTGATGTCCAAGAACGCCTATCCAATACCACTCATCACTGAACTGTTTGACAGGTTGAAAGGTTCCTCTATTGTCACTAAGTTAGACCTACAGGCCACTTATAACCTGATCAGAATAAGAGCCAGGGACGAGTGGAAAACGGCGTTCAATAACAGATCTGGACACTACGACTACCTAGTGATGCCTTTTGGACTATGTAACGCACCTGCAGTGTTCCAAGAACTTATTAATGACATTCTCCGTGATATACTACAGTCTTGCGTAGTAGTTTATCTGGATGATATACATACACTCGTCTAGTTTGTCTCAACACATTAAGGATGTGTCTGAAGTTCTGCTCAGATTACGCAAGAATAAACTATTCTGTAAAATCGAGAAATGCGAGTTCCACAAGTCCATGGTGCCTTCCCTGGGCTTTGTGATTTCTATAGATGACATTGCTATGGATAAGGAAAAGCTCGCAGCAGTGTTGCAATGGCCACGACCCAAGGGATTGAAGGCAATACAGTGCTTTCTTGGCTTTGCCAATTATTATAGAAAATGTATTTGAGATTTCTCCATGATCGTTAAGCCATTGTCTGACTTACGCATAAGAGTGCCAACCCCTCCCAATGGTCTGAGGCAGCCGATCGAGCTTTTACGACACTCAAGTCCGCTTTTGCATCAGCTCCTGTGCTATCCCACCCTAACCCTTCCCTTCCATTTACCCTAGAGGTTGATGCCTCTGAGACTGGGGTAGGGGCAGTGTTGTCACAGCGTCTGGCCTCTGGGAGTGCACTGAGACCATGTGGGTTCTTCTCCAAAAAGCTGTCTAGTGCCCAGAGTCACTATGAGATTGGGGACAGAGAACTCCTGGCAATTATCCTCGCTCTTGAATAATGGCTTACTAGAAGGCACTAGGACTCCGGTATTACTTCTGACTGACCACAAAAACCTGACGTACCTTTCGGAGGCTAAGAGGTTGTCCTCGCGTCAAGCCAGATGGGCCTTGTTTCTGTCCCATTTCAATTTTATTGTATCTTACTTGCCTGGTTCCAAGAATGTTAGGGCAGATGCCCTGTCCTGGCAATTTGGTCCAGAGATGGATAAAGATGAGGTTCCTGTACCCATCATTCAGCCTGATCGCATTTTGGCTACCTTACATACTAGCATCACTTTGCCACTGGGGGAAGAGATTGTTGCTACCCAGGCTGCTGCACCTCTTGACACCCCAGTGGGCAAGTGCTTTGTAGCTGAGCCATTCTGTACCCGTTTACTTGAAACATACCACGCATCTCGGGCAGCTGGGCACATTGGGAGGGATCAATTGATTTAGTCTCTTTCACAACTGTTTTGGTGGCCTTCTCTACGCGCTGACTGCACCACATTCACTGCAGCTTGCACAACATGTGCCCGTGCCAAGTCCCCTAGACACCTCCCAGTTGGTTTACTTCAACCAGTACCTAATGGCAAAAGTCCTTGGTCCCATGTTTCTATTGATTTCCTGGGAGAACTGCCAGTGTCTAGGGGTTACTCTTTTATCCTGATGGTGGTCGATAGATTTTCCAAGATGGCCCACTTTGTGCCCCTTCCTGGCCTTCCCTCGGCCCAGGAGTTGGCTGTTGTCTTTGCCAGAGAGGTGTTCCAGTGGCATGCGGTACCCAGGGTGCTGGTGTCAGACCGCGGGAGCCAATTTGTGTCCAGATTTTGGAGAGCATTCTGTGACCTGATGGACATACAGCTGTCATTTTCGTCTGACTACCTTCCCCAGACCAATGGAGCCGCAGAGCATGCCAATCAGGGATTGGAACAATTCTTTTGCTCCGATCTGATCATCATGATAATTGGGCCGACCTGTTGCAATGGGCAGAGTTCGCCAGGAACTGTGCGGTCAGTTCATCTTCTGGGAGCACCCCGTTTCTCATCAACTACGGGTTCCAGCCATGCTTGCTCCCAGACTCATTTCAGACACAGCAGATTCCAGCTCTGGATGAACATATCGAGCAACTCCGCTCTACCCGGGCACAGGTACAGAGGGCCCTCAGTAATTCGTTCCAGCATTATCAGCGCCACGCTAATCGCAGACGGTTGCCGGCGGTCTCCTTCCAGGTTGGGCATAGGGTGTGGTTATCCTCCAGAAACCTATCACGGTGCCTGTGATTCATGCTGTTCTGTGTCTGTCACTTGCTGAGTATTCCTGATTGGCTGTCTGCTTTTAGCCCTCCTCACACAGCCTTTTTAAACCCAGGTTGAGCACTTCCAGGTTGCCCTTTCGTGGTGTTTCTGACTTCACCTGGCCTGATCTGCATGTCAGGCTTCTGGGCCTGCTGTTCCTGCTGATCCTGCTATCCTGCTGTTCCTGCGTTCTGGTGTTCCAGTGTTCCAATGTTCCTGTATGCTAGTGTTCTGGTGTTCCTGTGTTCCAGCACCTAGCGGGTTAATCTTACTGAGTTCCTGAGTCTCCTGCATGCCGCTTCTCCAGCCGGTTCGCTCTGCACCAGCAGTTCCAGTGGTTCCAGTCATCTGTCAGTGCATCAGTCTCGCCCCGGTGGACTCCCCGTTGGAGTGTAGGGCTCCTGCTCTAGCCCCGTCGCTCCGGCGACATTGTTCTTTTCGCTGCTGCTTATCTGTTGGTTCCAGCGTGCAGATGCTGGTTTACTCCATTAAAACCTGGTGGCGACATTTACTGTTGGTCCCAGCGTGAGGACGCTGGTTTACTCCATTTAACCTGGTTGCGATATACACTGTAGGTTCCAACGTAGGACGCTGGTTTACTCCATTAAACGTGGTTGCGATATACACTGTTGGTTCCAGTGTGCGGATGCTGGTTTACTCCATTAAACCTGGTGGTGACATTTACTGTTGGTCCCAGCGTTGGACGCTGGTTTACTCCATTAAACCTGGTTGCGATATACACTGTTGGTTCCAGCGTGCGGACGCTGGTTTACTCCATTAAACCTGGTGGCGACATTTACTGTTGGTCCCAGCGTGAGGACGCTGGTTAACTCCATTAAACCCGGTTGCGATATACACTGTTGGTTCCAGCTTGCGGACGCTGGTTTACTCCATTAAAACCTGGTGGCGACATTTACTGTTGGTCCCAGCGTGAGGACGCTGGTTTACTCCATTAAACCTGGTTGCGATATACACTGTTGGTTCCAGCGTGCGGACGCTGGTTTACTCCATTAAACCTGGTGGCGACATTTACTGTAGGTTCCAGCGTAGGACGCTGGTTTACTCCATTAAACCTGGTTGCGATATACACTGTTGGTCCCAGTGTGCGGATGCTGGTTTACTCCATTTAACCTGGTTGCGATACTCTGTTGGTCCCAGTGTGCGGACGCTGGTTTACTCCATTAAACCTGGTTGCGACACTCTGTTGGTCCCAGCGTGCGGACGCTGGTTTACTCCATTAACCTGGTGGCGATATTTATTGTAGGTCCCAACATGCGGACGTTGGTTTGCTCCTGATCTATCCAGTACTGAGGCTAGGTCGCTGTCCACTCCTATGCAGTCGTCCAATTTTCCCTGGCAATAGACTTCTGCTGAGTAAGACCTTTGCTCCTATTCCTCGCTGCTGTCATAGTCATCTGACAGCTGGTCTACTCGCTCAGGCTGCCTTGCCCGGTATTGGTAAGGCCGGTAGAACCTTGTACATTACCATCTTTAAGGTTGCCTTACCCGGTATTGGCAGGGCCGGTAGAGCCTACACTCAGTACTCCTTTGGGCTGCCTTGCCTGGTATTGGTAAGGCCGGTAGAACCGGTATATGTCATCTCACAGTTGCCTTACCCGGTATAGGCAAGGCCGGTAGAGCCTGTTATTGCTACTGTCACTTGGGTTGCCTTGCCCAGTGTTTTAGGCAAAGCCGGTAGAACCTATTGTATGCACTATTATTGTTGTATTGTTATGTATGTTTCCCTATGGGGATTGCTTTAACTTTTCAATAAAGTTACGTTTTTACCAAACCTTACGTCTGAGAGTCTTTAAAAACCGTGACAAAATCTCAATTTGCAAGTTCCGTGTAATAAGTTGGCTCCCCGGTTCATTGGTCCCTTTAAGGTTATCCGCAAAATTAAACCAGTTTTGTATGCCCTGGATCTCCCAGCATCCATGTGGATTCACAATGTGTTCCATGTAACCCTTCTGAAGCCTTTGATATGCAACCATTACACTACCACTCCTGCAGTCCCCAGTCCTGTTCAAGTTCAGGGTCAGGAGGAGTACGAAGTTCAAAGCATTATTGATTCACGAAGATATAGAGGAAAATTGCAATATTTGGTCCATTAGAAGGGTTATGGCCCTGAGGAGCATTCCTGGGTTGATCAGAGTGACCTCCATGCTCCCAGATTGTTACGCAGTTTTCATTCCAAATACCCTCTGAAACCGGGTCCCTCTTCAAGGAGGGAGGTCTTTGAGTGGGGGGCACTATCACGGTGCCCGTGCTACCCTGGCGACATTGTCAGTTTCCACTACTGCTTACGCCTATTGGTTGAAGTGACTTTGTCCCGTCCAGTATTTGTCCTTAAATACTGGGTCTTGTCACTTCTCCGGTGCCCTTTCGTGGTGTTTCAGTTCCCAGCACTTGTTCCTGTTTTCGTGTGATCTCTGTGTACCGACCCGGATTGCCTGACTACTCTGCATCTTGTTCCTGCCTGTGTACCGACCCGGATTGCCTGACTACTCTGCATCTTGTTCCTGCCTATGTACCGACTCGGACTGCGTGACTACTCTGCTACTCGTTCCTGCTCTGTGTACCCACTCGGATTGGCTGACGTTCCCACTTTGTGTACCGACCCGGCCTGGCTGACGTTCCTGCTCTGTGTACCGACTCGGATTGGCTGACATTCCTGCTCTGTGTACCGACCCGGCCTGGCTGGCGTTCCTGCTCTGTGTATCAACCTGGATTGGCTGACGTTCCTGCTCTGTGTACCGACCCGGCCTGGCTGACGTTCCTGCTCTGTGTACCGACTCGGAGTGGCTGACGTTCCTGCCTGTGTACCGACCCGGTCCGTTTGCTGTGCATATCTCCTGCAGACGCCCCTTCCGGTCTCCGGTGGGGTTGTTATCCAGGATCCTCTCTGTCTCCGGACAGTACCTCGAACCTCTATATGCTTGCAGTCTAGTCTCCGTTATTGTCGGTGTCGCATAGGCGGCATTGCTGGTGTGTTCCTTCCATCCGTGCACCAGGATACACTGGACCTCTTCCTGCCATTAATGCTGAGGTTGGGTTTACTCTGGGCACCTCAGGCAGTTCACCTGATTGTGCAGTCAACTTTGGTCTGAGCGTTGTTAACCCTTCAGGGTGGGTGCCAGTCACCACCTATCTATCTGTGCAGTCTCCGGTTGGGTGCCTTTCCGGGCTCGTTGCTAGTCCTCCGTTACTGCTACGGCAGTCCACAAGTTGCTCTGGTCTCCGTTGTCTATTTGGGTATTACTCAATATTGTGCGCTCTTTTCAGACTGAGAGCCTTTAAGGGCCTCGCGCTATTAGGGCCTGTCAGTCCTCCTGGCCTAATAGTAACCCATTCAGTGCTGCTTAGCTACAGAATCACACGAAAGTTACCAGACCTGTGTCAGTATATTGTATTGTTGTATTTTGCATATACTGAACCCCTGTGGGTATATCTCATTGTAACCTGTCCTGTGTCAGTACTATATTGTGTCATATATTACTGGACCCGTGAGGGTTATTGTTTATTGCAACTGTTCAATAAAACTGTGTTTTATCCAAACCTACTGTGTCTGAGTGTCAAACAAACCGTTACAGTAACGTTTTAGATACTCTCTGGTATGTAAATGACAATAATGGTGCTTATAAAGTCCGTGCTTTAACCATTTGAGTGCTAGAAAGGTGTCCTTTGTATTGGAATGTGTTGTATACTCCTCCGGAATTCATGAGTAAAAAGCAAATATGCCCAAGCATGCATTATTGCCAGTGTGTCCTGTCATTTAATCTCAGAAGAAACAGGAAAAAGTCAGGTGCATTTTTTAAAGTGGCTAACTTACTAAACAGGCCTAGCAATTTGGACAAGGGTATTGCTGTTGATCTAGTATATCTGAATTTCGCAAAAGTCTTTGATACTGTGCCTCACAACAAACTACTGCAGAAATTATAAGATTTCTGTTTGGCAGGTGATACCTGTGCATGGATACGGAACTTTTAAAATGATAGTTGAGAGTTGTTTTAAGTGGAACATTTTCAAGTTGGTCTAAAGTTGCAAATGGGGTGCCACAGAGTTCAGTACTGGGCCTAATGCTTTTTAATTGTTTTAATGATCTAGAAGTGTATACTGACAGTAGTGTCTAAATCTCGCTGATGACAATAAGCAGTGGCATAACAATTGGGGTCGCAGGGGTCGCACTACGATCGAGCCCACCACTCCAGGGGCTAGGCCGCCCCTCTTAGGCACAATAGTAGTAATGCAGAGCGCTGGGAGAGGATATCATCTCTCAGCACTCTGAAATACTGCAGAAATGACTGCGCAGGAGCTCCAGCTAAAGAGGTCTGTGCAGAAGGAGGCACAGACCTCTTCTGCCACGCCTCTGGACCACCAGGGAGGTAGGAGATGGGCACGGTGGGGGGGTGTCAATAGGGAAAATTGTGGAGATTGGGGGCAATGTGGAGGCAATTGTGGAGATTTGGGGCAATGTGGAGGCAATTGTGCAAATTGGGGCAATGTGGAGGCAATTGTGGTGATTGGGGGCAATGGGGGGCAATGTGGTAAGGGAGGGCCTATGACAATTTTTGCACCAGGGCCCAGTGGCTTCTAGTTACACCACTGACAATATGTAAAGAAATACATACAGAGAAGGATGTCTTTTCTCTGCAGAAAGATTTGGATAATCTGAGTGAAGGGGCAGAATGGGTAGGTGAGGTTTAATGTAGATACATGTAAGGTTATGCATTTGGGCTACAGAAACCAACAAGCTATATAGAAACTAAATATATAATAGAAACAAAAGAGAGAGTAAAAAACAGAAGCACCTCCTTGTGTACTATCTCAATGAACAATGACCTCCACAGAATGCACCCAATAGATGGATACTCAAAAAGTTTTGTACTGTGATTCTACTTATGCAGTACACAGCAATAAGACTTCTCTGGGATATTAAACTGTCCCAAACACAGTTACTGGATGGACTTTTCAAGAGTGGGCTGCTCCTGTAGTACTCACTGTCTCCAAACGACAGTGACATACAGAATCATAAAAAACAAAAAAACACAGGGTGCCCCATAGTGTGATATTTCCCTGTCTCCACTCTGGTATCTCAGGATAATCTGGCATCTTCAGCATGTCTTACAATCAATAATTAATTAGACTTCAGTAATGGTGTGAAGATAAATAGAAGGCTGGGCCTGCATTTTTGGGAAGGGCTGCAAGCCTTAAATATCGGCTGCAGCCCCTCCCATGGGGCACATCGTCATTAGACTTGTGCAAATCGGTTTGTCCAAATTTTGAATTTGGATGAATAATAGTAAATCTGCATCATTCGGGCCAGCCGAATGTTAAGTTCCGTTCGTAAAAAAAAGACCCGAATCCAAACATCCCTTGTCCAAAATTTCGGTGTAAATTTCTGAAATTTGGACGACGGCTTCCCGCGCGCACTACTTTTCCTTTCCTCTCTAGTCCAATTAGCTTCTTCATTTCATGATGGGGGTTGGACTAATGACACAGATACCCAGACAGCCTGCATTTCCTGTTAGTCTGTTGATGGAGCTCAGAGAGAGAAGGAGAGAGAGAGTCCAGAGATAAGCGATTTTACTAGCCAGTCTAGTGCCTTATTAGCCATTCTAGTGCCAGACTGGTGCCTTATTAGCCAGTCTAGTGCCAGTCCTAGTGCCTTATTGCCACTGTCAGGAGCTGGGTTTTTTTTTGTTTTTTTAAAGTTACACAGCCAATATGACAGTTGTTGTTTAGGCAGGCATCCAGTATTAGTGCCTTATTGCCACTTCAAGTCATCTTTGTTCCTGTTTAAAAGTAAAATATTAGGGATTTGTGTAAATAACAACTACCAGAATGTTACAGCCAGTGTGACTTTTGTGTAGGCAGGCAGGCATCCAACAGAAGTACCATAATGCCACTGCAAGTCATCTTTGTTCCTGTTTAAAAATATTAGGGATTTGTGTAAATTATTTCCAGAGTGACACAGCCAGTGTGACATTTGTGTAGGCATCCAGCAGAAGTGCCATATTGCCACCGCAATATGGTGGACACAGTGGTGTACACTGAGACCCTGAGCTCACCAGCATTGGCGCTACAACGGTTTAGGAGATTATGGACTCTGTGGAAGTCCCCGACGGTGGGGCCTGGTCTGCCGGAATGGGAAGACCAGCTGGTTAGTTGCATCCAAGCTGAGATGGACGTACAGGATGGGTACTGGGCTCTGAGCAACAGCTAACCAGGATTTTTTTCCACATTCCACCCTTCACCAGCCCTCCACCTTTCCTGGGCCACCACGGTAAAGGAATCTAAGGACACTGGGTTACCCTTAGCCGTCGTTCTGGGTCTCTCCCTCCTGGATGCTGCTACAAGCTGGTAGCCTGTTCGATGAAACAGGATGGCTGGCTGAATGGGAGTCAAAGTGGACTCTTTAAACCATTCAGGAATGAAGACTCTGTACTCCTTCTTAGTTCCAAATGACTAACTCTTTATTCAACAACACAGGGGTTTTTATACAGCATTTTTGGGAATTTCCCAACATGGCAAAAAATGGCAACGTAATACAATTGAATAGATACAATAGGAAACAGCAAATGGTGGAGACATGATACAATTGGGGTATTCACAGGGATAATTTAGTCACAACACCTAACACAAAGATTCAGCAACAGATGGCTCAGGTATACACAATGGGGCAGACATGAGTACATTAATACACAAAGGGCTTGGGCTAGGGTAGACAACAGACTAACAGAATGTAAACACAAGACAATGGGCAATACAGTGGGATTGGTCAAATCAAAACAGAACACTAGAAACAGCATTCAGGACCCCAGACTAATCCCATCAAACAGAACACATCAGAGGTGATGAGATTAGTCAAGTGCAAACCTTAATCAACTCTTGGCCCAGAGGGGGTGACCCATCTACCATTTGGCTGGTTTTGCAGATGTCCAACATCAGGATAAGGTTGCAGGCCCACAATACAACCAGGGGGTCCAGCATGTATTATAATATTAACCATGCCCATAACTTTTAACATAGAATTTTAGCCTCTTTGGCAGAGATGTCGGCTAGTATACTGTCCCACAGTTCTCCACAGTCTGCGACAATGGGCTAAAAATCAATACTCCCAGAAAGGGCTTCCAGTAATGGACTGTGGTCCGTTACATTTCTCCCCCTTTTCAGTACCAAGCCAGCGGCATCTTTGATGACCGCTTGCTTAGGGAAGTCTGCTAAGTCTTTGGGCTGGCTAGCATGAGTCCCTTGTCCTGGGCCAGGAACAACGTGGTAGCCCCTTGTCCTGGGCCAGAAATCAAACTGATAGCCCCTTGTCCTGGGCTAGGAAAATCAGGGTAGCCCCTTGTCCTGGGCTGGTCAATGTTGGGGAGAATCAGGGGTCCAGCTATCCAGGCAGAGCTTGCGTCAGGACTCATTGGGTCTGGGGCCATTGGCTCTGGGTCCAGGGCCAATCTAAGGGGTGGAGTTCCATGGGGCAGAGGGGGTTCCACAGGAGGGAAGGGGCTGGGGGCCTGCTGGTTCAGAACGCCCCTTTCTGAATACCAGGGGTCTGGTTTGGGGCAGTTCAGCAGGTGGATCGAGTTATCTTTTCCCCCTTAAGGCATGGTCCACGGATCAACTAGAGAGGCCAGGGGTCTCACTCTCTGAGGCTGAGTCAGCAGATCCTATGGTGAGGATGGCGGTCCCGCTCCCTGGGGTAAGGTCACTAGAGTCACTAGAGAGGACAGAGGTCCCCCTCTCTATGGCTGGGGTATCAGGGGAAGGGGCAACAAGTTTCCTGGAGAGGACATTACTCCCCCTTTCCAAGGCAGGGTCAGCACAGGGGATGGTGAGGAATGTATTCCCCCTCACCAGTTTAGAGCCAATATTGCCACTGGTGAGGACCTGGGTCCCAGGGAAAGGGGCAATATAGTCAGCAGCACTGTATTACGTCAGTCCGCTGAGGTCATCATATTCAGGGGCAACAAAGTCAGCAGCACTATATTGCTTCAGTCCGCTGAGATCCTCATATTCAGGGGTAACCAAGTCAGCAGCACTGTATTGCTTCAGTCCGCTGAGATCCTCATATTCAGGGGCAACAGGGTCAGCAGCACTGTATTGCTTCACTCCAATGGGATCCTCATATTCAGGGGCAACAGGCGGACCGCTGGTGAGGACCTGGGTCCCGCTCACCACAGCAGAGCTAGCAGGGAAGGGGGCAACAGCACAGGAGCCGCTGGTGATGACTGGAGTCCCACTCACCGCAGCAGTGTTAGCAGGGGAAGGGGCCATCTGTACATCAGGGAGGTTGTCTGTCCCACTCCCTGATGTAGGGGCATCACTTACCCTGGTGAGGAGCGGATTCCCACTCACCAGGCTGGGGTCAACAGATTCACTGGGGAGGACACAGGTCCCACTCCCTGTGGTGCAAACCTGTGGCTCTAGTGGACATCCCACTCTGGTATTGACCCCTGGCTGTCCTACTATCGGCTCTGGCCAAACATCCGATCTGTTTCTCCCCAGGTGGTCTCTACCCACTATACTGACTGCAGGTGTGAGTCAGTAAGAGTATCTCTGTCCTTTTCCTTGAGGAGTACTCTGTTGCCGCTCTCTTGTGGTTGTCTTACTCGCTACTCCGAGACTACCATTGGCATTCTGCCTAGTCTCTTGCAAAGAGGTTCCCTAAGCGGCCTCCTATTTCTAGTAGGAAGCACTAGCTTCTTCTGGTACCCTCTGCGCCTTGTTATTTTATTACTTATGTATATTACCAATCAATAAAGGTGGTTTTACTTACAGCACTGACTCTTTGTGTATTTACTGAATATGTGACAGTAGCTAAGGGACATGACCACGGACAGTACTGGGAATCCATCTTTTCAGAACATCCTGGACAGGATGGAGGTTCAAGATCAACTAATTGATCAGTTATCCTTGGCCATGCAGACCTTGCTCAATTGAACCGCACTCTTGAAACACCTTAACCCACAACCGGTGGCCACCCTCGCTCCTTCCCCAGCACCAGTGACTCCCACTGTTTCTGATGCAGGCACGATCAGAGGGTTGTCTGGCTCCACTCCGCTGCCATAACGTTATGGGGGGATCCAGAATTATGCAGTGGGTTCCTTAACCAGCTGGTCATACACTTTGAAATAGTGCAGCATGCATTCCTTACTGAGCGCAGTAAGGTTGGGTTTATGATATTACACCTTTCTGGCAATGCTTTGGCATGGGCTAATCCATTATGGTAGACAGATAAACCAACAGTTCATAACTTTACAGAGTTTGTGGCCTCGTTTAAATGAGTTTTTGGTGTAGCGGGTCGTCTGACCTCGGCTTCTAAACACTTAATGACCATCCGCCAGAACGCTCGAACAGTGGAGGAGTAGACTATTGAATTTCGTACACTGGCTGCCGAGGTAGGCTGGAACAATGAGGCCTTGGTAGCAGCCTTTTTCCAAGGACTGTGTGAGATTGCTGCACATGAATTGCCTACTAGTTTGGATGAGCTAATCTCATTCACTATCCTAATTGATATCAGGGTCAGGGAGCGGCCCTCATTCAGGGAGCACCTGCGGAGGCCTCCATCCAGATTGGCTCCTCATTTTTCTCGCCCACCCTGTCCTCCCTCACCTCCCATGCCTCCTGGTTCCGAGTTAGGGTGTAGTGAACCTATGCAAGTTAGTACTACCCATCTTTCAATAGAAGAAAGGACTTTTAGGAGGAGACCGGGACTGTGTTTATATTGTGGCAAATCAGGTCACCTGCTGAAGTCCTGACTGGTGCGTCCGAGAAACGATCGCACCTAAGACCCTATCGGGGACTGGTCTTAGGTGGAATTTCACAGTCCCCAGACAAACCCATTTGGGAGGTGATCCTGTCGTGGGCCAATTCTTCTGTCTCGGTTCCAGCATTACTGGATTCGGGTGTGTCATGGAGTGACTAGAAAATAACGACACTTGACAAGTACAGATGAACTTAAAATAAAACTTTATTTTAAACAAAATAGTGGCAGCAATGAATAACACACTTTTACGAGGCCAGGGAAGAACAGTGCACTCACTTTCCTCACCCTTCACTAGGTTAGCGCGATAGGCCCACGTCTGTACCCAGGCGTTAGAGTAAACTCAGGCAATGGGAGCGAGTAGCTCCAGACACTGGAGCACACAGTAGTGACTCTAACTCCACCACCTCCACAAGACCAGGTGAGGACAGTGCAAGACATTTCCTCACCCTTCACTACACAGGTGTAGCTAGTATCTAAATGGCCCTAGGAACCTTCACAGACTAGATATCACGGTGCCCATGTTCCTGCACTGACGGCGAGATTGTTATTTTGCCTAATTTCAATGCTGCCCTCTTATTGGCCTGACATCCTTGCTCCACCCAGGGCTTGCCTTTATATATCCTGTCATGTCTATTCCAAGACTCCCTTTCGTGGTGTATCTGATCCTGACGTTTGTCACTGTGTTGCTGTTATCGTGTATGACCCAGCCTGCCTGATGACGTTCCTGTGCTTCCTGTGTACTGCTCCGTTACCGACTGATCTGGCTGAGAACCCTGTAACGGTTTGTACGACACTCAGACACAGTAGGTTAGAATACAACACAGTTTTTTTAAAAGACACAATTAGAATGCCCACCGCGGGCTATAGAATATCACAGGAAAATATCAATCATGTACATATGCCCTCTCAGCCCCAGTATACAAAGGTAGAGAGAAAGATACTGCACTGCAAGAGCTGATGGACAAGAGCCAATTGCACCCGACCGGTGCAGTAATGGAAACAACAGTGCTCTGCAAGGGTTAACGGAAGGCTCAGTGTAATGGAGCCAACAGTGCTCTGCAGGTGTTAGCGGAAGGCTCAGAGTTAACGGAGGCAACAGTGCTCTGCAAGTGTTAACGGAGGGCTCAGTGTAACGGAGGCAACAGTGCTCTACAGGTGTAAACGGAAGGCTCAGTGTAACGGAGGCAACAGTGCTCTGCAAGAGTTAACGGAAGGCTCAGTGGGTTGGAGGCCAAAACACTCAGTATGCTAGACCAGCACTTGCGGAAGTAAGAATGTCGCCCCAGCGACACGGAGAACAGGATCAGGATCGCTGGCCGAATCACAGCGCAGGAACGTCAGACAAGCCGGGTCAGGTCACGGAGCAGGAACATCAGCCAGGCCGGGTCGAATCACGGAGCAGGAACGTCAGACAAGCCGGGTCAGGTCACGGAGCAGGAACGTCAGCCAGGCCGGGTCGAATCATGGAGCAGGAACCAGTAGGAGTAGTCAAACGGGCCAAGTCGATACATAGGAACGCAGGAACACAGCAACACAGTAGCACTGGTACAGGAACACCACGAAAGAGCACCTGACAGGTGTCAGAGGCCTGGTATAAAAAGGCCATACTGGACGGGCCAAACAAAGCTCACCAATGGGAGCGCACCACACAGAGAGTGACAGACCAGAGCACAGGCACCATGATAAACCCACTCCGTTGCTGAACTGATCTGGCTGAGAACCCGCTCCGTTGCTGAACTGATCTGTTCTGAGAACCCGCTCCGTTGCTGAACTGATCTAGCAGAGAACCCGCTCCATTGCTGAACTGATCTGGCTGAGAACCCGCTCCGTT
This sequence comes from Rhinophrynus dorsalis, assembly GCA_037306005.1. NCBI lineage: Eukaryota > Metazoa > Chordata > Amphibia > Anura > Rhinophrynidae > Rhinophrynus > Rhinophrynus dorsalis. The sequence continues at coordinate 250,067,862 of CM074719.1, read as the reverse complement.
ACTGAACTGATCTGGCTGAGAACCCGCTCCGTTACTAACTGATCTGGCTGAGAACCACTCCATTACCGAACTGATCTGGCTGAGAACCCGCTCCGTTACTGACTGATCTGGCTGAGAACCCGCTCCGTTGCTGTACTGATCTGGCTGAGTACCCACTCCGTTACTGACTGATCTGGCTGAGAACCCGCTCCGTTACTGACTGATCTGGCTGTGAACTCACTCCGTTGCTGAACTGATCTGGCTGAGTACCTGCTCTGTTACAGACTGATCTGGCTGAGAACCTGTTCCGTTGCTGTACTGATCTGGCTGAGAACCCTCTCTGTTGCTAACCTGTCTGGCTATTGAGCCTGTTCCGTTGTTCCTGACCAGTCTGTGCTTCTGTTACATTTGTAACCTTTCCTGGCTGAGCCTTTGTCTAGTTGCCATCCGTGCATGGCTGTGTTTCCTCCGTTGTCCTAGTTGGGCCAGCATTACAAACGACGGATTCCAGTTGCCTTGTTGTGGTGTGCCATGTGGCGCTATTCTTATCTTGTCGACCATAGGTGTAGCATTCGTGCTATAGCCACTTACTCTAACCCCCTGTGTCGGTGTGCACACGCGAAGTACCGGTACAGTGCTATCAAGTGCTGTCTGAGTTACTCAGAGCTATCTGTTTCTTCCTCTGCGCTATTGCTGGGCTCACTCCCGGTGGGAGTTTTTGTATACCTCTGGGCGTCTCCAGTTAAAAGGTAGGCCCAGGCAGCAAGGATATCAATAGCTGGGGCTGGGTAGCCAAGGCTGGTAATCGCAACCGGAATGCAACAGAGGGAGAGTAACCAGAGGCAGCCAGGGGTCAGAGCCGGATCAGGTAGTCAGATGAAGCCAGTGGTCAGAGCCGGATCAGGTAGTCAGACGAAGCCAGTGGTCAGAGCCGGATAGGGTAGTAAGTTGTAGCCAGGAGTCAAAGCCGGAACGGGTATTCAGACGGAGCAGGAATAATACACAGGAACAGCAATGGACCAACACAGCACTAGGCTCAGGCACACCACGAAAGGGCACCGGTATTGTAGCCAAAATACGATCAGGAGGGATGATCGTAACGGGTTCACTTTCTGTTTCTCGCTCTGGGCCAAACTGTCTAGACAAGGCGTCTGCACGAGTATTCTTGGAACCAGTGAGGTACGAAACCACAAAATTAAATCTAGACAGGAATAAAGCCCATCTGGCTTGTCTTGGTGACAGTCTTTTGGCCTCTGATAAGTATGTCAGATTTTTGTGATCCATTAAGATCAAAACATGAGCCTTTGTCCCCTCCAGGAGGTGACGCCATTTGCGAAGAGCAAGGATAATTGCAAGCAGTTCATGGTCCCCTATATCATATAGGCTTTGGGCCTTAGTCATCTTTTTAGAAAAAAATTCACAGGGCATCAGGGGCTTGCCAGGCTTGGATCTCTGAGATAGTACTGTCCCTACACCTGTCTCAGATGCATCAACCTCCAGGGTAAAAGGCAATGCGGTGTTAGGATGTACCAATACTGGAGCCATCGAAAAGGCAGACTTCAAGGCTTCAAAAGCACTGTTGGCCTTGGGAGACCAAACCGATGGGTTAGCACCCTTATGAGTTAAATCAGTCAAGGGTTTGACCAAGGTTGAAAAATTACGAATGAATTTTCTATAATAATTTGCAAATCCGAGGAATCTTTGTATGGCCTTCAGGCCCACAGGACGTGGCCATTGCAAAACTGCCGAGAGCTTTTCAGTATCCATAGCAATACCTCCAGCAGAAATAACATAGCCTAGGAAGGGCACCTAGTCTTTATGAAATTCGCACTTCTCGAGTTTGCAATATAATATGTTCTCCCACAGTTTTTGCAATACAGCAGTGACATCTCTCCTATGTGTCTTGATATCAGGAGAGTGTATCAAGATATCGTCCAGGTAAACTACTACACAGGACTGTAGTAGGCTTCTCAAAACATCGTTTTGGAAGACCGCTGGAGCATTGCATAAATCAAATGGCATGACCAAATCAAGTTTTGTGAACACAGAGTAGCCCTTCAGGTGGTCGAACAATTCTGTAATTAGTGGAATGAAGTATGCATTTTTCACCATCAGTTTATTTAGACCTCTATAATCAATGCAGGGTCTAAGCTCCCCATTCTTTTTCTTCACAAAAAAAATCCAGCCCCTGTGGGCGAGGAAGATTTTCTAATTATGCCTCTGGATAATGCATCAGTAATGTATTCCTCCATGGCCTGTTTTTTTTCCACCGACAGGGGATAGGTGCGGCCTTTGGGAGGTATCGAGCCTGGCGTCAAATTAATAGCACAATCATATGGTCTATGTTCCGGTAAAGTACTAGTCTCCCCCTTACTGAACACCTCACTGAAAGACTTGTACTCTGAGGGTAACGAGGGGGAGGTACACAATATCTTAATAGGTTGCTGTAGACAGGCCCCTTTACAGTAGTCAGACCACGATATTATGTCACAGGTCTCCCAGTCCACTCTGGGATTATGTCTCTGCAGCCACGGGAAACCCAGAATGATGGCATGGTGTGGAAACTGAATAACCTGAAATTGTAGGGTCTCCACATGGCGAGCTCCTACCCTTAGGGACAGCGGACAGGTTTCATGTGTGACATAGGATGGCTCAAGTGGATGACCGTCAATAGCCTCTACAGCCAATGGAGACTCACGGGGTATCACTGGAATATTGTGTGTCTTCACGAATTCACCATCAATAAAATAGCCAGCAGCGCCAGAATCGATCAGGGCTGGGGTAACAACTGAGAAATTAGCCCAAGAAATAGCTACCTGTAGGATGGGCTTGCTTAGGTCCTGATCTGGGGACCGACTGACTCAACCTAGGATCTGTTCCCTCAGAGATCCTAGGTGCATGCATTTCCTGGACACACCAGACAAGCTCGTAACATATGTCCAGCCTTTCCACAATACAGGCATAGACCCTCTATGGCGGAAGGAACGCTCCTCCCGGGACAAACGTGTAAAGCCAACCTGCATAGGCTCAACCTTACTAACTTCCACGCAAGGTGGCACGGGAGGTGAGGGAGGCATGGGTAGGAGCTCCCTGTTCGGTACCAAACGCAACTCATGCCTTAGCCTGTGGTTCTTGTATGTGGACCTTTCTCTTATACGGGTGTCAATTAGTATGATGAACGAAATCAACTGATCCAAATCAACTGGTAGTTCATGAGCTGCTATTTCATCTTTGATCACATCATTCAGTCCCTGCAAGAAGGCTTCCACCAGAGCTTCGTTGTTCCAGCCTACCTCTGCCGCTAGTGTGCGAAATTCTATAGCATATTCTGCTATTGTGCAGGTGCCCTGCTGGATCATCATCAATTTTTTTGCGGCAGAGACTGACCGGCCTGGAACATCAAAATCCCTTCGGAAGGCCTCAACGAATTGAGAAAAATTAGACGTTATGGGTTTAGCCATCTTCCACAACGGACTGGCCCACTCCAAAGCTTTGCTGGTCAATAAGGAAATCATGAAGCCTACTTTGCTTCTCTCGGACTGAAATGCATGGGGTACTAGTTCCAAAAAAATTCCGAGTTGGTTGATGAACACACGACACAACATGGGATGCCCATCGTATCTTAGGGGAAGTGGAGCGGTACCAGACAACCCTCTATAACACGCATTTTCCAACTGAGTGGTTGTTACTGATGCCGATACTGAGAAGGTCATCAATGGGTTCCTAACTTTGTCCAGAAGCACAGTTCGGTCTAGGAGTGTCTGCAACACAACCGACAACTGATCGAGACGTTGTTCCTGCATGTCCATCCTGGACATAATATTCAGCGCCTGCCCACTACTAGTGTCAGTACTGTCAGTGTTCATGGCCCTTTCGTACTGTCACGGAGTGACTAGGAAATAACGACACTTGACAAGTAAAGATGAACTTAAAATAAAACTTTATTTAAACACAATAGTGGCAGCAATGAATAACACACTTTCACGAGGCCAGGGAAGAAGCGTGTACTCACTTTCCCCACCCTTCACTAGGCTAGTGCGATAGGCCCACGTCTGTACCCAGACGTTAGAGTAAACTCAGGCAACAGGAGCGAGCACTGGAGCACACAGTAACGACTCTAACTCCACCACCTCCACAAGACCAGGTGAGGACAGTGCAAGACACTTCCTCACCCTTCACTAGGCAGGTGTAGCTAGTATCAAAATGGCCCTAGGAACCTTCACAGACTAGATGGGAGGACAGTGCATGGCTCTTCCTCAATAACAGCCGACAGGGGTATACCAAAGGCAAGGTAAACGGCACCTAGAGGGCTAGGTGAGGCAACGCTCAAACCGGAACGACCACGGGAGGTCAATAACATGGAAACGGCACCTAGAGGGATAAGTGAGGCAACACTCAAACCAGAACGACCACGGGAGGTCAGTAACACGGACTGACCGACAAGCGCCGCTACAGGCAGCAAGGATCTCAATAGCCAGGGCTGGGTAGCCGAGGCTGGTAATCGCAACAGGAACGCAACAGAGGGAGAGTAACCAGAGGCAGCCAGGGGTCAGAGCCGGATCGGGTAGTCAGATGAAGCCAGTGGTCAGAGCCGGATCGGGTAGTCAGATGTAGCCAGGAGTCAGATCCGGAAAGGGTAGTCAGATGGAGCAGGAGTAATACACAGAAACAGCAATGGACCAACACAGCACTAGGCTCAGGTACACCACAAAAGGGCACTGGTAATGTGACATGCTGAGTTTTAAAAGGCCTGGCAGGTGGGCAGAGAGATGATATCACAACCACAGTGACCTATAAGAACAGCGACTTGCATAGAGCGACAGCCAGGAAGTAACAATGTCGCTGTTACAGCAATTACCCACTGGAGGCAATCACGGGCACCATGATAGGGTGCTGCCGGTTATTTTATTGATGTGGAATTTGCTGCCAAAAATTCCATTCCATTGCAGCCTTGCTCCTCTCCTCTGGCTGTCGAAGCCATTGATGGTACACCCCTACTACAAGAACATATTACACAGGAGACGCCTCTGCTCACCTTAAAGGTGGGGGCGCTTCATACGGAAGTTCTAAAATTTTAGGTGATCAACTCCCCTTATTATACCATCGTTCTGGGGTTCCCTTGGTTGCAGGCTGACAATCCCAGGATCGATTGGCGAACCTGCAACATTGTGTATTGGGCTCCGCAGTGTCTTGATTCCTGTCTCTCCCATCCTGTCAGACTGGCTTGTGCTACTACCTCAGTCTTGCCTGAGGAATATGCAACTTTTAGGGACGTATTTAACAAAGTTCAAGCCAGAGCATTATCTCCACATAGGCCATATGATTGCTTCTTGGAGCTATTGCCTCTTCTGTGGAGGAGAATAGGGTCATGGAGGAGTATGTGTCCGATGTCTTTGCTAGGGGCATTATTTGAAAATCCATGTCCCCTGCTGGTGCTGGATGGAGAGTTACGTCCGTGTATTGACTTCCGTGATTAAACAAATTAATAGTAAAGAACGTCTATCCTATACTCTTGATTCCTGAACTATTTGACCAATTAAAGAGTTCCAAGGGCAACATGTAATCTTGTCCGAATGAAGGAGGGACACGAGTGGAAGACAGCATTTAACAACAGGAGAGGGCATTACGAGTATTTAGTCATGCCCTTTGGCCTCTGCAATGCTCCTGCTGTCTTCCAGGAATTTATCAATGACCTCTTGAGAGAATTGTTACAGACCTGTGTGGTGGTCTATTTAGACGACATCCTTATTCACTCCCCTATGCTGGAGGTTCATTGCAGGGATCTGTCCAAAGTATTACGCCTGCTGAGGAAGAACAATCTCCTATTGCAAATTGGAAAAATGTGAATTTAGCAAACCTCAAGTAATGTTTCTGAGCCTCTGTCATTTACAGAATATTTAGAAGAATTACACTCAAGAGACTCAGACTCCTTCAACAGCCAGTAGAAGAGGGACCAGCATATTTAGTAAGGTTTATTGTTGTCATCTGACATTGAGGAAAAGAGAGATAGCAGCAGCTGAAATCTTCTAAACATTAGCTAAAGGCAAATACAGGAAGAAGCAGTTGCATTAAGAGTATGTTGTTGTTGTTGTTGTGTGTTTATTGTTTTTATGTCTGGTGGGACAGTTACAGTTAATTAAAAAAAACAGTGTAAAAAAAATTTAAATAGTTTGACTGATAGGGGACTGTGATACTGATGTGAGCTGTGACTGGGGCAGACAGATACTAGAAGACAGAAAAGCGAATGTTTATACTTACCGATAAATCCTTTTCTCTTATTCCAGTGAGAGATGCAAGGACCATGGACTTATGGAGGGTGCCTTTAGAAGACAGGGCATTCTAGGAAAACTCCACCCACTTCCTAGTGGATAAGTCATCCCCCTGCAGCTCTACTGTTTTTGTTTAGAAGAGTGAGGAAGGGAATAGATACTAAAAACAGAACCACCAATAACAGCAGGGTGTCCTCACCCAAATAGTTTTCTTTGGGTGGGATGTCCTGCATCCCTCAATGGACTAAGAGAAAAAGATTTATCAGGAAGTGTAAAAATCTACTTTTCTCTTTCATCATTGAGGGATGCAGGGACAATGGGGATGTCCCAAATCAGTCCCAAAAGTAGCAGGAAGGAAAGAAAATTAATGAGCAGTGGTCTCTAGCACATTGTGATTGAAACTGGCATCTTGAGATGCAAAAATGTTAACTTTGGGCAACTTTGTGAAAGTGTGAACCGATGACCATGTTGCTGTCTTGCACAACTGGTCGACAGTAGCTTGACTCTTCAAGGTCCAATAAGTACTAATGGACCTACTTGAATGAGCTGTGATCCTGAAAGGTGCTGGAACAGATTTTAGTCTGTATGCTTATATAATAGTCTGTTTAAGCCATGCAGCAATAGTTGTCTTAGATGCTGGTCTACCCATCTTAGGGCCTTCTGGAATAACAAATAATGTATCAGATGTGCTAATGGATTGCGTAGCTTGGACATATTGTCATACTCACTTCGTCTAATGTATGGAGCAATTCCTCTTTTCTGTTAGACGGGTTAGAACACAATGAAGGAAAAATGACTTCCTGATTTATGTGAATGGCTAAAACCACTTTCGGTTGGAACTCTGGAACAGTCCTTAAAACAACTTTATCTTGATGAAAGATAAGGTACGGAGCTGCACAAGATAGAGTGATGAGTTCCAAAACTCTTCATACCTATACGATTGTCATGAGAAACACTGTTTTGAAGGACAGGTCTTTAACAGAGGCTAATAATAATGGCTAGTATGGAGATGACTGAAGAGCCTCTAGTACTAAATATAAGTTCCATGGTGGAATAGGGCATCTGTATGAAGGAACTATTCTGTTTACCCCATGAGGAATTTCAGGTATAGTGGCAATTTTTCTTTGAAAGAGAACTGTCAGTGCTGTAACTTTAAGAGAGTTAATCTTCAGACCCTATAGGACTGTTTGCAGGATGTATAGTAATGAAGGGAGATAGAAGAATAAAGACCTCTGTTAGAATAGAAAAAAACACATCTTCCAAATATAATGGTATATTTTGGCAGATCCCGGTTTGAAAGCTCTGAGTATGGTTTGAGTGACCGGAGTACTCAATCTCTTATTCTTTAATATTTGGATTTCAAATTCCACTCCATCAAAGGTAGATTGACTAGGTTGTGGTGGTGAATTGGGCCTTGAGATATGAGATCTGGAATCTGAGGAAGACTCCCAAGCTCTGTCATTGACATATCTCTCAGGCGGTGAAACCAAGATCTCCTTGGCCAAAATGGAGCTATGAGAATAGTGTATACTTTCCTTATTTTGTGGAGGATTCTTTGAATCATAGCTAGTGGAGGAAAGATATACACTAGTGTCAAATTCCTGGAATTGTTAGGGCATGCTTGTGGGTCTCTTGCTCTTGAACAGAATGTTGGCAGTTTTCTTGACTTCGCCATGTCTATTTTGGTACTCCCCATCGATCTATTATCTGAAGGAATGCTTCCTGTTTTAATTCCCATTTCAAAGGGTCTATGGTCTGGCTGCTGAGGTAATCTGCCTCCCAATTCCCCACTCCAGGAATTTATATGACTGACAATGATTAAACATGGATTTCTGCCCAGAGGAGGATTTTTTCCATTTCCATACAAGCAGCTTTGCTCTTTGTTCCTCCTTGGTGATTTATTTAAGCCACTGCTGTGGCACTGTCGGACAGAATATGAACGGGAAAGTTTTGGTTCAACCCCGACAGAGTATTGTGATTTCCTCATAACTCTAGAATGTTTATGGGTAGGAGTGATTCTGATAGTCCATTGACCCTGGTTGGAGAGATGTTTATTATCTGCTCCACATACGAACAGACAGGCATCAGTTGCAACTATTTTCCAATCTGTTATATACAGATATTTTCCCGTGAACAAGTTTGGACTTGTGAGCCACCACTGTAGTGACTGTCTGGTGGTCTGTGATATAGTCATCATGTGGGGAAGATGGCTTGGACTTTTGGACCAATTGCAGAGTAGTTCCATGATCTCATGAGAAACTGAGCAAAAGGAACTACGTCTGTTGTGGCTACCATTTTTCCCACAATCTTCATGCAGTACCTGAATGAGATTTCTGGTTTTTGGAGAAACATCTGGATTTTCTAGCTTGTTTCAGAGGTGCACTGTAAGAGGAGCCATCACCTTGTTAAACACGCTCAGTGCTGTGGTTAGTCAGAAGGGAAGTGGCACGAATTGAAATTGTTGTTTTTGGAAAGAAAACCTGAGGTATTGCTAGTGTTTGGGCCCAAATAAGGAAGTGTAGGTACACATTTGTTATGTCTGATGAAATCATGAATTCCTCTGGTTCCACTGCTGCTATAACTGATTTGATATATTGCATCTTGAACTTGGGTGCTTTTAAATCCACTATTGGATGGAATCCTCCATCTTTTTTGGGTACCATAAAAAGATTAGAATAAAAGTATTTCATCTTCTGTTCTTTTGGTATTGGGATTATCATCATCCCATTCTCTAAGAATTGTCAAATCACTTGATGAAATACTTCCTCGAGTATATTTTCTTTGGGTACTCTGAACATGAAGAATCGAGATGGAGGTAATGTTGTGAATGATATTCTGTACACCTCTTGTATCAATTGATGTACCCATTCATCTGAGATTGACATCCTCCATTGTTGAATGTGGGGTTGGAGTCTCCCACCTAGCAGAGGAACTCTGGGAGACTCCAGAACCCCCCCCCCCAACTTCCTGCTGTGGTGGGTTTAGACTCAGCTGTCATGTGCACTTTTTCTTATGAACCCAAGCTGGAATTTCCTGATGGAAGAGTTTTTATTGTGATATGCAAAGGATTTCTTCTTGAGATCAAATTTTGTAGCTTTATTTTGTGGTAAAAAAAGTATTTTTCCTACAGTGGCTTAACTGATGATTTTGTCCAGTCCTGAACTGAATGGTATAAGCCTCTAAATGGTAAAGCTACCAAAGCTTTTTTGGAAGCAGAATCTATTTTTCATATCTTTAGCCACAGGTTATATTGCTCTGTAACATTAGAAACTGAACATTTTGCTGCTATTTGGGCTATTTCTAAGATTGTTTCGCCTATATAGGTGGTGGCTTCTTGTAGGTACCCCGTTAGGGAAAGAATATCCTCATGTGGTTTATTGTCTTGCATATCTTGTATAATTTGTGTTAGTTAAGTCTCTGCAGCTCTGCGTGACCAAGCTGATGCAAATAAAGCCTTAATGATTGCTCCCCGTCCTGAAAACATTAAGGCCTAGATTCTATTACACCCGTTGGTGGAAAAAAAACACAGACGATAATTTTTCAAGCACGGTAAAACATGGAATTACCTGTGCTATGAAAATATACATGTTAAAAAAATGTCAGGCAATGAATGTAGCAGCTGCCATTCAACTGAAAGTGAAAACCCTAAGATTTATTAAGGGACCCACTTTAACATGGGAAAATTTACACCCAGTTTTTTTTTGCGCAGAGTCCCTTAATTGACAGGGTTAATCCAATTAAGGTACAAAACAGCCATTTACAAGATACACTTACCAGTAATCCTGATGTCAGTGGAGTCTTCAGCACCCTGGTCAGCTACTGTCCATCTTCTCACTACCTTCCTCTTTCTTTCCATCTTCTTCTGTTCCTTCCATCATTCTGTGAAATAAAGGATAAAGACATATTAAATGTGTGCCCCAAACAGAACTCTGACATATGTGCATAGTATAAACAATGCATAGATGTCAGAGTTAGATATATAGAGAATGCCAACAAAATAAAATAATTGCACCATTAATCAGCTAAGAAGTAAAGTATGTGCTCCAAAACAAAAGTGAACTTTAGTGCCCAAATATTATGGAAATTAACATATCCCCTTTGCCTTCTCCGCCACTGTTGGTGGCAGTGGTGGAGAAAGGAAAAGTGAGCAGACCCCCCCTTAGTACCTTATGGCCGATGCCCGTTCCAGTGTGAGGGAATTTTGAACAGAGTGCCTTTTTATATGGGCAGTTTCTGTTCAAAATGACTCACAGTTATTGGCAGGGATGTGTGCTTAAGCACCTTCCAGCCAGTCAGCTTAGAGCGGGGGATTGACAGAACCTGCTAGAAGCTGATTGGGGTGTAAGCACACATCATTTGATGTTTCCATTATTGCCACTGTTTAGCGGGAAGCCACTAGCAAAAGACAAGTAGTATGACTAACCAAAACACAGAAGCCTAATGAATTGAGGCACTCAAGAGTGGTCTTATAAACAGCTAACCGCTGTTTTAAACCACAACAAATATTGAGAAATCACCCACTGAAAACAATGGAACAGCTATATCCAGGAGCCATTCAATTGTGTTCAGTCAGTGCCAATGCACGATAAACTGATACATTTACCAGCTGAAATTCTGCACCCAGTTTTCTGGCCATACAGCATACAACAGAGAAAAAAAAACACCACTGGAAAAAAGAAAGCAGGAAAGGATCAGCTCACACAACACCCAGCACATAGAAAAACCACAGCAATAGCAAAATTAACCCCTGTAAAGCCAAGCAACCAAACCGTAAATGGCCATGCCCTACAAACAAGTCCCAGACAAACAACAAAAACATATCAACCCCCCAAGGACAAGGGGTTGACAAAGCAACCCAACACAATCTGTCATACCATACCCCGGAACAACAGGGATTAACAAACAACACAAATGTATACAAAATACAAGACGCATACCTGTCAATCCCAAAGCAACCCAAACTAACCTGTGCAACATCCATAGACAATGGAGACCCAATGTGCATCTGACATATTCACATACACACCTGACAGGTACACAACAAGCAAAAGCAGCCACACCGCAAAACACTTACCTGGACAACCTACACCTTCCCATTGTTCACTCACTACCTCATGACCGCACATGGACAACACCCCACCACTGTCTTAAAGGGACATCTCACTTTGATCATAGTAACATAGTAACATAGTAGATAAGGCTGAAAAAAGACATGCGTCCATCAAGTCCAGCCCATGCCAATAACACCCCTGTTGATCCAGAGGAAGGCAACAAAAAAGCCGTCTGGAGCAAATTTCCAATGTAGGTGTGTGTGTGAGTGTGTCAAATAGTTCCCCGGCTCAATATCCTATTTGCTTTGAAGCCATCTTTCATAACTGTCAATATTGTTCTGTGCTAGATAGGCATCCATTGCTTTTTTGAATGCAGTTACATTATCTGCAAGCACAGCATCCCGAGGCAAAGAATTCCATAGCCTTACCGCCCTTACTGTAAAGAATCCCTGCCTGTGTTTTAGTCGAAAGCGCCTTTCCTCAAGTCTTAATGGATGACCTCTTGTTCTTAGCTCAGCTCTTTGCATAAATAATTCATTGGATAGTTCTTTGTATTGGCCTTGAATGTATTTGTAAATGGTAATCATATCACCCCTTAGACGTCTCTTTTCTAATGTAAACAAACCCAGTTTGGCTAGTCTCTCTTTGTAACTCAGATCCTCCAATCCCTTTATCAGTTTTGTTGCACGTCTCTGCACCTTTTCCAGTTCAGTAATGTCTTTTTTTAGAACAGGCGCCCAAAATTGTACTCCATATTCTAGATGAGGCCTAACCAAGGATTTATACAAAGGTAGGATAATATTAGCATCCCTTGCTTCTACACCTCTTTTTATGCAGGCTAGTACTCTATTTGCTCTTGCAGCAGCTGAGTGACTCTGCACACTGCAGATGGGGCGTGTTTACAGTGAGATCACTCAGAAAGAGAGATTACAACCAATATGTTTGCATATAAATTCCTGTGGAGACAAAGGTGTGCAAGTGCTTGAGGTCCCCATCAACCCCCAAGCCCAACTGCTGAACATCTTTCATCTGTTACATGATGCTTTAGCTGAAGAGTCAGACAGAAGCCCATCTCCACCTGGAAGACCACACCAGGCAGCAGCACATCAGCTGCAGCAACAGGATGTCCCACAGCTGCCACAGTGACCTTTGGAGCAACACAGGGATTACAGACTGCTACAAAGATATACCACACAAGGGTCACGCTCTTCTGAATGATGGATGCTGAAGTGAGAGGTTGACATCCCACCGCATCAACGAACTATATGAGGTGATCAAAGATAACGTCAACCCCATATACAGCACCAACCATGCCCTATCTGACTTGCAGAAGCTGATGTGTGTCATACATTTTATGGCAAGGGGATCCTTCCAATCCACAGAAGGGTATGCTTCTGGCATTTGAAAGCCCGTATGTTCAAGGGCACTGTCTCAGGTGTTGGAAATCCTCAAGAGGAAGGCCAGGAGCTACATCCACTCCCTCTCCACCCAGATGAAGTGGACATGTGTCAAGCAGGACTTTTATACAAGCAGAGGCATGCTCAGGGTCACAGGTGCCATAGACTGCTCACATGTGCACATAAGAGCTCCAACGCATGAGGGACATCTCTTCATCAACAGAAAGACTTTCCATTGCATCAATGTACAGATGGTATATGATTCCAGCATGAGGATAACCCATGTTTGTGCCTCTTATCCCAGCATCTGGCATGATTCCTACAGGCTCAAGCACTCCTCCATCCACAGAGACTTTGAGAATTGGATCTATACAGGAGTATGGCTTTTGGGTCAACAATACAAACATCACACCACATCCACAGGTGCACTCAAACTTATTTAAACACAGCTTAGCATGCTTATGACACACAAACAGTACATCTCCTTTACACAACATCATCCACATAACATGTGGTATCTGTCTCATGATGTCACTCTCTTTCCACAGGTGATGCCGGGTATGGGTGTAAACCGTGGCTCCTCACAACACTACTAAATCCCCACACACACACACACACACCTGCACAGGAGCTCTACAATGAGTCTCATGCCCTATCAAGAAATGCCATTGAGCACATCTTTGGCCTTCTCAAATACAGATTCCAGTGCCTGGATCACTCAGGGGGTACTCTGCAAAATGCACCAGGCAAGGCATGCAACATAATCCTAACATCTGCCATACTACACAACACGTGGACACACGTCTAGTGGAAGATATGCAGCCACTATCCATTGTGGAGGTTCCTGTTCCACTTTTACAGGATAAGGAGACCCTGAGAGGGGTGGAGATATGAGACAGGCTCATTCAGGACCACGTCACCCTTGAGTATAATACAGAAATCAAACATAATGCATGAATGCCCATGATCAGGTTGGGGAATATGTGCAAGCACACTCACACAATACTTAATGATCTGTTTCACTCAAAAGGATGACTGACATACACAGCCCTGATATTGCCTGCTACAACATTACAACCACATAGCTGCTAGTATATAATCCATGCAGATATATGTGTGTACAGCACAATGACATTGGCACACTATCACCTTCTGCTTCACGGGGGTTGGTTCATATACTAGATAATGTGTTGCTTCAATGTCCTGTTTGAATAGTTAGCACCCCATTGTGCCTAAACTTATGGGTTCCAGAGGGGTAGACAACCCATTGGAAAGCAATGGGCTGTCTATTCCTTCGGAAGGCAAAAAGTTAATGGTATAATGATGGTTCATCCTTTGCATTACAGACAGGTAGACGGTGCAGTTTCAAATCCTGTCATCCCTTTCCACAGGCATCCATGGCATGACCCATCATGGAAAACAGTCCATGAAGCTCACCTCTCACTGTTCTCTAGTCTGATGTTTATCCTTTGTGAAAAATTATCAAACTCTGCAAAACCATTCACATATTATAAAACTACCCAGGTATATGAATATGAGTTGCCTAAGATCTAAGAGGAAAAACCTGTACAGCAACACTGCTCTTCTTCAGATTCCAAAGACCTCTTGAAGAATGTATGAACACTACAGCTCAACTTAGTTTTTTCAGTAGGCTGTTTTTATGTTTAACATACCCTTTGGGTGCTTTTAGAAGTCTTCAATGGATTTTGCATTTATAGTAGATTAAAGATTTCAATACTTACGTCACCCTTGTTCTCGCCGTAGATCCAGCTTAACTGCAGTAACCGCAGTGCCTCCTTTCCCTTCCCTCCCAGACCTCCTCCCACATTGCCCTGAGATGTGTCACGCCGGCACGCTCAGTGATGGCTGCACGTCCATGTACAGTTCAGTGAACTTGCCTCGCGCATTCACTGAACACTGTTTCATGCCATTCATAGTTTGCACGCTTTCTGGTATATTTATATCCTTCCAGCAAACAGAGCGAACAGGAGCGAAACAGCATATATATTGCACTGGGCAACTATTATTTCTGCTTTCATAACATCAGGTACATATTGTAAATAAAGCAAAAATACAAATAATGATGTGTCAAAAGCTTTTATTACATGGGATTCTTTTTATTCTAAGTATTATTGAACTAAGTGTATTTTATTTATTATCTATACTATAAAAAAGTGGTCAGGTGACCACAAATTCTACTTCCGTGCCACAGACACCCCAGGAAGGCAGCTAGGAGGAGATTTACACACTGCCTGTGCTCAGTATTACACACTCAATTATAATACCCACACCCCGGGGCTGGCACATAGCAGGACATATGCAGATCTCCTACACACTACCTGAGCCCAAGATACACACCCCATGATGCAGCTAGGAGAAGATTTGCTTTTTTCTTACATACTGCCTCAATACAATATACACACAGCTGCTTAATTTTCCACACCCCTCACTATCCCTTCACCAAAACCAAAAAAATGGCTGACTGTCACCTCTTGGAGTCTAAAATGTAAGCCAGCACCACATTCTGTTCTTGCTGCAAACAGTGCTGTTTTCTCTACAGAAATAGCGACTGGAAGATCGTGAGAGGGGGTGGCGAGTTCTGCACGTAAACTCTGCAGTGCCTCACAGCTATGATGATCTTAATTTATTTAACGCTTTGAGTGCCAGACATGATATAAAACAATACAATTAATAGATATTGGGTTAACTCAAGGAGATGTCATGGGAAGACTGAACAAAATTAAGACCGACAAAGCACCGGGTCCTGATGGTATACATCCAAGGGTTCTTCAGGAACTCAGTGCAGTGTTAGCAAAACCCCTATATTTACTCTTTAACCCCTTAAGGACCGGGAAAATCTGAGTTTGATTTGACTTAAGGACCGGAGCAATTTTGACTTTTTTGACTATGTCTTTGTTCAACCATATTTTCTCTTTAATTCCTTTTGTGCAGCCACATAAATTATATACTGTTTTTTTAAGCACAAGTAGGGCTTTCTTTTGATACCACAATTATATGAATACCTCATTGTTTAATTTGATTAAAATAGAAAAAAAGAGGAAAAAAATTGAAAAAAAACAACATTTTGCTTATATTTTCATGTCAGGATTTGCATACAATTAGTTTATGACAAAAAAATACCCCTAAATATATTCATTTGCTTCTCCTGAATATAAGAATACCCCATATGCCTAGTATTTCAATCACTTCCTCACATTTACAAGGTAAATATTACAAGATGGATGCCATTATTTCCAACTTGTAATTTCTCAACAATTGGCATGTGAGCATCATAGCTTAGCTGACGGTGCCAGAACCAAAAATGTCCCACAAAGGTATATGTTTCTGAAAACTACACAACATAAGGTAAATAATCAGGAGAATTTTGGAGTTTTTCATGCAGCTATTTTTCTAGAAAAAAATTTCAAAATTGTGGTAATATTTTGTTTTTTTGCAGTTTTCACACTTACATTTCAATACTACTGTTGATATCAAGCACATGATAGGTGAAGATTTTTAAAAATGCATTGTTTAGTGTTCAGCTCCTTCTTCTGAGTACGGCAATACCCCATATGCATAGGTTTCTCAAGGTTTGGGAGAGCTACGGGGCCCAAATTGGAACATGCGCGTTTCCAGTTTCACACTTTGAATTTTCACAGCTTGCATCACTGGTGCCATGTCTCATTTGGGGCTGTGTAACAGTGCTCCACTCTAAGATTTCCCCCCAAAAGTATATATTTTTGGAAAGTAGACACCCCAGGCTTTCATTTTATGTATGTTTTCAATTTTTTTACGCAGCCATTTTACCACCAATCGCTCGTAAATCTTGACGTAAGTTAAAAAAACAGCGTTTTTCACACTTGCACTTCAATGTTGATGTGAATTTCAAGCACATGATAGGTGAAGATTTTTAAAAATGCATTGTTTAGTGTTCAGCTCCTTCTTCTGAGTACGGCAATACCCCATATGCATAGGTTTCTCAAGGTTTGGAGAGCTACGGGGCCCAAACTGGAACATGCGCGTTTCCAGTTTCACACTTTGAATTTTCACAGCTTGCATCACTGGTGCCATGTCTCATTTGGGGCTGTGTAACAGTGCTCCACTCTAAGATTTCCCCCCAAAAGTATATATTTTTGGAAAGTAGACACCCCAGGCTCTCATTTTATGTATGTTTTCAATTTTTTTACGCAGCCATTTTACCACCAATCGCTCGTAAATCTTGACGTAAGTTAAAAAAACAGCGTTTTTCACACTTGCACTTCAATGTTGATGTGAATTTCAAGCACATGATAGGTGAAGATTTTTAAAAATGCATTGTTTAGTGTTCAGCTCCTTCTTCTGAGTACGGCAATACCCCATATGCATAGGTTTCTCAAGGTTTGGAGAGCTACGGGGCCCAAACTGGAACATGCGCGTTTCCAGTTTCACACTTTGAATTTTCACAGCTTGCATCACTGGTGCCATGTCTCATTTGGGGCTGTGTAACAGTGCTCCACTCTAAGATTTCCCCCCAAAAGTATATATTTTTGGAAAGTAGACACCCCAGGCTTTCATTTTATGTATGTTTTCAATTTTTTTACGCAGCCATTTTACCACCAATCGCTCGTTAATCTTGACGTAAGTTAAAAAAACAGCGTTTTTCACACTTGCACTTCAATGTTGATGTGAATTTCAAGCACATGATAGGTGAAGATTTTTAAAAATGCATTGTTTAGTGTTCAGCTCCTTCTTCTGAGTACGGCAATACCCCATATGCATAGGTTTCTCAAGGTTTGGAGAGCTACGGGGCCCAAACTGGAACATGCGCGTTTCCAGTTTCACACTTTGAATTTTCACAGCTTGCATCACTGGTGCCATGTCTCATTTGGGGCTGTGTAACAGTGCTCCACTCTAAGATTTCCCCCCAAAAGTATATATTTTTGGAAAGTAGACACCCCAGGCTTTCATTTTATGTATGTTTTCAATTTTTTTACGCAGCCATTTTACCACCAATCGCTCGTTAATCTTGACGTAAGTTAAAAAAACAGCGTTTTTCACACTTGCACTTCAATGTTGATGTGAATTTCAAGCACATGATAGGTGAAGATTTTTAAAAATGCATTGTTTAGTGTTCAGCTCCTTCTTCTGAGTACGGCAATACCCCATATGCATAGGTTTCTCAAGGTTTGGGAGAGCTACGGGGCCCAAACTGGAACATGCGCGTTTCCAGTTTCACACTTTGAATTTTCACAGCTTGCATCACTGGTGCCATGTCTCATTTGGGGCTGTGTAACAGTGCTCCACTCTAAGATTTCCCCCCAAAAGTATATATTTTTGGAAAGTAGACACCCCAGGCTTTCATTTTATGTATGTTTTCAATTTTTTTACGCAGCCATTTTACCACCAATCGCTCGTAAATCTTGACGTAAGTTAAAAAAACAGCGTTTTTCACACTTGCACTTCAATGTTGATGTGAATTTCAAGCACATGATAGGTGAAGATTTTTAAAAATGCATTGTTTAGTGTTCAGCTCCTTCTTCTGAGTACAGCAATACCCCATATGCATAGGTTTCTCAAGGTTTGGGGGAGCTACGGGGCCCAATTTTGAACAAATATTGAATTTTCACATCTTGGTTAACTGATGCCATTACTCATTTTGGGCTATGTTCCAGTGCTGCACTTTAGAATTTCCCCCCAAAAGTGTATATTTTTGGAATGTAGACACCCCCAGCTTTCATTTTAGGTGTGTTTTCAAATGTTTTACACGGCCATTTTACCACCACTTTCTCATAAACTTGACGTAAGTAAAAAAACAGCGTTTTTGACACTTTGCCTTCAATGTTGATGTGAATTTCAAGCACAGAATAGGTGAAGATTTTATAAACTGAATTGAATAGTGTTCAGCTCCTTCTTCTGAGTACGGCAATACCCCATATGCATAGCTTTCTCATGGTTTGGGGGAGCTACGGGGGCCAAATTGGAACATGCGCGTTTCCAGGTTCACACTTTGAATCTTCACAGCTTGCGTTACTGGTGCCATGTCTCATTTGGGGCTGTGTAACAGTGCTCTTTTTTTAAGATTTCCCCCCAAAAGTGTATATTTTTGGAAAGTAGACACCCCAGGCTCTCGTTTTAGGTGTGTTTTCCAATTTTATACACTGCCATTTTACCACCAATCCTGTGAAAATTTGACGTAAGTAAAAAAAAATTCAGCATTTTTCACACTTTGCCTTCCATTTTGATGTGAATTTCAAGCACAGAATAGGTGAAGATTTTATAAACTGAATTGAATAGTGTTCAGCTCCTTCTTCTGAGTACGGCAATACCCCATATGCATAGCTTTCTCATGGTTTGGGGGAGCTACGGGGGCCAAATTGGAACATGCGCGTTTCCAGGTTCACACTTTGAATCTTCACAGCTTGCGTTACTGGTGCCATGTCTCATTTGGGGCTGTGTAACAGTGCTCTTTTTTTAAGATTTCCCCCCAAAAGTGTATATTTTTGGAAAGTAGACACCCCAGGCTCTCGTTTTAGGTGTGTTTTCCAATTTTATACACAGCCATTTTACCACCAATCCCTCATAAACCATGACGTAAGTAAAAAAAAAAAAAACAGCGTTTTTCACACTTAGGGTTGGCGGCAGTATACTGGGCTGCATACAAATTGGTTTGGGAAACAATTTCACCTAAAACGTCTTCCCCCAAAAACAAATCAAAAAAATGATCATGGGTAAATCCTTCCACATCAATTTGAATCCCTGGGTTGCCTGTGAATTCTGAGATTCGTGGGCATAAATTGATACCCATTCATTAGGATCCGGAGTGGCAGGTGTTGGGGCATTTCTTTGGGCAGGTCTTTTGGCGGGTCTTTGGGCAGATCTTTTGGCAGGTGCTGGGGCAGTTGCCAGGGCAGCTCTTGGGGCAGCACTTGGGGCATTTCTTTGGTAGGTCTTTGGGCAGATCTTTTGGCAGGTGCTGGGGCAGTTGCCAGGGCAGCTCTTGGGGCAACACTTGGGGCATTTCTTTGGGTAAGTATTTTGGTAGGTCTTTGGGCAGTTCTTTTGGCAGGTGCTGGGGCAGTTGCCAGAGCAGCTTTTGGGGCAGTGCGTCTTTTCTTGACAGAAGGCCCAGCGTCATCACTAGAGCTGCTCTCACTTTCTGAAAACTGCGCTATGTCAAAATCTGACGCAGTGCCTGTTGCCTCAGAGTCAGAAGCCAAAAAGGCATATGGCTCTTCAACGCTGTACCTGCGCTGCATTTTGCCCACTAAAAAAGCTTTTTTTTTTCTTACGCTATCCCTAAACCTAAATCTAACCCTAAAACTTACCCTAACCTACGTATATCCTGAACCTACCTAACCCAAGTGAACTACCTATCTAAACTGCACTTATTATATATATATATTTTTTTTTTTGGGGGGGGTTGGGGTTTTTTGGGTTTTTTTTTTTTTCTTACGCTATCCCTAAACCTAAATCTAACCCTAAAACTTACCCTAACCTACGTATATCCTGAACCTACCTAACCCAAGTGAACTACCTATCTAAACTGCGCTTATTATACATATATATATATATTTTTTTTTGGGGGGGGTTTTGGGGTTTTTTTGGGTTTTTTTTTTTCTTACGCTATCCCTAAACCTAAATCTAACCCTAAAACTTACCCTAACCTACGTCTATCCTGAACCTACCTAACCCAATTGAACTACCTATCTAAACTGCGCTTTTTATATTTTATTTTTTTTTTGGGGGGGGGGGGGTTTGGTTTTTTTTTTTTTCTCCCCTAAACCTAAATCTATCCCTAAAACTTTCCCGTCTACACTAAACCTACCCAACTACCTACCAAAATACCTAAACTATATTTATTATAAAACAAAAAAAAAAAAAAAAAAATTTAAAAAAAATTTAAAAAAAATTTTAAAATTTTTTAAAAAATCTAAAAAAATTCAAGGGGGATGGGGGGTGTCCCACAGATCAGAAAACACTGATCTGCAGCAAATTGATCACTCCAAGAGTGATCAGATGGGGGGGCACTTATTGATCACTGCAGAACAGTGATCAAAGGGTTAAATGTCTTTATTTAAACTTTTTTTTGACTTTTTTTTTCTACAGGTACACTGGAACAGCATGTCTCTCTGTCTCTTTCCACCTCAGCAGTATGCAAGGTGGAGGGAGGCAGAGAGATCTGACAGGGACAGTATTTACAAATACTGTCCCTGTCATTCAGGTTTTGCAACATGTGATTCGCTTTTGAAGCGAATCGCATGTTGCAACAATGTTTCAGCCGCTTGTTACTAAGTGTCCCGATACCGGGACACTTAGTAACAAGCGGCTTGAACTCTTCCATCGCTCCGTGCGGCCGCGATGGAAGAGTTTAACCCTTGACGTACCAGGACCGTCAAGGGTCGTTCGGGCACATTTACCCTTGACGGTCCTGGTACGTCAAGGGTCGCTAAGGGGTTAAAGATTCTATTACCACAGGCTCAGTTCCACAGGATTGGCGAAGAGCTAACATAGTGCCTCTATTTAAGAAGGGAACTAAAACAGAACCTGGAAATTATAGACCAGTGAGTTTGACCTCTGTAGTGGGAAAACTATTAGAAGGTATAATAAGGGACTATATTCAGGATTACAACACAAAAAATAAGATCTTTAGCACGAATCAACATGGTTTTATGAAGAATAGATCATGCCAAACTAATCTTTTCAGCTTCTATGAAGAGGTAAGCAGCAACCTTGACAATGGCAAGGCAGTAGATGTAGTATATCTAGACTTTGCAAAGGCATTTGATACAGTACCACACAGAAGGCTGGTGTATAAAATAAGGAAATTGGGGCTAGGAGATAACCTTTGCAATTGGATACAAAACTGGTTGAAGGATAGGGAACAGTGTGTGGTTGTAAATGGAAAATTCTCCAGTATAGTTAAAGTGGAGAGTGGAGTACCTCAGGGTTCAGTATTGGGTCCGCTGCTTTTTAACATGTTTATAAATGACCTGGAAATAGATATAGAAAGCAAAATATCAATATTTGCAGATGATACTAAATTATGCAAAGTCATTAATTCAGAACAGGATATTTTCTCTCTACAGAGGGACTTACATACAATGTCAGATTGGGCAAACATGTGGAAGTTTAATGTGGTGAAGTGTAAAGTCATGCATTTGGGAGGAAACAATCCCAAGGCTACTTATAAACTTAATGGAATAATTTTAGGTGACTCGTTGCTAGAAAAAGACCTGGGTATCCTTGTCAACTACAAACTTGGAAACAGTGACCAGTGTCAAACAGCAGTAGCAAAGGCAAACAAAGTCCTGTCTTGCATTAAAAGAGGTATTGAAGCAAGAGTGGATAACATTATTTTGCCATTATACAAATCATTGGTAAGACCTCACCTTGAGTATGCAGTGCAATTTTGGGCACCGGTTCTGAAAAAAGATATACTAGAACTAGAGAGGGTACAGCGGAGAGCAACAAAATTAATTAAGGGAATGGAGGACTTGACATATGAGGAACGACTAAACAAACTTGGTTTATTTACTCTAGAGAAAAGACGACTAAGAGGAGACCTTATCACATTGTACAAGTATATGAGAGGTCAATACAAGGATCTCTGCGGTGAGCTATTTATTCCAAGGCCTGATCAGGTGACCAGGGGACACCCCTTGAGATTAGAGGAAAGGAGGTTTAAACTTCAGCAGAGGAAGGGTTTTTTTACGGTAAGGTCTGTCAAATTGTGGAATTCATTGCCCAGGGAGGTAGTTATGGCAGATACAATGGATACATTTAAGAGAAGATTAGATACATTTCTTTCAAAAGGGAACATACAGAGTTATACTGTTTATCAGTAGGCTGATCAGGAAGGTCTGATAAAGACTAATTTAATTGGTAGCAGGAAAGCTATAAAATTCTCAGTTACTGAGGTATGAAGCGAAGGTTGAACTTGATGGACTTGTGTCTTTTTTCAACCTAATTTACTATGTTACTATGTTACTATGAGTGCGTAGCATCACTGCTCACTCCTCTGGCACTCATAGAGTTAACAACCCTCAATGAGACAGATCCACCTCCGCTGCACTATCACTCTTCTTCTGATGGTACCAACCAACTTTTATTGGACCACAATTCCCATGATGCTCAGCTGGCTGTAGACTGACAGAAAATAATGGGAGCGCTGTGCCGGCCTCTCTCTGCTCTTCTTTGTGTGCTCCTCTCTTTCATGTTATACTGCATACATTACACTGTATCTCTTGACATAGTAATTTGATTACAATGCATGCCCACTCATGGTTCACTTGGAACACTTACCGCACTATATGATCTTCAGTTTCTTGCATTCGGCATCTCACTGTTGAATCGCCTGCCTTCTTACATATGTGTGGCCTCTTTCTTATTGGTGTGTCCAGTTTCTCATAAAGACATGGTCACCATCAGTTTTACATGTGACCATGGACTCCTTTGTTAAGAATAATTCAAGATTGAGATGCCAAAAGCAAGAAATTGAAGATCAGACAGTGCGCCAAGTGTTCCAAGTGAACCGTGAGTGGGCATATATTGTATTCAAATTACTATGTGAAGAGATACAGTGTAAATTATACAGTATAATTGTAGATTATGATAACGTAGTGTACAAATAATCTTAATTTTAGTAATGACAGGAGGCGAATATTTGCTTTAACTTTCTTTACTTGAAACCATAGCAGCACAGATCATTAGCATAACCAATAGAAAAACAGTCAGTACAGCTATATAAGACCCTCACTCCATAAACTCCTCCTCTTTCTTTGATGAAACAGATACAACAATAATAAAAATCGAAAAGTTGATCCTCAACATAAAACTTCTTCTCATAAAACGTGACTGTTAACCACCGCCACCACAGGCGTTGAAGCAGGATTCATGCTGAAAGAAAGGAAAGAAAAATATGATAGTACACATGTCATGGCGAAGAAACGTCATTAATTCACACAATATATAAACCTTAGCAAAAACATGAAAAGCTAAGCATAGAATTACATGTATCAAGCAATTAGCCTAACTCCCCACCCAACCCCAAAACTCGGGAGGGAAAACTGGGGGGGAAATATTCGCCTCCTGTCATTACTAAAATTAAGATTATTTGTACACTACGTTATCATAATCTACAATTTTACCACATGACAGGAGGCTTCATATTTGCTTTTTTAACGCTGAGAAACTAACGAAAAAGCAGCGTGAGAAGCAGGACGAAAATAAAAGGTGCGAAAAGTGTTTTCCCTGGACCAATCCGCAGAACGCAAAATGTCAGCCAGAGTGGCACCCGCAGAAAAAGCCTGAGAAGCTGCAGCCCCTCTAACCGAATGAGCCCCGAAAGAAACATCAATTCCTGCTAAAGACAAAATCCACCTGATCCACCTGGCTAAAGTAGTAGTAGAAACTGGTTTATGCGGTTTAACATAAGAAACCAGCAATTGACCAGAAGACCGAAATCTAAGAGGAGCCGTAACCTCAACATATCTGAGCAAAACCTGAACCACACAGAGTTGCGGGACCTCCGTAAAAAACGGATAAAACACCAAATCCGAATCCGACTTAGTACGACGAGATATAGAAAAGGTTACCCCTTCCGGAGAAACCGAAAAACTGTCTACATCAAAAGCCCTCACATCCGATACTCTTCGAAAAGATACCAAACAAAGGAGAAGAGTAAGTTTAGCCGAGAGTTGTCTAAGAGACAGATGATCGTTACCTGGCCAAGACTTTAAGAAATTTAAAACCACCCCTACGTCCCAAAATCGGGAATATCTGGGGTTCGGCGGCCGAGCCAACTTAATACCCCTCAAAAGTCGACAAACCAAGGGGTCGCGACCCACGGATAACCCAGCTACAGGAACATGAGCTGCCGAAATGGCGGATCTCATCAGATTAATAGACCTATAGGATCTGCCTAATGAAAATAAATGGGACAAAAAATTCAAAATCATAGGTACAGCTGCTGTAAAGGGATCGCAATCCCTCTCCAAACACCAGCTAACCCAGGAGCCCCATGCAGAGATGTAACATCGTCTCGTGCCAGGAGCCCAAGATTCCCACAAAAGGTCCTTAGCCGTTTGCGATAAACCATCGACGGCCCAGGATCCCCTGAAAGCATCCAGGCCGCCAGACAAAGATGGCCTTCCTGCACCAAAGGATGAGGGATCCCTCGAGGATCGACGAGAAGATTCGGAAGGAACGGAAGCAGAAGAGGATGTTCGCAAGACATCTCCAACAAGTCCGGGAACCAAGCTTGACTCGGCCAAAGTGGAGCAATGAGCAGAAGCGTCACCCCCTGAGACCTGATTCGATGAAGAACTCTCGCCAACATGGCAAAAGGAGGAAAGGCATAAGCCCCGTCTACTGGCCACGCCTGGAGGAAAGCATCCACCGCTGCACAACCCGGATCCGGAAGCCAACTGAAATATTGAGGAAGTTGATGATTGGTGCGAGACGCAAACAGGTCTATCGTCAGAGGGCCCCTGAGAGAACGAAGAAGACGAAATACGAGAGGATCCAGCATCCAATCGCTGCTGTCTCTCCAATGACGGGAGAACCAATCCGCCGTCAAATTGGAGACTCCTGGAAGATACTCCGCCCTGATCGAGATGTTGCGATCCAAACAAAACTGGTAAATGTCCTTGGTGGTCTCCGTAAGAACCCGAGACCTGGCGCCTCCCAATTTGTTGATGTATTGGACTGCTGAAATATTGTCCATCCGAAGAAGGATGCAACAATCCGACATCTCTCTGGCAAGACTGCGAATCGCGAAGGAACCTGCAATTAATTCCAGGCAGTTGATGTGAAGTCCCTCTTCTTCCTGAGACCAAGGGCCCCCTGTGGAAAAATCCACACAGTGAGCCCCCCAGCCCCACAGACTGGCATCTGACTCCAGAACAAAATCCGGAAGAGGGCCGAAAATCGCCTTGCCATTCCATGCTTGCATGTGCAGCAACCACCACCTTAGTTCCGAGCGAACTTCCGAAGAGAGGGTCACAGAAAGATCGTACGAATAACCCGCTCGAAGATAATGGGCCTTGAAACGTTGCATCGCTCTGTAATGCAACGGACCCGGAAAAATCGCCTGGATGGAAGACGAAAGAAGGCCCACAATGCGAGCTAGAAGACGAAGAGGAACCTGATCCATCCGAAGAACTTTTCGAATCTCTCTCCGAATAGCGACCAACTTGGACTTCGGAAGGCGAAGAACACAAGATACTGAGTCTATCTCGAACCCTAGGAACTGAACCACCTGAGAAGGAATCAGGGCCGACTTGACTCTGTTGACAACGAAACCTAGAGATTCGAGAAATCGCACGATAAATTTCGTCTGAGAGCGCAATCTGGATCTGTCGTTGCAAAAAATAAGCAAGTCGTCCAGATAAATGAGGCAACGAATCCCTCTTGCTCTGAAATGCTCAATTACTGGCTTCAGCAGCTTCGTGAAACACCACGGAGCCGAGCTGAGGCCGAACGGAAGACAGGTGAATTGGCACAGTTTGCCCTTCCAATGGAAGCGCAGAAAGCGGCGGCAAGACTCCACCACAGGAACCGACAGATAGGCATCCTTGAGATCCAATCTCGTAAACCAATCGTCCTTGATCAACAGGTCTCGAAGAAGATGGATACCCTCCATCTTGAAATGACGATAAACCACAAATGCGTTGAGGCATTTGAGGTTTATAACAGGCCGAAAATCTCCTGTCTTCTTTCTCACCAGAAAAATCGAGCTGACGAAACCTCCGTCGTCTGGAGCGAGCTGGACTGCCCCTTTTTTGAACAATGCCTGAATTTCGGCATCTATTAAAGACTCCCTGTCTTTCGACACTACTAAGGGAGAAGGAGGAAACAACTGGATTGGAGGAGAATAAAATTCTATTACGTACCCTTGAACAGTCTGAAGAATCCAAGCGTCCGTCGAAATTTTCTTCCAATTCTGAAAAAAGAGAGACAGTCTGCCAGCCGTAATTGTAGAGGAAAGAGTTAAATCTGGAATACTCACCGGGAGTGAACTTGTTTCTGCCTCGTCCTCTGGGTCCTCGACCTCGATCGTATCCTCTTTGAAATGAGGTAGGTCTGAAACTGGATGATGGGAAGAATGCAGCTGAGGGAGGATTAGCTCTGGGGCCTGAAGACCAGAAGCGGCTGGCGGCACGGCCCCTCTGCCGACCAGCCCTTCCAAAAACCCCTCTAGACATCTGTGGACGAAAGACCTGCTTCAAGGAGGTTTGCGCTTTGCTCAAGGTGGTAAAAAGAGTAACATGTTTCTTCAGCTCTGCGATAAAGGAATCTCCAAATAAGAGGCCATTTGCAGCTGGACCCAATTCCTTAACTCCCAGATCCGCAAGCTTAGGGTCGATACGTAGGAGGGCCGCTTTGCGCCTCTCAGAAGACATAGCTGAGTTGGAATTTCCCAGAAGGCAGATTGCTCGTTGTGCCCATTCTCTAACTGCCGATGCATCCAAAGGGGAACCTTCTGAGACCGCCAGATCAGCAAAATACAGGATTCTAGCCAAAGGCCCCAAAATATCCAGCATCTTATCCTGAACTATCTTCAGGCCTTTTTCAATACCCTTACGAGGGTCACGTCCCGACCGAGACATGAATGTCAACATGGTAGAGTCAAAATCGGGAGTGAAGGACACCTTATCTGGAAGCAAGGGCCTGGGACATTCTGCCCGAAGCTTGTTGCGAACATCTCTGTCCAACGGTTTGCGAAGCCAAAAATGAACAAACTGAGAAAGGTGATCTGGGAGAGACCATTCTGAGGATTTCGGATGTCGAAGGCATCTAGGGTCGAACAATGGATTCCCTTTTGAATCATAAAAACGTTCTTCCTTGGAACCATGGCCCCAGGAATCATCAGTGAAAGTTTCCTTGACGTAAGGAGAATCCATATTACTCCCTTGATTTTCCGTATCGAAAAAAGGGGAATCAGCCTTCCATTCATCGACAATTTCCAAATCAGGCTGTGCAACCTCTTCTTCATCAGAGGAACAAAAGGGCTCTGGAAAGGGGTTCGAAACCTCCGTCTGTTTCAAACGCTTGAGAGGAGCTTTCCCAGCCGACCTCCTTGGCGCCGAAGAAGATCCCTTCCAATGGCGTTTGGGCGTAAGAACTTCCCCTCTAGGGGAGTCGGGAGACCGAAGATCCTCGTCCTCTTCAGCTTGATCCAAAGATTCATCTAGTACATCCTCAGAATGGCGTGACGTCAGCACTCTGGTCAAGACCTTTTCCACAGACGCTGACACAGCAGAATTAATAATGGATTGAAAATCCGGCAGCGGATGAGATGGAGCGTCACTCATGATGACTTGAAGAATGTAGAAAGTGATTAAACAGGTAAAAAACCCCCTTGGAACCTAAGGAGGGAAAAATATCCAGTCAGAGTGCAGACCAATACAGAACTCCAAGAGAGGAGAAGCCCCTGCAAGGCACAACTGGGGCTCACCCAATAAAATTCCAAAATAAGGCCCTACCCCGAAAAAGGGGCAATTGAATCCATTTCGTGTAAAACTGAAGTATTTCTTTTTTTTTTTTTTTTTATGTATATATATATACACCTATATCTAGGGGCTCACCCCAGAGGCACCTGCAAGGGCAATTCCCAGAACACACAACAGGACCTTCAGTAAATAAACTGGAGGGGCTCACCCTCACTCATACAGAAATACTCAAGGGAAACCTTGCAAACATAGAAGAGGGCTCACCTCAGAATGTCAGCCTATAAAAGGGGAGGCGACAGATAACCCACTTAAAGTGGAGAAAATAAGGGGGCTCACCCCTAAATATTGTAACATGTGAGGAAACAATACAATGATAAATATAAAGGGGGCTCACCCCTACCAGTCCACTGATGTGGCGCATTAAACAAGGGGCTCACCCAAGAATCTCATTAATGGGAGACATTGATAGAATATAAAGTACCCACTGGGAAATGTTTAAAGTTAACATATACCACCCACTATAAATGAACAGGGTACCGAATTAGCAGAATTCTATAAAAACAAAATGAGTTCTGGATGGATTGAACGGCATGAACGAACCTTGTAAACGAGACCGGAAGCCTCAGGTAAGATGGCCGCCGAGAATCTCGTCCAACACGAGATTCAAGATGGCCGCCGCACCCAAACTATCCGACACGGTCCGTAGACCGCAATCTACCACAGGTACAGCCGAATTCGGCACAGCACCTGGCCGCGTCCCAATAACTCCCGGTCGCCACCACCGATGCGAGCCGCCAATAAGAACTGGAGGCGATCGTATGGCAGGACAAACCCTCGAGTCATGGAGGCAGCACACAGAACTTCTGTAGAACGGAGGTATGTTTAACAATAAAACTTAACCCCAACAGGGGAAAAGTACCAAGAGAATAGAAAAAAGATAAGACACTAAAACAGATGGAAGAGCAGAAGGACTTTAA
Source organism: Rhinophrynus dorsalis (assembly GCA_037306005.1). NCBI lineage: Eukaryota > Metazoa > Chordata > Amphibia > Anura > Rhinophrynidae > Rhinophrynus > Rhinophrynus dorsalis. Next base: position 250,038,758 of record CM074719.1, on the reverse strand, counting down.
AATCCTAAATGTGGAAATTAAATCAAGACAGACTAGTGAACAATGGGAAATCAATCAATCTATGATAGACCTTAGATTTACATAGTAAAATTGTTTGAAGAGAGATACACTGACCTGCACTGCTTGGCAAGCAGCAAAGAAAGAGGAGGAGTTTATGGAGTGAGGGTCTTATATAGCTGTACTGACTGTTTTTCTATTGGTTATGCTAATGATCTGTGCTGCTATGGTTTCAAGTAAAGAAAGTTAAAGCAAATATGAAGCCTCCTGTCATGTGGTAAAATTGCAGGTCGTGGCAGCATTTTATCTTTACATGTTGGGAAATCACTTGCAAAAGAGTCTCTTGCAGTTAACTCATTGAGTATCAGAATGCGAAAAGGTGGGCGATCTAGCATTGAGACACCAAATGCAAGAGTTTGATGATCAGTCATTATGGCAAGTGTTTCAAGAGAACTGTGAGTGAATATACATTGTATCCGCATTGTAATACATACGTTATATAGCTTAATGTCTGTTGTCCAAGCACGAGTTGTGCCGGCATTTTATTTTTACATACTAGGAAATTGCCTATAAGAGCCTCGTGTAATTAACCCATTGAGTATGGGGAATGTGTCCCAAGTTATATGGTTATGATAATTCCATTCCCTGGATAGGCTGAAGTGTGTGGCCATTATATATGAGTGGAAACTGTGGAATAATGGAGTTGGTGATTTGCATCTTTTATGCAGATATATATATATCTATATCTATATATATCTATATATATATATATATATATATTCTACTGATGCAGAGGCACTCACGTTTAATAGTACAGATAAATGCCTGAGTGCTGATGTTAGAGCAAAAGTATAAGTCCAAAAGGAACAGAGCACTCGCAAGTGTTCAAAATTTGTGATGACAAAATTGTGAAAATTTATTGAATCAACGTTTCGGATGCACTAGGCAGCCTTCGTCAGGATAAACGTGTGACAAACAAACATTCCCTTCTTAAACCTTCACTCTTCAAAATAGCGCCAGAAATAGCGCTAGTGATAGGTGCGTTTAAAATACTGTATTTGCATATGGGTATTGCTTAACGAACAATGCTAGTATTACAGCCAATGGATGAATAAATCTGAGAATAAGGTATCACTAAATTATCAAAGAAAATATTTTCCGTATTGTGAGCACTCTAGTTAAAAGTCACTGAATTTTGATCGTATCAGAAAGGTATATATAAGTGATAATATGGTAAAAAACAATAAGTTGTATTAATAAGATACTTAATGGTAGATATGTTAGTTGAATATGGATGAAAATAAAGATGAAAAAGATATATTACAGACAATAGGTGAGATGTAGAATGAAAACTCCGTTACTAGTTCTTATAGACAGTTCCAAGATGAAATGAAGATGGGATGAGTTCTTACTAATATGAAATGGAGATGAAATGGAATGAATACACAAACATGAAGATCAAGATGGAGTCAGGATGAGATGATGAAATGGTACTGCTTTCCTTATACTGTCTCAGAGAATGCTGCAGGATGAGGGGTAAAAGTGGCCTTGTCCACTGTAGAGAAACTGGATCCAGAAGAACCTCAAAAACAGCACATATGACAGAGACAGACAGGAAGATAATTCTAAGTGTAGTATTTATTGCATATAAAACACTGTAAAAAATAAATGATTGCACTTACTAGAGCCCTTCTTGGGCTAAAGGCATGTAACAGGTCCTTTCCCTTGTAGCCAACGAGCTGTGTCCACTCGAACCTCCTGCCAACCCAGATGCGATCTCATAAATGGATAAAATAATGTAAATCCAATCGGGTTTATTGCATATATGTTTGAAACAGTATTCTCTTATAGTATGTCTTCTGATAAAAGAAGGATAGTGTTTCACCGATGCTGGTTGTCAAAACGTTTTCGCAGGCTTTTTTTTTCCCATACGCCCTAGAGAAAGCAGACAGTAAGCCTGCGAAAACGTTCGGGCCATCACTATACGTACTCAGGTACAGGTCCTATCCACGACCCGTGTGAGTTTCCCCGCCCCGCCCTCATGATCTGTTGACTTACAACGCTGACGATACGAACTCGTCTCAGCACGAGGTTTTCTGACAACCAGCATCGGTGAAAAACTATCCTTCTTTTATCAGAAGACATACTATAAGAGAATACTGTTTCAAACATATATGCAATAAACTCGATTGTGTGTAAGAGTGTGTACTACAGAGTGGCCCCACCATGGTCTGTCTCCAGCCCCTCAGCCATGGGTAATAGCTGCATCCAGCTGCTGCTTGTAGAGAGCTCCTTGAAGGGGCACATGACCGGGCTGTTGCGAGGTGGAGTGTTGTGCTTCATGAAGGGGGAACATGAAGGATTTGGTACTGGGTCTGCCTGCCTCCGAGCTACATGAAGCAGCTGGGCTTCCTGCAACAGGAGCACATTGTGCACCAGGAGCCAAAAGCATTGTTGTGTTGTGGATACCAGAAATGAAGGTACACTGGAGCCAATCCCGCCCTCTCTTTGTTGGATCAGCTCATTGTGTGCCTCAGGTTGGTGGAGGGACCCCTGGGGACTCTGTGTGTGTGTGTGTGTGGCTTTTGTGTATGTGTGGCTTGTGTGTGTGTGTGTGTGTGTGGCTAGTGTGCGAGTCTGTGGTGTAGGAGCGAGTGGCAGCCATTTTGTTTCTTCAGTCACTTGGATAGTGGCGGGCGGGCTGGATAGTGGGGGCAGGTCAACTCCCTGAAAGATTTAAATCACTCCTCCATTGAATCACCCAATGGGAACAGTAACTCCTTACTTAAGTTGAGGTAACATAGCAATATAACACACAGTGGCTCTTTAGTTGAGGCAACGTAGCAATATGCTGAGGGATCAAATAGAAAGTGGTGTTTGAGGCTTGCCCTCTGTAACATACAACAAAGCATCTCTCTCCCTTTAAGGAGAAAGGGCGGGAATCAGGAAGCAGGAAGTGGAGGAGTGGCAGTTGAAAACAGACAGTGAGGTGACTGAAGAGATTAAGGGCTAGATTTAAAGGCAGCCGTTAAACCATCCGCTAAGTAAAAAAGGCACATCGGCCGCAAAGAACACATGGTTTACGGCAGATTCAAAGGTAAGCGTACAAGAATAGCTATCGGGCGTAGGCACTACAAAAACACGTTACACAAAAACCAGCGTCGCACCTGATTTCGCATCACCGTGCGTCCCAAACACCCGTTAAAACACAACTTAAGTCAAAATGTTACATTACGGCTGCCGTTGTCTAGCAACCCTGATAGATGCACAAACAAAATTCAAACCTACAGCCAATCCCAAGGCCCCAAAGTATCAAAAATGTTCAAATACACCTATATATACCTCAAAATAACGGTTACACCCTGTCTGTGTTTCGAGTTTCAGCAAGCTAGAGCACAGGACCCAGGAGTGGAGGATAGTGTTTAGAGAGAGAGAGAGAGATAGAGAGAGAAGCATACACAGGAGTAAGGTAGAGGGATCTTGGAGAGAATTACATTTAAATAGACACATAGCACACCTTTGCACATAGCACATACATCCATACAAACACAAACACATACACATACATACACATAGTCTTTTTTTTTTCATCACACCTTACACATTTTAAACTTTATTTTTACAGTGTGAATCCGTGAGTGAAAGTGTGTGACAGAGAGTGAGTGGGATCGAGTGTGTCTGTGAGGGCGTGTGAGAGTGCCTGGGTGTGAGTGGGTGAATGATGGCTAGGAGAGGAGGACAGGAGAGAGGGATGGGGAGACTAGTGGAGGAGGAGGAGGAAGGTCAGGAGGGGATCCCTCAGCAGAGCAGGGGTGGGAGAGGGAGATACGCAGGGCGGAGGGGGACCAGGCCCACAAGAACAGGCACATTAAGAAGAAGAGGGACAGATCCTGCAGTGGAACGAGGGGTAGTGCCTGGGGACCACCACACACAGGCAGGGGCAGAGCAGGCAGGACACTCCGGGTCTGACTCCTCGCATGCCGGAGCTGAGGGGGACAGGGTCAGGGATCCCCGATATACCGAGGAAGAAAACACGGCCCTCGTGGAGGCTGTGCTGGAGAGGGAGAGTGTCCTCTTCCCGGGGGACAGACTCCCTGGCCTGTCTGCGAGGAGGAGAGCTGCCTGGAGTCAAATCTGCAGCAGAGTTAATGCGGTGGCCACCTGCAGACGGGATGTTGACTCAATAAAGAAGAGATGGGGCGACTGCAAAAGGCAGGTGAAGAAGAAGATGGGGGATGCCGCCCTGCACGCCCGAGCCACCGGAGGTGGGCCACCTGTCCCCATCACCTTCAGCGCATAGGAGGAGAGGCTGCGGCAGACACTGTCGTCTACCCTAATTGAGGGGGTCCCTGGAGGATCAGACACTGGGGATGAGAGGAGCCTCCACACCACTGGTAAGTGCATCACCCCAAAACCACACACCACCTCAAACCACACACCCATCACAAACAAGCACTCACATCCCAACATCTGCCCTTCATTCAACCACACAATTGCACCAACACAGCACCCTGAGGGTTTAAACAGGAAGCAAGACAAGGACAAATGTCAAGGTTCAACAAGGCCAAAACCTGTCCAACTCCCTGGTTAACCCTCATGTTGCTGTGCTGATCACACACAATACACACAAACCATGCTCAGTAAAGTGTTGTATGTCAAACATCACAATTGTTGTCACACAGTGTTACCCATGTTCACAAAGGGAATCCAGTACATAACCCCATGAGTGCTAGAGGGATCATCAATGCATCGATCAACAATGCTTTGGCAACCCCTCTGGTACTCAAAGGGTTAACCAGACAACAAACACATGTTGATAGGTTAACAATTACATGACACATAGGGGACATTCACTAAGCGGTGAAAAAGAGCTGATGTAGAGAATTTGACACTTACATACCCTCACTTTACCAATTACAATGTTAGTCTATGGAGAACATCCAGTAACAGGATTCAAGCTGCACAGGCCCCATTGTGTGGACTCCATAGAAAACACTGCAGATGGGGAAATGAGGTCAGCGGAGAAGTCAGCATCATAATCAGTTCATCAGGTCCACTTAACCGCTTACTGAATCACCAACAGGATGGATCAGGTCACAAATCACAGTGCCACTGAGAATAAATGCTTGTATGTGCAACACACAGGCCAAAAACAATCACACATAACTAAAGGTGAAAAAGTTGGCCTTGGTGTTGTGTATGCAATCATTTACGCTAACTTCAATTTACATAGCTCACATTTGATTCACATATAGATCCTCAGGAGTGCTGATGCCATGGATGGATGGTACACCTGACACTATTTGCAGGATACATATGGGAACCAAATATGAACCATTGAGGTTTGGTCAATAACAGACCAGGAATTATGGATATCTATGATCGGGTCTGGCTGCCTCACACAGAAGGATGGATGGGCTGATCCAGGAAAAAAAAGGCCTCAATCAATGATATCCTTCAATACTGGCTTGATTGTTGCCCCTCAGGATTCAACTTGAACAGACCTCATGGACAGAATCCTGTAATGTACATCAATCCCTGATTGCCACGGTGGTATCCCATGCATCACAATGTAATGCATAGGATACCATCATGACAACCAGAGAGGGACATGTCTAATCTGACAAAATCCAGCACTGTACGGGATGAACTGATAACATAGGGATGAATACTACTTGAATCACACTGCAGATCTATTACAAAAAGATATGTACAGAAAGATAAACGACCAGATATGTATGTGGATATATCCCTTTCAAATGGGTACAAATAGGTCCCAACAAGATGTAAACCCAGAGTTCGGTTCAGTATGTGTGATTGTCCTACTGCCCATATATGTGCACCCTCAACAAAATAACTCATATTGATATCATCATCAGAGTACATATACCTAGTATATTACACCTTACTTGGATGGGTATCAGTGGTATCTATGAAAGTTCATTTGTGATGGCTGTACATATATAGGCAGTAAGACAATCACATGTTCTGAACAGATCTCTGGGTTCATATCTATCAAGGATATGTTTGTACCCATATGAAAGGGACATATACACACATATCAGACCATATTCCTCACTGTGTACCTTGGCATGGCAATGGTTAATTTCACTTTGATGTAACCTTGCAGGCATCATAAAGAGATGTTTAGAAAGATGTTACTGTATGTGACAGCTGGAGATGTCAGTCATATGACCACACGGAGGCTCTTCAGCACACCCAAAATTGAACCAATTGGAGATGGATCCATCATTGACATGGTCCACAGAGCGTGCTTACAAACCAGGAACACTTAGTAGACAATGGCAAAGATGTAGTTATCTCCAAATGGGTCAATGTGGAGTCTGCTGAAGAGCCTCCGTGTGGTCAAATGACTGACATCTCCAGCTGTCACATACAGCAACATCTTTCTAAACATCTCTTTATGATGCCTGCAATGTTACATCAAGGTGAAATTAACCATTGCTATCCCGTTAAAGAGATAGTAATACCTAAAATGTGAAAGGAAAAATACATGTCATAGGATTGATCCACCGGGTAATGCAAGGGTATTCCCACTACTGAAAGGTGTTTCATCACAAGAGTATAACAGCTCAAAGTTGAATATTCCATGGACAATATCACTGTGGCCTGAAAATGTACTATGCCAATGTTGCCAGACCATCCTCTGGCTAGCTTTGGTCCAGGGAGCAGAAATCCACAAAGGATGATGTGGCAACAGCGCAAATGTACAATTTCAGGCCACTGGGATGTGGCACCAAAGGAATTCAACTCTGAGCTGCAATACATGTAGAATACAACACCCATCACCAGTAGGAGTACCGTTGTTTCACACAGGGGGATAAACCATACAACATATATGTTCCTTTACACATTTCAAGTATTAATATCAATTTGACACCATCATGGCTAAGTTTACTGATCACACAATCTCAATCATCCACACAGGTTATGTGTCTCCAGCACATCAGGAGCCCATGGAGGAGGCCACCTCACCACCCAGTGAGGAGTATATGGAGGAGGGGACCAGCCAGTGGGCACCGTACCCAACGACATCCACACCTCTTGGCCAGCTGGATGCCCCAACTCTGCCTGCACCACCTCTGCCTGCACCAACTCTGCCTGCACCAACTCTGCCTGCACCAACTCTGGCTGCACCAACTCTGCCTGCACCAACTCTACCTGCACCAAATCTACCTGCACCACCTTATTACAGTGACTGGATGCCCCCCACCACCTCCAGGAGCTATTATCCTCCAGCAGCAGCAGCAGCACCACCACCACCACCAGGGAGGCAATGGCTGCCCGGTGATGTGTCCACCACCCAATACGGGCCATACTCATCACAGATTGACCTACCCTCCTGGATGTCTCCCCAGCATGGCCCCAGGTATGATCCCAGGTGGGGGCCAAGCACATACCAGTGGCCAAGGTTTGACCCTTGGCCACTCGACTACCAACACCTGGGCCTGCTTGGGGAGCCCCAACAGCCTATGCGAAGGGACGTGTTTACCCCACCACCTCCACCAGCACAGACATCGGTGGGCAGCAGTGGGTCAATTGATGTGGTGGGCACATACCCATCTGCAGCACATACAGCACCAGCAGAGGAGGACACAGCACCAGCAGAGGAGGACACAGCACCAGCAGAGGAGGACACAGCAGCAGCTGATTCACCAGGCACAAGCATCACCAGCAGTGAACGGCCCACTGGAATGGAAGCAGAGTGTATGGCTCTGCAAAGGAGACTACTCAGGTCAAGCCTCTGCACCAATGACATCACCAGGAGCCGTAGGGAATCCCGTAGAAACACTAACAGGATAGAGGCAAGGATCCATGCCCTGGAGTCGGAGGTCATGAGGATCAACACTCAACTCCATCAGCTACACACGGGGGTGATGGACCTGCTTGCACAGGTACTGGTGGAGTTGAGAGAGCTGAACCGCAGGGAGGACTTACGGTTGGAGAGGGAAAACCTGCGCTCCACAGAGGGATCCACTGCCCCCACCACCCCCTCTAATGTGACCCCCGAAGCCACACCTAGGGGGCAAAGGGTGACCAGGAGATCATCCAGGTTATCCACTTCTGCCACACAGTCTAAGCCCCCTCCCCCAAGAAAAAAAAATAAAATGCCCAACATGTTACATTTCCCCTGAATAAAGGAACATTGTGCTTTTGAATCCTGTCTGATCTGCTTTGAATTTGGTCATAGATTGGGTGGCAGAGTTGTCTCCAATGCATTGCCAAACAATTCAGTGAATACAACTTCTGCCTAGGTAAGATGTTTGTGGGATGTTACAACATGGGTTCACACACACATCGTTGTACAAATTCAACTGTAAAAACATGCCTGTTGCCATATTACACAACTGTGTTATATGGCAATGTTGTGTGTTGATTTTGCATAACAAAACATTCCCCTTAGCCCAACATTTGGTACAACATTGAACATTCATCTAGATCATATGTTGTGTTTAACCCTTTGAGTGCCAGAGTGGTAGGCAACGCATTGCAAAGAAATGCGTTGTGTACCACTCTGGCACTCAGAGGGTTAAGGGGATAACCAAACAAACGGCTTAGCGGTGAGATAACAAGCAGGACAGATAAATGGGACATGTATCCATATTGTCTTGGATTCACACACTCATTGTGCAACAGACTGACTGGGGAAGCCAATGTTTTTAACCTAGGATTTCAATGTGTAGCACACACATTGATATCCTGGGGTGAGCATTGGGGCCTCCAGTAAGTTGACTTGTTGTTTTTTCTAAGGGTGTAACAGACTTCCCCAGTGAAAACACTTGTCCACTTGGTCATGTACTGTGATATGTCCCAGTGGAGCAATATCACTGAACATTGATTATACTGAGCAACGCATTAACTGTGGATAGGAATTCACTGTGGAAGTATGTCCCCTTTATCACCTCTTTATCACTCCCACAACACATTAGTGTATCACTGCCACCATCTGTTAGCGTGAATACATCACTGAGTCCACTCACTTGCAAACAAGTGGTGGAGTCCTGTGATATGGGTGATGCCTTTCCATGTATGGGGATACTCTACCCTGGGTGTGGTAACGCATTGACAAATGTGTTCTCAAATATATCCTCCTACAGACACAGATAGAATGGTGATGGTTCATCTTTATTGTGTCTCAAAGTACATTAGGATGTACATGTGTTTTCTGTGTATTGCCTATATGCATTGAACACCTGTATGAGAACACTAAATGTACTTTGAAACTAAATCGTACTACTTCAGTAACACTGCTGCCCAGCTCATGTGTTGTCCACAAGGTTTGACAACTCTGTAGTTGAGCATCCTAACTGTACAGGTTATAACACTCAAGAATTAGTGTTTTCTGTGTCTATATGAAAATGTTCCAGTAGTGGTTTGTGTGAACCTCAGGTCAAACTTTGCATCACCAACAACATCACCATAAACAGCAAGGGGTGATCTTCATGAAGGTGTTGTCAAGACATCAATCCAGTCACATAGAAGATCTTCAGTTCAAGGATGGATCATGTTACGGATGCCTGTGGAAGAAGAGGACAGGATTTGGAGCAGTTGACCTGAACTGATCATCAAGCAACAACAATTTAGTCTTTTTAATCCCCTCAATTTTCACAGTTACAGGTGAGTACACAAACCATTGCTTGACAATGTGTTGTGTACTCATCTGTAACCAATTATGTGGAGAACTAAGGACATGTGCCCCAGCCCTATGGATATGTGCCCCTGACATGGATACACACATCAACAAGTGTTCTGAGAGCTCCATGGAAGTAATGAATTTGGGCTGCCACTGTGAAAGTGACAGTGGCAGCCCAATGTCATTTGTTCCATGGAACTGTTAGGACACATTTGTTGATGTGTGTATTCATGTCGGGGGCACATATGTCTGCACACTCACAGGTCAGCATGGAGTCCCTGGTAATCTGATCTACGTCTCATGACCTCTACATTGTGTGCCCATACCACTGTACATCCACCCCTGTGCTGCTCTTCTCAGCTGTAGCACAGTACAGGTCCCATATTGAGTCCAATGGTCCTTTAACCCCTGATGTGACAGAGTATTATCCAATGCATAGCATTGGATAACACTCTTTCGCTACAAGGCTAGCATGGTTGCTCTGGCTATGCTCATGGCAAATCAAGTTAGCTGCTGTCAATCAAGCCCTGTAAGGCGATGAACATGGGTTATGTGTTGTACCTTGTTTCTCCTGAGGGTGTGCGTGATATCCTTGGGGTCTGTATGTCAACGTGGAGAGTGGAATGGAGTATGGTTTTTGAGTCCACACACACAATTTGCCACGTCCGCTGCCAGTGCAGTGCTGTGTCACTGTTCCTGTGGGGTGAGACAGATCAAAATGTGCAGTGTGGTTAGTGTCACAGGACTGATGGGGGACTTGCATGGATTGTTTGCATGCCTGTGTTATACTCACATGTAAAGTGTTCCGTGATGAGCCTGTCTCTGATCTGTGTCCCTCTCAGGGTCTCCTCAATGTGGCCGATGTCCATGGGCACTTCCTGTATGGGGGGGGGCCTAGATGTGCTCCAGCAGCCTGGTGTCCACTGCGAGGTTGTGCAGTATTGCGCACGCCACAATGATGTCGCACACCTTTCCAGGTGCATACTGCAGTGCTCCCCCCGAGTGGTCCAGACATCGGAATCTTGACTTGAGGAGGCCAAAGGTCCGCTCAATGGCATTCCTCGTTCTGCCATGAGCCTGGTTGTAGCTTTCCTGGGCATGTGTTCGAGGATTGGCCAGAGGGGTCAGTAGCCAGGACTTGCATCCATAGCCAGCATCACCTGTGTAATGTGAGTGACATGGTGAGACAGGGAGCACATGTTGTGTGAATGATGTTTTGTGTGGTGGACGTAGTAGCTGTGGGTCAGGAGCATGCTAAGCAGCGTTGTGTGTACGCCTGTGTATGTGATGTGATTTTGTATTGTGAACTCACCCAAAAGCCATCCCCCTGTAAAAGTTCCATTCTCGAAATCTCTGTGGACTGAGGAGTTTTGGAGAATGTATGAATCATGTGAGCTGCCAGGATACTTTGCACAGACATTCATTATCCTCATATGGCTGTCACACACCATCTGCACGTTGATGGAGTGAAAGTTCTTCCTGTTGATGAATATCTGTGCGTCACGTGCTGGGGCCTTAATTCGGACATGGGTGCAATCTATAGCACCCATGACCCTGGGCATGCCTCCCCTGAAGTAAAAGGCCTGCTTGACTTGTATCCAGTCCATGTCGGTGGTGGGGAAATGTATATAGGTACTGTCCTTGTTTTTGAGGGCTGGCAGGACCTGGGCCAGCACCCTGGAGAATGTGGCCTGTGACATGCCAGATGCGTAACCCTCTGTGGACTGGAAGGCCCCGCTTGCCATGAAGTGTATGGCACAGAGTAGTTTCTGCAGGCCAGTTAGGGCATGGTTGTGGATGTAGATGGGATCCACCTGATCCCTGATGACCTCATACAAGGCAATGATGCTGTCAGGCCTCAACCTGTAGCGATCAATTACCTCATCATCGGTCATTCCAAAGAGGGTGACCCTTGGGAGGTATACCCTGGGCCTTGGTGGTCGTCTATACATCCTCTGCCGTCCAGGTGGGGATGGGCTCCTGTGTGGCTGCTGAGCCAGAGCCTCCTCACTTGCAACAGGTGGTGGCTGTTGATCAGG